>OX632361.1:35057899-35682899 GCA_951751655.1 Ophion costatus
ATTCGACAAGATTGGAGTTCGCATCGTAGGATGCAATGAATTGTTTTTTTTTAATTGCCGAATTTTTTTGGCAAATCTTCGTTATGAAAATTCCCCAGTGCTTTTTTTATTCACTCATCAAGAGATCTAGAATTTTAAAACGCAAAAAAATATTTCGCCAAACAATTAAAATTCATAACATTTTCGATTCTATATGACCCAATATTTTATGACAGATTAAGCCATTTGCTAACAACAAATGAATCAAGTTGTCGTTTCAGTCGAAAATTTAAGTTTTTCTACAACTTTCAATTTTCCTAGTTATCATCATTTCTAATAAGTATCCGGCCGTACGAAAGTTTGATCCCTATACCGAAAGTACATTTTTTTCCTCATTCCGGTTCACCATAGTCCGAGCAGGGCCCCACCCCACGCATGTAAAAAAGTTCGGCAACGCGATGCGCGATATACGCACTTTTCATGCACTCTTTTGCCGCCTGTACGTGAAGATGTACGTTGTCATTTAGCCTCGAATGCGAGAAGCGACGAATAGCGAATATACATTTCGTGCCACGATGCACCGAAACATCTGCGCGTCGCATGTTCTTTTCTTTCGTTTCTCTCTCTCTCTCTCTCTCTTTCTCTGCCTCTCGCATTGGGGACTCGAGTTTCTCTCGAAATTCGTGAATGTACACGAGAAAGGATTGAACGTTTCCGCGTGACGTGGGGCGTGCGTACGCAGCCGCACATATATCGGTTTTGGAAAAAGGGTGAAAAGATCGCGGTGATGTGCCAATCGGAGAAAGGGCGAATCGAAAAAAAAAGAGAGGGATAGAGATAGAGAGAGATAGAGAGAGAGGGAGAGAAAGAGAGAGAGAAAGAGAGAGAGAGAGAGAGAGAGAGAGGCAGAACCGTCCGAACCTTTTGGTCCCTGGACATATTTGGGGACGCATGTGGTACCCAGGTGTCGATGAGGTAAACGCACCTATCTATCCCTGTCTCTTTCTGTCCTTCCACAAAACTGCTCATCTCCATGCTCGCTCCGCTTCGCGAGCACATTTTCTTCATTTGATTATCCTACACATACAGCCGGAATCATAAATTCCAGCTGCGTAAGAATTTCCGTAGGTCCACCCTCGCGACGATGACCGTCATATAACAACCCTCCAAAATTCCCTTCGCATGTGATATATTTCGCCCGCTTGGCCCTGCGCGCCAGTTGACTCCTCAATGAGTGTCCCTTTTTTCTTTTTTTCCTCTTCCCTTTTCTCGCGCTCCCTTTCTCTTCCGCCTGCTCTCTCGCTCACTCTCGCTTTATGTTTATCTCCTCTCTCTCTCTCTCTCTCTCTCTCTCTCTCCTCCCACTCCTATCTATGCATATATCTGGAGGTCTCGCTTGGTTTTAAATTCATTGATTTTCAGAGACGCAGATGCGCGCCACAAGTTCCTCTCCCCTCTCGTATTTTTGGCAATATATTTGTGTATACACATGGGGAAAGGACACTTCGAACCCGTTATGTCCACGTAACGCTGGCTATTGGAACATCTGGCTGCTGAATGAAGAACGTAATTTTTTTTTAGACGAATCGTCAATTCTAACTACGAGAGGGTCCGGCAAGACTTCAAATTCACCATTCTGCATGCTTGTACATGGTCACACCATTTTCACTGGCAGAACGAAGTATCTCCAGGGGGCCGATTTTATGGTTAATATTATATTTTTATTATTTTTTTTTTAATTTTACAAAATATCTTCTTTCGCGAAAAAATACGATATCTCTCAATGAGCGACTTAAATTTTATTCGATGGCTATTTTCGATATTATTTCTAGGTCAAGTCTAGTTTTGTAAATGGGGAGCAGTATTTTCTCATTTCAAAGTCTTTTCTCGCGTAACAAAATAGGTAATGTTTGTTGAGAACTCTAATACACCCTGTATATATACATCTATAAATATCTATCGGGCTGGTCCAAAAAAAAATTCCCGATTCGGGCTCTTCTCCCTTGAAATATTACTCGATAATGAAACAAAGAAGCTCGTGAAAGGAACAGCCTGTAGGTTAATTCTGACAAATGAATTCTGAGGATTTTTACTCTCCATTTGATTTACACGTGATAAATTAACGTTTTTTTTCGATTGCAAACCATTTTCGATAGATACAATCAATAAATGGTCTGGACCAATCAGTGAGCTCATTATATATAGTGGACGGATTTAGAACCTCCAATTTAAGCCTTTGTAATCATGCAAACTTTCTTGTCAATCTTCGAAACTTGGTGATCAAGATTGAAAAGAACGAATGCATGATTACAAAGGCTTTAATCTGGGGTTATAAATCCGTTTACTATATATATATCACACCGATTGATCCAGACCACTCATTGATTGTATCTACTGAAAATGGTTTGCATTGGAAAAGAAAACGTAAATTTATCACGTCAAAATGAAATGGAGAATAAAAAACCTCATGAGTCACCTGTTAGAATTAACCTACAGACTGCTCGTTTCACGAGCTTCTTTGTTTCATTATCATTCAAGTGGTAAGAGCCCGAATCGGGATGTTTCTTTTTTGGGCCAGTCTAATATCTATATATTCATTCATGCAATAATTATGTCGAAGGAATCTTTTACTTTTCAGCACCTCCGAATCTTTAACGAATAAAAAATGTTCGAGACCATCTTTTTTGTTTATTGAAACTAAGAAACTTTTGTTTAATATATTTTTCCCTAAAATGTATCCCTCCAGAGATATTTCGTAATGTCAACTTCAATGGTACACCCTGTATATATATATATATATATATATATATATATATGTGCATATCTATATATTCATTTACACGAAAATTATGATGTAATGTTTTGCTTCAGCATCTCAAAAAAATTGTGATCAAACAAAAAAAAAGTTTCAGACAGAAGCTACATATTTTTTCCCCAAAAAATGATTCTGAATAAAAAATATTGGTTCCCGTTTGAAAAACTGAAGTTGCCGTCGAAAAAACCTTGAAAAAAGCCAACAAATGAAATATTTTTGACACCGTCATTTTTGTTTATTGAAACTATGAAACTTTGGTTTAAAATATTTTTCCCTAAAATTCATCCCTCTCGAGATATTTCGTAGTGTCAACTTCAACGGTACAGCCTGTGTTCATAGACTAACACGCACGTGTTACGGACTTGTAAATTACGCTTATTTATGTACACGCAGCCGTAACACCCGAAATCGCAATATTTCATGTTCGCCATATGAATTTGACACGCCATATATTCGAAGCGTGACCGGGTGTCAACGCCGCTTGGACGTCGCACGTGACGGTCATCGCCGCGCCTACTTCCGGTACGATGGTGAAAATTACGGAATTACGAATGCAAAAAACTTCTTTTGCAATGCGCCATTTACCATGCGCCTTGTAATAAGCCTCGACTCACTTTGACAATTGATCGAGCCTCCGCGAAAAAAAAACGCGGGACATCCCCTTAATTCGAATGCGTTTCGTGTGGGAAAAAGAAAGCTCAAAAATCGGCCGAACAAATGATCACTTGGAGAACCAACGACATGTCCCGCTTCACTTATCGATTGAGCCATCGATCTCGATGAAGTGTCTTTTAAAAATAAGTCCTGTACGACCGCACGCATTAAGGTGAAGTTGTGTGACTCGTTACGCGCACGCGTATAATTTCGATGTCGAAGCGAGACTCGGTAACTTTCGAAGCGCTTGCGAATACATCTGTCGTTTATTGAGCAACGGAATTTTCCAAATATGGAAAATTATCGATACTTGGGGTGGACAGTTTTTTGTTCGGGCTCGTAAATATGGCGGAGAAGGAGCTTGTACAATTGAAGGGTCTGCATAACCGTGAAGTTTTCGAAACATGTTTTTTACGTTGCTTTGTTTTGCTAGCCTAGGGTTTTAACTTTAATTTGCAACTAAGATTTTTTTTTAATTCCAAACTGACGAAGTTATGTCCATTTTTGTGAAGGGGCGCCCACTGCGTACGGCGGACCACCCCTCTGCGCGATTTACTCCTTCTTTTGCGTTTTCTTAAGGTATTCCTTTCACGAACCCGAATATTCGACAATTAACTGATTTTCGTTTATGATTGAATGAAAAGTACATTCCAGTATGGAGGCGTCCATAAATTACGTAACGCAAAACTCCCCAATTTTAACTCCCCCCCCCCCACGTAACAGAACCGTAACGCCTGGCCTGAACCCCCCCTATTCCGTTACGTAACAGGTGCTTTGTCGTCAATAATTGCGTTTTTTTCAAAGAAATAACTAATTATGAAAGGATCGGGCTTATACTTATTTTATGAATTATATATTCATCTAGTTTTATACCAATTTTTATGAAATAGTTTTTCAAAATTAACCCTGATTTGGCGAAAAAATAAATTTATCTCCATTTTCCCATAAATATCTTTATGCAAGGTTATCGGTAAGTACTGGCCACATTTCAATCCAATCATTTATACACTAAATAACTCTAGATACCTGATATAAACTAAGAAATAAAAACTAAATACGTGTGAAAAAGTTCTAACGAAAACCTAACGACAACAAAAAGGGGGAGTAACCAAATGTTTATAGAAAATATGAATGATGAAACTCGAAAAAATGTGACTAGCAGCAGAATTTTTGTAACCACGACTTCTCACAAGGAAAGGTCGCGAGGTCGAACTCTCCGATGAAATTTTTCGACTTCGATGAAATTTGGCATGTTTTTTGGATGAGTAAAAATAACTGACACGTATTTTGTTATGTCTGGGGAACGCGATTTTTAAGGGGTGGAATGCACCCTCGAAAATAGGGGTGTTTTTCGTTTTTTGTCGACAACGTTTTAACAGTACAAGATATGAAAAAAGATTCAAGTTACAACGTTTATTTTTCCGTGTACTATACGTGCGAGAAAACAAGAATAACGTTATCGACGAAAAACGAAAAACACTCCTATTTTCGAGGGTGCGTTTCACCCCTTAACAATCGGATTCCGCAAATATTTAAAAAAAAACATGTCGACTATTTTTACCCATTTCTACAAACATGCCAAATTTAATCGAAATCAGAGAGTTCAACCTCACGATCTTTCCTTGTCGGTCGGAATAAATGAAAAATCTCTAAATCTACTAAATTTACGCGGAATTTTTTTTCCCAGTTTATCGTTTAGTATAATAATCGATTTTAACTTATTTTTTATTGGGCGCCACTGTAATTTACCAATGATTCACAACATTTTCTACCATATGACCAGATGATTTTTCGATATACTTACCCATTTGTTAATAACAAATTATTGCACTTTTTCTCATAAAAAATTCAACTCTTTTTCTACAGCGTGGCCTTTTTTCTAATTTTAAAGCTTTCAAAAATATATCGGTCCATTGAAAAAGTTGTTTATTATAGATACTAAAAGTAAATTTTTTATTTTTATTTCAGATCACACTCGTTGCCAAACCCACCTACACCGATTCGCCATCTAGCAACGCTGGCACTTTGTTTAAACAATAATAACTTCATTGTTTATCAATGTTTCCAATTTTGAAAAAAAAAACTCAAATTTGACAAGGGCGTGTAACAATTGTATGTAAAATTCCAACCTTGTCATCTCAATACTCTCGTCAGAAAAAATATTTCGAGTATAAGAATGCTAGTGGAAAAAAGGCGACGAACGAATTGTTTCAATGAGAACCCTGCAGTTGACGGCAGCGATTGGCCTGCGAGCACAGGTCTCAATCTGCACAGAGCTGGCAACGCTATGAATTCGGGAACATTGATTTATCAGCCACGCTGAGACGTTGTGGGGGAACAATGGCCCTAAAGTGAAATTCATGAAATTCGCACGACAATAAATCATTTGCCAATTTACAGTCGATCGCGAAATTATAGCTACGCACTTACTCGACCGAAATACACCTTACAGATTTTGTTCGCGTGTCGATTTTTCTGTCAATCAATCAACGTGAATCACCCCCGGGCCTGTGTCAATATTCAAAGGACTTTCCAGCACGGAATCAACTGAATTCATGCACATATAAAATAACACTTTATCGCGATGAAATTCGTTCGGTATCGACATAAACGTATTTCCAAATTTCCGCAGTGAAACTCATCTCCGTTCATCTCCTATTCTATTCAAAACCTGATCATGCTGCTAGAGTTAACATAATTCGAATGCATAGCAAAATAAATTCGCTTCATTTGGATCGACGAAATTGTTCATTCGCAGGTTAGCCGACGTAATATCGACATGGACCACTAAAATATTTGATTATTCCGAGTCCTCGTTAGTTCGATGAAGTTCTATTTTTCAGATGACCTAGTAATCCATTTTTCCAATAAACAGTTCTTTGGCATTCCCCAATGACGGATTTACCAGGTGCAGAAGTATGAAACCGGAATTTCCCTATAAATGGTGCTAGCCATCAGTTTAGGGACCGTAAGACCGCTTCCGCAGCGCCATCATCTCCCTCCAAAAGCTGACGAAGATTTTCAACACACGACAACCCAAGTTCCCTACACCGGTATATTTTTCTATAACCTTAAACATGTCGAGTGTTGTGCCTACGAACTACGATTTGTGGACAGCATTGGTTTTCTGTTTTCATTTGAAGAAAACTGCTGCAGAATCGCATCGAATGCTTGTCGAAGCTTAGGGTCAACATGCTCTTGGTAAAACACAGCGTTTCGAGTGGTTCAAAAAATTCAAAAGTGGTCGTTTTGACGTGAGAAACGAAGAGCGTGGGAAACGACCGAAAAAGTTCGCAGACAACGAATTGCAAGCCTTATTGGATGAAGATGATACTCAAAGTCAACAAGAACTCGCGGATCAATTGAATGAGACGCAGAAAGCCGTCTCCATTCGTTTTTTATCACTTTCAAACAACAGACGTGTAATTTTGACAAAAAATTCCGGTTTCATACTTCTACACCTGGTAGTCAGCCCAAATAACTGTTTCCCAGTATGCAACGAAAGCTCCATTTGTATTCCTCTATCATTATAATTATCCAAAATCGTCTTTCTGAATCCGTGGATGCCTAACTCCCAAAAACGTTCGCTGGATATCCGAATCCCGAATCTCTCAAAAGAAATTGATTGCCTCCAAACTCCAACGTCCCAACTACTCGGCCTGCAGAACCCGCAATGATGTCCCTCCGAGTCTTTGAGGCCTGCATTCTCGAACTGTTTCAGACTCACACCAAAAGACACATCATCAAAACTCAAATCTTCGTGTTTCCGTCCGCGATAAGGTCTCCAACACCTATCGTCGCGCGATCATGTCCGGATCGACTAGACTGATTTGGAGATTTCAGATTGGCATTGCTGTTTGCTAGCCGGGCTAGGAAAATGCGGGTACACAGGTACGATTGGCGGATGAAGGTGGTGTTGATCGATGGGGACCAGGATGTGCGCAAGGGTCTCCAGCGTTGTTGCCAGCCGGCGGTTCTACTCTCGCCGCTGCTGCTTCATCATCAAAGTCGCACCGAATGTCAGCTGCCTGCTGCTGCTGCTTGTTGGATCTGCTCGCAACTAGCAACTCGCGCGAGCTGTTGGCTCGTCAAGCTCATGCATTGGCGGTGATATAGTACGCCTGTATACATGCGTTCATGTATAAGCAAAATATAATCAAACGCACCCGGGTGTGCGTTATAATGCGAACTGCTGGCCCGACTCGACGAGCAAGCCAGGCGCCATTGTTTGATCAACAATGCGCAAACCGAAGCATACCTATACACCCATAACATTATTATAATCCTTCCTGCGCACTCGCTTCTCGCCCCTTCACCACCCTTCCCATCTTGCCTGCCAGCGAAACGCCCTCACCCGAAGTGCACGTATGTATCGCTCGTTAGTGGCAGCTGATTATTGATCATGACCTATGTAAATGTACGCTGACGTTGATGAGGCAAAAAGGAAGGAACGAAAGGATTCTTTGACCCCGAATAGAAAGGAGGGCTTCAAGGTTCACGGTCTCGATGTCCGAGGAGCGTGTGGTGTGTGTGTGTGTGTGGCTCGCAAGCTCGGGGAGCCTTGACTCGCTCTACTGCTGGCCTTCTGATAATTGCAAGATCCTCCGTCGCGGGGTCGATGCCTAACGATTTGAGGGGTACACGCATATGCGAAACGTGGGTCAGGGATCTATCCCGATGATCTTGCAGTTTGAGGAGGTAGACTTAGGCTGCGAGGGATGAAACAGGAGATGAGGGTGCTTGGAAAAAAAGAGAGAAGTTGGGGGAGGTAGCCACGTGCCAGTCTTTCCGTCTTGGTCTCTCTTTTAGTCCTTTTCTCTCCCTTTTTCGCTGTTTCTGTCCCTTCAGCTCTCTTTCGCTCTGGGTCTTTCCCTCTCTCTTTTTCGCTGTTTCTGTCCATTTCTCTCTCTTTTTCTCTGTTGCTTTTTTTGGTCATGTATCTCTCTCTTTCTTTCTCCCTTGGCCCTTTTCTCTCTCTTTTTCGCTCTTTCTATCCTGCATCTCTTTCCCTTTCCTTCTCTCCCTTTCGTTTTCTCTCTCTCTCTCTCTCTCTCTAGCTTTTGCGTTCGTTTTTCCTTACTCTCACCCTCTCTCTGTCTTTCTCCCGTTCTCCATCTCGTCCCCTCCCTCTTTCCCTTTTTGACCCGCACCAAAAATTCTCCACACGCATCTGTCGGACCTCCTTCCACCCTCGATACGTTCACTTGGTAACAGCCTCCTCCCGATGCTCCTCCACACACACAGTCAGCCTCGTCTCGTTTCTATATGGGCGCATTCATTAAGGATTTTTTCTCTCCTTTTTTTTTAAATTATTTTCCATTACCCTCGGCGTCCAGACACCGCTCTGGCTGTATCTCGCAGAGACAGAGTACCTCCGGGAATATAGTCGTGCCCGAGGCAGCCGCCCTTTTTTCGACACGTAGATCTCGTTTGCACCCCCGAGTCGACAACGGAACGCTAATCTGATCCAACGGATTCAATCTATGTGTTTGTCATATAAGTTTGGTACCGCTAGATTTTTGATCTGTTTGCTGTGTCTCTATTTCGGAATACCAAAAACATGTCGATATTCCTATTTCGTTCTGATGGCAAACTGCTGAATCTTCGAAATCGCGAAATTGTCGTTTAAGATGGGAAAAAAGCACTTGGATCGAGAAAACTGTTCAGGCAGGTGTCACATAGAACATGGGGAACACTAAAATATTTCATTTTTTTGCAATAAATAATGCTGTGACATTCGCCAATGACGGATTTAATCGGTCCAAGTTTTTTTTGCAGTTTAACACTATCTTTAGTTGAATATTTACCGAAACACTCCCTGACGAATACTGAAGGATTTCAGACAAATCAAAGGGCTTGATTCAGACAAATCAAAGCATGGTATTAAAGCTTGCACAGTTGGAGTGCACCGAAAATTAACATTTCCGAATTCATCCAATTCCTTTTAGCAAAACTCGTCTACAAAAATACTTCAACCATTTGTCAAGATATGTATTCAGCGATCTACAATATAAATCTATTTTGATGAAATCTTCTATAATGACAAAAGATGGGAAATAAAATGTAAAAACGAACTATCATTGCGTTCCATCGATACAAACTTCAACACCATCCATTTTCATCATTCTACAAGACCCTCGTTTTGCACCTTTAGATCATACATTTCCGAGTGCGCTGAAATATTCCGAAAGAAATTTGAGCCATTTAAGAAAATAATCATTCCGGTTGCATTCCAACGGAACAAACGTCGATGTCATAAAGCTTAACCCATTTTAGAGCCAACTTCGCTAAGACAAAATTTCTAAAGTGATATCTTCCCACATCGTATTCAAACCCTACCAGCCACGCTGCGAAAAAAAAATCTACACCAAGTACAACTTCATTAGGTCGGTGTCATTCATCCAACAATGTTACCATTCACCACCAGATCGAAGTCAGGTCCTTACCAGAGCCTAGACTTATTTCTTAGCCGGCAAGGCGCTGTTCCGTTCCACATTGCAATCAAAATCAGGCCTCACCGAACCAGACATATGGTGTTGAAGTTTGCATCGTTTGCATGGAACGAACATTCTTTTCTATTATTTCATTCCCCCAGTTTTTTCGTCGTCCGAATTCTTATGCTATAAACTTATGGGCTGTCGATTTTTCATGAGGCTCCTAAAACGGTCGACCGATTACCTCATAGCGTAAATTTGCCAAAAAACGGCTAGTCTTCAAAACTTCCGTTGTGTTCCAACGATGCAAACTTCCATATTCATCTATACATCACGCACTGTCGAGATGTCTGCGATCAGGCTTTGAAATAATGGAAACCAGTAGTTGGCGTTGGAAAGACAAAATCCTGGTACGAACAAACGGTTAGTAGCCGGAGTGCGCCATGGGATCGATATGACACAAGGGTCAAGTCCACAGTACACGTATATACGTGTGTGTAGACTTTGACCAGTGTGTATGTGTGCAGATATCGAGGGGCTAGGTACTCCCACACTTTCTCTCTCGCCCGAGAGAACAACGAACCCTGTCTCGCAGCTTCCGCAGCTGCGCCATCCCCAAATCGCGCGCGCAGTCCTTATGCAGATACATCTATGTACACCCATACAAGTACGTCTGTGGGTATTCGCGTGTGTGTTTTGCTTCATTTTTCTCCACGCCCTTCCTCTCCCTAACCCGCTCTCTCTCTCTCTTTCTCTCTTTCCCTGCTGATCCTCTCTCTGGGCTCTATGATTTCTTCATTAGGTGCATATTTCGTTGGCCCTAAGGATGGCCCTAAGGAAGGTTCGATCAACTGTTCTTCCAGAGCTGCCTAAGCTTCGACTACCATCACATTTACAACTCATCCAGGCGCACTCTTTCCTCAAATTGTCGAAACGCCGGAAACTGGAGACCTTTTAAGCCTCCGTTCGTGTCCAAATTTAGGGCGCCGGAAGTCCAGAGCCAGACTCGAGTCACGCTCTCTTCCAAGTCCCCCAAAAGTAGCACTCTTCAGCCATTTGAGGTTAACACCCTCTTGTCGGGTTCTTTTAAAATAAAGAATTGGGGGAGGCTCGGCAAGGGCTGGGCCCATAGCTAATCCCATTAGCTACAGTCTCTTCGCATCAGAGGATCCGAAGATGTGTCAAAGACAGCAGAAGAAGACAGAATTCTTGAAACTGGAGCAGTTTTGCCCCGAACCAGGGGTCCCTTGACCCTTTTCGTCCGTGGTCTCGTGCATGTCGTTCAATGGGGACACGATATCGAGCCACGGCAACCAGACAAAACACCTAGGCGAGATTCCTTTGAATCATTGATCGTGTGGAATGCTAGTGGAGTTTGCATCAACGGAATGCAACGAGAATACTTCTTTACTCCTTCATTGCTTGGGTTTGTTTGGGTTCTTGATCTCTTCGTTTCTTCATTGTTGTTATTGTTAGTGCAGAAAATATTTGTTTGCAAATCCCTGCAGAGATCCCAAAAAGGATCCTGAAAACCCCTTTTTGGGCACGGTTTTTATGCAGTCACTGAAAATGTTCTGTCAATGCCATGACCTGGTATTAATTATTAGCCAAATGCCTATGAACAATAAAATGGAAAAAGATGAATAAAATTCAAGTTTGATGAATTGGTGGAACAATTAGGAGCTACGAATAAATGATCGTACGATATTTGTACGAATGAATGATTTTGGAATTTGCACCGTTAAACCTTCGTAACTTAACAACGTGAAAAGTTAAAAATAGTTGACTTCAAGGTGGATTTTAATGAACGAAAAAACACCTATCATTTAGTTTTTGAGAAATACATGGATGGGTCTAGTTATAAAACGATGAAGGGAATGTGAGAGACATGTTACATTGTGTCGTAATATTTTTTCATGATGTATGGAATGCTTCGAAGCAGTTGTTTTGCTTGTTGTACCACAAACCTCTCGTTGTTGATATCGATTTCGTCGTCGTTTTGACATTCTTTTCGATTTTCGCAAACTTTACGCACACTGTAATCTTGCAATCTCTCAATAAGTGAACTTCGAACGAATTTTGATCCAACTACCGCCATCTAGTTTGCATGAACGGCCCTAAAAAATCATAGAACGTTTTTCGTAGCCGTCGTGTGACATTGATGTAAAAAAGGATTAAATGTCAATATGGGATTTTGTGAGGACTTGGATGGTTCATTCCAGAACTGTCACGCGGTGACATAGAGGGTTAAAATGCAATGAAAAGTTACTGTTTTTTTTCAGCTCAATTTTTTTGCCAGTCTCAGGCTATGAAAATCATTCGAAGATTTTTTCTTACATCCTCAGTAGAGATCTTTAGAGCTAGTGATATATTAGACGAGAAAAAACGATTGTAAAGAAATAGACGAACGTAAAAAAGGATCATTTTAGTTCGAAGAAATGATTTCGAAATAAAACGATTCACCCTCACATCGTTGAAAGGTCAGTAGAATGCTTTTTCAATTTTTCCGAATGTCTTTATCATCGAAATTCCTTATTTTCGCGGGCTCATTAGTATCAAAGATCTCTAATGAAAATTTAAGGGAGCTTTCCAGTGTGAAATTTTCAAAAAATCGATTTTTTTTTTTTTTGCTTCATCGAATAGTATACACTCTTCCGAATATTCCCTGAAATTTTCATGCCGAAATTCAGATTATTTCGGTTACTGTACAGCATTTCTTGGAAGAAGGCAACGGAGCGCTACAGCTACAGCGAAACTTTGAACGCGTTTTTCTCGAAACAGCATTTTTCAAAACGGTGTCCAACTTGGAGGGCAGAGTTTTAAAGCTATCGAGTTGAATTTTTTACACAATATTCTTAACGTCATTGTTTATCGTGCTATGGAAGCTTTTTTTTTTTGACATCTTCCTATTTTTTTGTAAAAAAAACTGCCAAAAAAAATGCTAAAATCGATACTTTTTGTTCAAACCGGCGCCATTTTTGCAAAAAAAAAAAAAAAAAAAGCCTCCATAGCACGAAAGCCAATTATATACCGATCAATAATCTTTTTGTGTTTTTTGTTTCAGATCAAAATTGTGACCCCCAACGTGGACACCACATCCAAGTGCATTTTCTGCAACAATTGTTTCATCATTTCTATAGATATTAATTAATAAATTAATCGATCTTTAAAAAATTGTTTTGTATTCTTCAATACCCAATTAATATACAAAAAAAAACCAGACCGATTAGATTATTTTTTCTTTAAAAAAAAAAATCGCGAAAAACAGCGATTTTTCGGGCTGTCACACTGGAAAGCTCCCTTAACAAATTTATTCATCCATCAACAAAACTACCAGAAACTCAACGAAAATTCTTTCATATTTCATGTCTTTGTTTTTATCATTATCCAAAATTCTTTTTGCCCCATGGGACTGTGGATCTCCAATGAGGATCCGGGGAAAAAAGGACGAGTGTTTCTCGCAGCCTATACATCTGCCGGATCAATTTTGGTCGACCGAAAAAAAAAAACATTTCATTTTCATTGCATTCCAACGGTGCAGACGTCCATTCGACACGATTCAGTCGCGTGCTTTTTCTTTCACCCCTTCACCTCTCGATCGTCGGCCTCTTAATCGTCAACCGTCGAGATGTCCTTGTGCATAATGTCCCTGTGGTAACACGCGTTACTCGAATGCAGCACACAAGGATTACAAGAGAGGCGATGATATTCGAGGTCCTCTTCCCCCAAGATGGTCCTTCTCCCCCCCCCCCCTCGCTCCTCTCCCTCTCTCTCTCTCTTTCCATCCCTCCGTCTCTGTCACTCCGGGCGCGCGCCCAGCGAGAGACGATGTGTACCCATGGCATATAGCCGAGCGCTAAACTGCACATCTGCCGATTCGTGGCAAGAAGGCAGGTGGCCAGTGTCGGCATTCCCTCCTCCCTCTTCTTTTTTCTCCCGTCTCGCTCTCGCTCTCGCGGTTTCGTTGCGGCTCCATCGGTCTTTACGCACACCGTTTTTTTCTCCTCAACTACAGGATACAGCTACAGGGTGGCCCCAAAGTGACGTCCACAAGGAAAATCCAGTTTGCATCGTTGGAAAGCAACGGAAGTTCTTTTTTACATTTTATTCGCCGTACTTTTATTATTGTAGAATTTTCAAATAAATTTACATCGCTAAATAAGTATCTCGAAAAATAGTTGAGAGATTTTTGTGAGAAAAATCTGCTCGTAGATATTGAAGGTATTTAGAAACATTGATTTTCATTGCATACCCATCGATGCAAACTTCAACAGCGTTCAAAACTCTTGATTCGTATATATATTTTCTCGTTATTGCCATTTGGAACATATTTTTTGGAGATTGAGATTCTACGCGGCGTCCAACGAGAGAACGACACAGCGCTGCGCAGCTTTGAATGGCGCTGGGAGTAGTGGGGCACGCCAGAGCCCGTAACATTGGTGCAGAGCCCGTTCAGCAACGTGGAAAGGGTAAAACCTGACCGTACCTGGCTAGTTTAGGTTCGGAGGCGTGTCGTTCTCTCGTTGAACGCAATATAGATCTCTAAATGAGCATCTAAAAAAATTACCGAGGGATTTTCCCGACGAAGATTAAGGAAATGAAATTTTAGAAAAATGATTATTATCATTGCATCCACAAGATAAAAACTTCAATCTCGTCCCATTTATGTTTCATGATCTTTATCAGTTTTCGAGAATAAAGCATTTTTAATTTATTTCTCGTGTTCGTGTACCTTCCTCGCGATTTGTTTACGTGCGTTATCGTTATGAGAGTGTAGAGCAATAAATAAATGGCCAACTGGGTACTAGCATTGATACACTGGATTCCGATTGAAAGTTTAAAAAATAGACCAAAGAGGATCACTCGGGTTCAGACGACGAAAAAAATACTTATACTTATACTATTCTAAATGATTCCCAATTGCTTTTGGAAACTTCTCAGAGGCGAGTACGTACACAAAAGAGAAAAATAAGTAAAAACCTATGATACAGGAAAAGAAAAAACATGTTCAATGCTTTTTGCTCGCCAACTAAAAAAGATCGTAGTGGTGATTTGGATAGGTATCGATACGAGGCATCTAGACTTTCGTTCACTTTTGGACGTCACTTTTTGGATCACCCTGTATATATCGTACGCCCATTCGTTCTTTCATTGGGGTCTTTCTTTCTCTCTTTCACTGTATGCCGAGGCTTTCTCTCCCCTCTCGTGGTAAGAGAAGAGCCACGCGACAGCGCGCCAGGCGCGTGTCGTTCCTGCCACCCTGGTGGGGATGCGAAAACGATCTCTTCCTCTTATCTGTCTGTCTTTCCGTCCTTTCCGCTCCCTCTCACTCACTCACTCTCTCTCTCTCTCTCTCTCTCTCTCTCTCTCTCTCTCTCTCTCTCTCTCTCTCTCTCTCTCTCTCTCTCTCTCTCTCTTCTCTCTCTCTCTCTCTCGGCAGCGGCAGCACCAGAAATTAAAGAGGTTGAGAATTCGGAATAGCCCTCTGTGCCCCCAAATGACGATCCTACTTTTTAATTCGACACTCGAGCGGGTATTAATTTGCGAACGGATGGAATATGACGTTTATCCACCAATAAGCGGCCGCTCGAGCACCGTCGTGCTCCAGATGGAATTACTCATTTTTTTCGATCACGAACACTTTCTTGGTCCATTTTTTTTTCAAGTATGTGAAAAATAGGTTCCGTTTGCTGAATTTTTACGTGGGAGCTTGGAGAGAGGTTTGACTTCAATTGGAGGGGGGAGGGGTGATTCAGCAGGCTGAAAAAAATCCTGTTTTTCGTAATTTCTTGATTGGATAAAGTAAAAGCAGTCTTCATTCAATTTTGAGGGATGTTTTTCATTTGCAGTTTTTCGAGAGGAAATCTTTTTTTCGTCGAAAAATAATAATTCTGTAGAAGAAGGGAGTCACGTTGGTGCCCCCATGATGCTGTAGCTGCTCGACCTGTACACTCTGACGATCGTAATTTTTATCCGATATTTGAAAAACTGAAGAAAAAAACTTTTTTTAAATAATATTTCCTTCTATGTGAACCATAGAATTAAAAAATGAAAAAAGTTCGTAAACTTCGAAACGTTGACGCAAGTAGAGAAAAAAAGTTGACTATTTCCCTGTAGGAATTTCAACATTTTCTTGCAAAAAAATTGTTGAAGCCAAAGGGTTTTTTTAACGATCAGGTTCGCGTAACATGTTAGGTATGTTATGAAAATAACGATTTTCTTCGGTTTTTGACTTTATATTAAAATTACGATTGTTGGAGTAAGAGCTTTCAAGCGCTTTCTACGAAGAAAAACAAGCCACAAACACGTGCTTTCAATGTCGAAAAGATTCGAAAGCTTTCAAACACGAATAAGAACTCTTTAAAATTTCATTTTTCCATGAAAAGATTTCCAACTTAAAAAAAACAATTATTTCGCTTCGTTGAAATGTTCAACAAAACATTCCTAACGTTTAGAAGCAGATGGTTTTATTAAAACTGAAAGAAAAACGATAAAAATAACGACTTTTTTCGGTTTTTTAGTTTTATATTAAAATTACGATCGTTAGAACGGCATAACAGACGTCTACGAGAAAAAGCCCGAAATACGTGCTTTCAATATCAAAAAAATAAAAATAATAATTCCCATAAAAAAAATCTTACTTTTCAATAAAAAAGAAAAATCATTGGTGAAATGTCCAACAAAAAGTTCCTAAAGTTTCAAAGCAACTGCTTTTTTTTCACCTGAAAAAAATTACAAAAATAGGGTTTTTTCAGGGGGTGCCTCTTGAATCCGAAAGGATTTACGCAACATTGGGAGATGAACCAACGAAGGGTTGGCCAAACTTTGTTTGTTCACACGTGCAAATCGAGCAAACGTCAAAGACGCCTATCGTGTCCCCCTAATCATAAATGCCCCTAATGCGGGGGTGAAATCGGCCGAAGAAAAAAAAAGTGCGCAAAAAAAACAGCTTGGCCAATGGGGTGCGGAGCAAGTGCTAAAGATGCCACGATTCGGGGCTCGTTACTTGCGCCACGCACAGGAGCTTCTTCGGAATAGTTGACAAGTCGAACGAGCGCGAATAACGAGGCCTGGGATTATCGCGATGACGCAGAGGAACCGCGCACGAGGGTGCCCTCAAAGGGTTACGATATTTTTTTCCTTCGTCCTGCGAGCTCCTCGAACCCCTTTTTTCCACCGAGCCTCGCTCTGACCTACCCTATTTTATTTGGGGTCTGCAAAGTCTCAGGCGAAGATTTCAACCGCAACGCTGCGCGAGAACTTCGTCACGTGTCCTCACTGGACGTAACGCAGCGAGAGTGTTTTAGATCCATCTTTCGTTTAAAAATATTAATTCAAAAAATTGACTACGATTTTTATCTTACATTTTTTGAAATTGTTTTATACAGGGTGTTAGGAAGGTCGATGAAACGCCTTAAGGGGGTGATAGGTCACCTCGTTAGGAACATATCTAACCTAGGTTACCTTAGTCCAAGGTCTAAGGATTTCGAGTTATGGTAAGTATATGATTTTTGGGAAAATTTCCCAAAATTAGGTACCGACTCGTTCGTAATGTTCAAACATACAATAATTGGTAAATAAAAACTTATTCGCGTCTTAGCTTAAGGTCTTAGGCCACAGTAACGGATATAAAATCATGTGCGAATGTAACAATTTCTTTTCGTATGAAAAAGTGATTCACTCATGAAATTAATTACACATCTATTTAGTATGAATATCAAGCTGCTAGAATTTTTTTTTCGATTTACAAAATTGCCGACTACTCATATTTTCTTTTATCTTTTTTCCAATTGGCGTGACAAATAACTTCAACAATTTTCACTCGATTTACTCCAAATTTAAAAGTTATGTTCCTAATTTCATTTCGCACCGAAGTACGTACGGAATTTCCGATTAATCGAAAACTTTTCATTTTATGAGCAGTTTATAAGCAGTTATAACGAAATTTTTCACTGAAAATTCATTTTTTAAATTAAAATACCTAAAACTTTTGAATAAAACAATATTTTTCAAATTACGTACGTAGTTCTCTAGGTATTCTAATGTAAATTGACGAGAATTTTTGTTTTTTGTTCAAGGTCAAAAATTGTCGATGCTAAATGTCACGCCGCGGAGCGCCTAAGAAAAAGATAACAAAAGAAAGTATTAATAGTCAGCCCTTTTGTACATCGAAAAAAAAAAATATTTTCTAACAGCTTGATATTCATACTAAATAGATGTGTAATTAATTTCATGAGTGAATCACTTTTTCATACGAAAAAAAAATTGTTAAATTCGCACATGATTTTATACCCGTTATTGTGGCCTAAGGCCTTAATGTGTATTCAATCGACAAAGACCAGTACAATCATCTGTATCCACGCGACTAACTAAATGGGACGTGTTGAATAACTAAAAACTTGTCAAAAAAGAGCATTGACATAAGAGATAAACGAGTTAGGGCCTAAGTACACGAAATTTTCCAAAAATCATACTTACCATAAGTCGAAATCCTTAGACTTTGGACTAAGGTAACCTACGTTAGATATTTTCCTAACGAGGTGACCTATCGCCCCCTTAAGGCTTTGCATCGACTTTCCCAACACCCTGTATACTTTTTATAATTTTACAACTTTATTATTGCGTTATATACGTTTATAATTTCATAATGATTTTATGTTTCTTATCAAATAAGAAATTAGCCAATCTTTTCAATTTCATATTATCATTATTATCCAAAATCATATACTGCCGGTTTAGCTTGTAGGTCGCTGAATAAGAATCCTAACAAATGTTTGCATGATTTTCGTTGCTCAAATTTCCCAAAAGAAATTTTGGAAATAAAAGAAATCATTTTCGTTGCATCGCAGCGATGCAAACTTCAACGTCGTAATAATAATCACTTATATATTCATTTGCCGTGTTAGAGGATATAAATTTCAAGATCTCGATCAAAATGAAGAATATCTATTTGGAAATATCGATTAAAATCAAGAATACCAATTACAAAGTTTTATCACGAAATAATTATGACACTATAAGGAATATCAATTATCAAGCAAATGTAAACAAATCAACGACAAACAAACATCGACCACGATAATGAAATTCAGTTGCCCAGCTAACCAAACCAATCGATGGAACACAAGATCTGAAAATGGACCTTTTTTTATTTCTCGCTAAAATGGATCGGGCAGGCTCTTATTCGATGCAAAATCGTTTGGTAGCCACGAATTTTCAAGTCCCATTCTCATCCAAGTCTTATTTAGCCCGTGAGGTGGATTTTATTGATACAAACGTGTCCTGAAACAAAAGTTTTGATCCAATCTTGATTTGATTTTGATTGATCCGATGAATTTGTATCGACGAGTGTATCAGGAACTCGGTTGGACTGCTAGATTCGAATTGGCCATAATAATCGATAAGACACAAGACGTCAACATGGACATTTTTTATTTCTCGCTAAAATGGATCAGGCAAGCTCTTATTTGATGCAAAATCGTTTGTTAGTCACGAGTTTTCAATTTAATAATCAAAGGATTATTTATCGTCCAGTCGATCAATAATTTCAATAACTGTTGAATCATAAAAAATTGTACTGAACGACCATTCAATAATGGTCACGGCATATTTTTGTTCATCTAATTTATCAATTTTGCTCAATATAATTTCCCACCGTTTATTCCATTAATCGAAAAACAATTTCACCATCATAAAAGGCTAAGTGACAAATTACCTCGATGTTCACGACGTCGCGACATTATTCTGACGCACGATAAAAAAAATTAACAGCGGGTTTTTTCTTCACGGGCATGAATTTTATCGAAACAGTCAAGGAAACAGCGCGCTTCCTTAAAAGTCAGTAACGATTACCATAAGATCGAAGATCGTCCACGGAACGTTGCGAGCTTGTTTCCACCTTTAATTCTTCGAAGAAAAAAAGATCGTCCACGCGTGGCGGTATCGTTTGACACGCATTTTCGTCACGTTGTATACGATGCTTCACGTTGAATTCATGCTAATCAGTACACGCCTATACGACAAGTTTTTCTTGGCCCTATTCAAGCGCGATGCGTCAATCGACCAGAAGTTCCACTGGGCAATACGACCCCACTCATCTCTCGCAACACATACGCGGTGTCCGAACCGTAAGAGCTCCAACTCCGACAGCCGAATTCAAACCTCCTCTGAACGGAAATAAAAAATCTAACGAAAGTTCTTATCGTTTCAATTTTTCAAACATCGCAACTTGACTTTTTTGCCAATTTTTTTTTTGCGGCTCCAAATTTCCAAGATGTAAAATATCAAAATAGCTTGAAAAAAGGAATCTGGGATTTTTTCTCCATTGAAAAAAATATTTTGTGAGGAGGATATAATTTGAGAATAGAACGAGAATGAAAATGTTGAAAAAAATATAGTACGTTTAAAATAAGTGAAGGAATGTATCAGTACGAAAAAAAAACATTCCATGAGGATGCCTGATTAAGAAAAAATATTTGCCATACAATTGTTATTCTGAGATATTATTATTATTATTGTTGTTGTTTATTCGTTATTATTTGCATCTCCTAAGACAGGATGAGGAAGAATTATTTTTATTATTGTTCTTGTTATTGCTTTTATTATTATTATTTGTATATAAAAAATATAATGTATATTATATAAATGTAAATAAATATGATGAAATATATTCTCCATAGCCAGTAGAGCTATTCTTCAATTTTTTATGCAGAACATTTTCCATCACCACTGAGAACGCGAAAATTATTTACGTTGACGTTTACAAAATTGGAACGGACCGGAATCTAATTGTTTTTTGATTGCACGATTTTTTTGGCCGATTTAGGCTGTGAAAATCACTTAAACGTTTTACGACCTCGATTTGCAAAAAAGGCTTTGGATAATAATAAAAATGAGAATGTGAAGAATGAAACAAAAGTTCGTTGCATTCCAACGGTGCGAATTTCAAAATAGTGAAATTTCGCACGGAAAAAAATATTTGAACTTCATAATTCGATAACTTATTTAGCATCATCAATATTGTTATTAATAAAGATATTACATTCGCAGAGTTATAGAATAATAATTATCATACTATTGCCTTAGTATGGTAAATTATTGATCATGACATCAAGCGCGGGAAATAATATCCAAACAAGTAAAAATTGATGATATTGCATCGTTGGAAGACAACGAATGTTTCGTAGCCCAATTTTTTCTCACTTTTAGCCCTCCGAAATCCCTCAAACATTTATCAGGATTCTTATAGAGATCTTCGGCCTGAATATGTAAGAAAAGAGTTTGGATGATAATGAAAATGAGGAAATAAAGAATTTTCGTTGCGTTCCAGCGATGTAAACTTCAACATAGCAAAAATTGACATATCTCGAAAAACAAGACAGAAATCGACAAAGTACAATTCTTTCTTTTGCATTACTTTCGAAATGTATCATTGACGTTACTGAACTCCTGTTATGAATGGATGATCCTGCATCTGTCGATAGGCCAGATCCTACTATATGCTGCAATTTCAGTTTAGTAAAAGTCCCACCGTTTTCGAGACAAAAATCATGTACTTTTGATTTTTTGCATGTAATTTCTACGAATGATAACTTTTTTGACCCGATTTAAAAAAATACTCTTGGTTAATTGTTTTATCTAGGAAAGTCTTCTTCTTAACCTCAAATGTTAAGAAAACTTTATGAAAAAAGATCTCATGCAGAATTTTCATACAAACCAATTCGAACATCTGACTTTGATAGCCTGCGGTGTAAAAAAAAAAGTACTACGCATATCGTACCACTTAATTTAAAAAGTTGCTTAGTTATTGTCGATTCATATCATTTGTGAAAATGGCATGCAAAAACCCAAAAGCAGATGGCGATTTACAAAAAAAGTAACATAAAGTCCAAAACCTCGAAAACCGTGGGACTTTTAATAAACTGAAATTCCAGCATATAGTAGGACACGATCTGACCTATCGACAGTTACAGGATTATTCATTCACAACAGGACACCCGTGTATAGAAATTAATATTGGCATTTAAAAATTCTATTTTTGAGGCCTCAATTATTGATCTAAAAATATTGAGTTATCGATTAATGTCACATGCAGATTGGAGTAAAAATATTGGTACAACTGCAATTGAGATAATCGTTTTTTTTTGTATTTTACTTCAATTATGATAATAATTGATTTTATCAATTTAAATTGATAAATTTTTATCAATTTAAATTTTATCAATTTTATCAATAAATATACATATTTAAAATAATAAATATTTATATTTATAATAGTTTTTTTTATATATTTATAATCTTATTTTTTTATATAATCTTTATAATCTTATAATTATATATTTATAATCGTTTTTTTTTGTATTTTACTTCAATTATGATAATAATTGATTTGATATTAATCTTTATGTTGTAAGTACCTTGAGACCAGTTTCCTATCAGATATTATTACTCCGATCAACACCAAGGATTATCCATTAATAACAGGATACCCTGTATGAACGCGTATATTTATGTCTGTGTGGGCTTAGATATACGTATGGGTGTATGAGAGAAGCGTCGTCGCGAGGCTCTGTGGCACGCCGCGGTCATGGCACCGGAGCCCAAAACCTTTTCCAATTGACGTCAGTACCGAACACTCTCATACACGTTCCTCTTTATTCGTATTTCTTTTTTTGTTTTTACATCCCCCTTTCGCCGGCGAGTCGGGTTAAGAATACGACGGGACGATGTTGCAACGTGCGTTCTAGGCGTGTTGCACCGGAGATAGAGGAGCCACGGCAAAACACGAGAGACACCAACCGGAATAGCCCCCGACGTGACGTTAATAGGTACGATCGAGATCTCTTGGACTGTGGATTATTCGGACGGGAATTGTCTGTCGTCGGCTTCACGAGACACACTCCAACTCTCTCCTCTTTCATTTATTTGTTTTCTTTTTGTCTCTGGTAATTATCAATGCACGCGCCTGCAATAATAAAGGGCCATTGCTCATTCTTTTTTTTTTTCGCTCTTCACGTTTGCCTCTTGGGCACTGCTCGGGTCACCAATTGCACCATTGAATGCTAATGACTGATAGAATTTTTTTTTTAATTATGGCCATTTTTTCAGCGATTTTCGACTGCGAGAAACACTCGAACGTTTTTAAGATCGTTAGTGGAGATCGACAAGGTAAATATGCGAAGCAAGAGTTTGTAGAATAATCAAGAAGGAGTGAAGAAATTGAGGCATTGTATACCTTTGAAAAAAAGTATCGTTTATTTTTATTGGCTTAAGGATGTTGAATCCCAAATCGCAAATGATGATAAAATTCAGAAAATTTGGTATGTTTTTGTATGAAGTATTTCACAGGTCGTGTAAAAATTTCACGACAATTAGGAAGCTCGTTATTGAACAATTAACATTCACAAATTAAATGTTGTTTTATGGAAACTGATGTAACTTTGCAATAAGTTTTTTTTTTGACCTCTCAATTTTATAATATCTACAATATACTGAAAGCAACGGAAACAAAAGGAAGTTTATTGAGAAATTTTTTTTTATTTCTTTTAAAAATTGTTCTTAACAAAATGTTAATTTTTTAATAACGAGCTTCCTAATCGTCGTGAAATTTTAACACGACCTCTTAAATACTTCATACAAAAACATAGCAAGATTTTTAGAATTTTCTTATCATTTTTTATTTCAACCCTTAAGGAGGTTGAAGTAATGATGATAGAATTCTGAAAATTTGGTATGTTTTTACATGAAGTATTCAGGAGGTCGTGTAAAAATTTCATGACGATTAAGAAGCTATTTATTGGACAATTAACATTAACATGTTTCATAGGGACTCAACATCCTTAAATGATTTACAAACATCCCACGAATGGTATGGTTAATATCGGTGTTGGGCGTTAGTCAATTATGTTTTCAATCAGTTTATTAATTGACTGAAAAATTAACTTTAGTCAATTTAAAAAGCATTTAGCTTAATTGCAATTGCACTATTGTGTTATTGCATGTTGCGATTGATTAATTTGGATTGATCTGTGTTAATTGCCACTCGCAATTAATACAATTGCAATTATCTTTTTTAATTGGTCTAAGAAACAATTAAAATTAACAATTAATTATATATATTATTGACGAGTAATGTCGGTCTTTTATTTGCTACTCATATACGTATTTCAATAACTTACACATTTGTTCTGACGCCACTCCGCGCCCTATACAATAATCAGTTTTAATTGTCAGTTTTTAATCGAATACATTAAGAAGATTGAAAATTGATTAGTTTCTAATTGTAAAAAGTCACGATTGGGAGTTGGTTTATTGTTAATTGCGACTACAGCAATTAACAATTAATTCATTTCTAATCGTGAGTTTTCACAATTACAGTTAATTACTTGTTAATTATTATAGTCGTGGTTAACAATTAATTGTTAATCTTTAGTTACCCTAGCAATTAAATTTTGCCCAACACTGATTGATATGTATAGGCATCCCGGAAAGTTTTGAAACTTAAGGGGAGATACCTTTAGGCGTGGAAAAAAAGTACCGAATTTCATTATTTTTTTAAAAGGAAAGATTCCTTCAACATTTTTGAAACTTTTGTATTTTTTGGGTTGACTTTCGTATTTCTTTTCATTGATATACAAAAATTCTTTTTAACCATATTGCTTAGAACTCGACCCTATATGTTTTTGAAAATGAAAAAAAAAGTATTTTTATTGGAAAATGAAGCCATTTTTTCAGAAAATTCGATCTTTTTGTTTGAAAGCATACCATTTCATCGATTTTCAACATTTCTTACTTTTTCTTGGTTCACATTCTACGTACGAGTGTTACTGAAAAAACAATCATCGTTGGTTTTTTTCGGATTAATTCCGCTGGAGCTACGTGTCACGCTGTCTGGCAACATCCGCCGCAACCCGTTTAGCAGACCGTGCTATACCTCCACCATATTTAAAGATGAATAATTTTTAAAAAACACCATGTAACAGCCAAGTAGTAATAAAACATACCCTAAGTCTCAAGAATGGTGAAGAAATCTTCCGAAAAAAAAAATCGTGAAAATCAGCCATTTTTTCCTCGTCTAAAGGTCTCCCCTCTTAAAACGCGTTTTCTTCGTGAAATTGTTTTCGAAATCGAGCGGGCTTGTAGCACCTAACATTTTCAACCGAGTGACTTCAAATTTTAATTGTAGCTTCTTAAAAAGATTTGCTAGCGAATTGCAAACGGTTTTCGCGATCGATTAACAATTATGGTTTCCATGAACAAATTAAGGCCAGTTTTTTCAGGTGAAAATGTGATTTTTTTTCATAATGATGCCAAATTTGCACATATCCATATTTTGTAATAATCGTGTGTACTTCGCTAGCAAAACTCGTGTAGATTACGAAACAAAATGAGTCCGTCCGTGAAGCGCCTTAAAAAACAAGGGATTCTATTCCTACCGACCACTGGAGCGCCATTTTGTACCTTTCCAAAAATAAAAAGTTTATTTGAGTACCTTCTTTTTAATATGTTATTAAGTGAACCCTCTAATCCTCATTTTCATTGCTTTATTAGTATTTAAAAAAAAAAAGCCTCGTATTCCGACCATCCAAAGGTACACGAGGCCTTAAATGGATGTTTTTATGGCGTCGCATCGTTAGAATCCAACGATGGTTCTTTTTTATATGTTCATTTCCTTATTCCAATTACTGTACAAAATCCTTTCGTGCCGATTGACATTGTGATCTTTGAACAATCGAGTTAAAAAAAGGTTGGCCGATTTTGTAGGAAAAATTGGACATAAGGTATTGAATCAATCGAATAAAAAATAAATTTTCGTTGCATTCCAACCATGCAAATTCCAATATCGTCAAAAATTTTGTTGCATCGAGACCTTAGGTGACATAAAAATACTGGTCTCGAAGTTTGCATCGTTGGAGCGCAACGAAAGTTCTCTTCTTCTTCTTTTCATTATCACTTGAATAATTTATTGTTAAATTACTTAATTTGAAAAAAAAACCATATAGACGAGGTACGTTGAGTACGATGAACTATCTTCCCCTTTTTACGCTTTTCCCTTCGAAAAAAAATCCCAAAAATCGCTAATTTGCCTAAAAATTCTAGTAATTACAAAGAACCGCTACGCAACGAAAAACGGATATTCCCGTAACGAAAAAATCACGAATTCGTTCTACATCCGCCCTAGGAGCGTTTCGTGCATCAAGGGGCACTTCCGGTTAAACACGGGGAGCCAAGGGAGACCTCGGATCCGTTTAGGAAACGAGCAGCCTTTGGCAAGATCGGAAAATTGGTAGCCACATTACCAACCTCAATTTTGGGCAACCTCGCCACGGTGGGAGGTCGGACTGAATGGAAATGAAAAAAAGAGAATAAAAAACTCCGAGCTATAATCGATGTGAATCAAGGGGGAACGGGGACAAACGATATCTGCGTGCTCGTTTGAATATATTTGTCGTACAGAAGCCGTAATACGTTTACGTTGGTCTAAACCAATATGGCCAAACACAGAGTGTGTAGATTGGAGGGAAGGGGGAAGAGAGTCCGTGTGGCGGATATATTCGAAGCCAAAACGGAGGAGTCTGCGACGGGACCGAAAATAGCATCGGCCAGTGTGCAGCTGCCCCCGTCGTCGTCTTCATCGTAGTCGTGCACGCGTTCACGATTCGAGCAAGGAAGCCAGCAACGGCCTTAATTTCGTCCTGTCTCTCGCGCCTCGCATTTTCACCAAATGCGAGCTCCCGTATCATCGCAATCGTCAACTTCCGCGCCTCTTCAGACAAGTATTACGACTACGGGGATTTCGTTTCGTCCGATCACGGATATTATATTCACGGTCTTTAAGGGGTTACCCCCACTTGCGATTTTGAAAAAATCGATTTTTTTTATTGCATTTTTTTGAAGTATAAGTATCTGAGAATATGTCCTGAAAATTTCGAGTCGATCCGAACAAAATTGACTGAGATATGAGCGTTGAAAGAGAAGAATCCGTTCTTCGTGTAAACTGAAATTGAAACTTTAAACGCGTTTTTCTCAAAATGGCATTTCTGAAGTCGGTGACCAAGATTACTCGAACACTAATGAACCGATCTTCTTGAAATTTTGCAGGCTTATTTAATACATAAAAATGTAGTCTTTAATCGTTCGATTTTTTTTTCGAAAAAAAAATTGCCGTTTTATAGCCAAAAAACGGCCGTTTTTTTTCGTTAAAATCGAACCATCAACTTTGACTGTCCGCCATTTTGTGAAAAATGAATATTTTTTAAAATCCTTCGATTAAAGACTAGTTTATACTTATATTTGACTAAATCCATCCGCATTTTTTTTTCAGATGATCCACTTCGCCGCAATGTTGGTCACCGCAAACCGTGTTTATAAAAACATTATTTCATTGACGGCCATTTGCGACTAAACAATGTAATATTTTTCAATAAAAAAATTACTGAAAGTTCTTCAAGATGTGTTCTTTAAGATGGTATATTGATCGATTAAAAAAGTTTTGTAGTTTTCTTTAAAAAAATTCATGAAAAAGGCCTTTTTTTTGCGCTACAAGTAGGGGTAACGCCTTAAATTCGCATCGTGGAAATACACAAAAAAATTCATTTTTCATTATTTCTTCATTTTTCCCCTAGATTTGAAATCGGAGAGATCAAGAATTTTCAGAAGATTTTCAGAATTCTAAGAACACTTTGATAAGATTGTAAGATATTAAGGGGCTGTACCAGTGTGACACTTTCAAAAAATCGATTTTTTTGCCTTTTTCGACAGTTTATACTTTCAAGAATATTCTGTAAATATTTCAAGGCCGTATCTCTAATACTCCCCGAATGGCAGCCTTCTAAAAAGCAACCGCTCGTAGGTATAAAATCGATAGTTAAATATTTAAACGCGTTTTTTCTCGAAATGAGATTTTTCAAATTTGCTGACGTTGTAACTCAAAGAGCAATTATCCGATTAACTTGAATTTTGAACTGAGTACTCTTGAATATATTTACTCTACAATGACGTAGGATATTTTTGATTGGATGAAAATTGACGATTTGGCATTGAAAAAAAACGACCATTTTATAGGCAAGAAAACAGACTTTTTTCATAACTACGTCATTTTGTTAGATTTTTATATTTTTCGAAAATCCTACGCCATTGTACAGGAAATACCTTTCAGTTTAACGACATTTTTTTCTTTTTTCGGTTTCAGCTACGCAATCGGCCGGAATCATGTCGGCAGTAGAGGAACTTCTTTTTGGGGCCTAGGAAGGCAGCGCATAAGTCGCTTGGATCTCAATATTTTTGTATGAAAAAATTATGTAATATAGGTAAAATATAGCCAAATATATTCTTAATTTTCCGAAACATTTTATTAAGTACTTTTCTTCCAAAAAATTGCCGAAAATCACCCAAATTTTCAGCGTTCACACTAGTATAGCCCCTTAAGATTGCTTTCTTCTTAGATCGCAGGCTCGGGTCCCTGATGGGTTTACGAAAAACCTTACGATCGTGAAGTTTGCTCCGTTTGAATGCAATGAAAATTTCATGCATCCGAAACACCCGGGTGTTTTATGAGATTGAAGTTTTTAGCGTTGGAGTGCAACGTGAATGATTCTTTTTCAATTGCTCAAATTTCTCTCGGCTTACTCAGCTACGAAAATCCGTCAACAATTCTTTGAATCGCTGATTTAAAAATCTATTATCTGAATCTGCAAAAGGAGATTTTGTAGAGTGATGAAAACAAGGGTATAAAGATATGAAGAAGAATTTTCGTTGCACTCCGAAGATGCAAACTTCAATGCCATAGGCATTGAACTTTTTACAAATTTAGGCTGCAAAAGTCACTAGATTACTATGACAGTTACTAGGATTATTACCAGATTACTGGAATAGTTACTAGATTACTGGGACAGTTACCAAATTACTAGCATAGTTACTAGTTTACTAGGTTGATTACTAGGCTAGTAGTTAGATTTTTTTTACTTTTCCTAGATTCACTAGGTAGATTACTAGATTAGTAGTTAGATAGCTAGGTACTGGATTGCTGGGATAGTTATGCGAGTATTAAGATTATTACTAGATTAGTGGTATAGTTACTAGATCACTAGGATAGTTACTGGATTGTTAACATGGTTACTAGATCACTAGGGTCATCACTAGATTACTAGAACAGTTACGAGATTACTAGGATAATAACTAGACACCTGGCATAGTTACTATATGCCTAGAATAGTCACTGCATTACTGGGATAGTTACGAAATTTCTAGAATAGTTACTAGATTGCTGGGATAGTTACTAGATTGCTGGGATAGTTACTAGATTACTAGGATAGTCACTGTATTACTAGGATGGTTAATATATTACTGGGATAGTTACTAGATTCCTAGGATAAATACTAGATCAATAGGATCCTTACTAGGATAGTAACAAAAGCTGAACGATTAAAAAAACGAAAAATCCAATTGCTGCGGTTCAACAATGCGAACTTGAACGTCATGAACACCTCAGAGTGATTTCCGTAGCTTGAAGTGGCGATAAAAAAACGTAAAAAAAATTTCGTCGCATTTCAACGGTGCGCACTTCGACATAATTTATTTTCCCGCCGTTGGAGTTTGCATCATAAGAATGCAACGGAAATGAATTCTCTTTAATTCCTCAATAGATTTTTAAGTCGTTTTAGGCTATGCAAATCACTCGAACGTTTTGACGTATTCTTAGTCGGAATTTACAAACGCAATTTGCGAAGAAAAGCCTTTGGTTAATGATAAAAATAAATAAATACAGAATAAAAAAAATTGTTGGTTTCCAACGAAAATCAATTATTTTTTAATGTACTATTTTTTTAACCATTTCGGCTGTGAAAATTATTCGAACGTTTTTTACATATTCTCATTAGAGATTTGCGGTCTCAATTTTCAAAAAAAAGCCATCGGATAATGATAAAAATAAAGAAAGAAAAAGAAAAATAAATTAATCGGTGGATTCCAACGATGCAAGTTTTAACGTCGTTTATTTTCGACGTCCTATCCCAGGACGAAGTTTTTTTCTCGTCTAAACAAAATTCTGCATTTTTCACATTTTTTGCCACTGTTTCGATTCCGGTGCAGTTTTTCATTCATTCGTTGAATACAAGAACAAGTTTACTTTTAGCCATTTTTATTCACCCGTTGCTTTCCCGGAGGGAACCCGAAAACGAGGTCAAAAAAAGGGAAAACCGCAAGCTCGCGGTGTTCCGGACAAATTCAAAATGACGAATTGCCAACAAGCCTGAAACAAGCCGCGTATCAACCCCGCACACTTACGAGGTTAGTACCTACATTTCGACAGTGAAAACAATGTCCAGAACGATGGAATTTCACGCAGGCGTACTTTCTCCGTCAACGGCTCTACTTAGATCTTAAAGGAGATCCGCGAGCCGAGGCTCGCCACGTTTCCGAACTAAAAATAAATGATTTGACGGATAAACTCCGCGTAATGACCACCGTTCCGCGTCTGACTTAACATCGTTGTGCGTATGCAACGCGAAGAGCAATAAGCCACAACATATGTGGCCCACTGAGTAAACTTACCGAGCGATTATACGAGATGAGGAATTAACAAGAATAAGTTTACAACGAGAAAATATAGGTCGAATGATTACTGTTCTCTATTCTGGTGCAGTTGATGGCGTTTCACGATGGGAAAATCATTTATATGTATAGATGATCTTTTAAGCACGTTTAAAGTAAATCTGACCAGATCATTTTTATCACCATACAAACTTTGCTATTCCCTTTTTCCCTCAAGGATTGAATTCCCAAATACGCTGAAATTTTATTAAGGCGGGATTCTACTTTGAAACTTTGAAAAGGCTAAATTGGATGAAAACACCCACCTGGAACACGTCGAAGGCATATTATATGGCCCAGGCATCGCTGATTGAGGGTAAGATAATTTTTTCTACGATTTATCACTCACCAAAACTTTAAACGCGTTTTTCTCGAAACGACATTTTCAAGTACCGTGGTCGTGATAACTCAAAAAGTACTGAACCGATCCTTATGAAATTTGGAACCCATATTCGATATGTGTGTACCAACCGACCTAACTACAATCAACTTAAAATTTTGATTAGAACTATTTTTTTATTGCAAAAAAAGACCCAAAAAAACGCATTTTTTTTCGTATTTTAGCCGCCATTTTGTTAATTTTGCACGTATATAAAATATTCTAGTTAGGTCGGTTCCTGAAGACATACTGAACATGAAACTATTTGATTTTTTTGTTTCAGACCATCCGTCGGGAAGATTTCACGACCACGGCAACGGTACCTGCTTTTCGAGGCGTTGGCTTTAAACATATTTTACGTGTACAAAAAATGAATAAAATACATTAAAATTTTTTTTTTTATGTACTTAAAGAGTGTATTTATTGAACAGTTTAAACCCCATATCGATATCTTTAATAGTATTCTCAGAAAAAATTCACGAAAATAGCGTTTTTTTCATGGTTTCAAAGTAGAATCCCGCCTTAATTGTGTCTAGGAGCAGTTATACAAAATGTCAAGTCAATATGACCCGATTTTTTTTATTTTCCGTGCAAACTTCGCCACCCCCTTTCGTTTAGGGGTTGAGTTTCGAAAAATGCTAAAATACGTGTTTTATCAATTGTGTTGAAGCGCTTTAATACTAAGTTTCAAGAAAATCTGACCGGTTTTTATTTATGTCACATGCAAACTTTGCGACGCCTTTTTTCCCCTTAGGGGTTGAATTTCTAAAAACGCTGAAATACGTGTTTCATTAATTGTGTCAAGAAGACAGAATACCAAATTTCAAGTGAAGCCTACCAGATTTAAAAAAATTTCCATACAAACTTTGCCACCCCTTTTCCCCCTTTAACGGATTAATGTCGGAAAATCCCTTCTTAAATAGTGCCTACATAATAAAATCAGCACGCCCACCAAATTTCACGTATGTACGTTTAGCGGTTTAGGTTAGGCGATGATGAGTCAGTCAGTCAGTCAGGACTTGCCTTTTATACAGGGACGACTGAGAACATTTTATCCTTACGGTAGACTTGGTACACGTCATTTACAAAACTTCTATGAACATTGCATTACTTTTAACTGGCAACACTAGGTGTCTATGGTACCCACAAACTTTCTGAAATAGTGCTGTCTGTCAGACTTGACAGCTTTGCAAATAGCGGACGGGTTGGTGTTTAGTGCGGCAGATAAATATTTTTCGTAAGTTTTCATTTTGATTATACTGTTATTTGGAAAAGTTGTTCGAGAGGTTCAAGTCTTTAATACGAGGGATTATAGATCTAGTTTACAGTTTTTCTTTCCTCTGATAAAAGGTCTCAAGTGGCCTATTCAAGATGACACTAGTACAATCGCTAAATATCAAGTTGTGAAGAAACTGCCTGCTCCAAAGCTAAAATCATCATCAAAGAGAATAATAATTAGCATTGAGTTTCCGAACGCATTGAGAAAGTTCAAAATTAAAAAGTACATTCAAAAGACATAATTATCTTCCTCAAAGGTAACTTTGAGAAAAATAATTAATCTAAGATGAAAAAGTAAATACTTGTTACCTTTATGATATAATGATACCTAAAAGATTTAACATTGTTTGAAAGAAACAGAACATTTGATTAAATTATGAATACGTTGAATTTATTAGATAATTATCTGTTTTTGACTAAGCAGATTTTATTACAAATGCTGACTACAAACGTTGATTGTTTTGATATAAGTAAAACTAACAACTAACTGTAGCAAAGAGTAAATTAGTTTTAAAAATAAGACGTCATTGGATTGAAAGTTAACGGGAGCTAAAAGAAGCAGTAAGAGGTATTATTTGTTGATTTAGATTAAGAAAAAGGTTGCAACTTGACTATGTTGATAAAAGTCCGTTTAACCCTTCGTTGTCACAACCCAAACGACTTAGCGTCGCCAAGTTTTTTGCAACTTTTCCCTTTACGGCGTTTTTCGCATGCCGCCATCTGATTTTTTATATAATAATTTTTGGCACATATTATCCAATATTTAAAGTATATTGATGAATTTTTTCATGGTCATCCGACTAATAGGCTTGTCTCACTGGATCGAATTGTCCCAGGTTTCTCCAGGTGAGTGTGACAACGAAGGATTAATAAACATTAAATGAGAGTATAACAATTTCAACATCTTTTATTGCACATCTACATTGCCGATCCGGAAGATGGCAATGGAATCAAGTGTCCCCTATATATGGTAAATATGCTCCCCTCGAATAAAGTCATCCATACGGGGGGTATCAAGCCACCCATATATATATGACACTTGATACCTTTCTCTTCCTCTAGTTTTGATGGTATATTCATAACATTAATAAACTAACCTTATTCGTTATTATACTGATTATTCCCAATGAAATTCCACGTCTTTCAATGCCAAGATATTTGGAATATTATATTAAGTATGGGAATTTGGGGTAAAAAAAACAAAAGGGGGGATCAAGGTCCCCAGTCTCTCCTATATAGGTAAGGCAACGTGAGGAATTTAGGAAAATAACATGTAGTGATGTGAGGATGAACGTGGATGAAAGTGGATGAACTCTTTATGCAAACAAAGAAGTACATAGAATGGAATGAGCTGCTAAATGGAGAAATTAGGCCCGTGCTATGTGAATGCGTGAGAATGTTCGAGGAAAAGGCGCGGACTGCAGAAAACAAGAAGTAACAGGAGTATAAGATGATAATTTATATTGGAAATGTAGCAATAGGGAAGAAGAGATAAATGTGAACCAAAAATAAGAATGTCTGTAGACTCAAGAGTAGTATAAAAGAGTATAAGATGATAATTTATATTGGAAATGTAGCAATAAGGAAGAAGAGATAAATGTGAACCAAAAATAAGAATGTTTGTAGACTTAAGGGGTAAGGCCACTGTAAATTTCTTGAAAAATCGATTTTTTTTTATTGGCTATAAAAAACTATTCGCAAAACTTTAAACGCGTTTTTCTCGAAACATGGTTTTTCAAAATGGCACGCAGCATAACTCGAACAATTTTTATTTTTTTTACTTGAAAAATTAACCAGATGTGAACATTTACATTATCTTGAGAATGTCGATCGGAATTTTCAAGAACTTTATTTATTGATTTTTTATTAACAAAAAACTTGCCGTTTTTTTCGTCAAAAATCAATTTTTTTTTTCAAACGCACGCCAAATCCACAAAAATTGATACTTTTTAAAATCCGATCGACATTCTCTAGCTATAGCCCTCTAGATTAATGGTTTTTTTTTTTTTGTTCTAGATTCAAAAGTGCACCAGTGGTGCTGCGTGCCGCGGAGCCCTGAAAGCAAAACATGTCCCGGGAAGATAGCTGTGGAACCGCCATTTTGTTTTTTTTTACTGTAAAAAATTTTTATAATAAAGTTTAATGTATGCCCGATAACACCATTGAAAGTTTTTTTTCAAATACCTTCAATTTCGGGAGCAAAAAATTAGTGAAAAAACCTTTTTTTTTGAGCCGTTACAGTGGCCTTACCCCTTAAGAATAGTATAAAAGAGAACTATGTAGCCGCTGTAATTTGATGTAATATTCTTGAGCCCGAGAGGCAAGAATGGCTAAATAAATGTATCTATCTATCGTATATTGTATCAATATGCGTAATATAAATCAAATTGAAGCAATTTAAATAAATATATATATATATATGTTTCGTTCCTATGATGCAGACTTCAATAATATTGAAGTTTGCATCGTTGCAACGCAACGAAAGTTTCGTAGGTCAATTTTTTGGCACATGTAGCCCCTCAAACGTTTTTCAGGATTCTTATTAAGGATCGTCAACCGAAATGTGTGAGAAAAGATTTTGGATGATAATGAAAGTGATGAAATAATTTTTTTAACGAATTTTCGATGCATCCTAACGATGCAAACTTCAACGTTGCAAATAAATGGCCGACAGGTTCATAGTGTCACGTTATATATTTATTTATAACCTCCATCAACACTTCGGCATTTTATTTTTGGATAAGTTATTTTTTTTTATCATTCATTATATACTTAATGGTCTATCATTTTCTATATTTTGTTTTCATAATAATTTTTCATATAATATTTGAATTATAATTTTCTATATTTTTTTATTATACACAAATTTGTATACATATTTATGTGTACATGTGGACGGATATTAAATATGATTGCTCGATCCGAAAACGATTGGCAATGATTTAACAATTCACATACTTGAAATATACGTCGATACTTAGTTCTGCATTCAATATATATTGCACGAATTCAAAAATGTGAAGAAACAATAATATCTACCAAAACAAAACGCCGACCATCTAAAATGTGAATTTCAATTTTGAACAACACTTTGGAGACGCTCAGGTATCTTGCTTATTGAATTTTCGCCAAGTTCGTATTAATAGTACTTTTATAGTGCGAGAGAAAAAAAACAAAACATTCGTACACGTATGCTTTGACGCAGAACTATTTATCACCACCATCTAGCGGTGTTCCCGAGCATCGACATATGCAGCGGAGAGCACGTAAAATCACCTGAAATACCGACCGAGGGTAACGACTGTGCTTTTTTATTCTCGATTAGAACGGAGATATTCGGGCGGTTGATGCATTCCCCTGTGACTCATTTTCTTCAGTAGAAAAACGTGATTTGAGATAATTAGCATAATTACTGTTGTTACTGAATTACCGACGGAGCTATCACTGCATACATTCAGAGCTACGTGATCCGAGTCACTAAACTTTTTATCCTTTTTTTCCTTGTTTATTATCGAACGAGGGCCGAGTGCAACGCAGCTTCGAATGTCGCAATGCGCTTCTCATTGCCCGGGAACCAGCTGTGCAAGATACCGACCGTCGGTAAATGAATATATATGCAAACACACGTAATTTAAGAATATTTATCATTTAAACTGTACATGACACGTGGCGGAAAAATTGAGTTGCCGCTCTTTTCGAAATAAATCCGCCTAAAATTTAAAAAACAAAATCTGAATTCATTTGGTACGATACGAAAAAATAATATTCAGAAAATTAAATAATTAATATTATTTAAGGTGGTATTGAAGGATCGACTACAGTTCTTAACTTTTGGAGTGCCTCGAATATAAATTCAACTTTCTTATATTGCTCACTGTCATGGAATTCTAAACGAGTTTAACAAATGAACTTTTTTATTTTTTAAAAACTTCAACTTCCTTTCGACGTAGATTTGGAAAAAAAGTTTTCATCATTTATCATGTGTTTTGTCATTTTTTAATTGCACTTTGGTTTTTTTTCACTTTTTCTCGTGAAATAATTTTAAAGTACCGTTGGAAATGAACTTGGATTTAATGCGCACTCCTCAAAGATCGCAATAAACGTAAGTATATTTGAAAAAAGCAATTCCTTCCACCTGGAAAAAAAATAAGAGTCCCTCGAGAGCAATTTCGTTTGTTCGTCTCGGCTGTCGCGCCAAGGGCAAATGTTAGCACCCAAACCTCCAAACTCTCCGGGGCCGTATAAACGAACAATTATATATTTGCACAATTTGTAATTAATTCTCGAGCTAGGAAAAAAACGCCATCGTTCGAAATGAAAGAATGCGCCGGGCTGTCAGATGTCGAAGGGTGCTCGGAAATGTCACGCGTACTGCGACACTCGTGAGAGGGAGCAATCAGCTGATCGATTGCCTCCTAGACGAGCTTTCGTATGTGCGAGATATAAATTCCACTGCCGATCGCGACGATTTCAACTTTTGCTCATCGTCGATCTAAAAATTCCCAAGCGAACCAATACAAAAATCGAAATCCTCGAGTAGTTCAAGCTTTTCCATATGGTCCACAACACGTCGAGGCTCGAAAAACGGGCCTTCGCTCGTCGAAATGTCCAAAGCTCCGAAAATTTGTCCAGCTCGAAAACAAGTGTCTCTCCGACGAAACACGACACACTTTAGCCGCAAAAAGATTCGCCCAGGTTCACGCCACTATCCTCACTACCACCGCTCATCGTAGTGTGAAAAATTGCCGGAAGTTCGGCTCCGGAAGTGCCCACGATTACGCGATATTGTTCGGCGCAGCGAAAGCGGAAAAAGCGACAGCGCGAAATCATGCGACGGTCGGAAAATCGCACCTAACCTCAAAAAAGCGCTGAAAAACGTGCACGAAAGTCGTGGATGCAAGAAATTCGCAAGATTAAGCGAAATGGAAAGAAAAGAGTGCTAAGAATAGCGACGGGGAACGAGCTGGTTGTGACAATAATTGCCGAGTGGCGGCAAAGTTGACACACGTCAAAGGGCATCGTACGAGGTAAACGGCCGGACGATCGCGAAGAATTTACTTTCAAACGTTCGAAACGCTCATCTCCGCGTTTATCTCGGCATTGTCATTATTCTGATTATTATTACTATCAAATATTCGTGATTATTGTTATTATCGTAGCAAGGATGTGTTACTTGAACTCACCGCTGTGACCGGTGTTGCTCGACGACTGGCCCATCGTCCTCGTCGTTCGCCACTCTCGCCGAAGTAAATACGTTGATTGTCGTCGATATCGGTGATGCGGATAATGACCGGCACCTTACGTGATAAAGGACCAGCTGCATGGATCCGCGACCGTACGATGCATATTTCGAAAAATATAACGGACAAACAAAAAGTACGAAACAAGCGTATAATAACTCACATCGCACAAACTAAATCGCTGGCGCACGTACCAACCGCGCTGCGGGGGTCGTGCGATACGGGACAGACACGGAGACTGCGTGTCCACTGCACGGAGACTAGATACAGGAGGCCACACTCGGCCTTTCAACTCGTCCCCAAAACGGTATCGAGATAGATGGCGCTCGGTCGCTCCGGACCACATGTATAGATATACGCAAAACATGCGTCTGATGAAGACAGTTCACAGCTGATGTACCTAACTTTCTTTCGGCTTTAAGGACATGGCTCACACGTCCAGTCGGTAAAAATTCCACTGCCAACTTTTCTCTCGGACGGATCATATTTCGGGCAAACGAAGAAAAATATGTTGTTCGTCCTTCCACAAAGCGGAAGGTGTTTCTTTTCTTTTTTCCGCGAAATCAACCGTTTAAGAGAACACGGGGAATCAGCAAATCAGCAAGCTCTCTGGCACTCGTAGCCGCTCAATCGGTGTGAGACATGGCCTTAAGTATCAGAGTTATAAAATTTAAGACAGAGTGATACGGTATTTGATTAATACGCATGCAGTACAGAAAAAGCATAGTTTTTCAAATTTAAAAAACTCGTTTTTTTATTCTTGTGTGTAATTTTTCAGAGAACAAAGCGAGTATGTATGACCAAATTTGAGTCTGCGGATATAATTCAATTTCTAAATCGCAATGACGTAGAAAATTCCCAAAAAATCGTCCTCATCGTTACACCATAATTTTCATATAGAATTTTAATTATATCGAATTATGTTCAAAAAATTATTCGATTATTAAAAAAATGTACATTTATATCCATCTATAGAATCGTTAGCGGAATTTTTTCAACTTATTTTCATTCATACTACCTATTGTTGATATTTTGGAGAGTATGCCGTCAATATTGAGGGATCGTTACAGTGTAACGGGTCGAAAAATAGTTGATTTTCGCTATTTATTGTTCGATGGTTAAAATACGCTCATTAGTCTGATTTTTTATGTCAAATCAAAGCACTCATAAAAAACAAAAAATGCATTTTTAAACGTTTATTTCTATTCTTTTTACATTTTTTAACGGTTGAAGATGTCTTCAAAAAAAGGGAGTATTCCCATGATGTACACGGTTGTGGCCGAAAATATTATCTGCAACTAAATTTGTAAAAAGATTGTTGATTAGTATGAAAGCGCCTATCTTGGAATGAAGGTTTTTTAAAATCAAAATTGACAAAATAGCGGCGTTTTGAAAAAAAAAACGTATAAAATTTAGCCTATTTTAGCGGGTTTGCCTTTTTAAAAAAATATAAAGATTTAAAAAAGCGTCCATTTTGAAACCGTTCCGAATCACCGTTTTGAAAAACGACATTTAGAGAAAAGCTCATTTAAAGTTTCGTCGTCTCAGGCCGCAGCTCGAATCATTTTTAGAAAGAAAGGCTGTAGCCACCGAAATTATTCGAACTTCGCTCCAAAAATTGAACAGCATGTTTACAACCGTCTAACTATCGGATGATGCAAAAAAGATCGATTTTTTGAAAATTTTACACTGATGATCCCTCAAGGTAAGCGTCTACAGTCCCGCATCGTATGCATCGGACGGATCGCATGAAACGGGTTAATTAGGCGTACTCAAAGAACAAATATTACATAGAACAGGTCCCGTTAATATTTGGCCGAAAAAATGTAGTTCATATTTCCGCCGGTAGAGCGCGCGGCGATGTATAGGTGTACCACACCAACGAATAGGTTCAAGGCATACCTCTCGCGGTTGTCTCTGCCTAGCGTATGCCTATCGGGCTATAGTGCTGTCCCACTTGCATTGGTGACCATCTGACCGACCAAGCATTGGGCGGTTTGGTAGGAGGCAGCGCATCATTTTAATTTACTTTGAGATATTCCTTCCGCGGACGGCCGTATTTTTTGGGGGCATAAGGAGGGCCCTTATGAATCAGTGGTAACTTATAGTGGCGCTTAGTAAAAATAAGGAAGAATCAATTATTATACCCAACGATAAACTAGAATGGAAAAATTTGCGCAACTTTTGTAGATTCAGACATTTCAACATCTTTTTCTGAAAAGCCGCAGCTACGAAATGTTATCTTTAATATTTTCTTTAAGCATTCGGTGCCCCCCCCCCTGTTTTTATTATCGTTACGGAATCTTCAGATTTTTACACGCGTAAGCAGTTTATGTCAGGCATCTAGAGTTCTTTAGTGCGCCGTATAAATAAGACTATTTTTAGAGTTGCAGTTTTTCGTTAAAAGTTCAGTAACTTGGCTCGAAATTTTACCAGCATACTGGGATGTATTTTTACTTGTTTGTCGACGAAAATCAGTTAATTGTTAAATAGTCAGCTTCGTTATAAGACCACCTTAAGACGGGATATACACATGCAATGATAAAAAAATTGAGTCCTTTTTTTATAGATTACATTTTTTTAAAGCAAAACGCTTTGCTTTTTTAAATGTTGCGCGACAAAAATTGGCGGATTGTGAGATATTCACGAGTAAAGTCCAACGGTGAGTAAACGATGCCATAGTAGTTCGGTGTCCAAGCGAGCGCACGCGCGGGTTCGAATCCATATTCGGGCATTTGGATTTGAACTTTCAATTTTTAATTTTGAAATTTGAGTTTCGACCGTTATTTAGTCGCCCAAATACAGTATTAAATAATAAATAAATATGTTAAACACAGAAATATTTTTTTTTTAATGTCATCCAAAGATTTGGGAAATTCGGCCGGTGGAACCTGATTTCTGGAGACCCCTCAAAAAAACCGTGGACGCGATTTCTCAAAAACTACCGCACCGGTTTTATTGAAATTTTGCACATTTCTTCAAAATAGCATCGACTAGCGATTGAACGAACGATTTTTAAAAGATTGAAATTTGAATTTTTGGCAGAGTTATATGCAAAATAGTTCAATTTTCGGTACAATTTACATTACATTTAACCTTGTAAAATTAGTTACAATCGAAAAAAAATCGTTCAATCACTAGTCAATGCTATTTTGAAAAAGTGTGCGAAATTTCAATAAGATCGGTGCATTAGTTTTTAAGACATCGTGTCCACCGTTTTTTTTACGAGTCTCCGAAAACCAGGTCCCGGCTAAATTTCCCAAATTTTTGGACGAAATTTTTTTAAACATTGTTGAAATATTGCTCTTTTATGTGCTTAACATTTTGAATAAAATAATTTATATATTATATTTTTTGACATAGAGAAAATATGCCTTTTTGGCGTCGAAAACCACGTAAACTCTTTAAAAAAATTGTTTTTGTCTATATGTTTACGTGTCTTCGTTATTAGGAAAACGATAGAAGCTCAGCTTGGGACTCGTCTTAGGAACATTTTTGCATCCATTATAGGCACATCTGCTAGTTGATGGCATTGCTAGCAATGTTGCAACTGACAGACAATTGTAAACAGCCCATTTTTCGTGAGCAAAGAGTCTAACAGAATAGCACGAAATACACGAATCCACAATTACTTAACTACTTGAATGGATATTCAGTATTAACAATTGAGAATACGTCCTAGGCCAGTCAAATCTCGGACAGATGTAAGCAAAGTAGCAACAGAATTGTGTACCGAGTAGCACGTTCCTTGGAAGAAATCGCTGAGAGCATGCTAAAAAGAGATGGAAAGGAGCGAGAGAGTAGGAGCGAAAACAGATCGATTTAACTAGCACGTGAGTTAGACCGCTCGACCGTCGCTGCTATCATAGGAATCTGCAAGAGAGCGAGCGAGACGCGACATCACCCCACCGTAGTTGGCTCTAGCATAGGGAGAGGTGGAATCACGCACGCCTGCGGATGTGTTCGTGCACATCAAACAGGCAGCGCCTTGGGTGGCTGGGGAGGATAACTACGAAATCCTCCCAAGAAATCTTGCCAAATCGTGCCATCAGACCTGTTGCTCCATGTAATATCTGTTCTTTGGTTATAATAAAATTTAAGACGAAGTGATCGGTGATTGATACGCATACAGTACAGATAAAGCATAGTTACTCACAGGCGATAATGTTTTCAGTCAGAATATTAAATATGCTTAAGCAAACAAACTCACCTTTTCACGCTTTCAAAAAAGTTTTTCTTCAAATGGTCATGGGGAAATTACCGAGCCTTGATCGCTCGAAATTTGGACGTTGCGTCATGCTCGGTTTATCGTGATGAGGTTAGAAATTCATCCGATCACTTTCACCTCGTCGACCAATATATTACTATACATAGGGCGAGCAGCACCCCAGCGGCATCTATGTTGAAGCCATTTTCGGGGACGCTTTTTCAGTGGCTTTGCATGGGAGTTTGGTCTCCTGGTAGCTATCTAGTATCCATGGTCCACTGCGTGTGCCCCCGCGAGTGCCGCCCTCCGACGGATAAACCAAGCAAACAGCGCGCTTGCGCTCGCAACGGGTAAGACACGGAGTTCCACTGGCCGCCGCAAACGACGCGGTGGCGTTACGATAGGATGCGCGTAACATGCCAATACGAATCTTGGCCATTGGGTTTCGTTCTAGTGAACTTCGATCTCCGCGAAATAGAGCGAAATCTTTTTACTTTTTTGCAAAAGTTTATTGGATTCAGCTTGTTGAAGAAATCAAGAAAAATGTTTTTACCTCGATGAAAACGCTTATTCAATTTACTTTTATAAGGAAATAGAGCATTTTTTATTGGTTTATTGGAAAAGTTTATTATATTTACTTTATTGGAGAAATAGAGTAAAATGCTTTTACCTTGTGAGCAGAAATTTATTAAATTTACGTTATACTATATAGAACGTAAAATCTATTCACTTGAAGCAGTTTGTTAAGTTTACTTTCTTACGGACATAAAGTAAAATCTTTTTTCTTCAATAAGGTGATTAAATTTACTTTATTAAAGAAACGAAGTAAAATCGCTTTACTCTACAGAAAACAAATATTAAATACACTTTATTGAAGAAATAAAGTAAACTCTTTTTACTGTATTAAAAAAAAAAACTAAAATCGTTTTACTTTATTTCTACAATTCTTTTGTAATTTGTTATTCGATACTTTTGAATGACTACCGGAGTATCCAGTAAAGAACAAAATGCATGCCCACGTCCTTAAATCGAAACGCAATCGGTTCAAAAAGGTTTGTCGGTCAATCTATCGTTTGCGAAGCAACGCTATCTTACAAACATCGATACTTGTCAATATACAACTTGCGACATTTTTCACAGAGTCGAAAATCTAGCGGATAAAATCTCGTCGTTTACAAACAATTTTTTCCAATTATTTCAAAACGCCGGCAATCATTTGACTCAAAGGTAAATTCAACAAAGATAATTTCAAAATCCACGAAGGCTTATTCGGACTCTGCATAGATTCCATATTACTCCTACGAACCGTTGTAGGTTCGACAATGAAAAACAATAAGTGTGCCAGAGTCACACGTTTTTATCGCGCGTGTATACGGACGCGGTACGCGATCCCAAAAGTTGCGTGCGAGGGGCAAGTATTGGCGCGCTGTGCGCGTATTATTCTATCCTGGTGCGTCACGTTTCGCAAGTTCTTGACAATCTTCGTAGCCGCGATGGATGGATGCAGAGTTGAATAATTTTGAAAATGTGTACCTTCGTAGTTTAGACACCGAAAAAATTGTCTCCGAAATCGAAAAAAAGAAAGTACGTCCTCTTGAGCGAACGTCAGAAAAACGCAAACTTAAGGGGTGGGAGATACTTTTGGGCGAGAAAAAAAATTTGCCGATTTTCATTATTTTTCTTTGAGGTAAAGATTTATTCACCATTTTCGAAACTTAGAGTATGTATTATTACTAGTTTTGGCTGTTACATGGTATTTAAAAAAAAATTAAACATAGTTGTAGTCTATTTTTATGACTATTTACTATATTACTATTTTTCTTTCATTAACACTCATACGCAGAATATAAACGAAGAAAAAGTAAGAATGTTGAAAATCGATAAAATGGTACCTTTTGAAACAAAAAGATTGAATTTTCCGCAAACAAATGGCTGCAATTTGCAATAAAAAGCAACTTTTTATTCATTTTCAAAAACATTCAAGGTCATGCTGAAGACAATAAGGTTAGAAAAATGTATACCAAACTTCATGAGAATTGGTCGATTAGTATTTCAGCTATGCGTCACGCCAATTTTGAAAATGCAGTTTAGAAGACCGTGCCATACCACCGCCATTTTGAAAGAATTATTTAAAAAATACCATGTAACAGCTAAAGTAGTAAGCAAACATACGCCGAGTCTAAAAAGTGATTAAGAAATCTTTTATTTAAAAAAAATCATGAAAATCAGCAAATGTTTTCCTCGTCCAAGGATATCTTCCCCCTTAAGCATCAGGATTGATCCTATTTCGCACTGGATTCTCTAGACCGAATGGAGAGACATGCGAACCTTGCATATCGCATCGAGTGGGGCTGAAAATATTGAGCATACGACAACCGCGTGCCCTAGAAAGCCCGATGGGTTTGTCGGTGATGTACAACCTCCTTATCTCTAGTAATCGCGCACGTATACGCGTCTCTTTTAGCGAATGTTATATGCGAATAGCAAACATGGTAGTAGCGAGCGCCGTACAGTCGGACGCCGATAGAGAAAACTTCGAACTGACCACTCGCCCAGCCCCTTCCACTGCGCGTTTTTCCCCCACTGCGCGGCGCGCTCCAGTCCGCATGCATCGCCCTCCCCCCCTTCGCATCGCACATCGGCACTGCGCATGCCTGTTAATAGGTCTGGATAAGCTAGAAATGTCAAAAACAAGATTTTTTTTCGTCGCAGCGCATTATAGCCTAGGGTTTTTATTTTTTACTTAATTTTCCTCCTATTCCTTTGATTTATTTAATTGTCCTTCAATATCTTCAATTTTCCTTTAATTCCTCTAATTTTTCTTTCATTCCTTCAACTTTCAATGAAGATTTTGTAAAATTTTCCAAAAATTGACGGAGTTATGACGGTTTTTGTGAAGGGGTGCCCAATGCTCTACAGTAAACCGCCCCGCTATGTTTTACCATTTTTATTTTACGTTATTCTCGATACGAAGTTTTATGAAACGATGTACATCGCATCTCAAAATCTATTCGTTCAATTCACGCCAAATTTGAATAGAGCATACTTTACGACATGTTCCATCGTATGGCCGAATGATTTTTCGATATGTTTATCCATTTATTAATAACAAATTATCACAGTTCCTTTTATCCTCGAAAATTGAACTTTTTTTCTACAGATGTCATTTCGTAATTTTCTAAATTTCAAAAAACTATCCAGTTATACGAAAGTTTCATTGTTGTACTGACCTTTTTTTAAACTTTTAACTTCAGATCACCCTAGTTGTCAGAACCACCTACACTGATTGGTCATCCAGCAACGTCGGCACTCTCTTCAAATAACTTCATTGCTTGTCAATATTTTTCAATAAAAAAGAACTCAAACTTCCCAAAACTTTGTATTAGTTGTGTAAAAAATCCAACCTCGCAAACCCTACACTCTCGCTAGAAAAAAATATTGAAACTCGATCTGTTTTTTGTGCCCCAGCTTATGCAGAGCCGTTAAAACGCGCTATCCCCACCACGCTCCTTCCCCCGTACGGTGCGCCCGATGGTGGGGGAGGCGGCACACCAATCGCAGCGCCGCGAGGGCCTAACATTTTTTCAAGCCGATGCCACGCCAGCCCCGGCGCCACGGACCGAATCGGGATCGTGCCATACCCGATGTTGCGTGCGGCACGAGCCGCCTCCGGATAAAAATACTTGTATAATATAATTGAATCATAGTATATAGCGTGTAGCACCCAAGACTACCCCGGACGACTCATCACCATTCGGTATTTGAAACTTGTCGAATACGCAACCCCATTCGATCGTTCACCCGCTACCCTCATATTTCAGCGATAAAACCAAGATACGTGTACCGTTAATCAAGAGTGAATAATTTTTGGGAAAAGTTCGAATATAGCTCGGAGGGTGTTGCTTCACTGTTTCCCTAGCTACGAGAACCACAACATCGTTTACGGGGCAGCCCGCCCTTCGCACAGTCAGGGTACCATACGCGCACACACAAAGGGCGACGTACCCATAACAATCGAATATTCGGTCATCGAAGTAAGATACACTCGTAATAGTGCTTCAAAAGATAATTTCATTAATTAAAAAAAAAAAATACTGACAAGTTCAATAAAGGGGAGAAATAAGCACGGAATGTGAAGAAGCAAACATCGTTGGGATGGTGATCGTCTTTTCCCACCGAGCTGTAATAATCGTGGGTTAATAATTATTGTAGATGTATATTATAATCAATTCAACCCCCATTTCTCTTTTTCTGCCTTTGCTCCATTAGTCTTACTTGACACCATTCTTCAATTATTGTAGATTGTTAAAAATGAATAAAAATCGATACAACGACGCGACGCGGGCTTTCGTCGTCTCCTTAGTGCTCGTTCTCCTCGAAATAATCGAACAAGGTAAGAGAAGTTGTGAAAGTATCGAGGATTCACCAATTTCCTTTGAGGACTAATACCTAGTTGAATTTTTTGAAAATATTGATTTTCGATTCTCGTCCGACGCATTTTCAAAATATAACATTTCAAAATATTCTCTGAAAACTTCAAGTCGATCTTACTTAAATCTTACAAGCTTCTGTTACATATGGAAAAGCAGTACTTGGACTTGTTTGCCTTGCGATGGAATTTTGTTTTTCATTACATAGTTTTTGTATCAACGAAAATAGAGCGTTTTTTTACCGAAAATCGATACTTTCGGGACTTTTTCAAAAGTCAATATTTTATCAAATCTTTCGGCCACTACACAATTTAATGCAAATATTAAATGTGTTTGATTTTTTTTATCGAAATAATCTGCAAAGACCATCGTAGCTGAATGATGTATAAATATTTTTCAACTATTCAATTGTAAGAGATACTCGAAACCATACTCTTCAATTTATTTTTATAAAAACATTTGAAAACCTGCACACGTTTACCGAGAAAAAATTCACAAAAATTCCTCGTCTTTCTGGCCACGAACTTAATGTAACCCGGTAACGGAAGATTTCGGGATCAACTTGACAAATACTTCGCATCGATTATTACGCATTATTTTTATTTTATTTACGTATATTATTCATTTTACATACATATTTATCTACGTATATTACTTATAAATACGTATGTATATTCTTCTGCCGTTGTTTTTTGCCATTGGAAAATGTGTCAACAATAAGGGGAGGCTCTGGATTGCTTCAAGTGCGTGTCTATCGGAGGAAACAACAAGGCCTGCGACGATCCTTTCCACAACAACGGAAGTCTCGAGTTTTTCGAGTCCCCTTGTCAGGGAGGAAGAAAGGGAAGAGACGGCCTTTTTCCAGCCACCGCTTGCATCAAGCTCGCCGGTGTTTACGGTATGTCTTGTTCGTCTTTTCTCCAACGATCTCTCGATACAAACCGCCACGATTTTATTTTAATTACTATTACGAGCACGTACCAGGTATAAAGAAGTATGAAACCGGAATTTCCCTATAGATGGTGCTAGCCATCAGTTTAGGGACCGTAAAACCGCTTCTGCAGCGCCATCATCTCCCTCCAAAAGCTGACGAAGATTTTCAACACACAACACCCAAGTTCCCTACACCGGTATATTTTTCTATAACCTTAAACATGTCGAGTTTTGTGCCTACGAACTACGATTTGCGAACAGCATTGGTTTTCTGTTATCATTTGAAGAAAGCTGCTGCAGAATCGCATGGAATGCTTGTCGAAGCTTACGGTGAACATGCTCTTGATAAAACAGTGTTTCGAGTGGTTCAAAAAATTCGAAAGCGGCGATTTTGACGTGAGAAACGAAGAGCGTGGGAAACCACCGAAAGAGTTCGCAGGAACGAATTATTGGATGAAGATGATACTCAAAGTCAACAAGAACTCGCGGATCAATTGAATGTGACGCAAAAAGTTTTTTTCTCCATTCGTTTGAAAGCCATGGGAAAGATTCAGAAAGTGGGAAAATGGATTTTACCACTTTATTTTATGGATGGACAAAAAATTTTACATAAAAATTCCGGTTTCGTACTTCTACACCTGGTACATACCTACAAAACAATTCGTCTCGGAAAGAGAGCAAGAAAGAATAAAAAGAATATTCATGTTCATCGGGCCTTAGGAAATACTTGTACTTACTATCTTCGATGAAGTACATATTGATTTGCAAATTTTTGTTGAGTAATTGTCATATTAAATTAACAGTGTGTTTATGTTACAGGTAAAACTCTGTTTTCACTTTAAACACGTTTTACTTACTAAAACGTGGTTCTAACTGAACGCCTTCGTTAATATTAGTTTTTCCTAGTGAAAACTAGAATTTATATTTAAAAACCCAAACAAATGCAAACTGACCTCGTTCCAAAACAGTTTTATCGTTACTCTTTTCGTTTGTGTAATCGGCTTCAACTAATTAATGAAACTTTCAAATCAAATCAAAAAGTTTGATCAGCTTTAATTGATTCATTCCACTAGAAATAGTTTTTCTTAGTTGAGACGAGGTTCAACCAAAATTAAAATGTATCGATCGGTATATTCTAGTTTCCACTAGGAAAAACTAGTTGCAACGAAGGCGTTCAGTGAATACAAGATTTTACTAGGGAAAACGCGTTTAACGCTCCGTTCATACACTAGGTCACTTTGACTTGGATGAATTTCAAACGAACTAATCATGTTTTCAAAATAGAAAATTTTCAATAACTTTTTACAATTTAATTTCATGTTCCGCGAGTTTCAATTACGAAGACATATTGTGAAGTGCTATAAGTGTATTACTGATCATTAAAAAATAAAAACCGACCGACAGGTGGTTAAGGGCTTGCGCCCAGTTGAAATTTTTGAAAATATCGATTTTTAGTTTTCGACGGATTCTCAAAACATCGTATTGCGAAAATATTTTCTAAAAATTTTACGTGCGAATTTTACGTCCAAATTTTAAGGGGGAAGATACCTTTGGGCAAGTAAGAAATAGCTGATTTTCATGATTTTTTAAGGGAAAGATTTCTTCACTATGTTCAAAAACATTTGGGGTCATGTTTCAGACAATAAGGTTATCAAGATTTATATCAACAATCATCAGAATCGGTCAACTAGTTTTTTAGGTATTCGCCAGTTTTGAAAATATAGTTCAGAATCTCAAAGATGGTAAAGAAACCTTTCCTTAAAAAAAAAAATCACGAAAATCAGCAAATTTTTTCCCTTGCCTAAAATCTCCTCCCGAAAACGCGTTTTTTTCAAAATGAATTTTCGAAATCGGTGACCATGGCGTCACAAAAATCCTTGCACCGATCAACTTCTAATTTAATGACGTCATATATATATATATAATATATAAAAATGCAGATGAAACGGGGATAACGTTGACTGTGCGAAGTTGCGCGCTGGACAGCGGAACTCTCACGACGGACTCGGAGTTGATAAGAATGTCACATTGCGGGGGTTTCTATTACGAGGACAAGTGCGTACATTTTGTTGTCTTCAATTTATTTCGGCTTCAAACTCAACAATTTTTCTACATGTAAACATTAGACTCGCCCAAGAAAAAAAGCTTCCCGATTCGGGCTCGCACCCCTTGAAATATAACTCGATAATGAAACAGAGAAGCTCGTGAAAGGAGCAGCCTGAAGGTTAATTCTAACAGGTGACTCATGAGGTTTTTATTGTCCATTTGATTTCCACGTGATAAATTAACGTTTTCTTTTCCAATGCAAACCATTTTCGATAGATACAATCGACAAGTGGTCTCGACCAATCAGTGTGATTATTGTATATAGTAAACGGATTTATAACCCCAGATAAAAGCCTTTGTAATCATGCATTCTTTCTTTTCAATCTTGATCAACAAGTTTCGAAGATTGAAAAGAAAGGATGCATGATTACAAAGGCTCAAATTGGAGGTTATAAATCCGTCTGCTGTATATAATAATCCCACTGATTGGTCCAGACCACTCATTGATTGTATCTATCGAAAATGGTTTACATTGGAATATTCCGATACGTTAATTTATCACGTGTAAATCAAATGGCGAATCAAAAATCCTCATGAGTCATACCAGCTAGAATGAATCTTCAGGCTGCTGCGCTTTTCATGAGCTTCTTTGTTTCATTATCGAGTAATATTTTGAGTCGCCGGCCCGAATCGGGAAGCTTTTTTTCGGCCAGTCTAATAACATATATCCATCCGTCCATACACACACATGCGCGCGCGCGCACACACACACATATTATACACATGTCTCTATATATCTCCAGGTACGTGCGAGGCTGCGTACAATCGTGCAGTGACGCGGACGCCTGCAACCGAGCGACTCCTGCGACGCAGCTCACGTTTGCCACCACACTAATTGCAGGATGGACTTCCATAATCCTCAGCTACCTTACCTGAGGTCGCTAAATACTCAATAAAAATTCAACAAGCCGGAAGTAGCGATTTGCATTAATAACGTCCTTATGCGTCGCTTATATACTATCGAATAAATAAATTGCTCGAAACTACGCGAGTCGAATTATTTTGCTGAATTTCTATTTTTCTTCCTGTGTTTCTCTGCTCGTTGCGATTTTTTTTATTCGCCCGCGCCCTTCATTTTTTTCGTTTCTATTTTTGTTTCTTTTCAATTCCTCGGGAGATCGGACATGCGATGGTTCGTCTCCTTCGACGACACCGAGACTGCGGTGCACAAGGGCACGGAGAACCTGGAGACAACCCCCGTCGGTAACGAAATCTTGGGCTCCGTTTGTGGTAAAAATTCTTCGGTCTTGGCTTACATGTCTCTTTCAAAGTTTTTGTCGTCACTGAAATCGTACCGGAGATTTAAAAAAAAGCAGAATAGTGAGAAGTTTGTTCTACAATGTTAGATGAGATATTTAGACGCTAGGAGATCATAAAATCATCAAGTTCTTGAAAAGTTATTCTCACGGTGAAAAAATACATTTTTTTTTCATTCTAGAAATTTTACTAGTTTGGAAAACTAAGAATTCAACGAATTCTAGAATTTATGTATTTTAGAGAAGTAATACGAACATTTCTATAATTGTTCTACAAAAAATCGGAAAATGTTGACATTTTAGAAACACAAAACAAAGAATCTAGAATTTTCAAGTTCAGGAAACTAAAACAAAATTCTAGATTTTTCTTTCGTTACGAAAGTAAAACGTAACTTCACAAATGCTTCTATTTTCGAAAACTAAAACAAACAAATTCCAGAAATGTTATTATTTTGAAAAAAATGAAACGAAAAATTCCAGAACTCTACGCTGCTCGAAGAAAAAAAAATCCTTTTTTCCGACTTGGCAAACTAAATCCACCGAGCACTCGATGTTTTTTTCCTCCAAAATCCGGAAATTTGTCGCACTGTTCGAAGGTGCTCGACAACCGGCGAGCAAAATTGGGCCAAAACAAAAAACGAACCGTGTCCAACGAAGAGATCGATCCAAGCCCACAGATTCGATGTTGCCTTTTTTTTCTGCCTTTTCCAAGGCCGAGCAGCGACAAGTTCGCGTCGTCTTCGCTGTTCCGACGAGAACCGGATGACGTGTCTGAAATGTAACAATAAATTACTCAGTGATCGGCGTGAAGGATTAGTGATTATCACCTGCCAATGACTATTGAGGACAAAAAAGGCGAGGAGGTTCGCGATGTTAAATTTGACATTCGCGCAAATGGATAAGTGATAGACTCAAGCCTCGGACGAGAAGACGAAATAAAAGGAGACGAACAAAAGTGGCGGCGAGGGAGCGTGAGACAGCATGCGCACCCGTATGGACAGCGTGTTCGATCGGTTGGTCGATTTTGTCGTGAGAATCGCCGACTGGTCGTGGGACACGTGCGAGCTGCTTTTCGACCTATTTCTCGAATTTTTGACTCGCGCGGTCGAGCTCGTCATAGCGCTGTTACAGCTGAGCTTTCAGGTCATATGTTTCCTCCGAGACTTGTGCATCGATGCGATGCAAACATTTGCCAATGTCTTTCGTGCCTTCGTGAACCTCGTCAGCTCGATCAAGTGCGAGGACGTCGAGGACTTTGCGTCCGCTTGCATGGTCGTTGGTCTCTTCTTCGCCGCCGTCAAGCTCACCCTTGGCATCCTCGAAAAGGTGCAAGACAAAGCGAAATTAACACTTATTCGTAAATTACAGATCGCGTAGAATTTTTTCGTCACAATTTCGGCAAACTTTTTCCTTCCTATTATTAATCTTTAAAAGTATTAATTGACTCTTTATCAGGCGCGTGAGCTTTCGTAATACGAATGAGCGCGTGGGGTCTCCAGGGACGTTGTTTTGTTAAGGGGTCAGGCTACTGTGGCGACCCGAGAAAGGTTATTTTAAAAAAATCATTTTGAAGGGACAAGTTGATGGAAAAATCGTTCGGACATTTATTTGTACGTACGTTAACGAAGTTGTGTACCAAATTTCATTTAAAAATATCAATAATTCAAGAAGTTGTAAATCTTTAAACGTGAGGGGCTCAACGGTGTATTTTATTTTGTCCGCCGGCTTGAGCTGAAACAAAAAAATCGTTTCTTAAAATCGATAGGATTGCCTAAGTATGATAATATCAAAATAAATAATATATCTTCGCCGTCTTTTTCGTAATCGTGTTTCAACTAAGAAAATGTTTTGACTCTGCTTGGATTTTTCGAGGAAAAACGAAATCGTTATTGTTAACAACTATAGAAACAGAAAATGTTAAGAAAAACGTCGGTGAAGTTAATAACAATAGATGTTATAATAACTATAGAAGTTAATAACTATAGAAAAGAAAATGTTAAGAAAAACGACTATTACACTGAATAAGTGTACCAAATTGAAAATCAATCCGTTCATTAGATGTCGGGAAATCGTGTACACCGTTTTGAAAAACATAGTTGCGCGAAGAACGCGTTAAAAGTTTATCAGTTATATCGTAATCCCAAATTTACCTTCAATCTGCGATTCTTGCACCATATGTTGGGTCGTTTTGTTCAATTTGAGTTGCCTCAAGCGACGAATGACCGTTCGTCATTTCCACAGTAGCCTAATCTCTTAATGCAATATTATCATTAGTTTACTACGACAAATGATACTGACGACGTGATCAGAGCCCTCAATTACTACCAAACTCTAAAAAAAACTTCGAAAATACTCAAATTACCAATGGTGTAAAAGTTTGCATCGTTGGGATGCACCGAAAATCCCCCTCTGCTTTATTATTTCTTTATTCCTATCGTCCTACATTTTTTTCGCATATTCAGGTTACCCATCCCTAATATGAAGGTCCTAAAAAGCGTTTCCGTAGTTTGCAGCCTAAATGTGCCAAAAAAATGTGGCATTGCGAAGAAAAATAAATTCGTTGCATTCCAACGGTAATTCCAAATTACCATTCAAAATGGTCTTCATCGTTCTCGACGCAGCGATTTTCTTCTCAACTCGCTCAACTCCCACTTTGATTCGGTAGAGAACGGAGCCGTTTCCAAATCCCTTCAGACTGTTCAAACCGACGGACGACTGTCCGTCTTCGCCTCTGCAAAATATTCCGCCCACGGCTGTAAAAGCTCCGATGAGGAAACGGGTGACGATTCAGTCGAGGAAAGGAGTAGGCGGTAGACGTCCAGTCAGATCCTCGATCTCGTCGTCCTCCTCGGCTTCGTACGACGTAGGTGACTGAGCTCTTTCCTCTGAGCTGTTTGCAGCACAAGATACCTTGGAACGATAAGGCGAGCGAGCAAAAAGAACGCTCTTCCTGCGAAGACATCACTCTTAAGAAATATACATTTATATATATATATATTAAATCGTTTATCTATGTACAAAGTTTATTAACCGTACAACAACGTGTAATCAAATACATCCGATATAAAATATTTCAACACCACGAGACTCCTCGTTTACTTTTACGGTACGATTTGTATTATTTACACGTAAATTGGCCAATTTTCGAACTTGGCGCATCGTCGTATCTTTTCCCATAAATAATAGCAGATTCGTGTACTCGAAGCGCAAGAAAAAAAATGCCTCGCGCCCTCGCAACCCGTAAAGCCGGGTATAGACTTGAGCACGAACGCGAATAACCGGGTGCCGACCGACCGAGCACGCCTCGCGAGGCCGGTATCGAAGTGGCTGAGGTTGTCTCGGGTGCCCATTGCCTCCGCCGAGCATGCCTCGGCCGCGAGCCATGCGATGTCGGTACGGTCGCCGTGCTTAAAGGTGTAATAAAAATAGTCATTTAAAATTCTGTGAAAACGCGAGACAAAACATCAAAAATCGAATTTTAACACTTCGATCGAATGACATTGAAGTTTGCATCGTTGAAATCCATAAAAAATGAATTCTCCATAAATTCTCATTTTTTATGGCCGATTTAGATGTGAAAATCACTCCAACGTTTCCACAGTATTATCAGTCGAGATTTATCACCCGAATCCCCCAAAAAGGCTTTGAATAACAATAAAAATTTTAAAAAATTGAAAACGCAACAAAAAAATCGTTGCTTTTCAACGATGCAAACTTCAACATTATTTCTTCGGAGACCCAGGGAACACGCGAAAAGTTAACGATCCTCGAGTACGAGGCGCACATGCGGAACAATCGCTCAGGAGCTTCTTCGTTCTTTCGCTGCGAGTTGGGCCGCGGTCGGGAACTTTTCGCAAATATTTTCGCAAACATTTCGAAAACATTCCAAGTACGATGCACTCACGCCTCGAATACTCGACGCTCAGCCCTTCGGCAATAAATAACATCCTCGAACAATTTCTGAACGATGCAGTACAAAAGAAGTAATTAAAAAAAAGAAATATTCCCTACAAAATTCGTTCGTACGTTAATTCGGATAATACTTTGACGCGGACACAGATCGAGGCACTGTACAGGTGACTCGGCGACGTCGTATGAAAAAAAAAAAAATTGCGAGGCTTAGTTCCCTCCATCGCGGGGTCAGTCGTTGACGATGGTGATGGCGAGTTTGTGCTCGGGCCACGAGAACGTCTTTGGAAGTGCGAGCTTGAAAGAAAACACGCAACGTCTATAAATCTTGATCAACTTCCTGTTTCGCTGTGAAATAATTGACATCTCCAATGGAAACTCACGTGATCCAGGGAATTCAGTGCTTGAAACTCGTAGGCCATTTTCTCCGTCAGATCTTCGGGCAACAGAACCTGGAGCCAGGGGCCTTGCACGACGTAGGGCTTTTCTCTGGTCACAAGGGTTCCGGTCACCGTCGGAGCCACTACCGTTATCGCCGAGTGCGAGAGAATCGACTTGAACGTGAAGTGTCGTCCGTGCATCACGCGTCCCCTTCGAAACGCGAAGATCGATCGGCAATTAGTTTTTCGTCGCGTACCCAGGTGTGGATACTCTCGTCGTGAAAGTATCATCGACCGAGACCAGTGCGCGGCCGTGGCCATCTCTCGTGTCAAGGGTCGTTCGTCCGGCCGCGCACTCGCTCGCGACCAGGGGCGAGCCCGGTATTTTCGCAATGCGAAATTTCCGGATTTATTAGTGCCGCACTCTGCCACTCGTGGCGCTACTTATCACCTGAAAAACTTGCACGCCCGGGCGCTGCGGCCATATCAAGAGCTAAGTAATAAAAATAAAAATTCGACACAACTGGACACCAATGTCATTGACGGACACGCCGCGACTCTTTATGCAATAAGATGAACTTTAGCCGACGAGTTTTCACTTTGAATCGACAAAAAAAAAAAATATATATATATATGTCAGAACATGTCCTACATGTCCTACATGTCCTACTATATGCTGGAATTTTAGTTTAGTGAAAGTCCTACGGTTTTCGAGATTAAAATCATCTGCTTTTGGTTTTTCGCATGCCATTTCTACCAATAATAACTTCTTTTGACCCGATTCTTTAAAAAATGCTCCTCATTATTTGTTTCATCTAGAAAAGTCTTCTTTTTAACCTTCAATGTTAAGAAAACTTTATGAAAAAAGATCTTACGCAGAATTTTCATACAAACCAATTCGAAAATCTGACTTTGATAGCCTGCGGTGTAAAAAAATGTACTATGCATATCGTGCCAATTACTTTAAAAAGTTGCTCAGTCATTGTCGATTCATATTATTTGTAGAAATGGCACGCGAAAAACCAAAAGCAGATGATTTTTTTCGAAAAAAAAACAAAGCCTAAATATTAAAAATCGTGGGCCTTTATTAAACTGAAATTACAACATAGGTAATTATGCAGAAGGGAGGCTCCACCCCAATTTCAATGCCAAAAATGTATTTTTTGCATGAACGCCTTTATTATGTCACCACTAGTGATGTTCAGTCCGCGGAGGCTGATATTTTAAATTATGTTTGTATGAAAACTTCTTTTTCTTTGATCCTTAAAACCCCACAACTTATGGATATAATTAAAAACGTCAGCTCCCGCGTGCTGAATATCATTAGTGATGACTAGTTGAAGCAATTCATGGCAAGAAAAAAAATTTCCGTCAAAATTGGGGTGGAGCCCCACTTCTGCATAATTACCCCAACTTATAATAGGACATTATCTGACCTATCGGGAGTTGCAGATTATCCATCCATAACAGGACAGGATATATAATCCGCTGATACACATAGCATTTTCATTATGATACCAGAATTGATAAATTTATGATGGTGCCAACAATCTCAGACGTACTTATGGAAAATAGAACTGCACTTTTTCCGGAAGAGAAGGTGGGCATCATTGAACAAGTAATCCCACCACGCGATAAGCATCTTTAGATATACAAAAAAGGGGTAAAAACAAAATATTAACCTCCAAATGCTTGAAGTGCCGAAATTCGAAATGTGTGCCTTGCACTTCCGGTTGTCGCGCCGGCACAGAAGAATATTCTTAGGTGATAAGTACATAGGTAGAGTTAAGAAATTCAGACAAAACGCGTAGCGTTTTAACGCATGAGAGTAGCGCGGCGTGTCACCCCCCTGCTCGCGACTAAGAAACGCCGAGTACAAACTTGATCGCCAGGGGCAGCAGAGTTCCGGCCTCGAGATTGAAGGTCAGATGCAGGCCAGGAAGGCTCTTGACTGAGTTTTCAGCGTTGAAGTTTCCCTCGCTTTCGCAGGGCGAGAGGCGTTCCGATTTGATCTGAGGTTTCCGTAACTCGTCCATATCGTCGTCCTTGTCTCCCCGTTCTCGCTCGTCCTCCTCGTCGTCCTCGTCACCTGACACGGTGTCTCGTCTCTCTCGGTACTTTTCCGTGCTCGTTTCGCTAGCCATTTGTACCCACCTGCGATGAAAAATACTTCGTTCGCTCGCGGGAATTCCAAGAAATAAAGAAATTAGCAAATAGTTCGACGGACCAACACTTTGCGGATACGCCACTGAGATTCGAGCCTTCCCTCTCGATACCGGACTGTATTTTTTCCGCGACCGAGGGATCCTCCTCCATCACCGAGTGTTGCCGATTCGTGTCGGTTACGAGCCAGGGCCCGCAGCCGCGCGTAGTCTTCAACAGATTCACGACACCCAAGCCTGTCCAGTGCTGAGCCGCTTGGAGCTCCTCCGACGTCACACCCACTATTTGTACGAAGGCTACCTGCGCGAGAGAAATAATATCATTATCGTTTTCGTTTTTAAGGGATCGTCAGTGTAAAATTTTCGAAAAATCGACTTTTTGTTGTTGCATTATCCGACAGTATGGACGGTTATAAACATGGACCTGGCATCCCCGATTGATCGTAAGTAGACAATTTATATGAAAATTTCGCGCTCGTAACTTTAAACGCGTTTTTCAGAAAGGTGGAGACTCTCAAGTAGGCATTTTCAAGCTACCCGTCTCAAACTTCGACGCAACATTCTTCACGCCATTCTTTATCTTGCAAAGGAAACTTCTTTATTAACCCCTTAACGGCCACGCCTATTTCTGGATGGCTCAAGATAATTTCCTCTGCTAGTATGGCTGGGGTTGAATATGAATGTCCCATAATTTTGTCGATAAGGGCCTGAAAAGTAGTATTTTCGGACTGTAGCAAATCTGCTACATTGGCGATTCGCGTATATAAATGATGACATATTTCAGATCTTTGAAAAAGCTGAAATAAATGTTAACTTATCGGATTACAATAGTGTGTCTAGAATAATCTTACAGAACCACTAGTTACAGTGCAGAATGTAGAAGCAATTGTTCCTTGCGTTCTGGCACAGGTGCACGTTGCGTGTGCAGCATTTGCCATTAACATAACATGTTGACGTTTGAATTTCAAGCTATCCCGGCATTTGTACCTGCATCTAGCATAGATTGATGGAACTGTGAAGTAGCCTGTCCGCTATATCGTCCTTACGCTCTTACCGACTGGGTCAAAGTGAACGTAGCAAATTTGCTGCGATGGCAGCTAAGGGGTTAATCTTCATATTATTTTTAACGAAAAATTGTCGATAAATAGATTAAATACGATACGTTTTTTTCAAAACGCCGCCATTTTGTCAATTTTGATTTGAAATAATAACCTCCATAGCAAAATAGCGGCTTTCATGCTGATTAATAATCTTTTCACAAATTTTGTTTCCGATAATATTTACGGCCTCAACCGTGTACACCGTGAGAAGTAATTTTTTTCGAAGACGGTTAGACGATTTCAACGGTTAGAAAAAGTTTAAAAAAAATAAACGTTTATAAATGTACTTTCTGTTCTTCATGAGTTTTGACGAGAAAATCAGAACGATTAGAGTATTTCAACCATTAAAAAAATCGCGAAAATCAGGTATTTTTCGACCCTTTACACTGTGATGATGCCTCAATAAGCGGCAGGATGAACGCCTGTCACGAACGGACGGGCATCAAGAGATCGGTCGGGCTCTCAGTGGCTACGGAAGCCGAGAAGTACAGTCAGGAAGATTTCGTACAGTCGCGTACCTCGCCATTGGGCGTTGACGCGGAAGTGGGCAATTGCGAATCTCTGCTCATCAGTATCTGATTGATTCTCCCGTGATTATTGTTGCCGAGTGGCGCGTGCCACGACACGTGATCACCCGGAAGTAACATGTTGCCCGAGTTGAATACGTATTTGGCCAATTGTTGCATTACGTTGGCGGGCCAGGTGGGCGGTGTCGTTTCGCCCCGTTCCCTCAGCAGACGAAAGGTCAGCTCGAAGCCGAATCCGCTAGGGCGACCGGGTCCGGTCTTCGGGTGCAATCGTCCGTCACCGTGAAGGTCCGAAAGTCCAAGGCTGCAATGACAAATCTCCCGTTACTCCGCGATAACTTTGACTCTCGGAAAGTATATCCAACCGGATGTAGAAGTGTGCGTGTATTCACCCGAGGCAAAAAATTAGAATACAATTCGCGATTCTGCCTGAAAGCAGTCCTGGAAACTAAATGTACACATTATTTCTCCTTTCAAGCTCTAATCTGTTAAAGTCTTGGGCAGTCTGTTTAAGCTTGAAATTTTATAAAACACGATATTTTATTGCCAAGTTTTAGGGCCTAGTGTTAACTTCAATTGACACTAAAGATTTTGTAAAAATAGCAGAAGTTGACCGTATGATGACGATTTTTGTGAAGCCCTTTTTTTCTATTGCGTTTTTCTCGAAACTATTTTTATGGAACGATGTAAGTTGTATTTTCAAGTCTATTCGTCTGATTCACTTTAAATTCGGACAAAGCAGAGGTTATAATATTTTCTATCGTGCAACTGGATGATTTTTATATGTTTATCCATTTGTTAATAATCAATAATTCCAGGTGTTTGTTTCTGGTCCAAAATCGATCTTTTCGTGCTGGAGCTTGCCGTTTCCCTAATTTTCAACATTTGAAAAAACTAGCCGGTCATACGAAAGTTCTATTATTATGCCAAAAGTAGTTTACGTTATTTTCCATTTCAGATAACCCTAGTTGCGTGAAGGATCTACACAGATCGGCACGGGGCAACGGCGGCACTTTGGTTAAATAATAACTGCATTGCTTATCAATATTTTTCAACTTAAAAAAAAACTACATCTTGACAAGGTATATTAATTGTGTGCAAAATCCCGACCGCGCCATCTCAATACTCCAATCAAAAAAAAAATATTGAAAATCGACCTGCTTTTTGGGCCCAGCGCTTGTGCATACCCGTACTTTCTTTCCTCCAGGTATGGTATTCTAAACCCCCACAGTTCCGGAGCTACAGCACGACGTTGAAGTCTGCATCGTCGGATTGCAACGACTGTTTTTTCTTTACTTTTATCATTATCCAAAAATTTGTACGATAAAAAGAAATGAATTATCGTTGCGTTCCAACAATGCAAACATTAACGTCATGCTACACTGCATGTTCCATAAACTTTACTTTCTTTTACAAAAAGCCGAATAATCCTGCGGAAGATCTTCAAAAATTTTATTCCGGAGGCGAATTAGAATTCAATTCTCGAGCTTTTTTCTAAGAAAATGACACACTCGTTTATGAGCCAAAAACAGCGAAAAAAACTCGGCCGAGTGCGAGTCAGGCCTCGCTCTATTCGGGTTTTGTTACAACTAGATATTCAATTAGGTAATGCTTTTTTTTGTTTTAGTTCTTAGCTAGTACATAACTGAAACCATATGGGGTGATACTAGCTAAAGAAAGCTTTGTATACTCCTGCTGTAAGCTAATAATGAAAACATCTAAAATTATCGTTATTTAAATATTTACAATACCGAATGACTTATTTTTGGAGTCGGTACCGGCCAATTGTCAATATTGTCACATTTTTCGCAGACGAAGAAGACGAAGAAGACGAATATACGATCTAGTCTTTTTTTAATTTGCAATCTCGTTTCTTCCGTGACGTCAATCTCTCGTTCTTGGCTGGCACCGACGCCAAAAATAAGTCATTTGGTATTGTAAATATTCAGATAACAATAATTTCATATATTTTCATTAGAAATTCATTGTATTCCGTATACAATAAATTATTATATATACTACATTATGAATCGGCGTTTTCAGTATTTGTTGTTTAAATACAGTATATGGTACATAATATACAGAAATTCCAAATTCTTAACTAGTTTAGTTTTTGAGATAGACCCCATAACAAAAATGGTCTGAAACTGACAACTTCGACGGCCCCCCGTTTCTTTGTTTTTGAAGATAGAAAAGAAAAAATATGTATTTGTACTCTACTCAATGAGCTTTAGACAGTGACACCCCACATGCCAGGGTAAGAATGTTTTTGCTCCTTTTTCATTTAAGGGACCCCCATGAAATATAATTTTATTGAAATTGTAATTCAATATTCGGTTTTGGGTCAACATTCTACACAAAATATCGAAATTTCAGGCCTGTATACTCATCCCGTTTACGAGCTAGAGACCCGTGACATACGGACAGCAATACGGTTCCGTTTCGCCCTTTGGGCTTTCGCGACAAGAAATAGCAAAGAATATTTAAAAAGCCCAATGGAGCCTGTCTCTTTATCTTTCAAATACCTCGACCATTATGTTGCAGGCTTTTTTTTCTCCTTCCTGTATCTTTTCGTCCCGATCGGAAGTTCGAAAAGTGTATCCCTACGTTATCCCGGTAGCGTGTGCGCGTGAGCACGTGAACTTGATGATTGACGGGAGAAGAAAAAACGAGGGCGCGTGCTCACCCTCCCGATACATAAATCGTATACGTTAAAAGCGTCTCCGTCTCTATTTCCGGTTCGTTCGCCCGTTACTACCCGCCCGCACACCGCCAGGGAATTCACGCCTTTTTCCCCTAGCGATCTTCTATGCGCGCATCTCTCGACATCCTCCCCCAGCCCCCCTGTGCGCTATTAATAGCGGGCGGCGTCTCGACGAGCGGACCAGACTCTCCACGTCGAGGGGTACTCGCTCATGCGGAAGCGGACAAAGGGGTACAAAAAAAAACACGATGTGGAAAGTAATCCTCCCGAGCGCGCGCGCGAGCGGCTGTATCCATATGTTCGATTCGTCATTACGACGAGACAGGCACAGATTTTTCAGACGGGCGGGAAAAAAAAATTCCCCGCTTCTTCGTCACTCTGTTTTCTTTGCGTAGCGAGATTTGATGTGGAAACGAGTCCGTGGCAGCCTGTCGTGCGCCACACGGGCCATAGGAGAACGATGAATCTCTGAACCGGAAATGCCGCACGTCGTATTCGCTCTGAAAATCTTTATACTTGGTCATTAAAAAGGATCTTACGGTGGGAAAAGAGAGGGCGTGAAAATAATTATGTAGCTTTTGCCTGGGGAGTATTATTTTATTGATCGGTTGATTGATTTATTTATTTATTCATTTATTCGCCGATTAATTTATTGATTTACTTCCAACGAGCACAGGCAGAGATGACAAACTTTAACGTACAAAAAATAGCCCTTTTTAAGGAAAAGACTTCTATTTACATATATATATATATGTATATATATATCTTTTTGGGAACTGGGCAGAGAAGGGCATAGAAGGAAGAACTAAAACCATGGGCCAGGTTGAGATGCAGTAATGTAGGAAAAGGAGGTAAAAAGGGATGCACAGATACTCTATGCTTACTTGTAGGAAGTAAGAAGAATGTTTGGAACACATACTTGAATGCGGGGAAAATAAAAGAAAAAATGAATAACGAAGTGGTAGATGGTTTGGATAAGTGGCAAACAGGGTACGAGGCGGAGGCATTAGAATGAAAGCTTAATAAAGAAATTAAAGGGAAACCGATCAAAGAATTGTGCGAGTAGGTCAGAGCCTTTGAGTGCATGTTAAGAAATCCAACATAAAGGACAAAAAGTATTAAAGATAAATGTTAATAAAAAAGAAGGAAATGTGTAAGAGGGTATCAATGTACAAAGGGGGGTTTGTAAAAATCTGCAAGAGTATACATGGAAATAAAGAACTGAACTACAGTATGCTATACGTATCTTTTGTTTTATGGTATTCTGCGATAATTTTGTTGTAAATATTTTTAAAAAATTCATCATAAAACTTAGAACCGATTTTCAGGCCGTGATAGCTGTTGAATATTTCGCAAAAATTAGTTCTATCTGCATTTTCATAGTGTTGAAGTTCGTATCGTTGGAACGCAACGAACGTTCTTTTTCAAACTTTATTTTCCATATTTTTATTATTATAGATCTTTTTTATAGATTTATATTGTAAATCGTTGAGAGTCTCGGGAAATGGTTGAGAGACTTTTATAGGCAAATGCTGCCAAAAGAACTGAAAGGAATTCAGGAATATTAATTTCCACTGCATTCCAAAGATGCAAACTTCAACTTCGTGAATTCTTTCGACTCTTCGATTCATAAATCAAGGTGATTCTTTCCCTCTCGGTTTTTCCATTTCTGCTCGACAGAACAAAGGAACGATAGTGTAGTTATTCCAAGAGCTTTATTCGCGGAATGCAATGATCGATAAATATACCTGAATAATAAAATGATATTCGTATTGTGATTCATTATTGCATCGAAGCGTCTTGCTGCAACCTTCATTAAAATAGATACTGGGTGAAAATAACTGTATTGTCCAACGATTTGTGGAACTTCAAGGAACTTTACAACCTCTGGCTTGATATATTTGGGACCATAGTTGGCAACTTTTTACGCATCTCCAGCAACTTCTTTAGGTATCACGAGTGAACTAAAATGCGGTGATATTATAACAATAACATTCAAAAATACCAGAGAGCAAAGGATTATTCTCCATACTGGAGAAAAAAACAAAACTATTGACCGTTATGTTTCCGGTATGTAAACGATATTGAAGTACGTATCTTTCGAGTGCAAAAATAAAAAAAAATGGCTCCATTTTCTTTATCCAAAAACTTATCCGGGACATTTGGGCTTCAAATTGTTTATAAGGATCCTAAAAAAACGTTTGAGCTTTCTTCAAAGCTCAAATTTTGAAAAAAAAACGGCCACCAAACATTTGTTGCATTTTATCAACGCAAACGTCAATATCGTGTATACAATCACAAAAAGGATTAAATATCTTATTTTTATTTTTTGATGTCTAACGTTGAGAAACTCTTCTTTTTTTTACATCATATTGGAATTTGCATCGTCCGAACGCAATGTTAATATTTTTTTCTTACTGCCCAATCTTTTTGCACAATGAGCCTCTGAAAATCACCGAATCGTCTTTAAGAATTCATAATCTCAGCCAGCAAACAACATTTTTTGGATAATCATCAAAAGAAAGACACGAAAAACTGAAAAAGAATTTTGTCTGTCAACAGAATGCAAATGCCGGGACAATTTTTTTACCTTGCATTACTCAAATTCCTTTCTTACACTTCAATAGCATGGGAACTACGCTAATGACTCTTGAATTCTCTGCGAGAAAACAATTTGCTCGTACGCACGCGCCATACCCATATGGGAATGTTTATCGTAGCCTTGGCACGAAGCAGGACGGGACGATACGCAGAAATTTTGTACACACCTGATATAATGCCAGTGCGGTGGTACTCCGAGCTCCGGGCATCCGGCATTTTCATACATGCTGATATAGTCCAGCGGATCCGGGCCGCCCAACCTGAAAATCGAATTTCCCTTATACACTCTGTACACTCCTAGTTTGCCATCACAATTCCAAAAGCCATTTGTTTCACCTCTGCCGCAAGAACGCTGTAATCTTTATCCCAAAGAATAATTTCTGAGCTTGCATCCGTTGCAGCTGTTTCATCGAACGTAAGCAAGTTCTGCTGTTGAATCGAAATAGCTTTAGCTTCTGGCATGCATGTTATGAGGGAGCACTCAGAGTAATAAAGAGAGGTACGTGAGAACAATAAAAAGATCGAAAAAAGTGGGGTTAACGACGACGCATACTCGAACAATCAAGTTGAGCGCAATTACAATACTCCTGTATCAAAATCGAGGAAATAATAACAATAGTAAAGGTGAATATGACCTTCGGATCCTCACTGCAGGTTTCAACGAATTATTCTGTTGAGGCTATGATGCAGGAGATTCGGATATTCATTGCTGTTATACATCAATACCAGAGCATTAGGAAACATTTTTTTTGCTTTCTAGTTTTTGAGCTGCTTAACCCAATCAAACCCAAACAAGCGACTACATATTTTTTTTAACTGATTGGCATTGGCGTGCTTAACACAAACAAACCCAAACAAATGACTACATATACTTTTTCCGGAATGTATATTTTTTTGTCAATTGGCGTACTTAACCCAAACAAATGCGAACGAATGACATTTTTTTTCCAAAACGTGTGTTATGAACTAAATGTTTTTCGAAATACATTTTTCAGTTTTTGGTCATTAGCAGGCTTAACCCAAACGAACCCAAACGAGTGATTGCATTCCTTTCCGAAATATTTTTTCTTCGGTTTTTGTCATTGGCGTCATTAACCCAAACAAACTCAAATAAGTGACATTTTTTTCCAAAACGTTTTTTTTTGGGGTTTTTTTTTAATTTTTCGTCATTGGCGTGATTAACCCAAGCAAACCCAAACGAATGGCATTTGTTTTCCAAAACGTTTTTTTTGCTTGGGTTTTTTTTTACAAGTTTTCGTCATTGGCGTGATTAACCCAAAAAAACCCGATCGAATGACTTTTTTCCCACCCGTTCTTTTTATTGCGTTTTCTGGGTTTTTTTAGTTTTTCGTCATTGGCGTGATTAACCTAAACGAATGACATTTCTTTTCCAAAAGGTTTTTTGTTTGGGTTTTTTAGTTTTTCGTCATTGCCTTGATTAACCCAAACAAATGACATTTTTTTCCAAAACGTTTTTTTGTTTGGGTGTATCGTTTTGTATAACTCTTTGTCTTTGGCGTGCTTAACTCAACCAAACGGCTCAACTGTGCCTGCTGGTCATGAAACGATATGCCCAGTTTACTGTGACAGACACTAAAATCTGACAACTGTGACAAGTACAGAGCTCTCGTATTACCGTGTACGCTACCGTGTATTACTCAGCAAAGTGTTGAAATATTTCATCAATAGCGTGGAATAGTTGTCTTTTTTTGAAGACCAAAGTAATATTTTTAATTACGGAAGAGTAACACGTAATTACCAGTATTTGACAATTGCGGTGACAGTAAGAGGGTTGCTCTGATCGGGATAAATCTCTTTGCAAAGTGCGTGGAGAGCATCGAGACCGTGAGCCCGGGGGGCGGGTACCTGAGCCGGATGACCCGAGGGAAAGTTCCTCGTAGAATCTTCTCTCTCGCGCATATTTCCGTCCATAAACGTACACTGGCGCGGATCTCCGCTACGCGAAATAACCGGCTAGTACTTGTATCTCTTTATCGCGCGCCGCTCGCGCACTCCCACTTTTCGTTTTATTCGCGCTACACCACTGATGGAAAAAAATGAAAAAGGGCTGCGACTGGGCACTGGGCCGAACGGATCTGCGGATTAAAATGACGATCGAACGAGGTGTCTGGCGTGTCCGTAAAAACTTCGAATGATAGATACGCTCTCATAACTCTCGCACGACAAAGACGAAAACGACGAAACACTCTGGACGACTACTCCCGTCTCGACTGCGCACACAACAAAACATTTCCTGCCGTCCCTCGACTCGTTTTGGTGAGAATTGAGAATGTACGAGCTTCGCCCCACTCCCGAGAATGCGCGCAGCTCGAGTCTCATTCGTCCAAGTTGCCGCGAACGCGGTGTAAACGGACACCGGGGATTCGTCAAAGTACGCGCTCGCGTTCAGGAAAGTGCGCTCGATGTCGGCTGTTCGCTAGACGTTATTCGAATTCGTGCCTCAATTGTTACCTTCACTAGAATCGTCCCGTTATTCGTAATTATCGAAAATATATAATTGGTGTAAAAGGATCGATTAAATTAAGGGGCCACATCTACCTATCCATTGAGTGATCCTCGAGTTATCGTGTCCACCGACTTCAAAAAGTGTTTCGAAGAAAACGCGTTTAAGCCGGGAAACCAGTTTATAGGACTGCGTTTTTTTCAGTTATTTTCATGATTTTTTTTTACAAGGAATAAGTGAATAGAATTTATCCAAACTTTGGGAATATTTTATACATATCAAACAAATATTTCAATTTTTTTGAAGCATGCCTCTGAAAATATGAAACATATAACCTGTCGCCCATCGAAGGTCGCCATCGAGTGTACACATCAGACTGTTTGTGTACACTCTGTAGGCTACAGTTTTTTAAATCGAAAATCGATACGGTTTGAAAAGATTACTTTAAAAACATGTTTTCCTTCTATTTGAACCCTAACTATGTGACCAAAAAAATGAACATTGCATTTTTTAGAGGTGATTGAACAAAAGGTTATAATTTTTATCGATATTTTATAACCTCTTTTGCTGTACAAAATATACTTCAAACAATGATATTACCCCAAATTTAGGTTCATTTGGAGGGTAATTATACGAAGAAACTAACACTATCACTTTAAAAAATGATAGATTGGAAACTTTTTCAACAGAATTCTGTACAGAAATTGAAAAAAACCGTTGTGAGAAAAGCGCGATTGAAAAAAAAATTACCGAAAACAAAAAATTCAAGGCAAAACTTTTGGAACTTCGAAACTTGCTGAAACTATCCTTGAATATATTTACTCACAATTTCTGGAATAAAAAAAATCGATTTTTTTAGTCACCTAAAGTACAGAAGCCCCTCCTGTTCAAAGGACCCTGTACGGGGAAAAACCGTGTACTTGATTTTCGCCACCCGGTTGATCCGAAACAAACCGAAACAAGTTTTTTCTCTCTTTAAGTCAATAATTTCTAAGTCTTGACCGAACTTTCTTCGTTATTGTGTTTCGATCAGACTTTCGATTTTTTTCTCGATTTTTCGAGGAAAAACAGCACTGTTATTGTCAACAAGTAATGAAAAAAAAAAACAAAAAAATTGTTAAGAAAAACGTCGATCAAGACAAAACTACTGTTACGCTGAATAAGTGTACCAAATTTCAAGTCAATCAATTCTCAGTAGCCTAATAACCTCTTATGCATCACTATGTGCGAGACGCACCGTCATGCCACTCCGTAAATTGCGAAAATATTTTCGTATAATCGAATTGACCGCGTGTACTCTTCATCTAGTTACTTATACTTTTATTTTTCACTATATAAAATAATTCAACATGATATTTATATCGATACGTAAAAAGCGTTGCCCCGGCTTTTCGTCGTGTCAAATGTAATTTTCCAGCAACGTAGCCCTCATGAAGCAATCAATGGTATTTATATTTATTGTTATGTTGAATGTTATGCAGATTGTAAATAAAAATTGAACCATTTTCCGGCTACCTTCTATTATTTTAATATATTATCTACAAAATATTACACACATGAGTATATTATAAAAACAAAATGACCCATAGATCTCTTACCAATTTCGTTACTTCAATTATTCCCTTATTCTTATACCAAATAAAGAGAAAGCTAGAGAAAAGAACGGCTACGTTAAAAAAAAAACTGATTTCGATCGTTCCGGTAATTTCACGGTCCTCCAGTTGGAATCCTTAACAACAAGTGGTGATAAATTGGACTCGGATCATATTTCTTCATATCTCTATTTATTGATTTATATATTTTTTCCATTTCTTGTTTCACGACGATGGTTTTGTTCGATCGGCTTCTCACTATGTTAGGAAATTCATCTCTGCTTCAAGGCTGCAAATCCTGCGTGACGGCAAATATCGTTCTTTCCTTGCCGCTGGTAGCCTTTTCCCGGAACTGACACGCCGCCCTGCGGCCATCGTGTGAAACTTCGGCGGCGACGCCACGGCCGCTGCGCGCGGCTGCACTGCCGTTGGATGACGCGCAGATCCCATTTCGCGACAGAAGGAAAAAGACCTCGACGGAATGCCAAATATCAACGATCACAAGAGACGCCGACGGGAATTGTGTTGCTAGTATCATCAACGTTTTTTCAACGGGGCTTTAGTTCTTTGTCATCGTTTTCCAATCCTGTGTCAATCCACTAGGCGTAATTATCGGGATTCTTAAATATCCGGCGCGTGAACCCTCTGCTCTCGATACCCGCAATGGCTAACCCCCTCGCGAACGTACCAGTCTCGGAGATTCTCAAGAAGAAAAGCACTTTCGAGGATGAGCCGAGAAAGAAGAGCAGGGAAGATTGGAGAAAAGCAAAGGAACTCGAGGAGGCGAGAAAAGCGGGCACAGCTCCGGCCGCCGTAGACGAGGAGGGAAAGGACATCAATCCTCACATACCGCAATACATAAGCACAACTCCGTGGTACTTCGGTGCACATGTAAGTAAAACATCCGTTTCTTGAACTCTCCCACAATCCAACCGAATTTACGGCTTAGACCCAAAGCCGCCAATCGCCACCAACCCAATAAAGCGCCAAAGTCGCCATCGAGATCGTTTTGCTCACTGCCCAATTCGAATTTGACTACGCAGGGACCGACGTTGAAGCATCAGAGGCCGCAGCCGGAGAAGCAAAGAGAATTCAGTCACTTGGACGAATGGTACAAGCGCGGTGTCGACTCGTCCCGCACAGCGAAAAAGTATCGTCCAGGGGCGTGCGAGAATTGCGGCGCCATGACTCACAAGAGAAAAGACTGTATGGAGCGGCCGCGAAAGGTGGGAGCACGGTTCACCAACACCGCCATAGCGCCAGACGAGTTTATGCAGCCCGAACTTTCTGTGGATTACGACGGCAAGCGGGACAGGTGGGCGGGTTACGACCCGGCCGAGCACAGAGCTATACTTGAAGAATATCAAAAAATAGAAGAGGCCAAGAGGCAAATGCGGGCGGATAAGTTGAACGCCGAGGAGAACGACGAGCAAGACTCGGATAAAGATGAAGATAAATATGTGGACGAGGTCGATATGCCGGGAACAAAGGTCGACTCGAAACAACGCATAACAGTGCGTAACTTGCGCATACGTGAAGATACTGCCAAATATTTGAGAAACTTGGATCCAAACTCGGCCTACTACGATCCAAAGACGAGATCGATGCGCGATAACCCCTACGACGGCACCGAACAAGAGTAAGTTCTTCAGCGCTTTGGCGACTTGTCAATTTGCCCATATCCAATCAGCCCGCTATAACGCAGTCTTGCCTGTTAACAGGGTCGATTACAAGGGTGAAAACTTCGTACGATTTTCCGGCGACACCACGGAACACGCCACCGCCCAATTGTTCGCCTGGGACGCCCATGAAAAAGGCGTCGACGTTCACCTGCTCGCCGAGCCTACGAAACTCGAGCTACTCAAGCAAGCTTATGACTCGAAACGTGACGAACTCAAGGACAAAGTTCGCAGCACCGTCATCGATCGATACGGCGGCGAAGAGCACCTTCAGACACCCGATCCTTCCTTGCTGCTCGCACAGACAGAAAATTACGTCGAATACTCGAGATGCGGAAAGGTAAGTTGCCCCAACTATAAAAGAACACTTCGACGCTATTGAAAGAAGTCGAATGCGTATAACGTGCCCGTTAGGATGTGGCGATGAAAAAAACAACCTTGGTTCTCTCAAACAAGAGTATTACGTATAAATCTAGGTGTCATATTTCGATCATTTTACTTTTCATTTGATTCATTTGACAATAACTAATTAATGTTTATTGAATCTGATCAACGATTCTTAGAGTCCACCCTTGTGGGATCGAGCGATATCTTTTTTAATATCGATTAATTTACTTTTACGGAAATTACAGCTGATTGACAAAAAAGTAATTTTTTAAATAGCTGAAATTTGTGTAAAAAGACAAGTACGGCCTTCGCATTATGCAAGAGAACGGGATATCGAAAGTAATGATGTATTTTGAATTGCTTATTATACGTTATTCGATGCATGAGAACTCTCCATTCTTTACGCACACATACATGCGTCTCACAGAATTCGTAACGCTCAAAATTCACAACATTTCCCCTAGCGTGAGTATGAAAAAATAGTGAAAAAATCAGTCCGACGAGCCTATAAATATTTTCAATATTAATAACGAGATTAGAAATAAGCCTTGTCAACCTGTAAAGTTCAGCCTTAAAAACGTTCAACCGGATATGGAAAACGTTACCAACTTCTTCAATTATTCAAGTTTGAACACAAGAAGCGGGTTATCCCTGTAAATTCAACAGGGAATAAAATAATTCATTACTTAGGCTTGCTTCAGCGTGCCAAATTTTCCATCAATAAATGCAGTTGAAGCCTGCATCGTTGCAACGAAATTTGTTTTCTCCCATTGAACACATTTTGCTTGTCCGATTCAAGCTATTAAATTCATCAAACGTTTTTACGTTTTCTCATCAGAGATTGACGACCTCAATTGGTAAAATACTTTAGATGCTGACGAAAATAAATAAATGAATAACGAAGAAAACAAATCGCTGCATTCCAATGGCGCAAACTTCAATGTCCTGAATATCTTATGTACCCAATATTACCGTGGGAAGCCAAAACCGAATATTAAATTAGAAATTCATTTGAATTATTTTTCATGGGGGTCCCATTTATGAAAAAGTAGAAAAAATCCTTACCCTGGCATGTGGGTAAGGCATTGTATGAAGCTCATTGAGTAGAGTACAAATATATTTTTTTACTTTTTTATCTTCAAAAATAAAGATATAGGGAGCCGTCAAAGTTGTCAGTTTTAAGCCATTTTCTGTTACGGGGTCTATTGCAAAAACTAAACTAGTTAGAAATTTGGAATTTCTGTATATTATGTACCACATACTGCATTTAAACAACGAATACTGAAAATGCCGATTCATGATGTATATATAATAATTTATAGTATACACAATACATAAATTTATAACGAAAATATATAAAACTATTGTTATTTAAATATGTACGATACCAAATGACTTATTTTTGGACTCGGGGCCAGCCAAGAACGAGAGATTGACATCACGGAAGAAAGGATTGCAAATTTAAAAAAATACTGCAGTTCGTATATTTCATTTATTTTCCATCATCTCCCCTTTTTCTGCGAAAAATGTGATAGTATTGACAATTGACTGGTACCGACGCCGAAAATAAGTAATTTGGCATTGTGAATATTTGAATAACAATAATTGTATATATTTTCATTATTAGCTTACAGCAGGAGTATACGAAGCGTCATTCAGCTATCATCGCCCCATACGGCGTCAGTTCAGTACTACCTGAGAACCAAGGAAAATAGCATTCCCTAATTAAACATTTAGTTACACATAGTACCCCGATAAAGAAAATCCCTCCCCCACACGTACACGTACAACGAAATAAGCTTCATCGAAGCCTCATGCTGACAATGCGTTCATTTTTCTCTTCCTGGCGTATAGATCATCAAGGGCCAAGAGCGTCAAGTGATAAGATCGAAGTACGAGGAGGACGTAATCCCGAACAACCATACGTCGGTCTGGGGCTCGTACTGGGAATCCTTCCAGTGGGGCTATCGCTGCTGTCACTCGGCCGTCAAGAATTCCTACTGTACGGGCGAGTCTGGTAAGCGGGCTCTCGAGTCGACGACCGCGACCATCGCCGAGCCCGCCTCCGGCAGCCAAACCGAACGGTCGCCCGCATTATCCGTTCGGAAGGAGTCGCCGACGTCGCCCGAGAACAAGTCCCAGCCCGACGAGCCGCGGCCCTCGAGCGACGACTCGTCGAGCGAATCCTCGTCCGAAAACGAAGAACGCGCCAAATCGAAAACTGAGCGCAAATCAAATTCGCGCAAGAACAAACGACGCAAACAGAAGGAGAAGAAACGACGGGACAGGAGAAAGAGCGCCGCCCGGAAAACCGACGACGGCGACGACGATACATTGAAGAAAGCCCTCGAGAAGGAGGTCGACAGCCAGAGAATGGCCGAGAAACTTTTAAAGTTGGACGAACGGAAGCGACCTTACAACAGCATGTATCAGGCCAAAGAACCAACTGCGGAGGAGATCGAAGCTTACCAGATGAAACGACCCCGAGAAGAGGATCCCATGATGAGCTTTTTACGAAAATGAAACATTTGTCCGTATTCTTTCGAGTATTTTTTTTCGATTTAAATCGACGGCGTCGAAATTTTTTGAAATGACCGAACCCAAGTACGTTTCAGTCGAAAGCTCAGTGGTCGAGTAGGCACGTGTCGAGTAGGTGTTAAAGTTTAGAGCGTTGGAGCGCAACGAAAATTAACCTTTTTTCTATTGCATTAATTTATTTCGGCCGACTTAGACAGTAAAATTCACTCAAACTTTTTTGGCTATTCTTATTAGAGATTTACGACCGCAGTTTGCAAAAATAAGGTTTTGGATAATGATCAAAATAGAGAAATTCAAAATGAAGAAAAAGATGGTTGCCGTTCAACGATGAAAACCATTGTAAGTTTTTTTTTCCATATGGACGCATACGGAACATCTGAAGGTCGACTTAGTTTTTCAAAATAAAGCAATTCATTTTTTTAAATGCAACCAATGATGCCGTACATTTGTCCAGGGAATAACATGCCCTATCTATTGAATGCTGTTACAGTTTGCATCGTTGGAACGCAACGAAAGTTCTAGTTTAGTTTCTGCATCATTTAAAAGCTTGTCATGAAAATGTCCAGCGTAGATTTCTGTTCAGTATCCTAAAAAACGTTTGAGTGATTTGAATAGCTCAGATTTGGCAACAAAGAACATCTGCCGCCCAAACTTTCGATGCTTTCCGATGACGCAAACTCCAATATCATTCGATTGCATTGATGCTTGCATTAAAAAACAACGATTCACGACCTCAATTAGAAAAAAAAAGGCTTTGGATAATGATAAAAGTGAAGAAATGAAAAATTAAGAAAAGAAAATGGTTCCGTTCTCACCATTAAAACTTCAACATCGTGCACGCTATCCATTGTAAGTTTTTTTTTCATGTGAACGCATACGGAACTGAAAGGCGACACTATTTTTTAAATGAAACCATACATTTGTTCGATGCACCAAACGATGCAGCCCTTGTGTCCAGGGACTAACATGCCGTATCGGTTGGCCGCCGTTAAAGTTGGCATCCGTGAAATGCAACGAATTAAATTTTTTTTTAACTTTTTCATCATTCAAAATCCTACAAAAACTTCTTCCGTAGATTTCTGATAAGGATCCTAAAAAATAGTTGAGTGATGTTCATAGCCCAGATTTTGCAAAAAAAAAATTCTCCCAAACGTCTATTGCATTCCAACGATGCAAACTTCAATGTCGATTGGTGCTTTAAAAAATTACAATGCCTTTCTTAAAAGACAAACTCGATCTTCATACGCCCTCCACGCGTTTCCACGGGGAAAACCACCAGATAATTCGTGCCCTGAAACATTTAACTTCTTTATGAAACGTACTTTAGTATCGTCAACACGGTCGAAGACATCGAGTGGGCCGATTTGAATAGGACATGTGTGTGTGTGTATATATATATATAATGCATATGCATATTTATGTGTTGACGCATCCATAAGGGAAGTACGTGCACCTATCCGAGGACAGTGCGCATGCGCTCGTCGGCGCGTTCGAACATCACGTGATTCGTGCCGCCGTCCCTCGCTCGTTCGTGCACGCGAGTGGGAAATTCCCGGTATTCCTTAATCGGAGTATCTCGGTTTTAACAAAACACCGCCCAGCCGGTGTGTCGTTACATCGGTAGTTTTCTCGAGTCCCTGTCGGGGCCAACAGCGTGAAGTCGAAGAAGCGTTCGCCACCGAAGAGTATTGTCGATTTTTGAAAAGTCGACGTCTAGTGGAGGTGTGTACAGAGCGTCATGCTGGATAACTCCACCAAAAGTTAAACTCAAAGTTGTTCGAATTTTCAGTGGTGGAGACTTTGGCTCGGAGCGGGCAGAATTTTTGGTGAATTTGAATGAATTCATGGGGCACTTGCCGTACAAGGCCCTTAAAGTTATAGCGATTCTCGCGTGTAAAGCGTTACGTAGATATAGAAATTGAAGTGTATATATGTATATATTTAAATATACGTTGTAGAAAGGACGCATTTGTGACGAAATATGTTTTTCGAATAAATGACGAGGTTTAAAAAGCAGTTCCCGCGTGTGTAGTTATTGAGCAGAGAAATAATAGAGGGAATTGATGGACGCTCGGAACGACGCGCGGACGTCTGTCGCTCTCACTCCCTCTCTCTCTCGCACCCTGAGAGCAGCGCCAAACTCGCCGCTGATACAATTCAATCGTTTATCGTCGAATCGGCTCTTTGACCTTGAACTTTTTCGTTGTTGGTACTTTTCTTCGGTGCGCGGATAGACGATTCTTCACTAATGAAGCTCGGGCATCGCGTTCCGTGATCAGTGCAGCGGCAGCATCGTGAACGCCACCTACGTTCAAATAATGGATCGTACCCGGTCAGCTTCCGCCGGAAAATTGCGCACCCCCGCAATCGCGTCGATACGTTTGTTTATCAATTATTGCGATCGAAATCCAACTGATAAGGCTTTGTCCTTAGCGTTGCGATAGATAATAGAACTGCACAAATTTGCGGTCAGCTTGGCCAGCAGCGCGTCGAGGCGACAGAGGCCGCGGCAAAAAAATCGAGAGGTGCGTATGCATACATATTTACTGCGCGAAGTGCGGGGCATGAAAAGTATAAAAAGTACGGCCGTGAAGGATCGTACACAACGAACGGCAAGGGGGAAACGCAGCGAAACGAGGAACCGAACCAAAGAGCCACGTGACTCGGGAGTATAAAAAAGTAGCTTACGCTTTGACAATTTTTTCAAGATTTTTTTACTTCCAGTCTTGCGTAAATTGTTGATCGAAAACTTGAAGAAATTTAGGGACCACGTTGTGCGCGATAATAATTCAATAACAAGAATATTACTGATAGGGTTTAAGGGGGGAGATACCTTTAGGCGAGAAAATGAATTGCTGATTTTCTTAATTCTTTCTTAAAGGAAAGATTTTTTCATCTTATTTTAGATTTTGGGTATGTCTTATCACTCCTTTTGGCTGTCACATGGTTTGAATTTTTCTTTGTTAATCTTTAAAAATGGCGGAGTGTTGGTACGGTCTTCTAAACTGCATTTTCAAAACTAGCGTGACGTATAGCTGAAAAACTAATCGACCGATTCCGATGAAATTTGGTATAAATATTTCTAACCTTATTGTCTAAAACGTGATCCTACATGTTTTTGAAAGTTATATAATAAGTTTTTTTTTTCATTGCAACGGGTAGCCATTTTTGTTAGGAAAATTCATTCTTTTTATTTCAAAGCGTACCATTTCAGCGATTTTCATTATTTTGCACTTTTTCTTGGTTCACATTCTGCGTATGAGTGTTAATAGAGGAAAAATCGTCGTTGGTATTTTTCGGATTAATTCCGCCGACGCTATGTGTCGCGCTGTATGACGTCTGCCGCAATCCCGCCGCCATTTTTAAAGATGACTAAAAAACCACGGTACAGCCAAAGCCAAAAGTCGAAATAAAACATAACCTAACTCTCAAAAATAGTGAAGCAAACTTTCCTTCAAAAAAATCATGAAAATCAGAAATATTTTCCTCGCTTAAAGGTAACTCCCCCCTTAAGTATTTTCATTTAGACATTTTTTATCATTGCCTGTCATCGAAGAACCGCAGAATTTTTCTAAGCTTGAATCCGCCATCGTACAATTATTTCGCGTGATATCAACGAATTTCACGTTAAATTAAGGGGCGAAGCCCCTCAAATGTCACCTCCCGAAAATCAGGGTTATTTAAGCAAATTAATTTTGACGAAATAAGTAGAATTATTGAAAAACCGTTCGCACGTTAGCTTGTGTGAACGTTAAGAAAGTTGTGTACAGAATTGCATTAAAAAATATTCATAATTAAAGAAGTTATAAGCAATCTCGTGAAGGACCTTTGAACGTGAGATCCTTAACGGTGTACTTGATTTTGGCCACCCGGTTGATCTGAAACAAAGAACGATTTTTTTTTCTTATAATAGTTAATACTGGCCAAGACTTGACCGAGCTTTGTTTTGTTATCGTGTTTCAATAATCAGTAAACAAATTTTTAATATTTTCCCCGATTTTGCGAAGAAAACGTCAACCGTATTGTTGATAACTAATGAAAAAAAATGACAAGAAAAGAAACGTCGGTCACGACTATACTACTATTACGACAAATAAATTTACCAAATCTCAAGTCAATCCGGGCATTAGATATCGAAGAATCGTGCACACCGTTTGTAAAAACATCGTTTCGAGAAAAACGCGTCCAAAGTTTTACTAGCGGTTCTGTTGTTCTAATGATTGGACCGTCCTCTTCAATTTGAGTTGCCTCAAACGACGAACGAGAGTCTTGAAGTTTTCACAGTAGTCTAACGCCTCAATAAACTGTTGCTTATCATCCGTCACCAGATTACAAATGTTTTGTTCTCTGCATTCTTGATGCGAAACCTTCGCCGCCGCGGAGCGCCGCTCCGGTGGTGGAACGTGAAACTAGCAAAGATCCCGTTATCGCGCAAATCTCCCGTTCCTCGTTCGCCGCGTTCCTCGCGATTGCGCAGAGCCCTTAAAACGTTCCAGAGTCGTCTTCTTCGCACGAGGAAGCGCGAGCGGCTCGTGAAACTTTGTGCGCGTCAATCAGCGTATCACAATATTCACAACAAACATAAACGTGAGTGGTTACGAGTTGGTTACGAAGAATTTCTCGTCCGTTCGGGATAATTCGCGCGTCTCGATCGGAGAGCCGTGCTCGCCCGTGCCCGGAACGCGAATTCGCGGCATCGAAAACTTTCGGATCTTTCGTCGGAAATACTTTTGGTCGGTGGTACGTCGCGGTAAATACGATATATATCTGATCGCTAATAGCGGCCATATACGCGCCTCGTCTCTTCTCTCATTATCGAGCATGATCCTCGATACTTGCTCGCTTGAACTTCACCTCCGAGCCTTTTTTCCGAGATAACAGTGAGGTTATGTTTTGATTGTGACCCGTCGCGAGTATTCTGGCGCGAAAACATCGCGTTTGTCAGTCGCACGAGAGCCTACTCCCGACTATCTTATTCTCGTTTGTTTTGCTTTTAGTCAGCGAACATCGAGACATTTCGACCTATCGGCCGCAAAATGTCGCTGTGGGCGAAAGCGCAACAACTGCCTCAAGAGGCTTTGCAACAAGTGCGCTCCGTCTACGGAGAACACTTTCCCATCGAAGTTCGTCACTTCTTGTCATCGTGGATCGAAGAAAAAATGTGGTGAGCACAGAGCGCGTTTGGGTTTGTTCGGGTTTAGAGTAGTGGCTTGCAACGTTACCGATCGAACGCATCCTCCGTTGCACAGGTCCGACGTCGAACCGGACAATCCGCAGCACGAACAGTACATCATGAATCTTGTCGCTTCGCTCATTCAAGAACTGGAGACAAAGGCGGCTTCGCTACATACCGAAGATCTCTTCCTCACTAAACTCAAACTCATGGAGGCTGCTAAGACCTTCAGGGTAAGCCGTTCAGTAATCTTGCAATATCCGCCGGTCCTCGGCGAAAGACTTTCTTTTATTTTTTTCATTACGTAACAAACGAGTTTGCAGCCTCCGATCCAACATTTTGGATGGGACGATTCCTTTTTTTATATTATGTAACTGAAGTTGCGTCCAAAGTTAAACGAAGTCATTCCAAATAGTCTGGATGATAAAAAAATGCTCAAGTGTTTTTCTCTAGACAACTTTTTTTTTGACATCTCCCGCAATTGTTAATTGATTTGGAATATCAATCACTGGGGAAATAGAAAGTTAAAGAATTTTTCCATTGCCTTCCAGAGAAATAAACCTCAACGGCATAAATTTTAAGAGAGTTGCAAAGTGAAAGTCATATTTATGAAAATCCAAATTCTTTTAACGGGTCACATCTAGTTTGTGGCTGAGAAAAAAAGGAAGTTTCGCGAATTTTTCCGGGGACAACGTGTGCAGGTTAACGAATAATTTTTTTTACATCCAAGAGTATATTTTCGACCACTTTCGTATTGAGAAGTATTTATAAATGTGGTAGATACAGTCTGTGCAGACCGCTGTTTGAAAAACGTTCTTCACGGTGACCACTGATGCTCGAAAACAGTTTAACTGAAGTAAAAGTCATACGCATTCAGTTTTTGCATAAAATTATCGAGCGCTTAGACGAAGGATGTAATGAAATATTGTTTTTTAACAAAATGGCCATAGTCCAAAGTCAAAGTATCGATGCCCGGTGAAAAAAACTCTGTTTTCGTAAAATTAAAAGAAAATATGCACCGAGAAATAAAACCCTTTGTTCAAGCACTGCTTTTTGATAGTCTAAGACGTTTGTAAAATATTAGGTCTATTGGTGCAGTGATCTTTGAGATATCGTGGTCACAGCTTTAGAAAAAGTCGTGAGACAAACGTCTATTACTGCCTGAATTTTTAGCGGGTCGACTTGAAATTTTCCGATAACATTTAAACATCCTTTTGATAATCCGTCGAAATAAAAAATTGATATTTTCAAAAACTCCTACTAGGTCCGAGCCCTCAACATTCAAACCGTTTTACCGTTTTTCGCAAAATTTGAACCGAATGTACCACGTATGATAATTTATGTCCATGCTGTTGAAGTTGGCATTGCGACGCAACGAGATATCTTTTTTATTTTTCTACTTCTTCAGTTTCTTCATCATCCAAAATCTAACGAGAATTTGGTCTGTAGATTCCTGATAAAGATCCTAATAAAGGGTTGATAGACTCTACAAAACATTCATTGCGTTCCAATGATGCAAACTTTGACATAATTTATTTTCACGAAATTTCATGTCCTATCTGCAAAAATTGTAGAAGTTACGGCAACTGTCTTGGAATCTCAAGTGTTCCGAAGATTTCTACCACAATAATTCATAACATTCCATCCTATGCTGCACGATTGGTGTGCAAAAATTCAGCCAGTTGTCTCAAAAACTGTAAAAGTTTCGCCATGTACAAAAATATTTCTACACGCATGAGCATTTTCTCCCAAATTCGATTTTCAATGTTTGCCAACGTTCCGGACACATTTCCATTGAAATCTCGAGAAAAAAAAACAAAATTCTCGACATCGAAACTTCCTCTACGAGTCGGCAAAATGTAATAAAATCGTCCAGTTAAAATATGCGTCAATTCAGCCCACGAGATTTCTATCCGACACATAGCATAAATTCCAAACAAGATATTCTCAATACATCCGAGCCTGATAATCCTCGTGTGCTAAAAATTCAACGAAGAATCATTTTTATCGTGTTCGTCGCGCAGCAACGATACAGCCAAAATCCTGGCAACCTGTACAGGATAATCCGCCATTGTCTCGGTACGGAGATGAAGCTTGTAGCGCAGGTGGAAAATTTGGGAGGCGCGCTGATGAGCATGGCGCACGGTCGAGTGGGCCTGATGGTGGGTGACGCGGTCGCCGAAATAGCCCAACAGGTCGAGGAGCTGAGATGTCGTACGCAGGAAACGGGCGAAGATTTACGAAAAATGGCACAGGAACAGGAAGCGTTCGCGCTGAGCTATCACGAGTGTACGAAACTCAACGCCCATCTGCGAAATCTCACGACCCAGCCGCAAAATCAACAGAACCTCGAGAACGAGACAAAAATACGCAGGTACGTGACGAGGAATAAGAAGGCAGGAAAAAACGATCGGCGAAGTTGCTTTTTCAAGCAGCTCAACCAATGTATTTGTAGCTTATCTGGAGAGTACATTTAAAAAACGCCATTGCTCAAGGAATTAACGATAAACTCGACGATAAATGACGATTCGACGAAACGAATGAACGTTTCAAGAAAGAATTTTGTTCGTTGAATTTTTTTATGAAAAAATGCTCTTTGTTATTGAATATCGAAATACTCTGCTCGAAAAAGACGGCGAGGTAAATTCAGTTTTGCATAATTCTTCGCGTCTCTAGATTTCGAGGCCAAACGCAAAATTCTTCGAGTTATCAAGTGGTGAAAGGAAGATCAACAATGTCAGACACACTGGTGGCGAAACTTAATTTTCGAATTTTTATTTGTAGCGTAGAAGGAATAATACGAATAATTAACGCGAGACGGTTAGGCTACTGGGATGACCCAAAAATCAAGATTATTTTTAAAAATTCATTTTTAACGAATAAGTAAGATGATTGAAAGTTAATTAACAAATTAACGGTACTGGGATGACCCAAAAATCAGGATTATTTTAAAAATTTATTTTTTAAAGAATAAGTAAGATGATTGAAAGTTAATTAATGAATTAACGGTTAGGCTAGTGGGACAACCGGAAAATCAGGACTGTTTTCAAAAATTCTTTTTTAAAGAATAAGTAAGATGATTTAAAAAATCGTTTGGACATTTATTTGTATATATATTAATAAAGTTGTGGACCAAACTTTATAAAAAGATATTAATAATTAAAAAAGTTATAAACAATCTCGCGAAGGACCTTTGAACGTCAGGAGCTTAACGATGTACTTGATTTTGGCCACCCGGTTGATCTGAAACAACAAAAACGCGTCTTTTTTCTGCAAATAGACAACATTGGCTAATCCTTGACCGAACTTTTTTTTTGTTATCGTGTTTGAATCATCAAACAAAAAGTTAGCATTTTTTTCTCGATTTTTCAAGCAAAAGTGACAACCCTATTGTTACTAACTAATTAAAAGAAATGTTAACAATAAAAACGTCGGTCAAGACTAAACTATTATTACACTGAACAAGTGTACCAAATTTCAAGTCAATTCGTTCATTAGATGTCGAAAAAATCGTGTACACCGTTTAAAAAAATATTCAAAAAAACAAGCTTTTATTTAATGTATGAAAAAGTAGAAAATAATTTTTTTTTACCGTCATCTACATGTGACTATAAATAAAAGCTTGGGGGACTGAACTTTTTAAATGTCTAATAAATTTGATCAATTCAGTTTCATTAATCGTATTTTATCCGGCACAATAGTTATTAGAGAAATTATTATCACACGTTTGTACGTAGTTTCAGGATTTTTATTTAATATATCTAAGGTATTTTTACAGTAAATTTAATACAGTTGATATGTTAACGGATTTATGTAAATTAAAGATTATATGTCTCAATTTTGAGCGCCCCAAGCTTTCATTCAGTCACATATAGGTGACTTGGTAAAAAAAAATATTTTATTCTTTTCAGTCTTTAACTAATTTCACTAGTTAGTTACTAATAGTTTACTAGTTTACGAGTTTGTACATTAGGAACATGGAATGCTTGTAAAAAATAACAAAGACTGTAATTGGGGTTGAACTTACGACTAATTGCTGCGTATAAACTTTTCACATACAAACACAGTCGGCTCCGAATTTGTTTGTATGTGTAGTGAGATTTTATACGAATGATTAGATATCGCAAATTTTACATGAAAAGTTGAAAAAGTTGTGTACTTTTTTTTCTTTCTTTTAGCGTTCAATTGGGCATTGTCACCTTTTAGATGCATGTTTGCAAAATTTCAGAGCTCTAAGTAGTGGGAAAGTGGGTGAAATATCGATTTTCCGTTTTGCATCTCACAGAAAGTCAAGTTAAATAAAGCTTGTACGAAACACAGTGTCGAGAGAAACGCGTTAAATTTTTTACTAGCCATCGTTGTAACCATAAGTTTACCTTCACTCTTACCTATTAAGTTTCAATTCAAGTTTACTTTATAATTTTTACTTTGAAAAGGTAAAATTTAAAAGTAAATTTTTAGCTTAAAATGTAATATTTAAAAGTTTACCTTAAAATTACCTTAACTTACAATTCAAGTTTACCTTAAAATGTTTACTATCCATCGTAACCATAAGTTTACCTTCAATCTGCGATTCCTGCACCATACATTCGAGCTTCCTCTCCAATTTGCATTGCCTCAAGGGGCGAACGATTTTTCAAAATTTTCACAGCAGCCTAACCCCTCAGCAATATCGCTTTCAATCGTCATTTATTTTCGCTATTTCGCGGCTGCATCTAGGACGTAAAAAAAAATCGCAGCAGCCAAAGTATTCGGAAAAGAGTTAAAAATATAGAACAAAGCCACAGCCAATCGCGATGTGTCGAGCTCTGTAGAAAAATCATAGTTTCGCGAATGCTTTCAGCCAAAAGGAGCAGCTCGAGCAGCTGTTGAATCACAAGATAGCGGCGTTGATGCAGATGAAGCTGACGCTAGCGGACAAATTGAAGGGGACGATAACGCGACTGAACACCCTTCAGTCGCGGGTACTGGACGACGAGCTCATAAGATGGAAGAGGGATCAACAGTTGGCGGGTAACGGTGCGCCATTCAACAGCAATCTCGATTGCATACAAGAGTGGTGCGAGAGTCTCGCAGAGTTGATATGGCTGAATCGTCAGCAGATAAAAGAGGCGGAGCTTCTAAAGCTGAAATTGAACATCGATCCTCAGGGTGTGCCGGACATATTGCCGACCTTGAATCTACAGATAACCCAATTGCTCAGTTCGTTGGTCACGAGTACCTTCATAATCGAGAAACAACCGCCCCAAGTGATGAAAACTAACACGCGCTTCACGAGCACGGTGCGTTTGCTCGTTGGTGGCAAGCTCAACGTTCACATGACACCGCCACTCGTCAAGGTCAGTATAATAAACGAGGCGCAAGCGAACGCTCTCTTGAAGACCGACAAAATGGCTAAGAGGGGCGAAGCGAGCGGTGAGATTCTCAATAATACCGGCACCATGGAGTACCACACGGCCACCAGACAACTCTCCGTCAGCTTTCGTAACATGCAACTGAAGAAGATCAAGAGAACGGAGAAAAAAGGCACCGAGTCCGTGATGGACGAGAAATTCTCCCTGTTCTTTCAATCCCAATTCAACGTTGGCGGCGGCGAATTGGTCTTTCAAGTTTGGACGTTGAGCCTACCCGTGGTCGTGATCGTGCACGGTAATCAGGAGCCTCACGCTTGGGCCACGGTAACGTGGGACAACGCGTTCGCCGAGCCCGGCAGAGTGCCCTTCGTGGTACCCGACAAGGTACCCTGGTCCCAGGTCGCCGAGGCGCTCAACGTGAAGTTTCGATCGGCCACCGGACGCTCCCTCGTCGAGGACAATCTGCGATTTCTCGCTGAGAAAGCCTTTCGCGGCGGCAGTTGCGCTGGAAACACGTGTCAAAGCGGCGGACCCAATCCGAGCGTCACTGCCCCGTCCTCGGTCGTTTCCAGTCCACCCGATCAGGACTACTCCAACGTTCTACTCAGCTGGGCACAATTCTGCAAGGAACCTCTGCCCGAGAGGAATTTTACGTTCTGGGAATGGTTCTACGCCGTTATGAAACTCACACGGGAGCATCTCAAAGCCCAATGGATGGACGGCTACATTCTCGGCTTCGTGCGGAAGAAACAAGCCGAGGAAATGCTCGCCAGTTGCGCGTACGGGACTTTCCTCATGCGATTCTCCGACTCCGAGCTCGGAGGGGTCACGATCGCATGGGTCGGAGGTACGTTGCCACCTCTTAAGGACCTGTACCTAGAGGCCCGAAAATGTGCCGCATTCCGAATCTTTTTCGGGAAACGATTCGTGAAAGGGAAATCCATTTTTTTTTACACAAAGCTACGTACAGGGTTTCTTATTATGAATGGATAATTCTGCAACTGTCGATAGGTCAGATAAGCCTCACGGTTTTCGAGATAAAAATCATCTGCTTTTGGTTTTTCGCATGCAGTTTCTACAAATGAACACTTTTTCTACCCGATTAAAAAAAAAAACTCTTGGTTATTTGTTTTATCTAGAAAAGTCTTCTTTTTAACCTCAAATGTCAAGGAAAGTTTACGATAAAAGATCTCATGCAGAACTTTCATACAAATCAATTCGAACATCTGACTGTGATAGCCTGCGGCGTAAAAAACAAAGTACTACGCATGTCGTGCCAATTACTTAAAAATGTTGCTTAGTTATTGTCGATTCGTATCATTTGTAGAAAAGGCACGCGAAAAACCAAAAGCAGATGATTTTTTTCGCCGAATAACATAAAGCCCAAAATCTCGAAAACCGCGGGACTTTTACTAGACCGAAATTCCAGCATCGAGTAGAATACGATCTGACCTATCGACAGTTGCAGGATTATCCATTCGTAACAGACGTCCCTGTATATGGAGAGGCTTTCAAAGAAAACCGCCAACAAGTGCAGAAAAACAACAAAAATAATCCGAAATCTAAAAACCAATCGTTTTTAACAACGTGGCGAAGAAACGAAACGCAAACATACAAATTTGTGAAGAAAGTCGTCACTTTTACGTAACTATTAAAAAATGACGTTAAGGGGGAACCCCATTCCCGTAGCTCAATGTCTCAAAATCTTTTGAAAAGATCAACCGACTTTTGTCACAATTCACAATAGGTGCCGCAAAGTATACACGTATTACTTTGAAAATTATATTCGATACAGAATGATGGCACACTACACGGGGATTAAAACTCGCAATGGCTTCGAAGCTGTGCCAGCCACTGAAAAAAAGTAACTTAACGAATTTACCAATTTCATTATCGTGGCCAGTAGAGAATGGCGGCTCGGGTCGCGCATTTGAAGAGTTTGCTTCGTATTCGCTCGAATTTATTCGTGCAGCCGAAAATAGACACATCTCGAGCTGCAACGGACATTGAGGACCGCTCGCCTCAGAACGGGAAAAACAAAACACGTACGGGATAGAAATTGCGCGAGGGGGAACGAAAATACACTTCGGACTTATTTTCAAATACGTGCCACTTAGCGTAGCCCTCGGGAACCCTTATCATTTCGTCATGCCCATTTGCCTCACGGCGTCGCCGCTCTCCTGCGATTCTTGTCATTCCTTGGTTTCAAAATGCAAAACAGTCCATGAACATAAGTACTTTGTACATTGTACAGAATATCTTGCACTTTGTACAGAATATCCACTAGTACTTCGTACAGATTATCTTGTACATATAACCTAAGTACATTGAGTACTTTCAACTAAAATTGTTGCCATTGCTGCAAAACCGTTAGCTTCGAGAAAAAAAGGACAAATGGCTTTCAAGGGATTAGGCTACTGCGACTGCCCGAAAAATGAGGGCTATTTAAAAAAATTAATTTTGAAGGAAAGGTAAAATGATTGAAAAATTGTTTTGACGTTCATTTGTATGTACATTAACAAAGTTGTACGGGAAATGTCTTTAAAAAATACTAATAATCAAAGAACTTGTAAAGAATCTCGCCAAGGACCTTTTGAGGAAGGATTTTGGCTACCCGGTTGATCTGAATCGAAAAAAAAGAGGTTTTTTCTTACAATAGATCGCATTGGCTAAGATTTGACCGAGGTTTGTTTTATTGTCGTTTTTTAATCATCAAATAATGTTGATATTTTCAAATTTATTTTTTGAGGAAAAATTACATTGTAAATAACTATTGAAAAAAAATGTTAAGGCGGGAAACCAGTTTAGATGACTTGAAAAAGCTTTTTTTTTTTAATTCCATCTATTGCTGGTAGAACTATTCAAGAATATGTTCCCAAAGTAGTATAAATAACTCATTAGTGCGTTGAATTTTTTGGTTTCGGTAATGTTTTTTTCAAACACGTTCTTCTCGAAACGACCTTTTTTTAATTTGTGTACAATTTGTGTACAAACTCAAAAAGTTTCGAACCTATAATTTTATAAAGTGATAGTTTCTTATATAATTACGCTCTATACGAACCTCAATTTGTGGTAACATCATTGTTTAAAGTATATTTTTTATAGCAAAAAAGTTATAAAATTATGGGAAAAGTTATACCCTTTTGTTTAAACACCTCTAAGAAGTGCAATGTTCAATTTTTTTGTCAGAGCTAGATTCACATAGAAGGAAAACATGTTCATGAAGTAATCTTCAAATCGTATTGATTTACAATGAAAACTGGGTTCCATATATTCCGAAAAAAATGCTCTGAAAAAAATTGAAAAATTTGTTGGGAAATATGTATAAAATATTCCCAAAGTTTGAATAAATTCTATTCATTCATTCCTTGTAAAAAAAATCATGGGAAGCACTTGAAAAAGGCAGGCCTAATCTCCCGCTTTGAGAAGAAAAACGTCGGTCAAGACTGAACTCCTATTACACTGAATATATGAACCAAATTTCAAGTCAATCCGTTCATTAGATGTCGAATTGCAATGGTACGTATTCCACGGGGGTTAACAAACAACCGCTTGATTCGCGAACTTTTTTTAAGCAATTGAGTTTTCGTTGAGGATCTCAATTACGCGCGTACCTCACAATAAGCCTATGTGGCTGCATGGTTCGACACATATTCAATTTTTCCCGTTTTTCTCGTTTCTTCGGAATATCGATTCACAGATACCAAAGACCCTCGTACAAAACGTATTTTAACGTATTTTCAGATCAAACGGAAGTCTTCATGCTTCAACCTTTCACGAGCAAAGATTTCGCGATACGAAGCTTGCCTGATCGAGTCTCCGATCTCCAGCACCTTCTCTACCTCTATCCAGACTTGTCAAAGGATCAGGCTTTCTCCAAATACTACACGCCATTCCCCGGTGAGTCTCGAAAATAGTGTATTTTTGTTGTCCAATCCTACTGGCGATAAAAAAATGACAATCTCTCTAGGAAGAGTTAAAAACTATTCGACATGTTCATCATGCATTTTTTAGATAGTTGGCATTTGTGTGAAACAAACGGTATCGAAAATAAGAAAAACTTTCCGAAACTGTAAATGTCAGCTTTGAAAATCTTCAACCGGATTGGGCAAATATTAATCAGTTGTCATTTAAGTTTAAACGCAAAATCGAATTTTACGAGTTAATAAAATGATGATTTTTTTCCTACATCTTAATACACATCGAGGGGTCTTCTCATCTCAGCCGCTAAAAAAGTCTATTTTCATGAATTTTTTATAGGTTTATATTATAGATATTGATATAAAAGTTGTTACACTTAATAAATACACTGTCGTGATAAATTTAAAAAAAATTATTTATTCAAGTCACTATTTATAGATAAAATTGGTTATTAAAAAAACGTCCTAAAAAAATTGTAGATCTGCGCTGTTGATGAAATCTTGGATATGGATCATACGAAACAAAAAAATCAAACGGTTTTACATTCAGCATGTTAATGGCTATAGCGCACATCATACGATTTTTTATATACACAAAAATAACAAAATGGCGCATATTTTTCGAAAAAAAAAACAACAGAAAATTGCCTTTTTTCACCGTTTTTTGCACAAAAAAAAATAGTCAATAGTAACATTTTTAAAAATCCTTGATATGCGCCATGGCTATAGTTGTAAAGAAAATGTGGTTAAAATTTCGTAAGGATCGGTTCAGAAGTTTCAACGATTTTATCAACAAGTCGTCGAAAAATGTTGTTTCGAGAAAAACGCGTTCACAGTTTGTCTGGGTGACATAAATACATAAAAAAACCTTTTTTAAATGTATTTCAAAGTGTATTTATTAAGTGTAACAACTTTTATATCAATATCTATATTACAAACGTATCAAAAAAATTCATGAAAATAGCCTTTTTAATGTCTAACGCGAGAAAACCCCTTAAGGGCTCATATATCTTTGGATAAGCGAAAAACAAAGCTTTTTGGAATAAAAAGAATACTAATAGAGCATTGGAATGAGGCTTCGAGGGATTATTTCACATATCTGTCAATACTCGAATCAGTTTTTTATTTTACAAAAAATTCCAATGAATTTTTCAGAGAATATACTTAAATCCTACCATCGAATAAAAATATTTTTCTAAAATGCAACTTTTCGACCCACCTAGGTAGATAGCCCTTTAAAACCATGTAATTCTTGGGACGTTCATACTCATCAACCATACAATTCTTGAAATGTTTATCCATCATTCGAGCTAATAAAAAAACGATCCATTTTTTTCCGTGGTCTATAAAGCCGCAAAGAGTCCTCATACTTTCGATACGTTGATTTGGCGATTAAAAACGTTATTTTGATCGCAGAGAGCCAACCCATGACGAACAACGGATACGTGAAGCCGTTGTTGGTAACGCACGTGCCGGGCTGGGGTGGCGGGAGCGTAGGCGGCCAGACACCCTCGCACTCGTCGGTGGTCGGCATAGGAAGAAACAGCCACGGTGGTCCAGGTGGAAGTTATCCGGGTACTCCGGCCACTATATTTCAAGCTCACAGTCCCGATCCGTCCGTAACGCGGGACACGCCCTCGGTCGCTTCCAGGTCAGTTACTTGGATGTAATCGAACCGCGACAGCACGCGACGCGACCAATTATTAAGGGAATGACTGGGGCCAACCGAGGACTGAATCCTCATTGATTTTTCCTAATTACGTGCCTTCTCTCAACATATCCGTACGAAAAAAATTTACATCAGTATTCTATTTTCTACTCTAACGCGTCTCAACGGTACGGGAATCATCCGCGTCGTCAGTACTTTTCGAACTGACGAGATCGAGAGACAGAGAGAACGGCAGAGAGCGCGTGGGACGATTTTGAATCGTTACGTCTTCTTACGATTTCTTCCATACGTTGAGATACTTTATTGAAACTTTATTGAATGGAAAACATAAGCCTTTTTGATATTCGTTTATCGATTGATCCCGTACTTCACTATCGACTACGTCGAATTTACACTTACATGGTATTCTTTTTTTGTTGTTGTAATTTACGTATTGACGTGTTGTATTGTGTGCGCGATGTATTTGGCCGTTCGAAGAGTGTTTGGAATGCTTGCGAAGGCGAGATACGAAAAAAAAAAAAAAAGAAAAGTATCTCGTTGGCGATGGTGTTGAAGTTTGCTTGAAACGCAACGAAATATCTTTCTTACATTTTGTTTTTTTTCTCTCATTTTTATTATTATTAAAGATCTTTACTTGTAGATTTATAATGTAGTTCACTAAATAAAAATCTCTAAAGTGGTCGAAAGATTTTTGTTGGCAAAATCCACCAAAGGTAATTGAAGTAATTCAGAAATATTCATTTTCATTGCATTCCGACGATGCAAACTTCAACCTTATCGTTTACGACCAATGGCCGGAAAAGTACGATAAATTTATGACAATTTCCAACAGCAATTGCCACGCATAATTACGGTGATAGCGCGGGGTATTCGACACAAGCAAGATGCGTTCGCTACTGAATCCATCCACTACGCATTTATCAATCGAACTCGTGCAATTGTCAATAAGAGCATGTGATATATATATATATATTTTTTTAAGCGCACATTTCAGAGCGTCTCGGCAACGGAGAATTCTATTGTGCCGTAGCAAAGAAAAAGCATTCGGTGCCACTGCCAAATTAAATCCTCGTAGGGAGAGACCTCTGTCCGAAAGAAATACGGCGAGATAAAGTTTTTTTATGAGAAACGAAAAATTCTAAGAACTATCGTGTGGTAAAAAGAAAATCAACGGTGTCATGAACATTCTGTTAGGGACACTGATTGTTAGGACTTTTATTTGGTACGTCGATTTGTCAAAGAAATGTGAATAATCGGCATGAATGTAAAGAAAATTTGCCGTGTGGGTCACGTAAAATGATTCTCACAAATCATTTCGTTTCGCACATAGCAAACAATAATCAACTGTATCTTCCGATATTTTTTTACGCTGAAGCTTGCATCGTTGGAATGCAATGAAATATAACTTTTCTCCAATTGCTCACATTTTCTTCCGCTAACTCAGGGCACGAAAATATCGCAAATGATTCTTCCTATCTTCAGTAGACATCCACGACGTCAATTAACGAGAAACATTAAATTATACAAAAAAAATAAACATATTTCACAAAACGAAAAACAACTTCCGTTGCATTCCACCGACGCAAACTACAACGACACGATTGCTTTGCGCTGATGATATTTCAAGTGCGCATCTCGCTTTCTCCCTCTTTCGCACCACAATTTCTGAAATAGACCGCGAAAAATGGGAGACGTTAAAGCGGTCGAAAAAGCGACTCGTTTTTCTCGATTATCCGGATTTTCGGAAAGTCAAATCGTTGTTTTCCCACCGAGTGAAAACGAGTGCCAATGGGTGAACCGAGCTTGAAGTAGTCGATTAAGCAAACTACATTGCGCCAACGGGAAAAACTCGATGCAAGATGAAACTCTATATTGTCTCGAAAAACTATCTCTGCGTGGGATTACGTTTTTCTAACCGAGATATTTTTCGAGGCTCCACAATGAGCGTGTCGCTGAAAAAGAAAAACTAAACGGAGAAACGAATGAAGAAACGTACGCACGAGAGACTCGGAGGGCAGAGAGACCGAGAAGAGGAAAGAGAGAGAGAGAGAGAGAGAGAGAGAGAGAGAGTGAGAGAAACAGGGAAAGCAAGCCGGTACAACCACACGAGAAAGCAATAAAGTTGTCACGCTTCTTTAACTCCTTGTACAAAACGCAACTCCAATCAATATCGATTTGAATATACGTATCAATAACTGGCAATCACTGATCGTTCCTCAACGAGAGAAGAGAGGGCTTCTTTGTACATACATACCACACGTCTTAACCACCTAACTTTTGTGTAACGTAAGAAGAAGAAAGAAAAGAAAACGTATGTATGTATGCACAACAAGCAAAGCCTTGAAATTTCACTAGTGTGTCTCGTTTTCGACGTGTATCATCGCGCGATGTGCTTAACTGGATATTGTTCGTGGTAATTTGATTGCCTGAAGAACGGGGTTAAATTCTTTGTTGGATCATGATCGGACACTTTGGCGCTTCGTTGTATCGGCTGTTTGTTCGGTCACACCTCGTCTTTTTCGCTTTTCCGCGTTTTCTCTTTACCACACACACACACACACACACACACGCACACGCACACGCACGTACACACAAACACAAACACAAACATTTTTACATGTCTCATTCTCTGACGAAACTGAATTTTTTATTTTTTCCTTTCACATTCTCATTTTTTGCGTCCTCTTCTTCTTTGCTCTCTTCTCTTTCGTTTTTCTCTTTTGGCCCGTTTAAACGAGTGCGACGCGCGGTCGACTTCTGTCGCAAGACTGAATTGCCTTTTGTTGTTTTTTTTTTTGCATTTGGAGGATTGCCAGTGATTGGAGTTGTGTTTTGTTCTGTGGTAGCTACGCTCCGGGTCTCGGTCAAGGCACGGGGGTTGGTCGTACGAGCTCCGATATGGACTACGTGGAATTGATGGGCCACGGTGAACTTCCCTCGATCGATGAAAATCTCAACCTGGATCAGTTCAACGGTTTTCCCTTTTCCGAATTCATGCAGACATACAACAACAAACCACAATAGGTATGTCTCTCTCTCTCTGTCTCTTTCCCTGTCTCTTTTTTTTTATTTTTCCCTCTCACGCTCTTCCCTCCTTTCTATCACTTCGTGCACCCCTCACCAATGTCGAATGTGTTCAATTCGCGCGAGAGCCCACACACTCACCCACACACACACACACATGCAAACACGAATGTTCTTCATCGCCATTGAAATATGTTTTATCACGGACACACAACACACCGGAAACGATTCTCGGTGCACTGCTGTTATTGTTGTTGTTGTTGTTGATGTTGTTGTTGTTTGTTAAAGTTGGGAGGGATAATAAGGGCGTTGGAGGGGGACGGGGGATGGAAGAGTTGAAAGTTTGCGAGCACTGAGTTATATTGACGATCGGGTACGGCGGCGACTTCCGTTACTTCGAAAACAAAGAGCCACTTCACTCTCTTTTTGTTTTATTATTGACTACGGACTGACTTGTGACGAAAAAAAAAAATTTTATCATCGTTTTCGAGGATTCCACATATTTTTTCGTTACTAAGAATTGAAGAAACAATCTTTTTATTCTTTGGAATATTGACTTCTTTTCATCACCAAAAATTGAAGAAATAACATCGATCAATATTCTTTTTCTATGAATCATTGTATAAAAAAATATGATCGATTGTTGTGACGTGGAAAAAAGAACATTGACGAATCTTTTTTTTGGATCTCTTTATCTTCGAAGAAACGCGATACCGTCCATCCCTTCCGCACATATGTGTATATACCAACTGCACCGTTCTACGTAACGACACTGATTTTCGACATTTTATCACTGCACGATCTCACGATAATTTTTTTTTCTTTTTTTTTTTTTTTACACCGGCCACGCGTCTTTCCGTCTAATAAACGTGTTCGTGGATTTTTATCCGACTTTTATCAAGAATCGAGCTTTGTTCGCGAAGACATTTGAAAGATGAAAAAGCGGACTATTGACAGCGATGACGAGAGCTGAAAATGCTAAAGATGCAAATTCGAATACACCACGGGAATGTAAAAAAAACCAACCACGAGTTATGAATAAGGAAATTAAGTTGAAGTTGTTACGTTTGATTCGCACGCACCCGCGTGTACAGCACGAACGAAAGAGTATTTTATCGAAGTTTTTTTTTCGCTTTGAAGGTTTTTTTTCCGCTTTGTGCGTTGCAGTTTGCTTAGGAAAGAAAATATTCGTTTTACACGTTGGGCCTTTTGATTGACGCAATTTATTCGTGATCACGATGTTTTATTATATACAGATATATATATATATACACACATATGCGTAAACATTCACGTACCATCGCGTGCCCATGCAAGCCTGTCGGGGCAAGCGATACAGGGGGGCGGGGGAGGGAACAAAATTAATCACAAACGCACATCGTACAAGTACACATCTGACATATGGGGAACATTTTACGAACAAAATTGTAATTCTCTAGGGAAAAAGAAATCGAGCTTGTGGTATTGCAATTGTAATAAATAATGTTTGTAATATTTTTTTATCGGTATAGACTCACTGCTAGTGCGATGAGGTACGAAAGTAAAAAAAAAAGTATTCGATTTAAGACAAAGCTTAAGTCGAATATGGCGAGATTTGTGCGCAGCTGTATTGTTTCGAAGTTTTAGCAAGTCGACGTGACAGTCATTTGGAGTTAAAGTGGAGAAAATGTGAGCATGGTCGCGGACGAGCTCGAGCAAGGGAAATGTGAAGAAAATAACGTGCAGTGTATTTTGAGATTTGGAAAGACGCCTGCGAGATTATGTACACTCGAGAAGAGAAATGTTTTCTCTGCCGGTTAGAAACCTCCGATTTCTCTACTGTTTTTGTAAGCTCAGCTTTACGTAGAATGCTTTTTTCACATTTTCGTCGATTCGGTACGTAATTCCTAGCGAGGATTCGATGGTTCGGTCTCTGCGAGATCTCGTTCTCTCTGCAATGGAATATTCCACGTAACGAGCCTGGTGAATTCCAGCTCAAGGCGAAATTCTTCGTGCTGTATAGTTACAAACGTCAAGCTGAACGGAGAGTGTCACGTGGTTCTTAAAATGACTCGATATCTCTGGTATCGGAGAGCGAGAGGGAGAGAGAAAGATCTGCAGCGCTCGTCACGCAGAGTACTCTCTTACGGAGAGAACGACACCTCACGGAGACCAATCCATTGAGTCCTGTATTCCGGATCACGCAACGAATTTGCAAGCGGAAAATGCGGAGTGTGCTTGCCAAAAACAAAATGACACGATCACAGGAATGTAAAGCGAAGCGAAAGATCATTTATTCGAAGTTAAACGGTGGCGTAGCTTGTAGATATTCTTCAAAATGGAATGAAAAAAAAAAGGATGAGCTTGCTCCGCTGGAACGCAAGGAAAATCATTTTTTTCCCAATCAAAGCTACTGCGAACTTTTCTAAGATCCTCATTAGAGAAACCCACAGCCTAAATCTATCAAAAATTATTTTGGATAACAATAAAAATGGAGAAAAAGGAAAATGCGATCCAACGATGCAAACTTCAACATAAAAAAATTCGAGCGCTTTTAAAATTCCAAATTGGCACGACGGAAGTTCACTTTTGTCCTGCGACTAGCGACCATTGAAAAAAAAATTCTTCACCGAAGCTTCGAACCCATCGGCGTTTTCTACGCGTTATTGAACTCAAGTTTCGTTGGGTTGAAACATTTCTTTTTCAACGGTGCGTTTACACACACACACACACACACGTAGGAATGTTGACTCGTAGATGTAAGATCGTCGCCATGTTCGGTGTACATTACAATAGTCGTGTTAAAGGGATGAGACGACGCGAAGAAAGTTGCGCGATTACGTATATTCGTTTGACGTCGGCATGTGTCTCCGACACAACGGAGTTGAAGAACAGTCGAAAATCGTGTGCTTCGAAAAATTCGTCTCTCCCTCATTCCCGTTCGATGTACAATAATGCGATCTGTGTATACACGTGCGTCGGCCTCAAATCGCGCGAATTAATAATATTCAATCGTCTATGTATGTAACGCGTAATACACAGGGTGTCCCGTCGAAAGCGAACATTTGTTAAACTGTCGATCACGCTAAAATATATTTGGACAACATTGAAATGTTAATGGAGGACACGTGAAGAGAAATAATTGAATCGACTTAGGCATTACGAAGAATGTACGAATGCATTTAAAGAACAAGGTCGACCCTCGTGTGGCCTCTGCGATGTGGAGAGATATATAGAAAAAAAAATAACGTCCAAGGGCCTCCAACGTCGAAATGGGACACCCTGTAGAGATATGCGCCATGACGTTGAAGTTTGCATCGTTGGAATGCAACGGACAATCATTCTTTTTAAATACTCACATTTTTCCAGCCGTTTGAGGCTGCGAAAATTGCTCTAACGTTTCTACGTATAAATAGACATTCACGACCTCAATTTAAAAGCCTTTGGATAACGACAAAAATAGACATTAAAAATGAAGAAAATAAAGTAAAGTATCGTTGCGTTGCATCAATGCCAAACTTCACCGTCATTATGACGTGTAAAGCGACGAGCAGAGCGCCGGAATTTAGACACTAACGCTACGATTTTTCAATTGTGATACTTAGCACCGAAAATAGGCCCCGCGACTTAATTCGGCAGAAGGAACGAAATTCTTTGCTTATTTTTTATTTATTTACTTTTCTCTCGGATCTTTCGTTATTTCGCAAAGCTGTGGCACTTGCACAATTTACCGGACGTTCGATACGCGGTCAGATTTGCCGCTGTTCGTTCGGTCCATCAGTTCTCAAACGATGTATTACGACGTATACTCAAATTACTCGAGTCGAGAGGCCTACCGAGCGGCTCCAAGATAGGTTTAAAAATGAAAAACAAAAACAAATGTTTCTCTCGCGCGACACGAGCTACCGCTAAGAGAAAGTTTATTTTCGAGTCATGTAAGGAAAAAGAAAGAATTTTAACGCGAGCTTTGTGAGGAAAGAATTGAATATTTACCGGAGCAAGTATATTTAAAGTTTAAAAAAATTATAGACATACGAGCTTAAGAACGTTACTAAAAAATCGATAGACATTTGTTATGAACGTCATAAAATTCGGAGTAACGTAACTCCGTGCTCGCTGTTGCGTAACTTTATCAATTGTTCTATGGTCCAGATTGACCGGGGGGCGAAGGGATGTGGATTTTGTGCTGCCGTTCCATCCCATCCCTCCGACCCAAGCACCACATTCGATGGATAATTTTGTTTGCCTTCGACTATCGAAAAATCGTAGAAAATCTCTCACCGTCCCATTTTTTCACCACTCGTGAGGAAGAAAATCGTAACGACAACTGAAGTTACGCGAAAGTCAATTATTTACAAGAATTACAAACGGTAAGAAAGAATAAAATAAACGAGGAATGTTTTTCTTCCCCCTGCCCGTTCACCCTAAAGTAACGAAAGGTGCCCGAAGCGGAATGGCAATGAACGTATAAAAATATATGTAACACCGAACAAGACGTGAAGCTCTCGCTCTGTATCTCTCTTTCTCTCGCTTTCTGTCTATCTATATTTCTGTCTCTTTCTTTTTCATTCCTCCTCTCCAAGTCTGCGTGTGCAATTGCTACAACGAGTTTCTCGCTTCGTCTCCGTTATATTACCTATTTTTAATTATTATTATTATTATTATTATTATTATTATTATTATTATTACTATGGCTACTGTCATTGTAATAAATTTTGCGCATTACAAAGAAAGAAAGATAATGAGAGCGATGAGGCGAGTGCCTGTTCAGTCCGATCGATCGATCGACACGAAATCTTAAAGACGATATAATTATAAATGTACTCGATTGACCTACTTGTGGGAATCATTTAGTGAGCGTTTGTCCGAGCCGAAATAACTATTCGCGCAATTAGAGCGATGACGTTTAAAAAAAAATTATATATATATATACACACACATATATATATATGTATATTCATTATAAATATGACGACAGAGTAACGGGCATACAGCGCCGACTCAAGTCCCTTTACATTGTTCATCGGTGCCTTTTTTCTCTATTTCTTTATATTTTTTTCTTTCTTCTTTTTGTAATCAAAGATTAGAGTTTATTTTATTATTGCGGCGAATCGTCACCGCAGGCGTATCGTTTGTAACGAATATTATAATAATATAAATCCAACATTGTATACAACGTAGCGCATTCATTATTGTTACGCTATCAATATAACGTAAGTGAAGACAACAAACAAAAAAAAAACACGATCACACGAAACACACATGTAACTACGTGCAATTGAATAAATTTCAAGTCTAACGAAGTCTTAAGCCTTCTCTTTGTGCAGGATCGTTGGATGGAAATTTTAGAGTGATTGGACGACGAGAATTTTTGGGGCGGATTCCGACCACATGATTTTTTGAGAATTCTGAAAACAAGGGTCTTTATTGCCTCGGCTTCGTTTCTTATTGATTCGTTCGTTGTTTGTTAATATATGGGTTCGTCGGATATTCGAAATCGATGAATCGAAAAAGAAATTAATTGAACAAGTGAACAACGATCGCTTTTCATGAAAATACATTTAATTATTAAATATACAGGGAATAGCGAATGGGGAAAAGAAAATTCTTCTCGCCATAATACAGCGGGGAGATTCTCCTATACCAGGCATCGAAAGGAGAGGGCTGTCGGGAACTGCTGTTAAGTTGAGCAACAACGCGCGCAACGTCATGTTTTTAATTTCGTGCGGAGAAAAAAAAATATCTCGTTTGCCTAGATCTTGGAGAATTTTCCGGCATGAATTGGTTGGCCATTTTAGGTGATTTGGAATGAGAAATTGGTCGGCCATCTTACGTAATTCGAAATGAGCAATCGGTCGGCCATTTTAGGTCATTGCGAATGAGGAATCGGTCGGCCATTTTGGGTCATTGCGAATAAGGAGTCGGTCGTCCATTTTAGATAATTTAAAATAAGAAATCGGTTGGGCATTTTAGGTAATTCACGATAAGAAATTGGTTGGCTATTTTACGTAATTGGAAATGAGGAATTAGTCAGTATTTTGGGTAATTTAGGATAAGGAATCGGTTGGCCATTTCAGGTAATTAGAAATGAGCGATCGGCCATTTTAGGTCAATAGGAATAAGAAATTGGTCGTCCATTTTAGGTCATTGGGAATGACAAAGGAGTCGGCTATTTTATGTCATACAAAATAAGTCGGTCAGCCATTTTAGGTAATTCAGGATAAGAAATTGGCTGCTCATTCCAGGTCATTGAAAATAAACCGATCGGCCATTTCAGGTAATTACTATAAAGAAATCGATTGGCCATTCCAGGTATCTAGAAATATGAAATCGCTCGGCCATTTTATGCAAGAACCGACACTTAGTAATTTCGAACACCGGACACCTCAAGTGCGCACGCGCGTATAATAAATCACTCAAAATGTTGGAATCGACAAAAAAAAGCTCGAAACGTATGAACAAACGACGCGGTGATTAAGGATTTCGCGAAGTGTCGCTTTCAGCGATATCGGTACAAGACGTCACATCGCAAGGCTGACAGTCCGTAGCCGGCTCGCAATCTTCGTCCACGTAGTAACCGGGCGCTGGGAAACTCATGTGATAAACGGTGTCCGTCGCCATGCGGTCCTTGGGCAAGTGGTATTCGTCTCTGCGGGGCATTATGGAAGCCTTCCTGGGAGCCGGCGCCCAGGCCTGATACGAGAGTTTGTTCACCGTTTCCGTTTCGATCTTCGACGTGGGCCTGAATAATTCGGACAACGGTAAATCGAGTTCCGGTTCTGTCCAACTCACACGATTTTTATTGGATTTGGGTCGGGTGAGCAACACCGGAAATCAAGGAAAGTCTGACGTCGAAATTTGCATCGGCTGAATGTAACGTATTTCAATTTTTTAATTTTATTTATTTTATTTATTTTATTTATTTTATTTATTTTATTTATTTTATTTATTTTATTTATTTTATTTATTTTATTTATTTTATTTATTTTATTTATTTTATTTATTTTATTTATTTTATTTATTTTATTTATTTTATTTATTTTATTTATTTTATTTATTTTATTTATTTTATTTATTTTATTTATTTTATTTATTTTATTTATTTTATTTATTTTATTTATTTTATTTATTTTATTTATTTTATTTATTTTATTTATTTTATTTATTTTATTTATTTTATTATAAAAAAACCGTTTTTTTGCAAATTGTGGTCGTTAATTTCTAATGAAAATACGTAAAAATATTCTAGTGATTTTCATAGCCCAAATCGGCCGAAAAGAAATTTTATCAATACAGAAGAATTAATTTTTATTGTGTTCCAACGATGCAAACTTCAGAATCATAATTTTTGGCGTTAAATTCGCAGCGTTTTAACGCTTTTCAAAGCCTTCGTCAATGTATTCTGTGATCATACGTGATTTCGTGAGATTCAAGTTTGCATCGTTGGAATGCAACGTAAATGATCCTTTTTTAATTGCTCAGTTTTCTATTAGCACAATTAAGCTACAAAAAAGCTTCAACATTGTTTTTTTATTGTTTATTTAGAAATCTGTTATCTAAATCTGCAAAGATATTGTAGAGTGATAAAAATGAGGGAAGGAAAAGGAAAACGATGCAGACTTCATCATCCACGCACCGTGAATTCGTTTGGGTTTGTTGGAAGCTGGCAGACTTTTCTCAAAACTGCGATATTTTAATCTGCGTAAGTAAGTAAAAAACGAGATCAACTTTTAATTTTATTTTACTAATGCTACTTTACGAACTCATCGAGATTTTAATGGACGTAAGTAAATAAAAAAACACGATCAACATTTTATTTTCTTTTACTAATGTCACTTTACTAATCAATATTTTAATGTACGTGAGTAAGTAAATAAAAAAAGAAAATCAAGTTTTTATTTTCTTTTACTAATGCTCTACTTAACGAAGTCGTCGAAAAATCAAAATCAAAAATAAAAACATTGAGAAGTTTCAACTACAGTGATGAAGGTTTCACGTTCATTTCATTCGCCCGGAAGCACTTATTTTCCGATGTATATTCACCTCGTGTATTCAGCTCGCGGCTTGAAGCTCTGCACTGGCAAGATTGGTCCAGGATTGAGATACGAGAGAGCCGCGGTCGTGCAGGCCTCCAGAGGTGCGTCATCGCACGTGCGTATATTGTCGCAGGGCACGATGACTTCCGGTCTGGCCACGCCGGCGGTCGCAACGAAATCCCGGCGATTCGTCGTTTCCGACTGCATCGGACCGTCGCCGAGCATGCTCCTCGTAAACGGACGTATGGCTGAGCGTTTTTCCATTTTTACCGGCAGATAACTCAGCTGCGAAAAAATATTACCATGCGAGTCTTTAATTGTACGAGGGAACGAAAAAAGAAAACATTGCGTACGTAAACACACGCACACACTTTGTTGGTAGTGTCGCAGGTCATTTTATCGTTCGAGAGGGAAATATTGTCGGACGGCACGACCGGGAGGATCGTCGTGGCCTCGCAAGGCAAAAAACTCTCGCTGTAGACCGTCTTGCCGACGAACTCCTCGCTCGGCAGCGTCATCGTTGACCTTGGCGCGAAAGGCTTCTCTCGAGTGGGCACCACGTCATCCGCGTAGTAACTCTTCGAGTAGGTCGTTTGGCCATCCATCGCTGACGATGGCGGCCTTTTTGGAACGTGTATACACGCGGATACTTTTTTTTGCTTTATTCTCTAGTCCGTTATTATAACAGTTTCCCATTTATCTTGAGACGTCGAAATAACTCGAGAATTTTTATTCAGCGGATGTTGGAATAATTAAAGAATTTTTATTTAGTGGACATTGACGTAAATCAAGAATTTTTATTTAGTGCACATCGAAATAAATCAAGAATTTGTATTGAGTGGAAGTTTTCAGTGATTCCAAGATCAATCTTAAAAAATGGAAACGCTAATTTTTTTGCTACATCTTATCCTACGTCACAAAAACAGGTAACTTTTGTCTGAAATATTATTTTTTTTCATACGAAAGATGGATATTCAGGCCTTCCACTTCCATTAATTAATGTGACGAATAAATAATTGATAAATTAAAGCGAGAGTCTCTCGGCGGACAGAAGCATTTGGATTAACAGTCCGTGGTGATCATAAAATCGTGACAACGGTAGACTACATCGAGGTGCACAAAATTGCTTCGCGCTTGTTAAAGAAAAAGTTCAAAAAATATCCGAAATGAATGACCAAACAAAATGTATGTTTCAGGCCAAAGTTAACTATTAAGATTTCAACGTAGAGTAAAATGCATCGAGTCTATAAATTTCATCGAGAAGAAAAAGGTTGACCTTGAAATCACGTTCGAAGAGTCTGCTGAATAAAAAGTTGCGTTTTCCCTGCGCATTCCTCCTTCTAAGTCAATATATTCTACACCAATTTCGTAATATTAATTAACTTCGAAACGTTATAGAATACGTATATGTGAATTGGGACATTCAAAATATAATAAATAAATTAATAAAATAAACATACATAAAAATACATAAATTAACTTCAATGAATGTTTTAAAATAGAATAAAAAATATGAATAAAATAACTAAATGTTGATGACTATTGGCGTTTATCCAATACCTCGGTTCAATAAACGACAGATTCGCGAGCTTTTCAAGGGTAATACATTTTTAATGAATTATAACTACGTTTTCTTTTCTGTTTGCAGGAGAGCTGTGGAAATTTCGTCGAACGCCAAGAAAAAATCCTCAAAAGATCCCGCAGTCCAAAAATATACTTATCTGATCATAGCGCTAGGGGTTTCGGGCAATTATTCCAAATAAAGCATACTTGTAGATCGCTTTTTTGGCCCAGGGATAAGTTTCTCTTCTGGCGACGCGAAACGGCTGATAGCTCAACTTTTGGGTCGTGTCGTTTGATGTTGGCTCCTGAGGCGGGCAATATCGCGCCTGGGGCTTGAAACTCGCCGTACGCTCGACACAACCGGGATTCAAGTAGGACAAGCCCGCTGTGGTCGAGGCATCGAGAACTCCCGTGCTCGTGCGTATATTCCCACAGGGTTTTATCACTTGGGGCCTTTCACCCAACACTTTGGCCGAGTAGGATTGTCGAGCGATTGTCATACATTCCATCGAGCCGCGAGGCTCCAAAGCCCTGTTCGAAGATACGGATAACGATTACAATCGACGCTTTTGCCGAGCGGAAATCCATCGACCTCGGAGTACCCTTGGAGGGTAAAAGGACCTTTCGTACAAAACTGATGTAAATTTTTTCGTTCCAGCATCGTCCACCACTGTTCAGCAATTAAGGCGGAATATACATTTACAACAATGAAAAAAATCGATTTTTTTTAACGATGGAACTATATATGTAGAATATATTCCCAGCTTCGAAGCGAAATTCGAAAAACTTGAAACGTTACGGCCTGTCAACGCTGTGCCTCGTCGCTCGGATTCGGAGCGCAGAGGGCAGGCAGGGATGGCCAAAAAGTAATTAAATTAACAACTAACAATTACGATTACTACTGTAATTGATAATTCAGTTACTTTGTAACAGATGATTTAAGAAATTAGTTACAAGTACCTAGTGCAATTTGACGCAAATTCTACGTAAACTTTGAACGGGTTTTTCTCAAAACTGCATTTTCGAAATTGGCGTGGAGGATTACTTAAAAACTATTGATCCGATTGAGTTGAAACTTGGGCGAAATATCGATAATATTGCTACCTTCTACTTGACGAGAATTGTTTTTGAAAAATTCGAAACCAAAAACTACTTTTTTAATCCAAATTTTACAGAAACTTTGCGTGGAATTTTGATTTTTTTGTAAATGCGTGCCATTGTCTTAAATATGCATTTTCTTCAATTTGGTTGCTGTCAAATAGAAACTATAAATGTTCTGACATTTTTAACCCTTTTTTGCAAATCAAAGTCAACGTGAAGACTGCGCCACTCCCGCGGCAACTTTGCTGTAACTGATAAATAAATTGGAAAAAATAGTTCTATGTTTTTAAATGTACGATTAAAGTATACCTACAGTTTGATAAATGTAGAATAATTATTTCTTACTTTTAAAAATGCTTCAAAACTGCTCAATTTTTTGCCGTCTAAATGTATATCCCGCTTTAATAAAAAAATTATGCACATGCCTTCGACGAGGTAGAATCGGTTTCGCTCTTACGACCCCCCATACCGGTTGATAGCTCAATCGATTCGTCGTTCCGTCCTCGAATTTGCCTCCGGTCGTCTCGAGGCTCTGCCTCGGACGAAAAGCAACGGCTCTGCCGCTCTGCCCCGAGTTCAGATACGACAAATGGTAGGTCGTGTTTGCATCGAGGGGCTTCGCCGGTGGGCAGTACGTTCTTTCCGGTCTGTACGACTCGACGCGAGCTGGTTGAACGTATCGTCTCGTACACTGCGATTCGTTGGAGGGAATTTAGTGGATAGTTGCGGAGCGCGAAATATAACGACAGTCGAGTGCTGTAATTTTTTTCCATTCTATACGTTCCGAATTTGCAGCTGGTCAATGTGACACCCAGTTGGGGCTCTAGTGAAGGGCGAATGAATGGAAAAACGACAGGAGCGCGAATAAGGGAAATGTGATGAAAACAAGGTGCAGTGTATTTTGAGATTTGGAAAGACGCCTGTGAGATTATGTACACTCTAGAAGAGAAGTGTTTTCTCTTCCGGTTAGAAACCTCCGATTTCTCCACTGTTTTTGTAAGCTCAGCTTTACGTAGAATGATTTTTTTCAAATTTCCGTCGATTCGGTACGTTATTTCGTAGCGAGGATTCGATGGTTCGGTCTCTGCGAGATCTCGTTCTCTCTGCAATGGAATATTCCACGCAACGAGCCTGGTGAATTCCAGCTCGAGGCGAAATTCTTCGTGCTGTATAGTTACAAACGTCAAGCTGAACGGAGAGTGTCACGTGGTTCTTAAAATGACTCGATATCTCTGGTATCGGAGAGCGAGAGAGGAAGATCTGCAGCGCTCGCCACGCAGAGTACTCCGTTACGGAGAGAACGACACCTCACGGGGACCAATCCATTGAGTCCTGTATTCCGGATCACGCAACGAATTTGCAAGCTGAAAATGCAGAGTGTCCTTGCCAAAAAGAAATTAACACGATCACAGGAATGTAAAGCGAAGCGAAAGATCATTTTTCGAAGTAAAACGGTGCGTAGCTTGTAGATATTCTTGGACATGGAATGGCAAAAAAAATCGAGCACTATTCCATTTCCACATTAGCACGCCGGATATTCACTTTTTGCCCGTACGAAGGGCAAGTCGTTGGGCGAAGTTGCTGTCTTCGTCTCTCGGGAATCTCAACGACTTCCATTGTCCGCCTCTTTGAATGCCACTCTCGAACGAAGTCGCGCCAAACAGCGCCGGATTCCTTGCGAGCCTGGACGCGCGCACGTTGAATAAAGAGTTAGAAAAAGAGGGAGGGCTCGCGGAGGGCTCGAGGTGTTACTTCTCCAACATCAACGACAAAAACTGTCGCTGCTTCTTCGTTTTCGTTTTTGTTTTTCCATCAACTGCCGGATCGCGCTTTTCTCGTGCGCATTATCCATCTATCAACGGCGTACGCGTTTTCAATTTTGTCTTTCACTTCTATCTGCCGAAACGTCAAAATTATTTCGATTTCCATACGTCACGACTGTCAAAATAAAATCAGCTGACTTCGGATGACTTGCTAGAAAAATGTGAAAAGTTGGAGCATTCTCATTTCAACTCATTTCACTAACTTTCGCTCAACCAAGTAACGCGACGTAACGTCAACTGACGGGCAATTCAATCGCAAAAATGACGCGAGTCAATAGAGAACAAAGAGCAGCGGTTCAATGTAAGAGACGTTTTTCAACTTGACATATATTTAATGTATACAATATCGTTATACGAATAATATTTATATATCCCAATTGAAACGATACATTTTGGACAAATGAAGCGGTATCTAATGTTAACGCAATAGATAATTCGTCGTACTGGAATCGGCCGAGCATTGGGTAAATAATATACAGGGATCGGGAAGAGGGTCGGCGGGTCGGATAGGGCCAAAGATAGTGGGGTGAACCGAGGAACGTCGAACTCTCATAGTCATCAACACCAGGAAAAGAAGGGACTTTTGTTCTGGAAGCGCTGCGTAAATGTGTCCGAGAATGAAAAGAGCTTTGGCGTTCCGTTCCCTTTGGCCCTGGAACATAAGTTCGTCGATCTGTATATGAAACATAAATGTACAATGTTGTTTTAATTGTTTCGAACAATCGTTATTTCACGCATCGATATTGTTCTAACGATCTATACACCGTTACATATTTTAAGGGGTTAGGCTACTGTGAAAATGACGAACACTCGTTTATAACTCAAATTGAAGAGGAAGGTCCTACATGAAGTGCACGAGTCACAGATTGAAGGTGAACTTAACGTAAAACGGGGTTAAATCGGTATTAAGGGTAACTTTGACAGTTTTTGGGGCTACTTTGGCAGAGCGCCAAAAGGCGGTTTAAATGTGTGCGCAGCACACTTCTTTTTTCGATTGTTGCTCAAATTGATTGTTCAATTTTATTATAATGCTGGTAAAGTTAATTGTCGTGTTGCTCAAGTTGATTTTGATGTCAATGATAATTATAAGACTGAGTAAGTTCCTACAATGGTACCCTAGGTACGTGATATTTTTATGCAAAATGTTTCCTTAATAAAGATGACAATTTGATTGTAAAAAATCATCGTTTGAAATTTAATTCCATGTATAATGCATACAATATAATTCTTTTTTATCAAAATAATGTCAAAGTAACCCTTAATCTTTGACATAAGTTGCATTTCAATGCCTTGTCAAAGAAACCCCACACGAGGTTACGTCGACACTTTAAAAAATATATATAAAATGGTGTGGGGGGGAGAGACTTGACTTTCTTATACATTCGACAGCAAAAGAACACATTGTTCTACTGGAGCAAAAAAGTTGGAATTTAGGATGTTAAAAAAAAGTTACCTACAAAAAACTTCTAAAACCTGTTCAAAGTAACCCCATTTTACGGTATAATTACAATGATAGAACTACGAGTAAAACTTGAAACGCGGTTTTGTCGAAACTATGTTTTTTTAAACGGTGTACACGATTTCTCGACATCTAATGGACGGGTTCCTTGAAACTTGATACACTTATTCAGTGTAATACTGTGTTTTTATTCTCACCTTTTTCTCATTAGTTATTACCAATAATTGTCATTTTTCATCGAAAAATCGAAATAAAAACACAAAATGTTTTTTTTATGATTCAAACACGATAACAAAAAAGATTTTTGCTTCAGATCAACCGGCTGGCGAAAATCAAGTACACCGTTAAGCTCCTCACGTTCAAAGCTCCTTCACAAGATTGTTTATAACTTCTTTGATTATTAATATTTTGAAATCATATTTGGCACGCAACTTGGTTAATGTACATACTAATAAACGTCGAAACAATTTTTCAATAATTTTACTTATCCCTTTCAAATTAATTTGTTCAAATAACTCTGATTTCCGGTCGTCACAGTATCCTGACCCCTTAATTAATTCAACATCTTTCTGCGGATCAAGCATGAAGATAATGCCTTTGTTATGTTATATTTCTTTCTATAGTGCGACTAGAAGAAATCCTAAACGGTCGTTCAATTTCTATTGAGTTTACTTTCGTATTTTCGTGAAACCAAAATCGGTATTGTCACACTCCATACCGAGATCGACAGCCTTAAGGATTAAGACAATTGGGAGAAGAAGTTTCTTATCAATTGACTCCAAGACTATTGGGAGCCGGATTTACAGTAATAATTATCATTGTGTTATCAATATATATTTCTACGTACTTTTCAACAATAACAGCGGGCATTTGGACGAGTTGCACAGGACTCTTGGCATCCTTCAATGCCTGTTGTAGGTTCAAAATCTGCCCACGCATGACGCTCATTTGCCGGTCGAAATTGTGCCGATCGAAGCCCTTATCTTGCTGCAAACGACATAAAACGGGTCTATTGGAATCATTCGAGTAGACTAGAATCGATCGAATATGCAGCAAAAAAAATTATCATTCGGGGCTTGACGGGCTTCATCTACCCAGGTGGGTAAAAAAATTGCACTTTCCAAAAATATTTTTATTCGATAGTTTAAATTCCAATGGAATTCCATGAAATCACCTTTTAGCTTAAAAGGTGATTTTACTGCGCTTGAATTTCATCCCCGCCGGCGGCCATGTTTTTGTTGTTTTTCTGTATTTTTTGGTGTTTTCGTCTAAAGGCTCCCAAAATATGTACCTTTGTGTTTAAAATGCGTCCGTTTTTTACCAACCATTTACCAGAAGAAAAATCGAAATTCGGCCATTTTTTTGGACCCTCTAAGTAGATGTAGCCCCTTAAGCTTCACGTGTATTCGCCGTAGGGATAACGAATGAATCATCCTTAACGATCAAAACGGTTTCGTTTTTTTTGCTCACTTTGAACAGCTGATACAAATCATCACAGAGATCTTGAACAAAGTTTTGATCGGAGAGTTGAGGTAACACGAGCTCTCTGGTTGCCTCGCTGAACGGTAATTTGGCTTGACTCAACCAGGCCCAGTGATAGGGATAAGCCCGCCACGAGTCCGGATGTTTGAAGGGGAACGCGAGACCGTTGTCTATCGCGGCGATTTTCACCTCGCTGGTTTCCGGTGAGTTTTTCGTTGCGATGGGATCGTATTTGATAAGCCAATTGTCGTTACCTGAAATCAAAATCAACGAGAATATTGATCCGGTATTCCAAATAGGGGCGAACGTAACGAGACATTTTTTTCATTGGGTCCATTACCGCGATCAGTGTTTCTGATGATGTAGTCGAGTATGACAAGTCGCTCGAAATAAAGCTGGAAGTTCCTGGACAGTCGGGCGGGCAGAGGATCGCTCTCCCATCTTCGCAGCCAATAGTCCGCGTCCTTGTAACCGTCCATGAAGACTTGAAACGACCCGACCTTTGGTGGCAAGCCGAGACGCTTGAATTGACAGCCGACCGTTGGGAACTGATCCATTATCGCCTGCTTCATGCGCGCCTTTTGACGATCTATGCGCGGATAATTGAACGTTCGACTGACGAGCTTGACGACCCTCGTGTTCGGAACTACACCCAGGCCCAATTTACGATCGACCAAACTCGCGCCTGCCTCGCTCAGGTATCCCTGATTCGGTATCAGGCAACTCCTTCCGAAGCAGCATGGACAGCACAACTTGTGCATCCACTTTGTCCATTTTGGGTTCAGTCTTCCGTAAGGCTCCTCGTCCTTGGGCTTGAATACTCCTATGACTTTCTGTAACGGACGAATGAGGATCACGTGTTTACATTGGCTCTTTGTGGATGACACTTTTCCTTCTTTATAAGTTGCGCCGGTTCGCATTGGAAGTGCGAGCTCAGTTTTCTTTTAATTCGTAAATGCCCACATGGGCCTACGTGAAAGTGCTTAGGGTTGAAGTTTGCATTGTTGGAAGTCAACGAAAAATCCTTTTTATATTTTTATCTCGTTATTTTTATTACCGTAGGATTTTGGGTATGGATTTCGATTATGGATCTCGGAGTACCTTAAAAATGGTTGAGTGATTTTTGTAACTAGAATCTGTCAGCGTAGGCTTAAAATTTCAAAAATATGATTTTTATTGCAGTTTTATAACCCAGGTTTTTAACTTTAATTTGTAGCAAAGATTTTGTAAACATTTTGGGAATGGACCGAGATATGGCAATTTTTGTGAAGGGTCAAACAGATTTACCCTTTTTAGTTATGAGGTTGAAGTTTGCATCGTTGGAGTGCAGTGGAAATTAATATTTCGGAATTCCTTGAATCTTTATTTGCAGATTTTGCCTACAAAAATCGTTCAACCACTTTTAAAGCTATTTATTTAGCGATCTACAATATAAATCCATTTTTTTACCGCCTGTAATGATAAAAGATGGGAAATAAAATGTAAAAACGAACGTTCGTTGCGTTCCAACGAGGCAAACTTCAGCACCATTTTTATTGTCCGTTTTTCTCGAAACTATGCAGATACGTGCGATTCACTTCAAGTTCGGACAGAGCATAGCTTATAACATTTTTCTATCGTATGATCGGATGATTTATCGATATATTTATCTATCTGTGAAAAACAAACAATTAAAGTAATCTTTTAAAATCGAAAAACATTTTTTTTCTACAGCTTGCCATTTTCCTAATTTGCAAAATTTCAATAAAATATCCGGTTATATGAAAGCTTTATTATGATACTAAGAGTCCATTTTTCTTTCTCATTTGGGATCAGCCTTGTTGCCAGAACCATCTGCACCGAATGGCCATGCAGCAACGGTGGCACTGTATTTAAATAACAATAGCTTCATCGCTTATTAATATTTATCAATTTTAAAAAAACTCAACCTTGGCCAGTCTATGTATTAATTGTGTATAAAATTCCGACTTTATTATCTCAATACTTTCACGAAACGACGCTGAAGTTTGCATAGTTGGAACACAACGAGGATTATAAGTTTAATTTCTTCATTTTTCCAATTTTCGCAGTTTTAAGCCTCGAAAGTCACGCCAACATTTTGTCAGGATACTCATTTACTGCTCTAAAATACGCATTTGCAAAACGTGCCTTTGGATAATGAAAGTAAGAAATTTGAAAAAGTTCGTTGCATTTCACCCCGTATCAAAATAGTATTGAAATTCCATGTCTTTCGGGGCCTCAGTCTACGCCCACCGGTTAAAGAGTTTCAACACTTTTCATAATATTAAATGAACTTAAAAAAAGAATTCGTGTTCCATGAGGTTGAAGTTTGCATCAATGGAATGCAATGAAAATGCACAGCTCTGGATTCCTTAAACTTCTTTCATTATTCAGCTATCCACAATATGAATCTACAAAAAAAACACCCATAATTATGTAAATAAGAAGAAAAAGTAAAAACAACTTTCATTGAAATGGAATCGAAGTTTGCATCATGGGTACGCAAAGAAAATTAATTTTTTTCAATTGCACAAATCTTATTTGGCTGATTTAGGCCGTGAAACTCACTCAAACGTTTTTACATATTCTCATTAGAGATTCACGATTTCAATTTACGAAAAAATAGGTCTCGGATAAAAATATGGAAGAGAGCGGCAAACTATTTATCAGAGATAATGAAAGGGTTAGAAAGGTGGCCGCAAAAATGCCTCAAAGAGGCGAAAGGAGTATTAAATGGAAACCCAACAAAATGGGGAGAGGAAGTCAAAGAGGCAACGGAGGAAATAGGAGAGGGAAACATATGGAGAGCCATAGCAAACGGCGATGTAAGGGAAATGCAGAGAAGAGTATAAAGAGGGACGAAAACAAAAATGGACCATAATTCCTAACAGGATTGGAACAAAATCGAAAAATTGACATATTGCGCACTGTAGAAACGCCGGAAATATACCATAGGTGCAGAAAAGTAATAAGAGGATGTAAATGTAATTGGCGAAGCAAAAGAAACTTGGGGGTGACTGAGATGTGGGAATGTGGAAAAGGAAGGAAATAAGGGTCACAACAAATGCAGGGTTTGTAAAAAGGAAGTGGAAACTTAGTACATGTATGTACTTGCAAGAAAGCCATGGAAAAAATAAAATAATACATAGTAAATATGGAAAAACAGATCGAGGATAAAGGAGAGCAAATCTATAGAAAAATACAGACGGTGCCAAGAAAGGAGCCTGTAACGGACCTATGTAGGTACGTACGGCACTTCGAGAATCTAATCGGGGAAAATAGTAAACAAAGAAGCGGATGGGAGACGAAGCAAAAGGCAAAATGGCGATAGAGTATAAGTCACAAATAATGAAAATTTCTTCTATGTGTAAACACCTTGAAGGGGTATACCTGAAGTAATAAATACTACCACTATTAGGTCTCGGATAATAATAAAAATAAAGAAACGAAAAATGAAGAAACGTCGTTCTCCGCTATTCCTCTACATTTCTGTGTGGTCAAAAAACGCATCGCCTCACCCCTCCCATATTTTTGACGAAGTAGCTTCCGCTGGATCCCTGATATATCCTCTCGGGATAGATGCCGCCGTCGATGGCACATTCTGCCTGCCAAACGAGCTCGGAGAACTGCGGGTCGTCTGCGAACCGAAAGAAACTCTCGTGACCCAGTTCCAAGGATAAAAAACAATGAAACTTATCGAGGCAAGAGCGAGAGCCGTCAGGCTTACCGGGAAACCGATTGAAGGCGACGTCGAGTTCCAGCCGACCGAGGAGAGGCTGGCTCTCCCGGTCGATGCCCGGCGAATCAATGGCTACGCCTTGTTCACTCGTCGCGTTCTGTACAAATTCGACGTCCGGCAGGGAATCTGCGGTCTCGTCGTTTCCGCCGAGGGCGCAAATGGGCGCCGACAGCAGCGACGACGAGCACAGCGGCTGGATTTGTTTGTTGGGTAGGGACGACAGGTCGACGAGGGCATCCGTCTCTACGAGTGCCGCAGCGGCGCTCGTGCTGTTCTGACTGTGATACTCTCGATAAGGCACGTGCAATTGCTGCTGTTCCGAATCACTCATTACAGCAAAATACGTTGTCGCGAGTCGCTACACTTGGCGAAAGCGATTTTCGTACAAAAAAAAACTCGAAAATTTAATCGACCTGCTCATCTATACGTTTGCACGTACGAATCTGCGTGCGTGTATCGTTGAATTTAACGATTCGGAGCTCTCACGTAATAGACAATTGGAGTAAGAAGGACCGCGACATTTTCCCCTCCACCACCTGTCAACGAGGCGCAGGTAGCGCGAAATCGAACGCTACGTTGTTCCTAACAAACGCGATACGATCTTTCCGGCACCTCGCGACTCATATATACTTCATGGAATTTATCAAAGCGCCTTTTTCGAAATCGAGCCCAAAGGTTGATGAGTGTTTTGCGATAAATTCGTCAACGAGGCCCGTCAGCTCCGATTCACCGGACACATCGCGCGTTCCGATAATGTTATTATCTCATCTTCATTATTTCGTACCAACGTACGTACGATCGTACGCGTCACCCTCGCGAACGGAAAAAACCAGCGGCCCAAAAACATCAAACTTTCCACGAGCGTAGAATTTTCATTTGCACGCCTCTTGCTTTTTACACACTCGAGAATAAGTACGTATCGAGGGACTTTATCCAATTATAACCCGCAAATCTTCACGGACGTGTGTCTCTTCGGCGGCTTTTGACGGTTCAACTTCGGCTCGCTTCAGCCCACTCGCTCTCACTGACACCCGCACGCGACAGTGCCTCTAATTTACATGGATATATTTCGTACACAAACACATGCGCGCGTATGACGTGTCGCTGTGACGTATCAAGCGATTGGCGTACGCGCGAACGCTTTTAGGTGCGCGCAAAGGTGACTTCTATTGTGCACGCGCTTCTGCATGCGAAAGGTGCAAAAGACGCGTGAACCGTGACAGCAGGCGGACACGTTGTAGCAGACGATCAGCAGCTGCTCTCGTCCATGCGACTCGTCCTGCTGCTTGCTACTGCTGACCGAAGATCTCGTCGATGAATCGTGAATAATTCTCGGGGATGGGGAGGGAATGAATAATTTCTTTACCATGCAGGCTTCCAGTGCTGTCGTCGACACGTTTTTCTAGCAACGATATATATTGAAATCATTGAAATACAAGGTTATTATCAATTCAAAAAACGAATAGGACGATAGGCCTATGAGTGCGTACATATAAATTCGTATGTTGGCTCCGATATTTTTCTATTCTCATTCAAAATCTCCTTTAGTCGGATGTAAACCTCGAGCTTCTGTCGAATCAATTGTACATCGTTATTTTGCGGTGGGGCCGAACGGTTGCGGTTTCCATTTTTTTTAAACTTCCTCGGCAAAGGGAATCGTGTCGGAAATGCAAAGTTATAAATAAAACGATATACCTCGTCACCGGAAATGTGTCAACGTACCGAGTGACGATAGAAAATACTTCTCGTCATCATCGTTGTTATTATACTTTGTCATACACATTTTATTATTTATTATATTGGTATTACATTTTTATTTATTATTTATAACATTATTATTACATTGTTATTTATTGTTTAGTATTACATTTATTATTAATTATTCTAATTAATTAAGTAATTAATAATTATTATTGTGTTTATTGTTATTATTGCTTAGCGTTTTACAATAGCTTTTGCAACTGTTTACAGTAACAAAGTGACAGTGTCTTTTATAAATAAAACATTTACTAAACTTACAAGCATAAAAATGTTCATTTTGTATATTTTATTGTTATTATTATTTTACATGCGTACGTGCTATTTGCCCAAATGGACATATGGCCTTAAGTCTGATTTGTATAGATCAAAACCTGCTTATCTGCGCAACCGCGATAAATCCATCGCCATCCATACATACATATATATATATATATGGGAAAATGTAGGATGCGATAGCACATACATGAATAATGCGTATACGGCTGAGAAACCTTGCAACAGAATAACACAAAAAAATATGTACACATATTTAACTACCGAATTCCAAAAGTCATCTCACGCGGGTCGTTCTTTCGAGCGGTTTTGAGAACACATTGGAGTGCTGACGGTACAGAGGCGGTAAAATCAAGGTTTTTGAAAAATGTATTACGAGTTTTGGAAATTATTGGGCAATTCGAATGCTATTTTTACTAAGCGTGCAAGTGAATATTCGGAACAATTTAGGCGTAATACAAACGCATGGCGGTTCGCATTCTTGTGAGATATATACACCATGAGGAGGAGAGGTCCCTTTAGGCAGCCAAAAATAAGCGTATTTTCACGATTTTTTGTATCATGATTATTTATTCTACATAATTAAAATTTTATGTGAATATTGTTACATTATTTCATTTTCCAATTTTCTTTTTTATTTATATTGAGTTGGTCCACGGCGTACAACCTAGCGTTCGGTGCATCGATCTGAAACATCCGAGCCAAAAAGATTTAGACTTCTAAGACCCACACGTCCTATGCGAACCTAGAAAATTAAAAAAAAAAAGGGAAAATCCGAGAAAAGGTACGTGTTTGAAAAAATGTTCTATTTTTCATGAAATTTTTACGATAGTATTTGTTACTGCGAAAGTCGATTTTTAAAATATTTTTCAAGCAACTTTAGGTTCATATAGACAGTAATTATGATATCTTACAGGGTGCAGAATCTCAAAATAATCGATCAGATATTTTTCGAGTTATCTAGTACGAGGTTCACGAAAAAGGTTTTGAGGAAAATCCGTTTAAGGGGGGAGCTTTTGCGGCGAGGGAAAATGGCTGATTTTCGGTATTTTTTTTTAAAGAAAAGATTTTTCATCTCGTTTTAGACTTGGGGTATGTGTTATTACTGCTTTTGGCGGTTACATAGTATTTTTATTGAGCTTTAAAAATGGCGGAGGTATGGCACGGTCTTCCAAGCAGCTTGCGGCGGATGTCGTCAGACGGCGTGACATGTGGCGTCGGAGGGATTAATCTGAAAAAAACTAACGAAAATTTTTCTTTCATCAACACTCATAAGCGGAATATGCACCTAGAAAAAGTGAGAAATGTTTAAAATCGATAAAACGGTACGCTTTGAAACAAAAAGATTGAATTTTCCGAAAAAATGGCTACATTATGCAATAAATAAATACTTTCTTTTTAATTTTCAAAAGCATTTAGACTCATGTTTTAGACAATAAGGTTAGAAAGATTCATTCCAAATTTCATCAGAATCGGTCGATTAGTTTTTTAGCTATGCGTCACGCCAGTTTTGAAAATGCAGTTTAGAAGACCGTGTCATACCTCCGCCGTTTTTAAAGATGAATTGTTTTAAATACCATGTAACAGTCAAAAGTAGTAATAAAACATACTCCAAGTCTCAAAAATGTTCATATTCGTTGATTTTCGGCCATAAGCTCTTCTTTGCGTTATAACGGCACCTCCCGCCTTAAGGTCATGTACAGGGGCGGGTTTCCCTATAGGCCAAGTAGGCCCGGGCCTGGGGATTTTGGTGGGCTTTTTTAAAATCATTTACTGACTTTCGTTGTTTTTTATTTTTATTTTATTCCTATTCATTTAATTTTTTCGTGCTTTACAGCGAATACGGGTGGGGGGGCAATCTTTCATATGCCTAGGGCGACCAACGGATCAAATCCGCTCCTGGTCATGTACAAGGTAAACGTAACCTTACAAGTATTCGAACAGAATTTTCTCATACATGGTTGACTTTTGAGGAAAGGTAAAGTTTGACGATTTTTTTGTCCGAAATACCATTAATCTCTAAGATATTTCTGCTAGATAATTTCAGCTGTCTCGCGCACTCGTCACGTGATGCATTTTCTACTTCGACTCGAGGATGTCAGGTCAGTTCACCAGTCGCGAACACCGTCTACTGTGGTCGCGCATGCGCGTCGCTACACGGATGCAGGAATGCGCATGCGCAAGCCAGGCCGCGACAATCGGCACTGTGCACATGCCGACAGTGACATTTTAAACTTTCGCACGCTGCTTTTGCTGAAGTGACGAAGCAATTGACGATTTTGAAGAATCGTCGATCTTCGATGTCCAGGCATCTCGGTATGAAACGCACCGGTAATCATCGACCTCGATTGCCATTAGTCCAAAGTCGATCGGCGAGTCGCGTTAGAATTCGCAACAATACGCACACTATCCGAATCAAATCCTGACAAAATTTACGAGACAATAGATTAGAAATAATCCCAAAGCTTCTTTCAACGTTCGAAATACATGAAGCGTACGATATAACTTTTGCGCGGTAAAAACTTCGTATACGTTGCACAGCTGTTCCGCTTGCCGCCACGACCGCTAGGCGGCGTTCGGCTAGCCGGCTGCGCTACGCGTCTTCAGTCCAAGTCGAGATTTCCGCGCGATAACATCAGCTGCAGCCGCGCGTGCTCCGGTCCAAAATATATAAACATATATAATTCCTCACTCGAACTATACGTTTGATCGTATCGAATATTAACTATGCTCGTTAATTCGTAAATAAACTATACGCGACGGAGCTTTTAAGACGCTTCTCCGTCTACCGATGCGCGACGCGATTTATTCGTAAATCGCCATGTACATACCTTATGTCTCTTAGCATTTATTTACTTCGTTTTACGTGTAATTTTCGTATCCTATGAAAATAATATTTTCGCAAACCCGAGCAAGTCATACATTTTTTACGAAAAAAAAATATATATCCGTAAAAATATATATATATACGCCTTAATCGTTCGTCTTGCATTTGTCTTAATCGAAATCGTACGAATGTTTCGTGTTATTTATTCCCGTCGTCGATTATCGCGTCGATAATTTACACAAACACGCATACGATAATTGTACATAAAAAAAATCCGATACTTCGTATACGTGTATACGTAACTATACACATTGCTATCGGATAACTCACGTGAGTCACGTAAAAAATAGACTCAAAAACCACAAAACTTATTTGAAAACGAAAAAAGAAAACGTCGGTTTTCGATATAAAGCACGTTAAAAATGTTTTTCGTTTGCGTTACCGTCGGTCTCGTCCTTTTGGCGTCCAAGTACCGCACCAATGTGCTGCGAAGTGTGAAAAAGTTTTGCAACAATATCGCCAGCAACACCTGCGGGTCATCGAGTCCCGGCAACAATGCCAACAATAACGATTGTCCGTTCGACAAAATTATCCTCGCTGATTCTCCGGAAAAGTGCGATTACGCTGTTCAACGTATTCGCTGGTAAATTTTTCATTGTGGCTCTCACCAGAAATTCTACCTTTGCGAACAGTGGCCGAGGAGAAAAAAAAAGTAAACAAACGATGTTGGCGATGTGGCTTTGTATGTGTTGATGGAATTAGAGGCCTCAACTCGAGCTGTCGATATAGATTCGTGTATAGCTCATGCGTGTACGAAATATTATTGTTCTGTGTACAGGCTCCTTGTAAGGATATGTAATTTTCTATTTCTTGAAACATCGCGACATTCTATACAAGAGAGCTCCGAAACGCTTCCCTAGTCTAGAGTGAAAAAAGTCACTCTGGCTTTTATCATCCTATCTCCAAGTTCAGTTGAATCTGGAGAGTTCGATACTTTTGTTTTTGTAGGTGTTTTTACACATTGTAGCAAATAAAAGTAAAATAAGCATTTGCATAGTTTGAATCCAATGAAAATTCTTTTTTATATTCTTATTTCCTCATTTTTGTTGTCTTACAAAATTTTTCTTTGCAGATTCATATTCTAGATCTCTAAATGACGGAATAAGAAAATGACTGAGGTATTTTGGTAACAAAGATTTGCCAAAAGAAATTGAGGCAATTGAAAAATAATTTTTATTGCGTTCTGTTAAAATTAATTAATACCTTTGTTAAAATTGTCAAATGCTGTTAAAATGAATACTCTTGAATTCCTTAAGGTATCTATTTAGCTATCTACAATATAAATCTCTAAAAAAAGATTTTCCATAATAATAAAAATACGGAAAATTAAATGTAAAAAATAACTTTCATTGCGTTCCAACGATGGAAACTTCAACACAATGGAAAACAAGGATGAAATATTCGTTTGCTGAAGTAAAAATAGATGATGTTGAAGTTTGCATTGTTGGAATACAACGATTTGTTTTTTTATTCATTTTTATTATTATTGAAAACTTTTTTTGTAACTGGAGGTCGTAAATCTGTAATAAAAATCCGTAAAAATGTTCGAATTATTTTCATCGTTGAATGGGTCAACACTTTTTGTGGTCAATGACAAATAATTTCTTTCGCTGCGTTCCAACTCCAAGATCATAAAAACAGCATTATTATTACCATAGCCGAACGGTCTTATTTGTTTGCTACAATCAGAACATATCAGAATATTACTAGTGCAGCCATACCACCTTTATTTTTCTACCAAAATTAACCTTGCGTGTATACACTAAGTCTTACAAGAAGAGTTTGAAATTACGAACTAAAACTATCGTGTTGAAGTTTGCATTGTTGGAAGGCAACGAAAATCAATTATTTTTAACTGTTAAAATCATCTTCGGCTGTGAAAATAACCCAAACGTTTTTACGTATTCTTATAAAATATTTGAGACCTCAAATTGCAAAAAAAGGAGGCTTCGGATAAGCAAAAAAATGAAGAAATGAACAACTATCTTTCAATTTTTATGAACAGCTTCAAACTTATGACTTTGGGAACTTTTGGGCCCTGTGTTAGACACTCCGAGAGATAAGCGTGCAGTTTTTAGAAGCCTAGAAAACTTCAAAAACCCAACAGCTTCGTAAAGACTTGGTTCACCAAACCTGTCTTCAACAAATATAGTGTAGGGGGGTTCAAATATCATTATTATTATCGCAGCCTTACCATCTCATAGTAAATTTTGTTAGGCTTTCTTATTCAGAATTAATCCTACCACCGTGGCTCCAAAACTAATATTGGGAAAATCGCAAATCATTAAAGATATGGACGATCCATTTCTCATTGTTCAACATGTAGTGAGTCAAAAAAGTATTTGCACACGTTGTCTTTTTCAGTTTCCTACAAAAAAAATTAAATGCTTTATTAAGTTTCTGTGTTTGGAGGCTTATCCCAAACATACATGGTGTCTGTTGACAAAAATCTTAGGAAAACACGAACAAAGAAATAAAGCCAAATTAACAACAGTTTCGTGTAGGATGTACAAATAGATGTACAATAGTTTTTTTACCCACGGCGTAGAAATTTTAGTATAGTTCGGTACAGTTCTTTACTTCGAGTTGCGGATTTTTACAGTTTTTCCATCTGTATATCAATACTCTTTTACACGTTTCCTTCTTTCTTTGTCAACATTTATCTTTCTTCGTTTTTCTCCTTCATGCCTCCTATCTTACCATGAATTTGAAGGCTCTCATATACTCGCACAATTCTCTGATCTCTTTCTCTTTAATTTCTTTCTAATTTTTTCCTTTTGGTGCCTCCCCCTTGTAGCCTCTTCGCCACTTTTCCAAACTATCTGCCTCTTCCTTATTCATTTTTTAATTTTATTTTCCGCATTCAAGTATGCGTTGCAAAGAATCTTCTTCCTACATCACCGGCATAGAGCGTACCCCCTTTCACCGTCTTTTCATACATTGCCCATCTTAACCTGGCCCACGTTTCTTCAATTCTTCGCCCAATGTCCTCTTCCCAGTACTCTTCTATTCATAGAAATTTTAGAACGGAACTCGTTCGAAGCTCAGGACCCCCTCGTATTGAAATTTTCCCAAAGATGCTATTCAACTTTTTTGGAATATTAATGATTTCGGTAATGTTCCTTCGTAAGCCTCTGCGAGCTTTAGGGAGCCCAACCTTTTTTGGACAGCCTCGCTTTCCCAACGCCCATTTTTTTCTTTCCCATGCCGCATCTGCACAGGGCGACTGTGGAACTCCTGTGCCGACACAGGTGGCTACAGCTCTCTGAGTATCAGTTGCTTTCGCCATAAGCACACGATAAAACTGCCTCCAACTCGACGAGCCTATACAAACGTCCTCTTTCTTTTCAGTGACTTGTCCAACGGAGTATTAGGTTTCGACTGCGAGTGGGTGAACGAGGGGCCGGTGTCTCTTCTGCAGCTGGCAACATTCAATGGCGTTTGCGCCCTTTTTCGCCTTGGAAAAATAGGATACGTACCAGCCAAGCTGAAGGTTCGAAAAAAACAAAGCAAAAGACAAATATCGTGTCGATCGTGTCGCATCGAAAATTCACTTCTCATCATCCCGTGCGATAGCTCACTGTATTTTTGTATTTGCTTCATCAGGAATTGCTGGCCAATAAATGTATATTAAAAGTTGGCGTGGCGCCCTTCGAAGACGGGCGAAAACTCACCAACGACTACGGCTGTCGCGTCTTCGGTACCGTGGATCTGCGAACGCTGGCCCATCGTCTCGGCGTACCGAGTCGCAAAAGTTTGGCCGCTCTCGCCCTCGAGTATCTTCGTGTCGAAATGGATAAAATCGTCGAGGTCAGATGCGGCGATTGGAACGCCGACATTCTCACCGATCAACAGACGGCTTATGCTGCGTACGACGCTATAGCCTCTGTTCTCATTTACCACAAGGTACTCGCCGCCCGCTTGTCACGCTTGCTTGCACGCATGAGGTCCAATAACGGCGTCCCAGCGGAGAGGAAATGTTGGTTTATAGATTACTAGCTTTTCGCTCGCGTAGACTTTCGTTGAATGCTCCTTAATTAAATGTGCTCCTGAAATGTTTCATTGAGGAACACGGAGAATTGGGTTGAAGAGCATTGATGCTAAGTTTCAAGTAAATCTGAACAGATATTTCTTTTACCGTACAAACTTTGCTACCTCCTTTCCCCCTTAAGGATTGAGGTTCCAAAAACACTGAAATGTCATTAATTGCGTCTAGGAGCAGTAATACAAAGTTTCAAGTAAATTTGACCCGACTTTTAAAATTCTCCATACAATCTTTGTCAGCCCCTTTCGCAGGGCTTTAAATTTCTTCCGCCTACATCAAATCGTATGGTTTTGATTGGCTTCAACAACGTACTTGTAGCTTATCTAGAGAGTATATAAAAAAACGCCACTGACTCGAGGAATAAATGTTACACCGGGCGATATATGACGATCCGACGAAACAACTAAACGTTTCAAGAAAGAATTTCATTCATTGGATTCTTTCAGGAAAAAATGCTCTCCGTTATTGAGTAACTAATTACGCTGCTCGAAAAACAGGGCATGGTAAATACAGTTTTGCAAAAATATCTCTCGTCTGTAGTTTTTGAGGCCAAACGCAACATTCTTATTTGAAGCGCAGAGTTATCAAGTGGTAAAAAGAAAATCATAATGTCAAATATGCTGCTGGTGATACTTACTTCCGAATTTTTATTCGAAGCGCAGAGTTGCCTGACTAATGCAAATAATTAACGATAAAATACGATAATTAACGATAAAATACGATAGTTAACGATAAAATACGATAATTAACGATAAAATAAAATGAAATTACGAAAAAAAATCGTAAAATGCTTTCTATAACTCATTAACGGGATTAGGTGTATCCGGTTTGTCGCCGGAAAAAAGAAGAATTTTCGTGAGTTTTTTCTGGGAGAACTTTCTACGTGTGCAGGTTTTCAAATTTTTTTTACATTAAAAAGTTTACACTCAAACATTAAATTATGATTTTAAGTATCCTTTACTATTTTTGTATTGGACCATATTTATAAATTTGGTAGATCCAAACGGTTGTGCAGACCGCTGTTTGAAAAACGTCTTTCGCGGTGATCACTGCTGCGTGGAAACAAATCCGAAAAAAAAAATCGTACGCATTTAGTTTGTGCATGAAATTGTTTAGTGCTCGGACGAAGAATTTAATAAAATATTGATTTTTGATGAAGATGACCGCAGTCCTAATAAATGAATCTATTTTTTGTGACAAACGTCCTATTTTCGTTGATAAAAAAACTATGTATCGAAAATAAATTCCTTTTTTCTAGCATTGCTTTTTGGTGTGTATAAAAAGCTCGTTAAGTTTAAAATTGATCGATGTAGTGATTTTTTAGATATCGTGGTAACCTATTTGGAAAAATTTATGTTGCGGCACCCATTATAAACGCCCATAATACCCTCAAGTTTGAACGGATCGACGTGAAATTTTCACAGAATATCTTTGAAATGTCACATTTTGAGAACCCGTCGAAAACCACAATCCGAGCATTTCAAATATTTCGTTCGTCTTCGATTGATTCGTGACGTTTTCGTTTGATTCACAGATACAAGAGAGAGCCAAGCAGCAGCGTACGTTTTGGCAGAATTTCATTATTTATGTGAAAAGCGTTTGGAAAGGAAACGAAGTGGGTGGAAGATTGGACATATTGCCGGAGGAAATCATCGATGCCAGGTATGCAATGTTCCAAAGTGTCATTAAACAGTTGAGTTCGTCGCCGAACTGCTGGACAACAGGCACGCCGGAAATAAAATAAAAGCTGCGAAATCCATCCGTTCGTCGGCAGGTTCAAAGCCCCTTCGGAAAAACCGGAGCCCAATAACAACAAAATTCATCAATCATCGATTCAAAAAGTAAACAGCGGCTGCAGCGCTGCAACGGTGCGCAAACAACACAACGCGGCAACCAGAAAAGAGCCGCTCTATCATAATTGTTATCTGGAGGCGCCGGACGGTGAAACGCTGTGCACGTGCGATCGAAAGAAAGCGGAGTGGTACGTGAGCAGGAAGCTCGGCAGCGTCGTCGGGGAAGAACCCTTCACCGTGAGACTCAATTTCGAACCGTCCGGCCGTGCTTTCGGACAGGTCGGCCAGTATTATACCCAAGTTAAGATAAATCAGTGCGTCGTTTGCGGCTCGATGGAGAATTTTATCAAGAAGAATGTCGTGCCGCGAGAGTATAGAAAATATTTTCCACGTAAGTGATTGAAAAAAATATCGACATTTCTCGTACATCTGTTCAACGGATAACAAATTGATTCGCACGTTCGAGCTAATTAATGTACTCCATTTTACGAATCCGAATTACCAACGGATTTTCGTATATAATTTTCATGGTTTTTTTTACAGCAAAGATTTTTTCGCCGTTTTGAAACGTAGGGTATGTTTTATTGCTACTTTTGACTGTTACATAGTATTTTTTTTTATTTATCTTTAAAAATGGCGGAATTATCGCACGGTCTTAACGGGTTGCCGCGGATATTGTCAAACGGTGTGAGACGCAACGTCGGCCGGATTGATCGGAAAATAAAACCAACGAAGATTTTTCGTTAACGCTCATACGCATGAACCGAGAAAAGGCGAGAAATTTTGAAAATCTATGAAATGGCTACATTTTGCAATTGAAAAAAACATTTTTTTTATTTCAAACAAATTTAGGGTCATGTATTAGATAATAAAGCTAGGGGCTGTTCATTTATTACGCAAGACGATTGGGGGGGGGGGGGGGGGGACAAATCTTATTTTTTCTTACATGGGGGTGGGAGGGGGTTTAAGTAGCTCTTACGTAAGCTCATAAAAGTTCATGACATTTCTTCGAAAATTGAAAAAGAGCGTGCTTTAGCCACATATTGAAGGCGGGGTAATGAAGTTATGTGCCACATGAAACACAACAATATTGACATCGTTGAATGGGTGGACGGGAACTAAGTTATTGTTATAAATGAGATAATGGATCCAGAGCAGAGCATAATGGTCTTAGTCGCTGATCCACTTGCTGATTGACTGTTGAGGCCCTGGACTGATTCACAAAATTGAAACGTTAACGAAGTCCATCTTGAAACATTCGAAGAGTATGTGGCTTCCGGATCTTAAAACATTACTTTTATATAACAGACCAACGCATTTTTATATTTTTCCTACTATATTTCTTTGTAATTTTGGTAGATACTGATCTTACGTGAGATTGAGGAGGGAAGCGGGTACAACCAATCTTATTTTTCTTACAAAGGGGGTAGGGGAGTTAGGAAGTGGTTGAAATTGTCTTGCGTAATAAGTGAACAACCCCTTAGAAAGATTTGTACCAAATACCTCCGCCATTTTTAAAGACTAATACGATAAAAAATTCCATATAACAGTAATAAAACATAGCCCAGGTCTAAGAAAATGATGAGAAAATCTTTCCTTTAAAAAAATCATGAAAATCAGTACATTTTTACTCCGCCTCAACTTTCGATTCAGCGTTTCAATTCCATGGGCCCATTTTGCATTTTCCAGTGGTAATGAAGGCTCATCAGTCCCACGACGTGTTGCTGCTGTGCCCGAGTTGCCACGAGATTAGCAATCGTCGGGATCTCGAGCTGCGGAAACAATTGGCCGAGATGTGCGACGCGCCACTCACGAGACTGAACACAACGAACGAGCAGGAAATGAGACTCAAGGAGGTTTACACGGATGGCTCGCAACAGTCGGAGGACCCGAGGGAGTGGAGAAACTTTTTATCCGCGGTTAAAGCGCTCAGGGACGGGCCACCCACGATACCACCGCGAAGACGCAAGCAGCTCGAGGCTCGAATTTTAGAATTCACGGGACAGCCGGAAATGAAGCCCGAACTGCCGGATGTTCTGTACGAACAGTTTAGGAATCAGCCGCGCGCCGTTGCCTCGACATCTTCTCTGCAAACGAGATGTCAGTCGCACGGCGTAAAGGTTCGTTGGAAACGAAACTTCGAGTTGGCTTTGGTATTGGAATGAACTTTTGTAGTCTGGCATAATCGCCTTGCTTCTTTACTCTCCACCAGGTTGTTCGCTACTTCGAGGGACAGGAGGGTGGCCTCGTCATGCTCGAGAGAATGTGGCGCGAACACTTTCTCCGAACGATGGAGCCTCGACACCTGCCGAGCTTGTGGTCCGTCTCGCACAATCAGGAAAGACTGGTCATCCGCCAGACGCAAAAGAGAATCGAACCGCAGGACGCTAAACTAGCCGGATTGTCGCAGTAATTCGTACACGTAAACCCGCGACGGGAAAATATATTTCGAAAAGATCAAAAAAAGAAATTAAAAACACAAGTGCGACGTATTGCCACTGATCGCGAGCACTCGTCGAATAGCGAGTACTTCGTTTGTAAAAAGAAGAGACTGCCGTACCTGCTGAACAATTATATTTATCACTTTGACACAACTGGCGGAGGCATTTTCATTGGGACTGAAGTATCTCCGAGTCCTGGGGATCACGATAGTTCCAACCTTATCCACTTACAGGAACAATCCTAGTTTTCAAGATTCAGCGTCACCAGTTTTGACCTTTCGTTTTTTTCCACTCGCGATTCATTCACATTGGAAATACCTGATTGCACAAAAATGGACACTCTATTGGCTGACTTTAACAGGCTGCGTCTACCTAGGTAGGTAAAAGAATTGCATTTTTTATAAACAAGTTGAGTCGAAAATCCTTAATCTGATGACGATCAGAACCACGGATACAAAGTAAACTTAAAATGATTGGATGTTTGAATGCCTTCTAGCCATAAAAGGTGCCGAATTCATATTGATAATCAAGATCAGTCTTCAACAAGTTGCGTCCCAATGATAGAATACACACCTCAATTATAAATTTCGTTACAAACGTTGGAATCTATGTTAAATATGAACGAAGATCAGCACGACCCGATTAACGATAATGGCAATCTGCTTTTGGTACTATAATAAACTGGGGAACACAATAGATAAAAAAACTACCTCTGCAAGGGGAATTGTCTCTTGCCAATAGTGCGGCAGTATTTATCAGCTCCTCCCAGTAGCGTAGCCAGTGAACAATTATTCAGTGGAGCTGGTCTCATAGACGAAAAACACCAAAATAGAATGCAGGGTCAAAAAGCGGCGAAATTACTTTTTCATAAATACAACTTGCTGTTATTACACTTTGAATATTAATTTAATGAAGAAAACATAATCCTCGACAACGAATAATTTTTTAAGTAGTATTTACACTTCCGCTTGCGCATCGGTTTCAGGTTCCGCTTCTGTGATGATACTCCGTTGCATCACTAGACGTTAACGATCCAACTTTTTCAAAATCCATCTTCATTTTTTCAATAGTTACGTAAAAATGACGATTTTTTCATAAATTTTGTATGCTCGAGTTTCAACTAATCGCGACGTTGTTAAAAAAAATGATTTTAGAAATCGACGATCATCAACGACTCGTATTTATTGTTAACTTGAACAACTGGGGAGGTTCCACCGCCAGATGTCGCTAAGAGATTTCATCATCTGCCGGTGGGCCTGGTTTTTGTTGTTTTTTTGGAGATCTTTTTTTCAAAGGCTCTCAATATGCGTACCTTTGAGTTAAAAAAATGCGTATTTTTTTTTTTCGACAACCGTTTCCCAGGAGAAATTCCGAATTTGGCAATTTTTTTCGGGCCTCTAGGTAGATGTAGGCCCCTTATTGGGAAAACTTTGTACAACGTACGCTCGATCAAAAACTGTCTCTGTCAATGATTGCGCAACGAAATAGATCGAGCAGAAGACGGGGAAGATTGAAGAGTCGGTTCGCTGTCGGCGGACGGCTTTGGCGATCTCCCGAGCAGCGTTGGCCGAGGGTAATACTCAGATGGGTGACCGAGTCGGAGGCAGATTCAATGAGATTCCGGTGGTGAACGCGAACTCAGTGAAATCCAGTTTCCCTGTGCCCTCTTGTGAACGCGATACAACGGGGCATTGAGAAAGAGCGACTGTGGGCAGTACTTTGGGGGTGGTCTGGAAGGGACTGGAAGTCGTGAAGCGACGAGATTGGGGTTAGAACAAGGGTGGTAGGGTCGTAAAAGCCCACAAGAGCGTAAGGAACGGTAGCATTAAAATTGAGCTTGTTTTTTTTGGTCACTCAAGTGTCCTTCTTTATAATCTTTACGTTTACGCCTCTGTGCCATTTGTTATCTTAAGAGGAACATTGCGCATGGGGTCCGAGCCTCCGTAACTCCTCTACCGGCTTATCAAATACAGCCCGCATTTTTATCGCTCCTCCGATCGAATGATCCACCGTACACGGCAAATCGGCCTCCTTTAGGTATGGTCCTCGCCGCAACGAAAAATTCTCTACTTCAGGACCCACTGAAAAAAATCGGAAACAACGAATCATGACAACGAGCAAAGGTCGAATATGGCGATTAATTAAAGAAAATTGCTACTAAAACTGATGAGCAAGGTTGTTTTTTCACATAACTGAACCGATATGTCTGAATTTTAATCGTCAGTTGGTCAGAAGTATCCGTACATCTGCCTTCTATTCTTTATTTTCCAAAATGGGAAGTTATTGACAATAACCTTGTTTGTGTGATCAGCTTCTAGTGCAAAGTATTTCATTTTGTATAATGGAATTAAACTGTTTTCATTTGTATTGAATAATGTCATCTTTGTCCTTTTTAATTTCGAATTCGTAAAATTAAAACCACTTGAAATGTAAATCTTTTCATTGGTTCTGTTAAATTGTAGCGGCACTTTCATAATACTCCTTTTATGGGTAAAGGATTATTCGAGTATGCATACTCTTGAGATGGTTACACAGCAAAAATGTTTTATTAAATGTTTGGAGCTTAAAATCTGAACCCTCTCGCCGATTTCTGTGAAATTGAATAAAAACATTTCTACAATGACATTTTGTGCAGAAGAGTGTGTAGTGGTGTACATTTTGAGGAAGTTACCCCACAAAAACATTTTTTTTTGATGTACCCCTCTTAAAATCTGAATCTTTCCCCTAATTTTCACAAATCATTATGTGAATATACCTTACATGATGTTCTGTTACTGCACAAAAATTAACTTGAAATCTGTGAATAATATTGCAACAAAAAAAATGGACTCGAACGTTATGAAAATTACAGTAGAGATTTTTCCTTCAAAAATCAAAAGTCACTCAAAATCAAAAGCGTTGGACCGACGTTCGGTAGATCCATTCAGAGCAAACTCCCCATGACACACTGCTAGTGTCCAAAAACTCAGGTACCTCAACAACCAGAAGTACATACAGTCGCTATGATATTGAGGTTTGCATTGTTGGAATGCAGCAAAAGTTTACTGGAGCGAACTTTTTGTTGCTAAAAATTAAGCTAAAGAATCGCTCAACGATTTTTTAGGATCCTCATGAAAAGTCTACAGACTAAATTCGGAGGTTAAGAGAACGGAAGACATTTAAAAAAAGAATTTTCATTGCATTCCAACTATGCAAACTTCAGCACCGTCTCTGACGCTTCCCCCAATGATATCAAACTGTTAATATGTTTCTATACTATATTTTTCGTCATTTGATTATGAAAATATTGTTTTTCGAAAATTTGGAACATTCCAAACAAATTTCCATTGCATCCTAAAAAAACTATATTGAAGTTTGCATCACTGGAATGCAACGAATTTTTTTCCATTCTTCATTTCGTTATTTTTGTCATTATGCACAGCCTTTTTCACAAATAGAGGTCGTAAGTCTCTAAAACGAATAGGTCCGAACGTTTGATTGACTTTCACAGCCTAACTTGCCCAAATAAACTTTGTGCAATAAAAAAAAATATTGTTTTCTTTGCATTCCGATGTAAACTTCAACGTTGTAAAAAAGAAGTCACAAATGTGAAGCCTATGAGGCTGATGTGAAACGAAGTTTCGTATCGTCAGAATGCAACCATTTTTTTTTCAATTGCATAAATTTCATTTTCCCGATTCGAGCTGTGAAAATCAGTCGAACGTATTAACGTATTCTAATTAACGATATACGACCTCATCTTGCAAAAAAAAAGCTTTGGATGATAACAAAAATAAAGAAATGAAGAGAAGAAAAAAAAATCATTGCCTTCCATCTACGCAAGCTTCACTATCGCAACACAAACGTATGGTGTTCTTCCATCGTTAGAATGGAACTTCACATTTTATTTGCTTCATTTTTACTATTATAGATCCTTCTTAATATATTTATATTATACATCACTGGATAAGTATCTCAAAAAATGGTTGAGGGTTTTTCGCAAACGAAGTATGCCAATAGAGATTAAAGAAATCCCAACTCATTAACTTTCGTTGCATTCAAAGGATGGGAACTTCAGCCTCATACGAAAATAAAGTATACCTTGAAACTGAAGGCTCGTCCGAAGCAGCAGGGCTGGAACGATTACAGGAGTCTCGTACAGGTCATCAGGGACTCGACGTAAAGGCCCGTTTTGCGGCAATTTGTTTAATAATCTTTTCTCGTTAGCTTAGTCTACGGAGGTCGACATTTTATATCATCGCTATGGAATATTTATATACACACATATATAAATACATACATACACGCACATATATAAATTTATATATATATATATATATATGTCTCAAATGTCTCAAATATTTATATATACATGTGCATATAAAAATGTATATACACGAGTTGTTCTCATTGATATTTTGGACTAGAAGGCGGGGCGGGGGAAAATTGTACTACGTTTCCGCTGATTTTTCAGTTTTGGGATCTGGCGACGCAGCGGTGGTTTCTTGACTTTGGATTTCTTGATCTATTCGTTCTTTAGCCCTGACGACTTTGGACTGAAGGTAGAAAGAGCCGCCTTTGCTCCTGTCGTTGGCTTCCATGAGGAATTTGTAATTACTCTCGATCAGCTCTTTCTGTTCGGGCTTCTCGACGTTGAGGATGCGAAGAGCCTCCTCCAGGGACAGGCCGGTCCTTGCGTTGGCCGCGGCGCGCTGGGCGCCCTTGGCGCCGCCACCGGCGCGTTTCGCCGCCTCCTGGCTCGCGGCGATCTCCTGACGTAGCGCACGTGCGAACGCTCGGCCAACAATTTGCGTACCGAGGACGATTATCTGCGCCAAATACTTGGCCATAACCCTCTTTACGCTCGGCGACCGCGAGCCTCCTCGAACGACGGACGTTCGCGAGCAACACGCGACTTTTCGATCTCGCGTGCCCGCACTCTCTTCGATGCGCGACAGCGGGTGAAAGAACGAGTTTTTCAAGAAAAAAATGTTGCGTATGTACAAGAAGAAAATTTCTCGCGGTTGCGAGAGGCTTTACGAGAATTGAGAAATATCACATGGATCACACGCAACGAGTAGTCATTCTTACCGCCGATTCGTCGAGCCACCTGAACTTTGCCGTTGTAGCAAGGATTTTAATTTTTTTTATAAGATCTTGGTTTTCCCTTTTAGACGATAGAAATTCTACGAAAAGTTTACGTGTGTTTACCTGTCGTTCTTAAAAATTGTTTTCAATTTTTACGGAATATTCGGGTCTGAATAAAAGGGAAAAATGTAAGCCGGGACACGTGAGAGAGCAAAGTACAGCACTGCGGTAGCGACTCTGTATGTTCTTTGAAAATTACGCATCGGCGAAGAAAATTAGCCTTAATTTTTACCGTGTTGAAAGACGAAGAGTCCTTTCAATTAGCTCTCAAAATCGGTACCCTTAAAAAAATACGGCAATGGAATGGATTTGTCATCAAATCCGTGCGTCGAGATTTAGTGGTGGATACGGTTCGAATCTACGCGCGCCGGCAACTTCAGAGAATAAACTCTGCTGGCCGAGGCGGTAGCTCGAACCGCGTCACCGGCTCTGTCGGTACACAGCTCCGTACCAATACCCTCTTAAGAGGGAATGATACCTTATCGCGGTCGGTATGGTAGAACGATTATAGATTCCCACGAATCTCTGAAACGGCTCTTCAGATCCCGTCGAAACTTTGCCAAACGACGTCAAATAGATAGACGAACGGCTGTCTTCTCCTCAAATTTTCCGAATTTGAGAAAAAAAATGTAGATTGGGTTATCATAAGCCAATCTACATTCTTTTTCTCAAAATCAGAAAATTTGAGAAGAAGAGAGCCATTCATCTATCTATTTGACGTCGTTTCGCAAAGTTTCGACGGGATCTGAAGACCCGTTTCAGAGATTCGTGGGAATCTATAATCGTTATACCATACCGACCGCGGTAAGGTATCATTCCCTCTTAACGTACATATAAATAAATGTCCAAACGATTCCCAAATTATCCTACTTATTCCTTCAAAATTAATTTAGTCAAATAACCCCTTAATGACAGCGAATGTTTTCTCTCTCGAGAATTGTCAAGCTCCGAGCGTTGTCGGTACTACAGTTCCCGGCCCTACCGCCACTCCCGCCCAGTCAGCTGGTGGCGCTCTCTGCCTCACGCCTGGAGAAAAGTTCACCGCGCCGGTCCCAGTGCGAGTGCACACGCCCGAGGTGCAATCTCAGGTGCACCACGGCGTGAGACTCGAGCTTGTCGCTCGCATAGTAATCGAGCCACAGTCGCACGACGCGCCAATACGCCGTACTCCGATCCTACAAGTTTGTATACGGCTTGCCGGACGCAACTCGTCTTGCATATATCCCGAGAAAATATATAGATATGCTGGCTGCGATCCAAATGTAGCGAAGTCTACACTCCATATACGGAATAAAATACCTCGGGTCGGAGAAACGTTGCGAGGCCTCGCTTTTTCAATAGACGATCAAAGTATCGAACGAAATAAATATTACATTTTGAATTTTATTATAGCACGTATACGAGCCTCATTTTTGAATAGCAAACTTCACATCTGCGTTGGAATAATTATCATTGCTATGATTATTTTTTAATATTATCGTTAAATTATCTTTTAATGATATTAGTATTATTATGTTCGTAATGAACTGGAGATGAAACGCAACGAAAAGAGCCGCGCCCAAGGCTACTATAAAAAACAACTTTTGGCCTTTAACGCACGAATGCAGTGCGCTCTGCTAGAAGCCGCCGGTTTGTCGGTCACGGTAGATCGATTTTATTCTTCACTAGGCGACCTCCCTCATATACTGCAAATACGGCATACTCGACCCTGTCCAAATAAGATATCAAAACGACTCGTGATTCGCACACGCGCGCCTCTATACATTCTAACACTCAATACGGATAATATATATATATATATATTAATATTGATAATAATTATCAATATTAGCCATAATATAAATTATTTATTATTATTAATATTCCTTTGTTCGCATTGTCGCATTGCAGAGTTGAAATGCATTATCTACAAAAGTCTTAGTGAAATATAAAAAAAAGCCATGTGAATGATTTTGATGTGTGTGTGTCACTTTTTTTCTATTTAAGGTTTCCAAAGTTCTCGTTATATATATTCATATATATAACGATAATAAACGATAATATATATATATATATATATATATATATACATACAGGGTGCCCTGTTATGAATAATCCTGCAACTATCGATAGGTCGGATCATGCCCTACTATAAGCTAGAATTTCAGTTTAGTAAAAGTCCTACGGTTTTCGAGATTTTGAGCTTTGTTATTTTTTGAAAAAAATCATCTGCCTATGGTTTTTCGCATGCTTCTTTTACAAATCGACAATAACTAGGCAACATTTTAAAGTAATTGGCAGGATATGCGTAGTACACTCTTCTTACACGACAGGCTATCAAATTCAGATGTTCGAATTGGTTTGTATGGAAATTCTGCACAAGACATTTTTTTTCATAAAGTTGCCTCAACATTTAAGGTTAAAAAGAAGACTTTTTTAGATAAAACAAGTAACCAAGAGTATTCTTTTACAAGCCGGGTCAAAAAAGTTATTTGTAGAAATGGCATGCAAAAACCAAAAGCAGATGATATTTATCTCGAAAAGTGTAGGACTTTTACTAAAATTCCAGCATAAAGTAGGATCTGATCATCGAGAGTTGCAGGATTATCCATTTATAACAGGACACCCTGTGTGTGTGGGTATATATATATATATATTAGATACCGACGGAGCATATAGTTGCCCGAGCGTACAAGTTTCCTACGGGGATTAACGCTACCATCGAATTTTTGTTCTCGATACGTTCGTCTACAATTGAATGAGTCATGCGCGCCTAGCTGCAAAAGTACGTGCGCGCGAGCGTGCCGCGGAATAATGAGGTACGCAGCGGTGGCGCGGGCAAGGTGAGCGGCACACGCGGTCAGCACGCATACCGCTCTTCCGAAGGAGTGGGGAGTGAGTCGCGGGAAGGAGCGCCTCGCGGGAGCAGCCGCGCGAAGCTACACGCCACCGGCCACACGTATATGTAGGGAGGCGAATGTCGGATCGGTGAGTAAACAATCGTTAACTGTCGGCGGGAACGGTAGGCAAAAAATGCTCTCGATACTTTTCGGTTAAATACACATATATATACGCGTGTGTTTCACCGAGGAGATGCATTTTTTCCACATGTGTCTCTTGCGTTTGATGTAATTTGTTTTGTTTTTTTGGCGTATCATCGCACGCGCGCCGTTCAAACGTAACAAGTTATTAACGATATGTGCATGTGCCGTCGTTAGTGTCTCGATATATCAAACGAGGATATTCGTCGTTTTTTTCTTGGCTCGAAAAACCGTGTGGTTATACAGAGATGCCGCGAATCCGTTAGGAAGACGAAAACTGGTTATCGTGTTTTGCGGGAACGAAGAAACATGAGTTGAGATCGCGCAAGCGACGAATCCGTGCACGCGGATGTACAAGTGTCAAAGGTACATTTTCGTTCGCGACGTAGCAATTGTCTCTTATCTTTTCAAATTTTGTGACTTTACGAGCCACGGGATTACTCGTCTCGGTATGGCCTTGCCGGTGCAAACTTCGCGATCAAAAGAGCCGCAAAGCAGCAGCGTTCCATATTTGAGACGTTCGAATGTCCAAGCAGCGGCGAATGTCGCCAAAAAAAAAGATGGTAATTTTTTAGATTACTGACTTTTTCGAAACATTAGCCGAACATTTTTTTTCTGCTATTTTCTCATTTATTGAGTTATAAATGATGATGTTCAGTCGGAGAAGCTAAAATTCACTCCTCTCCCACCTATAAAAAGTTATGGGGTTTTGAAGTGCGCGGAAACACGTGATAAAATAGGGCATTTTTGAACATTACGACGCCTATATTGGGTTTGTTTGGGTTTTTGAATAAATCCAATTATTTTTAAAGATTTTTGCTCGTAAAATTATTTTTAAAGATTTTTGCTCGTTAAAATGTTAATGAAAAATTTAAGCTTCCCCCGACTGAATATCATTTATAACCCAACAAATGAGAAAATGGCAAGACATTTTTTTCGGAAAAGTCACTTATCTAAAGAATTACCCTTCGCGTACCATATGCACAATTTCTTATCGCCCACGAGGTTAAATCCAATTACGTCGAAGACGTTGATGATAGATGAAATAAATTTGACCGACGCTTCGGCGCGATATTCTTCTCGACCACTTTCTTCGGCCCGAATTGTATACCGCTGCTTTACTTCGGCTCTGCGCAACCAACTTCTCATTGTTCGATGAATTTCGATCACGTGACCAGCTCGCTGCGCAGCGCACGCTGTGAAGAGGCGTAGCTTTGTTATTGTTTGTTTGCTAATGAAACGCGAAAAGCGCGCGGCCGTGACGAAGGTCGTGGGCGGATATCAAGCTGCAACAGGAAGTGGATAGGATAACGTACACTTTGATAATAATCGTGATGATTATTTATATACGAGCGATACGGGACTCGGACAGGTCCAGGAGAGTATTGACACACACACACACACACATACACACAATTATCTAACTCGGATCGCTAGCTCTCGTGTCGAAGCCTCTCGCCACTCGTGAATGACAAAATTAATAATTCGTTTATTTACGAGTGGGACACGCAGGGGGGGGGGGGAGAGAAAGAGATTGTTTGATAATATTTATTATGCTCTAGTAAACCTCTTGCGCAAATAAAAAGTTGCAGACGACACGTGAATGAAAATTCGAAACGACAATTTCATATAAATTAAAAAATAAACACAAATGAAATAATAAGGACTCGATATGGAACAAAAGTAAACATGACATTGAGAAATTTGTATCGTTGGAACGCAACGAAAAATATATATACTTTTTTTAATTTTACAAATTTGTCTTGCCTGATTTAGGCGGTGAAAATCATGCAAACGTTTTTACGTATTCTTATCAGAGATTTATGACCTCGATTTGCAGAAAAGACTTTGGATAATGATTAAAACGAAATGAAGAATGAAAAAATGGAGGAAAAAATCACTGCGTTCCAACCCTCCAAAATTCAACATGGTGAATAAACAGAAATGAAAGCAATAAAAATTCTACGTAACGCAAAAATAAGATTTCAACACAAAAAAAATCAATAATACAAAATGCGAGAAGATAGAAAATAAAATGTAATAACAAAAAGAAAATATAAAAAAATTCACTTTTTAAAAACTAAATTTTTAATTACGTAATGTTTTTTTCTGTCGTAGCTCTCAGGGAGTACTAAACTGAAACCATATGGGGTGATGATAGCTAAAGTTATCTAGATAAGCTCCTGTTGTGAGTTAGTAATGAAAATATATAAAATTATTATTTTAAAATTTACAACACCAGATGACTTATTTTTGCAATCGGTCTCAGCCAATTGCCGATATCGTAACATTTTTCGCAGCAAAAGAGGAGGCGAAGAAGAATGAATGAAATATACGATCTACAGTCTTTTTAATTTGCAATTTCGTTTCTTTCGTGAAATCTCTCGTTCTTGGCTGGTACCGATTCCAAAAATAAGTTGGTATTGTAAATATTTTAATAACAATAATTTTATATATTTTCATTATAAATTTATTATATTATGTATACAATAAATTATTGAATATACTACAGTGTGAATCAGCGTTTGTATTATGTATACAATAAGTTATAATATATTCTCCATTATGGATCGGCCTTCTCAATATTTGTTGTGTAAACACAGTATGTGGTACATAATATACAAAAATGCCAAATTCCTAACTAGTTTAGTTTTTTAGATAGGGCCTGTAACAAAAATGGTATAAAGCTGACAACTTTGACGGCCCACCATTTCTTTATTCGGAGTGTCTCCCCGTCCGGTTATCGGACGAACAAGCGTACGTTATTCGTCCGGATAGCGGCTCAGTTCACGCCGTGGAAATACGGCGTGAACTGAGCGGCGTAAGCGTACCATATTAGGTTTGTTCGCGCTAGCTACACTTTCTACACTTTGACCAGATACAGTAATAGAAAGTCTACTGGAGGTGTAAGAAGTGTAGAAAAGTGTAGCTAAAACGAACAGACCCATTATTGTGATTCGTGTAAGCTAGTATCCGGACGAATATCATATATACTATAATTGTCCGGATAGAATGTGTTACATTGTTAAACAAACTATCCGGAAGAATAATTTACACGTCGTCATCCGAAAGAAAATCTTTATTGTTTTGTTTGGGTTTGGATTGGTTGGTTGTGTTTGGGTGGCTTGGGGTGGTTGGTTTTGTTTGGGTTTTGGTTTTTGGGCGGGGTTTGTTTGGGTTTAGGTTGGTTTGTTTGGGTCTGTTGGTTGTTTGTTTTGTTTGGTTTGGGTTGGTTGGATTTGTTCGGGTTTTTTGGGTTTGTCATTTTGTCGTTTGATATTTTGGGTTTGTTGTTTGTTTATGTGTGTTTGTTTGGTTTAACTTAAGGCGTTACCCCCACTTGTAGCGCAAAAAAAGGCCTTTTTCATGAATTTTTTTAAAGAAAACTACAAAACTTTTTTAATCGATCAATATACCATCTTAAAGAACACATCTTGAAGAACTTTCAGTAATTTTTTTATTGAAAAATATTACATTGTTTAGTGGCAAATGGCCGTCAATGAAATAATGTTTTTATATACACGGTTTGCGGTGACCAACATTGCGGCGAAGTGGATCATCTGGAAAAAAAATGCGGATGGATTTAGTCAAATATAAGTATAAACTAGTCTTTAATCGAAGGATTTTAAAAAATATTCATTTTTCACAAAATGGCGGACAGTCAAAGTTAATGGTTCGATTTTAACGAAAAAAACGGCCGTTTTTTGGCTATAGAACGGCCATTTTTTTTTCGAAAAAAAATCGAACGATTAAAGACTACATTTTTATGTATTAAATAAGCCTGCAAAATTTCAAGAAGATCGGTTCATTAGTGTTCGAGTAATCTTGGTCACCGACTTCAGAAATGCCATTTTGAGAAAAACGCGTTTAAAGTTTCAATTTCAGTTCTTCAATTCACGGATTCTTTTTTTTCAACGCTCATATCTCAGTCAATTTTGTTCGGATCGACTTGAAATTTTCAGGACATATTCTCAGATACTTATACTTCAAAAAAATGCAATAAAAAAATCGATGTTTTCAAAATCGCAAGTGGGGGTAACCCCTTAATAACTTAATAAACTTAGCAAAATAAGATGCAAAGAAAAGAGCATCAACAATAGAGAGAGAGAGAGAAAGAGAGAAGTAGGAAAAGATAAAAAGAGACCACATAGCAAACGGGTATAGTGAATTACGAAAAGATAAGCCATACACAGAAACTACAATGTATACATTGCGACCTCTATTAGCGGCACAGCGGCCGGGCTGGCGTCGCACTTGCAAAAATGGTCGTTGCGCACCATCCACTCAAGCCGACTCAGCGCAGCGTGGGTAAGTGATTGGCGTACCCCTCAAAGCCCTATGCGCGATCTCCAAAAGTCTTGACGCCTCTCGCGGTCTACGGCAGAAGCTCTACTAGTATAGTAAACTTTGTCAAAATACATTAAAAACTGGACAGAATCTAAAAAACGAACAATTACTCGAGATTCTGCGGCGTTCCAGGGCGAAATATTGATAATAAAAACGAATTATCGTTCCATAAGGCACCTAAAGATGAAGTCTTTAAAAAAAGAGGTTGTTGGATCTGAAAACGACTCTCTAGACAAACAAGGCGAGTTTGTAGTTACTGCACAAGATTTTTCCTTTCCAAGTTTGAATCTTTACAAATAATACATCGAGCAATATTAAAAGTTATTTCTGTTATATACAATGTGTAAATGTAATTGCAAACGTCCAATTGTAATTGCTCGTAAAGAGTGCAATTGCTTGTAAAGAGTATGCACTAAAAAATAGCATCACTCCTTCTCGAAATCTGCGAGTGACTCTCGTACCCTTAAAAATCTAAATCCCGAGCTGAAAAAGGTAAACAAGAGAGGAAAAAAAATTATTCACTACAGTGGCATGTAGTAGCCAACTCGGAGGAAATCAAGAACGAAGTAATTGTTTACATTTTAGGCTATACTTTGACCGGCCATATTGAAATATCGCTGCACCACCTCTAGGAAGTGAAAATCATGAATTTTTCCGAAGCGAAATGTCCGAATTTATTAGTATCACACTTTGCCTAACACTATCCAATACACATAACATTTTTATGATGATACCAGAATTATGAGAAGTACAAAAAAGTCTGCGCCGTTTTTTTTAAATAAAAAATTGGGCATTTATTGTGAACGAACGGTACTTTGTTTTATTCAAGTTGAAATTGCCTAATTGCACGCCTAATGTAAGTGCAAGTTCTTCATGCGTTTGGCACGAATCTCCCTGCAATAATGCTTCCATTTCCGCGTCTTCGTACACTTTCGGCCTTCCGCTACGTTCATTGTCTTCGACGTCAAACTCACCGTTCTTAAACTTTTGAAACCGCTCACAACTTCTCTCACTTAAAGCAGCCTCGCCATACGCTTCTACAAGCAATCGATGCGCCTCAGCTGCACATTTCTTCAAGTTAAAGAAGTAAATCAAAAGTTCCCGCAAATGACGCTTATTTGGCTCGATACAAACTCGCTAATATTTCACGGTTATGGTCTTGCCAGATGTCCAACCTTACGATACGACGTTTCACATGTGACAATTTCAACCATAACCTCCTGGTGGGGCCATCTTTCGTCAAACGGCGGAGACTTATTTGTTCTCCCAAGAATAAAATTACGATGATGCAAACAATCTTAGACGTGCGTATGGGAGATAGAACTGGTGGGTTAGGTCGACTGTAGTGACCGTCACAGGTCGCGGCTGTGTTACGCGCGTTTCGTGCCGGTCGGCGTTTTCAGAGGTCATGTGAGAGCAAAAGGAGGCAACAAGTGATTCAGGGAAAAGATTCGAGCGCCGCGAAGTTTCCGATGGGAAAGACGATTCGACGAAGCTAGAAAAAAGGGCATACATCGTAATCATGAGACGAATGAGTTCCCCTCAATAACATTTGACTTTACCGTATTTGAATTTGGCGCGCTGGGTTTTTCATTGGTTCTGCAATTCCCACAGTTTCGACGTTGCCACATTTCAATACATACTCAACGAGCCTCACTTTTTCGTAAACTGGTCGCACGTTTCTCATACATTTTTATCTATTAGGTAGGTAACCTGTCTTTTTCTTCGGTAATATTTTTCCGTAGACCATCCTGCACACGATATTCGTTATTTGGGTCACTGTATTCGTAAATGCGGAAGGTATACGCGAGAAACTGAAACGGTAACGACGTTGCCCCGTACAACCAATGCGATCAAGTGGAGATTGATGTAATCTTTAAAATGTAATATTTAATAAACGAGTGCGTAAACCTCCATTCTCCTTTTGCCAATATATTCAGAAAATATACCGTAACAATTAGTGCAATTTTCATTAATATCTATTTACGCAAAAACCTCAATGCGTAGTAGTAGTGCGAAGTGTCGCCGCCCTGCGCCTGGCGCTTCTCCCACCATGCGCCATACCATTCGCCACATAGTGGGGCAGTGGCGCCGCCGGTGGGGGGGGGGGCGAGGAAGGGAGGGGCAGGTGCCCCCTAGATATTTGAAAGCATGTATATGGGAGCCTAAAATGTCTAAAATTCGTATTTCCCCCACCCTCACTTCCCCATCTTGCCCCCCCCCTGGCCCATTAGTTGGCGACGTCCTTGTAGTGGGGAGCTGCTGCATCTGTGAGGTTCCAATAATAGAGGTCGCAGTGTATACGCAACCAGGTAGGCGTCTCGCGATTAATGCAAAAATATGTACACTGCGACATTTTATCGTCGTTGAAAACAATATTGCCCCAGTTGGTGGATCATGCGCGTATTCGTGTATCGTCGTGTTTACAATGCTTTACAATCGTGTCATATACATTGCGAGGCACACGCAGTCACATGTACACTATATAGTTATAGTATGTATAGGTATTCTTCGAGATTTCAAGAACCACCAAAACCTCGACCTATTCTTTGAAAATATTTAACCTCGCGGATACTTAAGCCGTTATCGTCGTACGTACGTACATGCCACGACCTGGCTTTTGTTGTCGCGCCTGGCGGCATTTAGCAAGCCACATTATCTTTCTCGCACTCCCCGCGTGTCCGATTGCTCGAGCAATTCGCAAAGCGCGGCGCAAAGTATGAGACACTTTTCGAATTTTTAAAAATCGGGTTGAAGAGGATTTCCCTCGGTAAAAAGGGCGCCAAGGGATAGTGGAAGGATAGAGCATCAGTGCGAGATTCATCTTCAATTTAACTCGGGAAAAATACTTTTTCCGATTTTTCCCGCCCACGGGTATACGACTGCTTGTGAAGTGGTGCAGTTTTTCGAAAATGTCCACCCGAATCAAAAAAGTATGGGGCTTGAACTGAAGTGAAAAAAAATAATGCAGACGAAAAAGGTTCGATTAAAAGAAAATGAACGAATTCGAGTTTGCAAGATAAGGATCATTTGGAAGTTTTGTTTCCGTGGCGTTGCTTCCGGTCCACGAACCGCGAGAAAAGTTACGCTACTTTTGTCGTCGGTAGCGGTGTACGCGTCGCACGGGAATAAAATGTGACATACACAAAAAGTTGCGCCTTTTCGTCGGCTTATCTCGAGAGTGATGCTTCTGGCAATTGTCGGATTGACATAAAGCTGTATGTTTTCGCGGACAACAAAGGCATACACCTTTTTTTCCGCCAAAATATTCCATTTTTTATTTCGTTTTTTTTTTCGGCTTGACAATGAGCAATTGCTAAAGTAATCGCTCTTTCGCGCAATCGACGATCAGACGTGTTTCGTTTCGGTTGATTGAGGAAAATCTCATTCGTGTGTGATTTCCTTTGTGCGCACGAAGAAAGTAAAATTATCTCTGGTGATCGATAATGCGGACCTTTCGGTTTGCAAACCCCTTAATTAATCTGTTGGTAATTTGTCCCGTCGTCACGTTATCACAAAGGTTATTGATCTGAATCGATGTGCGCATTTGTAACGATGACTAATATAATAATAATAATAATAATAATAATAATAATAATAATAGTTGTAATAGTTTGGACTGTCGTTGATTCGCGTCCTTATGTTCTGCTACAATCTGACAATGGAGTATATAAATCATCGCGGATAATTCGAGTCGTGTTGCGAATATAGTGAATTTGTGTCTGACATATATATATATATATAATTATTATATAATGTAATATTATATATATATATATATATATATATATATATATATACACACACCCACATATATATAGGGCGTCCTGTTATGAATGAATAATCCTGCAACTGATAGCTCAGATCATGTCCTATACTATACGCTGGAATCTCAGTTTAGTAAAAGTTCCACGGTTTTCGAGATAAATATCTCGATTTTTGGTTTTTCACATGCTATTTCTATCTCGAGCATTGCAGTTTTTCGCATGCCATTTCTACAAATGATAACTTTTTCCCCCCGGTTAAAAAAAATACTCTTGGTTATTTGTTTTATCTAGAAAAGACTTCGTTTTAACCACAAATGTTAAGGAAACTTTATGAAAAAAGATCTTATGCAGAATTTTCATACAAACCAATTCGAACATCTGGCTTTGATAACCTGCGGTGTAAAAAATGGTACTACACTGTAAAAAAAGATATGAAATTTACAATACATTTAAGATACAAAAGAATTGAATTTTACGAACTCAGTAGATGAAATTAAATTTAAAACACTTGTATCGTAAATTTAAAATAGGAACATGAAATTCTAACGTGGATATAGAATTTAATAGATGGAACAAGGAATTTCAAAGACAAGTTTGTAAATTTGTGGTAAATGTATTGCATTAACCCGTGCCTTAAATTAAAGATTACACAGTTGTATATTAATTCAAATACAAAAAACAGAGTATTGTAAATACTAAACGCGCTCAACCCACTTCGGCCGCTCGCGACGACCGATGGTCGCGCGTAGTTCGCGTAGCGTCCGAGGGACGGCGCCTTGTTCCGCACTTTCCCATAGCCACTCGCAGCTTCGGTCGGGCATATAACCCGGCCACCGGCTACGATCGTCCTGGGAAAAACAGACGCGTTTGCAACTCGTGCACGCGTTGGAGAGTGTCACAAATTCGTTACCTCTCTATATCCACGCCAGAGACGCAGTTCTTGAACTCGCCTTTCCGGAAGGAAATTATTTTTCCCTTTTTACGCCGCCAGGTATTGAAGAAAGAAATTTCACAAAAATCACCTTTTTTTATCTCTAGCTCCCCCCCCGTCGAGGAGGATAAATACGAGTCACATTTTCAGTGGGCTTAATTATCAATTTCTGAAATAAACTTAATACTTAGGATCAGTAATTTTAATACACACCCGTATGTTGATATTAGCAAATGGTTCTTGAATTTAATATACACTCGTATATTGATATCACCAAATGGTTCTTGATTTCAATATACTTGGATGTGATTATTTCTTTACACGTGCATTATTTTTCAAACGCACAAGTATATTAATATTACGGAGCTACACTTTCATTTTTCAAATAACCTGTTTTGGATTTTCAAAGTCGTATCTGAAATTTCATAAGCGGTATCCGCATAAAAACTTCCTATACTTGTGTATTAATTTTCATACAGAAATTTTTTACAGTGTAGGACATGATCTGCGCTATCAGTTGCAGGATTATTCATTCATAACAGGACGCCCTATATATATGTGGGTGTGTGTGTGTATATATATATATATATAATATTACATTATATAATAATTATATATATATATATATGTCAGACACAAATTCACTATATTCGCAACACTGGAAGCTTTCCAGTGTGACAGCCCGAAAAATCGCTGTTTTTCGCGATTTTTTTTTTAAAGAAAAAATAATCTAATCGGTCTGGTTTTTTTTTGTATATTAATTGGGTATTGAAGAATACAAAACAATTTTTTAAAGATCGATTTATTTATTAATTAATATCTATAAAAATGATGAAACAATTGTTGCAGAAAATGCACTTGGATGTGGTGTCCACGTTGGGGGTCACAGTTTTGATCTGAAACAAAAAACACAAAAAGATTATTGATCGGTATATAATTGGCTTTCGTGCTATGGAGGCTTTTTTTTTTTTTTTTTGCAAAAATGGCGCCGGTTTGAACAAAAAGTATCGATTTTAGCATTTTTTTTGGCAGTTTTTTTTACAAAAAATAGGAAGATGTCAAAAAAAAAAAAGCTTCCATAGCACGATAAACAATGACGTTAAGAATATTGTGTAAAAAATTCAACTCGATAGCTTTAAAACTCTGCCCTCCAAGTTGGACACCGTTTTGAAAAATGCTGTTTCGAGAAAAACGCGTTCAAAGTTTCGCTGTAGCTGTAGCGCTCCGTTGCCTTCTTCCAAGAAATGCTGTACAGTAACCGAAATAATCTGAATTTCGGCATGAAAATTTCAGGGAATATTCGGAAGAGTGTATACTATTCGATAAAGCAAAAAAAAAAAATCGATTTTTTGAAAATTTCACACTGGAAAGCTCCCTTAAGGATGTTGAGTCCCTATGAAACATGTTAATGCTAATTGTTCAATAAATAGTTTCTTAATCGTCATGAAATTTTTACACGACCTCCTGAATACTTCATGTTAAAACATACCAAATTTTCAGAGTTCTATTATCATTACTTCAACCTCCTTAAGGGTCGAAATAAAAAATGATAAGAAAATTCTGAAAATTTGGTATGTTTTTGTCTGAAGTATTTAAGAGGTCGTGTTAAAATTTCACGACGATTAGGAAGCTCGTTATTAAAAAATTAACATTTTGTTAAGAACAATTTTTAAAAGAAATAAAAAAAAATGTATCAATAAACTTCGTTTTGTTTCCGTTGCTTTCAGTATATTGTAGATATTATAAAATTGAGAGGTCAAAAAAAAAACTTATTGCAAAGTTACATCAGTTTCCATAAAACAACATTTAATTTGTGAATGTTAATTGTTCAATAACGAGCTTCCTAATTGTCATGAAATTTTTACGCGACCTCTGAAATACTTCATACAAAAACATACCAAATTTTCAGAATTTTATCATCATTTGCGATTTGGAACTCAACATCCTTAAGAGGTTGCTTAGTTATTGTCGATTCATATCATTTGTAGAAATGGCATACGAAAGACCGAAGCAGATGATTTTTTTCGGCAAACATAAAGCCCAAAATCTCGAAAACCGTGGGACTTTTACTAAACCGAAATTCCAGCATACAGTAGGACATGATCTGACTTGTCGACAGTTGCAAGATTATCCATTCATAACAGGACACCCTGTATGTTTATACACATGATTCGTGTTGCATGTCGATGGCTGTGACATCCGTGCAATGGTAAAATAATAAAACAAAGCTCGCGTACACTGCGAACGTTTTTGGCGCGGTGGAGCGGAAACGCCCGGCAGGCGAGGGACAGGAAGTCGAGCCACAAAATATACATTATAAATATATATATATATATATATATATGCGTCATGCAATAGGCAGTCGCTAATTATTCTTGCGCATAGCATTTGTGTCATACACGCGTAATGCGCGCTAATAGGATGCAATATCATACGCCTTTCTCGTGTGGATTCAATTGCAAAAAAATCTCTCTCAAGCCGTCTCCGTTACACTCCACTACCTGAGACATCCGAGTGCAATTCTTTAACGCATATTCTGAGTATTAATACTGCTGCGTGCTGCAATGTTTGTTAAAATCCTTAAGGCGTTACCCCCACTTGTAGCGCAAAAAAAAGGCCTTTTTCATGAATTTTTTTAAAGAAAACTACAAAACTTTTTTAATCGATCAATATACCATCTTAAAGAACACATCTTGAAGAACTTTCAGTAATTTTTTTATTGAAAAATATTACATTGTTTAGTGGCAAATGGCCGTCAATGAAATAATGTTTTTATATACACGGTTTGCGGTGACCAACATTGCGGCGAAGTGGATCATCTGGAAAAAAAATGCGGATGGATTTAGTCAAATATAAGTATAAACTAGTCTTTAATCGAAGGATTTTAAAAAATATTCATTTTTCACAAAATGGCGGACGGTCAAAGTTAATGGTTCGATTTTAACGAAAAAAAACGGCCGTTTTTTGGCTATAAAACGGCCATTTTTTTTCGAAAAAAAAAATCGAACGATTAAAGACTACATTTTTTAGTATTGAATATTATAATATAAATAAAAATCCTCAGCCGAGGAATTGCACCCACAGGTGAATCGAGAAGGACGAAATAGGAAGCGAAGGCGTACAGCAGCCTCGGCACTTCTTGATTATGTGCAGTCCAACAAGTAGACGCCCATCTCGATGTACCAGTTCATGGTAGCGACGACGAGAAGCGGCTCGAGCTTCATCAGCAGCAGGCCCGGAAACCCGAGCTCGCGGTTCACCGCCGGCGGTGAAATATCGACGATGTCCGTCACTTCCGGGACGAACAAGTGGGCCTCGAGATTCGTCGTGGCTCTGCAACTCGCTGCCTGGAGCGCGGTCGGCATTGTTCTCCTCGAGAAGGGTATCTCCTCCTTGCAGAAGAGCAATGCCGCGAAGGGTGAGCAAAAGGTACAAAAATACACTTCTGACGTTTCTTCGTACGCCATTGGGTTTTGGTTGCGTTGAAAGCTGCTTGAAATTCGAGATCGCTGACAAACAGTGGCGTGCGAAAGTTTCGGGCCATCAGATTTTTTTTTTTTTTTAGTAAAGTGATAAAATATTTAATTCCTTAACTCGTTGGAGGTACGATCATTTTAATAGGTTTCCGGCTGATTATTTTTTGTCTTTTTAGTCCGCTTTTATGGTGGATTCGTTAATATTATTATTACGAAGATTACTACCGAGTCGTTGACAATCGAATTTTTCAGTTTTTATTTGTTCACGTGCAATAAATTCATCACTTACCACAACATTTGGCACTATAATCGATAGTACGAATAATCAACGTAAGCAAACATCAATCAGAGCAGCTGTGGGTAAAATAAATTTAGACTCTCTTTTTGACCCTGCAAGAAATCGGCAGCCGAGGCGCATCGATTGTTTGTAGAAGAATATGGTGAGGCTGCTTCAAGTGAGAGAAGTTGACGCGAGTGGTTTCGAAAGTTTAAGAACGGTGAGTTTGACGTCGAAGACAAAGAACGTAGCGGAAGGCCGAAAGTGTACGAAGACGCGGAATTGGAAGCCTTATTGTAGGGAGATTCGTGCCAAACGCAAGAAGCACTTGCACTTACACTAGGAGCGACTCAACACGCAATTTCAATTTGAATAAAACATAAAGTACCGTTCTTTCGCAATAAATGCCCAATTCTTGATAAGAAAAACCATCGGAGACTTATTTGTACTCCTAATATTCTTTTGTATGGCGTATTATTTGTGTACAGCATCGAACGAGTTTTGTCGGCGTGCAAAAGTATCGGGCCGCTATCTCGCCCGGCTTCGTACGCTCAAACACGACCTCTGAAATACTTCATACAAAAACATACCAAATTTTCCGAATTTTCTCATCATTTTTTATCTCAACCCTCTAAGGAGGTCGAAGTACATGGAGAGAATTTTTAAGTATTTTTTACGGTGAAATCTCCGTAAAAATTACATTAAAAATTTGAAACCGGTGACAAATGTGCACATAGTCAAAAATTGACACTAGCTTTTAATATTTTGCTTTCATTCGTGTAAAAATTTAAGCAAGTAGCATAATTTTTTACATCTCTTTCAGTAAAAATTCTGACACATTCTCATGTAGAATTTTAACAATGGACTGCCTCAAAAAGTCCAAGTTTCTACAGTAAAAATAACCTGGACAAACTTGAAATTTCTAAAATCCCTAGCGAAAAATTAATTCCCTATGATTAAATAAATACTCTATATACTGTATTTCTGAACATTTGTGTTCTTGATTGCTACTTATTTTAGCATATCATCTTTCCGTACCATTGTAGACGTCCTTTATCGAAGTTTCTTTTCACGTTTCTTTGTTTTCTTGCGTAGAACTGCGTAGAACACGTTAGACTGCACGAGACCACGAGGCTCTCTTGGCCCATGTTTCGTACTATAATGCGCATGCGCGGTACCGCTGTTGCTAAGCAACGCGGGTCGGCGTCGTTCGTGCTCGTCATACTGCATCGTACACAAGCACACTCTCACATCTTGCGTTCACGTATCCGCACGCTCACACACAGAGCTCACGCGTACGGTCAGGCGACCTAGCCCTAACTGATTTTACTATAAAGAACGTAAAATTCCGGTGGACGCACGGAAAATTTCGGCTTCCTTTTTTACATTTTTATGGAAAACACGCAAACTTCTCAATGTTCCACTGAAAAATTTCATTTATATTAGCACTTTTTTAACTTATTGTCGTAATCTTTACGTTTCATGAAATTTTACTATTAATTTCAGTAAAAATTCTGGAAAATATTTTAAATTTCTGTTACGCAAAAGTAAATTTTGATTCATTTCCATGAAAATGTATAATTTATTTCCTAAAAACCTGAAGAATTGCACATTTGTCACCGAGTTACTGTGATTGCACAGTAAAAATTACTTAAAAATTCTCTCCGTGTAATGATGATGGAATTCTGAAAATTTGGTATGTTTTTACATGAAGTATTCAGGAGGTCATGTAAAAATTTCATGACGATTAAGAAGCTCTCTGTTGAACAAATAACATTAACATGTTTCGTAGGGACTCAACATCCTTAAGGCGTTACCCCCACTTGAAGCGCAAAAAAAGGCCTTTTTCATGAATTTTTTTAAAGAAAACTACAAAACTTTTAATCGATCAATATACCATCTCAAACAACACATCTTGAAGAACTATCAGTAATTTTTTTTATTGAAAAATATTACATTGTTTAGTGGCAAATGGCCGTCAATGAAATAATGTTTTTACATACACGGTTTGCGGTGACCAACATTGCGGCGAAGTGGATCATCTGAAAAAAAAATGCGGATGGATTTAGTCAAATATAAGTATAAACTAGTCTTTAATCGAAGGATTTTAAAAAATATTCATTTTTCTTGACTTGAAATTTTCAGGACATATTCTCAGATACTTATACCTCAACAAAAAATGCAATAAAAAAAACGATTTTTTCAAATTCGCAAGTGAGGGTAACCCCTTAAGTGAGAAGATCTCTTTTCCTCATAAAAGGCATGTTCGTGATTCTAACGAAAACGCCGTTGTACGTACGCGCGCAGATAACGTCAACGAGATCGGACGACGTACTTTCCGTGATTCCGCTCATGCCGGCGCCATTGGACCTGCCCGACAACGGATCTCGACGGGAAATCCCGGCGAAGCAGGATTCGGGCTCGGCCGGCGACGTTTCAGCAACGGGCGGCGCACATCCGGCGAACTCCTTACGGAGCCCGAAAGTCACGGAAGTGCCAATCGGAACGGAAGTTGCGGCCGCCATTCGCGAAAGTGTTCCGGCGGCTCGTACGACGACGCAGCGGGCATCGACAAGCGTGCCGACGATTCGGGACGAGGGAGAGCCGAGAGGTGAGGGTATCGGCAGCGTTCTCGGAAGTCGCGAGAACGAGATAGCTGGGTCGGACGAGAACAACAACGAGGGCAAGGAGGGAAGATCGACGCCGAGCACTGGTCCAGCGGGTCGGTTTTCGACGGAAAGTCCGGACGACTCGAGTGGATGGACGTCGAGTCAAAAACGCTTGAGGTTCGCGCACATCAACGGCACCAGCGGAGGCGCCGCCGCGGCCGTCGCGATGGTCGCCGTTGGCGCCATCATGCTCGTCCTTGGACCGGCCGTCATCGTTCTTCGTGCCCTTGACGAGAGACGCCAAGAGAGACGATTCCTGAAACTCTCGGTCGAGGAGGATCTTCCACCGAGCTACGAGCAGGCCACAGGCAGCATCGAACAAGCTCCCACTTACTCGAGCCTCAATCTTGACACTATAGCCGCACCCAACGAGACTCCAGCCGACTCGGGACTCCTTCGATGAACGACACGATCTCACTCGAGAGGGATCTACTCCTCTTCGTCAACGGCAAGCTCGATCGATAATCACACCTCGGACGGATGGATCACTTGCTCCATACACGTACAACCAGCTGGAAAAAATACAACAGCCACTTCTCGTCGAGCTGGAGAATCTCTTGCTTCAACGAAGGAATCAAGTCTTGGTCGCTTTTTCGGGGAATCGGTCGAACCTGCTGACGTGTAGAAACAGGCCTAACGGATGCGGTTGCCAAACTGCGGGAGCTGTATACATACTTGCAAGGAACATGCCTCGGGTGACACCCTTCGATTTTGTTGAAATTTGGATATGTTGTAAAGCACCGAAAAGTAAGCGATACGTATTTTTTTTTATCGGCGGAAAAACGGTTTTAAGGCGTGAAACCACCCCTCGAAAAAAGCCATCTCTAGGGTGGTTCAGCCCTTCATTTTTATTGCAACGCCACTATAGTGGATTTTTCATTGCTTGGGATTAGAAGAATTTTCGTTTTTGTTTCATTAAAATCGGTGGGCTCTCTGTGCGTGAAACTGCTATATTACCCCTAGAGTTGTCTTTTTCGAGGGGTGGTTGCACCCCTTAAAACTGTTTTTCCGTCGATAAAAAACAATACGTATAGCTTACTTTTCGGTGCTTTATGACATATCCAAATTGCAACAAAATCGAAGCGTGTCACCTGAGGGATGATCCTTGTTAGGTACGAGCGTGTCGAAAAAATCATTTTCTTATCCCTTACTCTCCCGACAGCCTTTGATCTCGGTATCATCGTTTTTACACAAACTGCAGCTATTTGAAAAATACCTTTTTTTCGTGGGAATCGCGCATTTTTCAAATTGCTGTCATTTTTGTAGATATAATGATATCGAGATCTTTGAGCAAGATTTCTTGTGAAAATCAGCTTTGGGAATTTTCAGCTGGACTTGGCGAGTACTCGTTTATTGTTGAGCTATTCAAGCTGGAACGTAAAATGCGATGTATCGCCATTAATCAGTGGAAACAACGATCGAGCGCTGCCTTCGGTTGGAGAGTTCAAATGAGGCATGCATTTTTTCCCATATCCAATATTGTTTGTAAGAATGAGCGACGATTTTTTCGACACCCTGATGCACGTGAGGCATTCCACGCCATTTCGCTCGGCCGTGACCCTGACCATTTTTTTAAATAAAATAGTATGCTATGCAAGCAGTATTTTCACAAATTTTAAATTTTTATCGCGTGTATTTCAGAAGTTACAATTTTTAGAGAAATCTGGATTTCGGAAAGTTCGGAAACGTTCTAACGCCCATATCTCTTAAATGAATCGATATATCGAAAAATGTCTATAGATCGATTTTTTTTACATTAGTTCATACTTTCATAAAAAAGGACATTTTTTTAAATAATCGTTGTCAACAAATTTTCAGCGTGTAAAGTGGAAACTATTTTTTAAAGATGATTGCAATTTTTTTTTTTTTTTTTTTCAAAAAATTCTCTAAAATAATATGATGAATTACATATATGAATTTTAACGCTAGTCCCATTGTGGTCCCATTTTTCCTTGTATTTTTTAAAAATAAATTCAATTGTTTTCACGAAAATTTCGAGTGTTCCCTATGTATGAATCATATTTATCGTATACGCAATATTTTTTAAATGTTTTTGTACCATTTCTAAGAAAAATCACGCCTACACTTGGCAAGCGAAAAATAATTCTTCAACATATTAGATCGGGCTACTAATTGTAAAATTATCACTACAATTACTGATTGTAGATAAGTACAATCATTATTACTTACGAGTATTATTAGTAACAAAAATTATTAGTAATTCATACGAAACACTCGAAATTTTCGTGAAAAAAAATTGAATTTATTTTTAAACAATACAAGAAAAGGTGGGCCCACAATGGGACTAGCGTTAAAATTCATATAATTCATCATATTATTTTAGAGAATTTTTTGAAAAAAAAAAAAATTGCAATCATCTTTAAAAAAATAGTTTCCACTTTACACGCTGAAAATTTGTTGACAACGATTATTTTAAAAAATGTCCTTTTTTATGAAAGTATGAACTAATGTAAAAAAAATCGATCTATAGACATTTTTCGATATATCGATTAATTTAAGAGATATCGGCGTTAGAACGTTTCCGAACTTTCCGAAATCCAGATTTCTCGAAAAATTGTAACCTCTAAAATACATGCGATAAAAATTTAAAAATTTGTAAAAGTACTCCTTGCATAGCGTACTATTTTATTTTTAAAAAATCAAAAAAATTCAAAATGGTCAGAGTCACGGCCGAGCGAAATGGCGTGAATGCCTCACGTACCGAGGAAAAAGCCTAGCCAAGAAGGAGAAGGCCATTCCCGTTACTCTCTAAAGAACGTTACAAAATCATCGGAGCCGAATTATAGTTTACGACACGTTAATCGACAGGCTTGGCCCAGACCGCCTGATAAAAGCCAAAAACGCGTTTTGCTCTTTTAACGAGCTCAACAACGAAAAACATATATTAGAAATCCCAAACGAGAAAAAAATGCAATTTGCTCCGTTTTTTTTTTCATCGGGCATGCAACGAGGCATTCGGGCCGTTTTACGAAGAATCGGGATCTCGCGAAGGCCACCGCTTTCTCTCAACGTTCATGCCGACTGGGTAGAAAAGTAACATGGGACTTTGGCGCAACCGAATCGAAATATTGGTCGTCTCGTTCGTGCTATGGGTTCCCAACCGTTCCAACCCAAAATTGGCCATCGCAGGATTTTTCCAGTCGACGCGAACCGAGAAAAATCGCGAAGTCCATCGTCGAGGCTCGTTACCTTCTGCAATGTAGAGATATATTTCTGCATAGACGAGTCCGTTATTGGCGCTCACTTAGAGTTGCTAGCACATACGTGTATTTATTGTTTCGCGATTCTTATACTCGCGTCAAAATCGACGCTACGCGGAGCGTTTTTGTGACACCTGGCGATGAATTCTCCGGGTGCGGAATTTCAATGCTACGACCAACGGGAAACTGCGCGCGTCTAGCGCATTCTTAATCCGGTGTTTCCGGTTACCGAAAGTCTCCATTTCCTGTGGAACGCGTGTCATCTCTTCACTTTCTCGTTAACCGCTTCCGAACATCAACTCCGTCCGCCTTTTTGTTTTAATTCTGTTTTATTGAAGACTTTCGAGTCAGATGGAAGATGCATCGATTTTCATTAGGCTCCTGTTAAAGTTCGGGCTAAATAGAAAACAGAAAACATTCTCGCAAGTCCAAAATACACAAATCATTAAAAAAAACTTAAAATTAAATATTATACAAATAAACAGAAAATAGACATCGAAATAAATATACAGAGCCAGTAGTAAAAAAACAGTGTTTCATTAGGCTCCAGTTAAAATTCGGTCTCAATAGAAAACAGAAAACACCCTCTCGCAAGTCCAAAATATACAAATCATTCAAAAAAATTTTAATTAAATATAAAAATAAATAGAAAATAGAAATCGAAATAAATATAAAGAGCCAGTAGTAAAAAAACAGTGTAAATACAAATATTTTCTTAAATTAGAAAAACAGAAGGAGAATAGAGATTGAAATTAAAATGAAGTAGTGAAGCGCAGCGCTAATGATAGGATGACTTGGTGAGAATGCAGAGTATGACAGTACGAAGCGCCAAACTACAAGGGGGGAGAGAGAGAGAGAGAGCGTCTTCATAGAAAATGTGTTCGTCACAATCTCCTAGAAAAGCGAATAAGCAATAATCTAAGCATACAAAACCTCCATAAAGCAAGCGAACGAAAAAAGCGAAAATGAAATGTTAAGGTATTCTCTTCACGAACCCGAATATTTAGCAACTAACTGATTTTCGTCAATAATCAAGTAAAAATACATGCCAGTATACTGGTAAAATTTCAAGCCAAGTTACCGTACCTTTAACGAAAAATTACGACTAAAAATCGTCTTGTAACCGATCGTCTTATAACTGATTTTTTAAAATTAAGCGCCACTGTGTAATTTAGATGATTTAAAAGGGCCCTGCTTGTGCACCCACAAAATACGGCCCCGGCGGAAGGAATACGTTAAAGTAACGCGAGAAAGGAAGAGGAAGAGAAGAAACAAAAGAAGTGTGAAAGAGACAGAGGGAAAGGAAGTAACGATCGATAAAGGAGCAAGAAATGTAAGAGTGTGTGAGAAAGAGCCGGAAAGAGACGGAAAGGGAGAAAGAGCAAGAGTCCCAATGCAGTATTGATAGATGTACATATAGCGAGTTTCACCATCGATGCCACCGTTGTGACTCATCGTTGACACATTGTCCACATCTCTCCAGCTCTCTCTCTCTCTCTGAATTTTTTTTTCTCGTCGGCAGCCTGGCCGTTTATTCTTTGTCATAATTGACCCAACCCAATTAACCCCGATCGACGCCTGTCGTATATACGACACGTCGAATAAAAATAACGTGTTCGTATACACGTGTGTGTTCGCGTGTATGTACATATATAATTATCAACATCGAATCCAATTACTGACCATAATCATTCTTGATCGTGTACGTCACATTCCGTACACGTAAAAAAACAATTTCTTTGCACCTGCTGAAATTCGCCCAACGACCGGTGCGCTGCGTTAGGATACCCCCACAATCCGAATATTAAAAGCGTTTTAGCTTTGTCCTCATGTAAGTAAGCGACGATGCGGTGTGAAGCGCGTGTCGCGAATTATATATTTTTATTGCAACGCCGCAACGACGATTCGATGCTTGTAGATTCGTCTCAAGCACGGTCTTACATACAGGTCCTGCAACTAAGACAAATTTGAGTGGTGGGGGTAGCCGCGTTATCGTCCCGATTTTTTTGCCACTACGCGGCGCTGTCAGTTATTCATAGAAACGCATATGAGCTACATTACGGAGCAAGGTTATAAATCCCGTGTTCACATTATAAATACCGTGATTGAAATCAATAACAAGAGAGATAAATGCATAATGACGAGTAATTCCTGTGCGGTTCCGACCTGCAACACGGGACGAAAATCAGTAAAAGAGAAGTCCTCCGTGTTCAAAGTTCCAACACAGCCGGATATTTTTTTTAGATATCATTTTTCGATGTTTTGGGACATTTTGAGCACTTTGACATTGAAAAGTGGAAAAAAAATTTCACCATCACAAAGCTTCCTCCATGAGGAAGCAAAATAATCAATTTTGCTCGAAGCTGTTTTGTATTTCGCCGTAAACATATTCATATACGCATGGGTGACTGCGTATGACTATCAAAAGATTGGTTAGGATTCCGCCAAAACCGTGCTATAAACTTATGAAGCTTATGAACAACTCGGTGCGCCGCTCTCGTGGCCATAAGTTGTACTTTCGTTTGGACGTGAACTGACAACCCCCCACCACGTTCGTTGCAAGCCTGTTGTAAGACCGTGGTCTCAAGCTTGCTGGGGAGTGTGGAAAATGTGTTGATGAAAGGTTCGAGCCTATACGAAGGTGGCAAAAAGGAGCACGGTAGGCTTCTTATCGATGGCATTGAGCTGACTCGTGATGCCGGGGAAGCGTCTGTTAATTGCGAGGAAAACACGAAGGCGATATATTGTTCTTGAAGGGGAGAGATACGCAGGCGAGAAAACAATGGCTGATTTTCATGACTTTTTTTTAGTACACATTTTTTCTCCTTTTTGAGACCTCGGGTATGTTTTATTACTGTTTTGGCTGGTACGTGGTATTTTGATTTTTTTAAATTTATCTTCAAAAACGACGGAGGTTTGGCACGGTGCTCTAGACGGGTAGCGGCGGATGCTGTCAGCCTGCGTGATACTTCAGTTTTCATAAGGCTGTGTGTAATTTGTGAATTATAACTTCTCAGTAGCCAGCTCCCTAGTCGTCGTGAAATTTTTACACAACCTTTCAAATGCTTTACATAATGACTTATCAAATTTTCAAAATTTTATTACCATTTTCAATTTTGGACACAAGTCCTTAAATGACCGAAAAAATCGTTTTTTTTTGTTCCACAATTTGTTAGTCCAACTATTCGAGAGTATGTTCCCAAAGTAGTATAAATAATTCTTATTGCCTTGAATTTGTTGTTTGCGGTAATTTTTTTTTCAAACGCGTTCTCGAAACGACTTTTTTCTGTTTGTGTACACTCTAGCTCAAAAAGTTTCTCACCTATAATTTTGTAATGCGATAGCTACTTTATTTATATACTTACGCTGTATATAAACCCAATTCGGGATCATATCATCGTTTAAAGTATATTTTCTATAGCAAAAAAGGTTATAAAATAGTGGCAAAAGTTATACCCTATGATTAAAATTTTTAAAAAGGACGAATTATTATTAAAAACGACGAAGAATTTTTAAAAAGGACTTTGAAGGACAGCAGGTTAGAAGTTCCATATTTTCAGAGAAAATGCTTCGACAAAATTTAAATATTTGTTTGTAAATATGTGTAAAATATTCCCAAAGGTTGAATAAATTCTATTCATTCATTCCTTGTAAAAAAAATCACGAAAATCACTAAAAAAACGTACTCCCAAACTGCTTGCCCACCTTAACACTCATATAAAGAATATGAACCAAGGAAAAGTGAGAAATGTTGAAAATCGATGGAATCGTACGCTTTGAAACAAAAAGATGAACTTTCCGAAAAAGTGGCTACATTGTGCAATGAAAACATACTTTTTCTTTAATTTTCAAAAAGATTCGGATTTATGTTTTATAAAATAAGATTGGAAAGATTTATACAGTCCAACCTCGATGTAATGAATCTCAAAGGAAGTGCGTTATATCAAGTTTTCGTTATATTGAGGTTTGGTTCCTTAAAATGTTCTTTAAAAAATATTTATTAGTATTATAAATATGGGGATATTGTTTAAAGACAGAAAGGTTTAAATAAAAACATTCTTTTACAAGCGATGAGCAATTGGAGCATAATGTATATGATTATGTCGTTGTATAAAGGTTTCGGGTGTCCATCAGAAGGGAATGGACAACTCTTCGTTATATCGAGGTTCGACTGTACCAAACTTCATCAGAATAGGTCGATTACTTTTTTGCAGTTTAGAATACCGTGCCATACATCCGCCATTTTCAAAGATTAATAAAATTTAAAAAACAGCACGTAACATCCCAAAGTAGTAATAAGACCTACCCTAAGTCTCAAGAATTGTGCCTAACACTTGTTCTTTGCTATCAACAAAAAAACAAGGAATTCTTATTTCTTAAGGAACGACTATGAATACGAGTGTTAGTCTCATATTTTTTCATCGTCTCAAGGCATCCCCACCCTTTAAGACGGCGTATATTGACTGGTTTTTGGTATTATGAGATTTAGACGCATATATCATTATAGATGTATTTGTGACACAAGATTATAAAGTATTCGATGTGTGATTTAAGTCTGCGCTTCTGTAATATTGAATTTCCTCGTTTATCTTATCGTACTGATTTTATCGTTTAATAAAAAAAAACTGTTCAGGAAACGTGTATTTGGAGTATATTTGTTTTCGATATGGGATCTGCAGAAGCTTCGAACCCAAAAAACTGGATAATTGTCGTCGCACAATCTCTGATGTCGTGTTGCTTGGATTGTTGAACTAAAGTCTGAAGGCGAATTAAACATCTTGTAAACCAAATGTTGTCTAGTTATAATTATAAAGTAATAATAAAATAAATAAAGTAAAGTAAATAATAGAGTAATGATAAAGTACTATACTAGGACTATAGTACTGTAGTATATAGACAGTACTATACTAGTACTATACTATAAAGTAATAATAAAGTAAAAAAATAAAATATTAGTAATAATAAAGTTGCATTCATAAGTTCGTAATTTCCGAGTGGGAGATTTACTCGTAATTGGAGAAAATCCAGCAACTTCTCCTCGAACATCCGATTTCCACCTAACGATCTTCGAGGGCACAATTTGGTGGCACAACATTCTTTAGACGAAAAATATTGGCAATGAATGAAGTTGTTATTCTTTAAACAAAGTGCCACCATTGCTGCGTGGCCTATAGATGAAGGCGGTACTGGCAACTAGGGCGATCTGAATTGAAAAACAAAAAATGTATTTTCAATATAATAATAATAATAAATTTTACGTATGATCGGAGACTTTAACATTTTTTTTATAATTACGGAAATGGCAGTCTGTAGAAAAGTTCGACTTCCAAGCAAAAAATAACTTTTATCATTTTTTTATTTACAAATAGTTAAACATATCGAGCAATCATTTCGTCGTGAGATAGAAAATGTTATAAGCTACGGTTCCTAATTAGGAGTGAATAGGGCGAACAGTTTCATAGTAAACATAGTTTCGAGAAAAGCGTAAAAGAAAGAAGCGTTAATCGTATCGAGGCGGTTCGCCGTACTGGTCCTTCACAAAAATTGCGATAACTGGGCCGATAAATTTCATTATAGAGTAGCAGCAGACACAAATCCAACGAAAGGTATAAACCGGAACCGGAAACATTCCGTTAACCGGATGTTCATGGAGTCCACGGTCTTATCGTGATCGAGTCCAGCTTTAGTTCAGGTACATGCCGCTAGGGTCGGGTCTTTAAGCGAACGCTGCAGTTCAACCGTGTCGGTAGAGTGCAGGAGGCCAAACTTCCCAGGGGACGCGGTAGAAAAATCGTCCGCGAAATTGGAAAAAAAGTTTGGGTACAAAACGTCACTGCCAGGGTCGCTTAAGAAAAAAATAATCGACCAATGCAATAGCCAACGTGCAAAGTGAAAGTGGCCGCGACACTGAGATTAAGCCTCAAAATAGGAAACATTTCAGAGATTAAAGGACTAATTCGTCTATAAAAATAATCCTGCAAATGTTTTTTTGTAACGTAATAGCGGCACTACTGGAAACGGGAGGAAAATCGTAAGTATTTCAAAAACAAAGGCAATATTTCACAGATGTACACAAATAAAATTGAGACTGATAGTTTTTTTTATTGATTAATTATTTTGTCCTGTATGTATACACCGATAATGATGTACACTAGAAAAATATTCAAAATTTACCCTATATATTAATATATCTTAATGTTTCGCCAAAAGCATATGAATAACTTAATTTTTATACACTCCCTGCATTTTCAAATGTACGCGTATTTATATTACGTACCCTTGATTGATATCGAGAGCAAATTGAGGTTATGTACCTGCCAAATAACATACGCAAATATATAACATATCGGACACGAGCTACACCAGCGCCGCTTGAATGGAACACTTATTTTTTACAACTTTTTGCACTTCAATCTCCACAATTTCGTACGCCGTCAAGCAACTAAAATTAAAAGTGTTCGAAAACTAAAAAAAAGGAGATGTTTTATATAAACATGTACATATACATGCCCTTTTAAAGGCTTACACCGAGTTGAACTTGTTGAAAATATTAATTATTCGTTTTCGACTGATTCTCAAAATATAACATTTCAAAAATATTCTCTGAAAATTTCAAACCGACCCGTTTAAAATTGAGGGTGTTATATGCGTTTATATAGATATAGCTTCTGCGAACCGACGAACTTTAAACGCGTTTTTCTCAAAATAACTTTTTCAAAATCGATGACCACGATATCCCAAAAATCATGGCACCGATCAACCTCAAATTTTGCATGCTTCTTCGACATATAAAAAAAACAGTTTTTGTATCCACGAAAAAAAAAGGTTTATCGGCAAAAATATTGCGTTTTCTAAAACGGAAATCGATATTTCTACTTAGGACTGCGGCCATTTTCTCAAAAATCAAACATTTATCAAATCCTTCGTCCAAGCACTAGATTATTTCTTACCGAGCAGCAGTGGTCACCGCAAAGAACGTTTTTCAAACAGCGATCTGCACAAACTATTGTATTTACCACGTTTATAAACATTTATGAATACAAACATTTTTAAGAATACTTGAGACGACACTCCTTAACGTTGAAAAACGAATTTGAAAGCCTGCACACGTTTTTTCAGAAAAAATCACGAAAATTCCTCATTCTTCCGGGACAAGCTCAGTCGGTATTGCAGGCACCCGTAGTACTGTTAATTCCTCCATCGGTGGATGTTACCATGACAACGAGCCGGTACCACAAATGGTTGATTTGGTTGCCGCGACGAGAAATGACAAACTAACAAACGTCACGCGTCGATTTTCGACGCCTCTTAACCTGCGATGGTTAATCGCGACAATATACATCAATTCGATTAATTCATCGAGACACCTGCCGCCATCTCTATCATCCACATATATACATATATTTAAATATATGTTCCAAGTCGGTTCATTATTTTTCAGATCCGTCGCTTTTATTCGCGCGACTCATCAGTTACGACGCTCGTTGCACGGCGTCAAGCATAACGCGAATCGGGGCATTTTCTATATACGTCTCGAGGATGATGGTACGCAGAGTTTATTTGCCGCAATTATCATATCTCCCCTTTCACTCATGTTTCCGTTCTTCATTAACGAGTGGCGAGAAATGCGTATATGTGCTCGACAGATACCGCCGTACTTGCGTACAGAGCTGATGGAAAAATTTTGGACATGCGATCGATCAACGTTCCGAGTCATCACCAGGGTCGAGGCCTCGCCAGATTATTAGCGGAGGTAACAATTTCTCCTCTGTATTTCATTCACGCTCGATCGCTTTGTCGCATCTCGAATGGGGCCGTTTGTATTTAGATGCAAAGAATATTACTGTAGAGTGCCTTAAATGAAATAATGAGGATTATATTTTTAATTTTTTTAACTCCGATATCGAATATCGATATTTAGTCCAATCTCCGATTTTTGGTCTGATATTCCGGTTTTTCGATGTTATCGGAAACCGGTACCCATGCTGCACATTGCACATTGCACATTGTACAAAAAGGTCAACTTTCGACAACAAAAAAACACATCTAATTATTTGTTACCAACAAATGGATAAACGTTTGAAAAATCATCTCGTCATACGCTACAATATGTTATAAACTAAACTCTATCTGAATTGGAAGTAAATCGAGCCACTAGATTTCGAAGTTCGTCTTCGAGAAAAAATGCAAGAAGAAGCTATCCCCCCAGCAGTGACCCTCCACAAAAATCGTCACAAGACGGTCAATTTTTACAATACTGGCCGATTCTTATTGCTGTGAATGTCAAGACTACAAAACGATACAACGAAATTGTCGCGCTCACGCAGGCCCTTTAAAATGAAAAGAGACTATATTTTCTACATCTCCATAACTATACGCCAAGTTCCATGCCCGATCTGTACCAATATATCAATGTCCCCAGGCGGCATTGACGTACGCGATAGTGAACGATTACTACGTGCTGCTGTCGTGCGAGTACATGCAAAAGTTTTACCTGGCGACGAAGAGTTCCGAGTTGGAGGAGCGGGTGCTCGGGCCTAGTCACATCCTCGAGGACTCGGCGAAGGACCCGGAGTCTATCGACGACTTGGCCGATCCAACGGAATCCTCCGGATCACCAGCCACGAAGTAAATTCCCAGCGAAGAGAAGAAGGGGCCGCGTCGTTCGAAGATGGAGGTAACGAGCGAGGACATCGCGTTGGATCGCGAGACGGAGATAACGTGGCTTTGCCGAGAGAATTATTACAACGAGATGACGAAGCGAGCGAAAGAGGCTTGCAACGCTCACCCCTCGAGCGAAGTGCTGCGTCTGTTGTTGGCCGTGGGTCAAGCCCTGGTCGGAAAAGTGGACGACTCGATGCACCTCGTGACGGAATTCACAGACGAAACGAGCTCGCCGGGCTCGAGTCTGCTGGCCGGCCTGTTCGTTCAGAGTATCGCGCTTCGGCTTTCCGGAGGCGCCGATCGCGCCGGTCTCTCGCGAATAGACGCTCGCATAAGGGACGAGAGGCGAAGAGCATCGGCGCTCTCACTAACGAGGGCTGCCACAGTGTTGTTTCTGTTCAGGAGATACGAGCGTGCGCGGGAATACGTCGAGAGGGCGTGGAAACTCGAGTCAGCCGATCGAAGCGTCTGCGTGACGGGCGCCTGGGTCTTCATGTACGAGGCAGCGCAGACGAAATCGACGAGCACCGAGGCGAAAACGTCACTGGAACGAGCGCGCGATCTGCTGAGAACGTACGCGGACGTGACCGGAGACCTGAATCTCACGCTGGCGATGGCGAAGCTCGAAGAGCTTGGCGGTCGCCACGAGGAGGCGATAGCCCGTCTGAGCGCCCTGGTCGTGCGCCATCCGCGCTCGTCGCTGCCCTTGATCGAGAGGATGCACAATCAGCTGGCGAGCGGTGACTGGGACGAGGCGATGAGCAGCGCCGAGCGCGTGCTCGCGATCGAGGCTAATTCCATCGAGGCGTTGAAGGCACGTGGGATCGTCGCGATCTGCCGAGACGGCGATCTCACCGCGGGCCTTCGACACGTTCAAGCCTTCTTTCGCCATTTGACGATCGCCGAGCCCAACAATTACGATCTCATACTCGACTGCGTTCAGCTCTTTTCACGGGTGTCCAATCGTCACGGGGCTCTGCTGAGCGAACTCTCGAGAATAACGGAAAAGGTCATTGATCAGAGTGACAAGATGATGGCGAGGCCGATGGTCGAGCTTGGCAATATTTGCGTTCTCGCCGGGCGTATAAACGAGGCGGAAAACGCGTACAGAGAGGCCGTGCGCATCGACGAATCCTCGTTCACCGCTCTAACCGGTCTGGCCAATTGCCGGGTGATCGAGAAACCCGTTACTCCGACGTCGGTAAATCTCGCACGACAACAAATCGATTTTCTCACGGAAATGACGAGCGAGGCGAATCTCATCGACACGGCAATCGTACACTTCATGTCGGCGAAACTTTACGCCAACGAGCCGAACAAGGCGTTGGATCATATCGCGCGTACGGTCAGCAGCGTTCTCGATACTCTACCCGCCTCGTCGTCCAGCCCAACCGAGACGTTCACGCTTCATCGCGGCTACTACCGATACCTCAACGACCTCAATCCGGTCTTTTGCCTCGACATCGTCGAGGAGTACCTCCTCCATTGTCCCTGTCGCTTCTTCGTCGACGCCGAGGCGGAACCCGATCCGTTAACCTCGAACGACGGTAACGAGCGCGATCTCGTTTGTTCGCTGCTGGAAAAATTGGTCGAGGCATGTCCCGGCATGGGCGTTGCTCTTCTGATGCTCGCCAAAGTGCGCATCCAAACGGGATACTTCGAGGAGGCCCTCACAGCGCTCAGGAAACTTCTGGACAGCGTCGATCCGGCTAACTCAGCGGGACATTTGTTGACCGCACAGATTCACGCGCATCAGGGCCAGTACGAGCTCGCAGCGCAGAGCCTCGAACTCGGCTTGAGCTTTGACTTTCGCGTGCGCGACGATCCTATGTATCATCTCGTGTCCTCGTTGATCGAGCGTGAAAACGGCCGGACGGAGGCGCGCATGGCGAGCCTGCGACAAGCCATCCAATTGATCGACGAACGCGCCTCCTCGTCTCTCACCGCTCCGATCTCCACATCGGACAAAGCTACACTGTACGTAGAGCTGGTCGGGGCCTGCGCGGGCCTCGGAAAATTCGACGAAGCTGTCGCTCTCATGGAACAGGCCAGGGAGCTCTTCGGTCACAGCCTCGAGGAGTCTCGCCTCGTGATCGCCAACGCTGAACTTCATCTCCAGATGGGCAATGTCGACGAGGCCGTCAATTGCCTCGTTGAGATCACGCCTGGCAAACCTTATTATCTCGAGGCTCATACGAAATTGGCGAGTATTCATTTGGAGCGGAGGAAGGACCGGCACGCCTTCGCCAAGTGTTTTAGGTGCGGCGAATTACTGTTACTATTATTGTTCAAGGTTCCTTCGTATCGTTCTTGCGTGGGATCAGTCCCGAAAAGTTTCTTTACGAATTAGATGCATCAAGCCGATCGACTGTAAGAATTAGCCAAACTGTATGAAATGCGCAGAGAATTGGTCGAACACTGTCCCGGCCCGAGAACCTACAGCATGCTCGGGGACGCGTACATGGCGATACAAGAGCCGGACCGCGCGATCGAGGCCTACGAGGAGTCGCTGGCCCAGAATCCGCTCAACAGAAGATTGGCCGAGCGCATGGGCAAGGCACTGATCAAGACTCATCAGTACGGCAAGGCGATTGGATATTATCGGGAAATGGTGAAGAACAAAGCCTGCTCCGATCTCAAAGTTGACCTCGCCGAACTCTACATGAGGGTCAAGCAATTCGACAAAGCCGAGAACGTTCTCGTGCAGGAGCTCCAAGTTGAGTCTCAATGCCATTAAGCGGCTACATCTAGAGGCCCGGAAGAAATGGGCAAATTCTGAAATTTGTTTTCCTGGGTAACGGTTGGTGAAAAAGAAACGCATTTTTTTAGCACAAAGGTGCATACAGGGTGTCCTGGTGTGAATGGATAATCCTGCAAATGTCCATAGGTCGGATCATGTCCTACTATACGCTGGAATTTGGGTTTAGCAGATGTCCCGCGGACTTCGAGATTTTGGGCTTTTTGTGTTGTTTGAGAAAACAAATCATCTGCTTTTGGTTTTTCGCGTGCTATTTCCACAAAGGATATAAATCGACAATAAATAAGCAACTTCTAGAGTAATCGGCACGATATGCGTAGTACATTTTTTTTACATTGCAGGCTATCAATGTCAGACGTTCGAATCCGTTTGTATGGAAATTCTGTACTAGATCTTTTTTCACAAAATTTCAAAATCTATGAAAAAAGTCATTTCCACGTAACTATTAGAAAATCAACATCGATCATTCAGTTTTAGGAATATTTCAATGAAAATTTCAAGAGATAGCTAAAAGCTGATATCGTATAGAAATATTTTTGGTAAATGCAATTTTTGGATTCACTAGGTAGATGTAGCCCGTTAAGGATATCAACGCATAACAATGCTCTATGTACATGGTTTTCACGTTATAACGATTTCTGCAGACAGTCGAGGAGCCAGTGACTTGCAGAGCCTCGAGAAACGCGGCCGTCACTTGATGTTGCTCGCAAAGATACGAGAGCGAGCGGGCAATCTGCAGTCGGCACTGGCGACACTGAAAGAGGCCAGAGACAATCAAACCAGGTGCCTCCAGCGAGCTCCCGTTGAGGCAACGTCGGTCGCTGCCCAAAGACAAATCTTGGCCGAAATTTGCCTCGACATGGCCGATCACGCTTCGTCTCTCAGGGACTACGATCAAGCTATAGAACGCTACAAAGAGGCTCTGAGCCACAAACCCGCTGACATCAAGGCTTTACTCTCCCTAGCTAAACTTTACATGCAGGTAGGCAGGAGACCTCGCCGCGTCCATTCCGGATTCATTGCTTAATTACCGAAACGTTACGCCGGTTCGCGAACAGGTCAACGACTTGGAACGCTGCGGACAGAGTTGTCTGGCTCTGCTGAACGCCGAACCGGACAACGAGGCAGCGTCGGTGATGATGGCGGATCTTGCGTTCCGGAAGGTCGACTTCGAGACGGCTGCGTTTCACTTTCGTCAGCTGCTGCTCCGACGTCCGACCTACTGGACGGCGCTGGCACGTTTGATCGAAGTATCTCGTCGAACAGGCACGTATTACACCATGACTGTTACGCATTATTGACTCAGAAAATCCCTCACTTTTCTAGGTTTTGCTAATATTCCAGAGACATTGGGATCAAATAAAGAACAATTTTTTTACCATTAAATATATGAAAATGTTAAATATAATAATAATTTTGAAAAACTGTAATTCGAAGAATAATTTAAACACTAAATTATTAATATATATATTGGGAGTACAAATAAGTCTCCGCCGTTTGACAAAAGATGGCCCCGCCAGGAGGTTATGGTTGAAATTGTCAGATTGAAAAGGTCGTATCGTAAGGTTGGACATCTGGCAAGACTATCATAACCTCGATTTTGTATCATCGCATAATTTTTTTCGTGCGAAAACTTCGCCGTCCCTATTCTTTCCTTAAGGGCTGCGTTTCGAAAATTCCCTTCTTAGTGGATGCTTACTCCAGAAAAGCAACCTACTGTCCAAATTTCATGTAATTAGCTTCAGCGGCTTTGGCTCGGCGTTGATGAATCAGTCAGGACTTGTTCTTTTATAGGCATAGATTAGTTCTTGAACTTTTCAACGTTTGTCACTGACATTACCTTTCTTGTGTATAGGGAAGAACAACATAAATATTAAAAATATACACAGAGTTTTCATGCTCTTCACTTTTTTTATAACACGGCTTTGTTTTTCGACATTCTTGCAAAAAGTAAATCCTGGAAAAAGTTCCAGAGAATTTGCAAAATTCCCTGTCTTTTTCCTCATTGTTCCAAGAGGAATGAAATTCCCGGAGTTCTCGCGGTTTTCCATATGCGTTACAGTCATGTTCACGTCGAGCAACTCTGCCGTTCCCGTATTTCCGTCGTGCCGTCCGTCTCGATCACGTTTGATTTGTGTTCATCAGGTAACACGGGGGACCTCGACGAGTGGCTGAGTCGTGGAGCCGCAGCGAGCGAGGGCTCGAATCACGAGGCCGGTTATTACTACTGCGCAGGTCTGTTGGACTGGCGAACGGGCAAACTGAACTCGGCTCTGCGAAACTTCAATTGCGCACGTCGCGATCCCGAATGGGGCCAACAAGCGATCTACAACATGATCGAGATATGCCTCGATCCGGACGACGACTCGGCTCTCTCGAGCGAGGCTTTCAACGACGAGGACGACAGCGAGTACCATGATTCGCGAACTATGGCACTCAAAACCGCACAACGATTGCTCCTGGTACGGCGCCGTTCCATTACATGCTTGTTACGCGTATGGAAAACAGGGGAAACCGGGAATACTCAGGAAATTTCTTTCCTCCTGGAATAATCAGGGAAGACAGGGAATTTGTCCAGAATTTACTTGCTGCAAGAATTTCGAAAAATGAAACGGACCTGAAAGAAAAACTGAAAACTATAAACGTACATTTTTTTGTATATTTTTGATATTTATATTAATCTTCATTATATACAAAAATAGTATAAAATAAAATAAACTTAAAAAGACGTTTTAGAACAAGCTTGTATTTGAAAGGTACTGTACTAAAAAGTGAAAAATAATCATCTGGAAATGCGTTGCAGGAATTGAGTCCCAAGGGAAACGCTCACGAGATGCTGACGCATCGATTGCTCGGTGACTTCTTTCTGCTCGCCACGAAGCAAAAGTCGAATATCGAGAAGGCGCTGCAGGATTGCACGAACTTGGCTAGCCAGGAGAGCCTCCGTGATCACGTGGGTCCAGCTCTGGGCCTCGCGATGGCTCACATCCTCATGAAGCAGACGCCGCGTGCTCGCAATCATCTGAAACGCGTATCGAAGAACGTTTGGACCTTCGAGGACGCGGAGTACCTCGAGAGATGTTGGCTCCTCCTCGCCGACATTTACGTGCAATCGAGCAAGTACGATCTCGCGAACGAGCTGCTCAAACGCGTGCTGCAACACAACGCGACTTGCGTGAGAGCTCACGAGCTCTCGGGACACATCGCCGAGCGTGAACAAAATTATCGCGAGGCCGCTATACGGTACGGACGGGCGTGGAAATACGGCGGCAAAACGAAACTCTCCGTTGGCTACAAGCTTGCTTATTGTTTCTCCAAGTGCAAAGCTTACGCGGACGCGATCAAAGTTTGCAACGAGGTGCTCCGACAGAATCCAGACTTTCCGCGTATCAGGAAAGATATATTGGAAAAATCAACAAACAATATTCGTTCGTAAACGCATACGCATAGCATGTCTCGGATAAAGTGTTACAAGCTTATATGTCGAAGTATGGATTATAATAAAAGTTGTTTCGTTTCAAGAGGGGAAAAAAGGGGAAACGTTTCTACATTTAGCGGTTCAAGCTGGGCGATGTTGAGTCAGTCAGTCAGGTCTTTGCCTTTTATACATATATATCTAAGTTGTATCTAAGTGTATCTTACACGAATGTTTAAATGTATCTACTTTATTTTGTAAAATAATCTGTCATCTTTATCTGTTTTTTGCACTTATTCTCGAAGGTGTTTTGCATTTTATGTTTAATTTCTTTCAAGGCTACTTGATTGACATCAGTATTAAACTCTTTGTTGAAAGCAACAAATTTTCGTAGAGATGTCACAGCATCGAGAGCCTCGCACAATGAAGGTGGTTGAAAGTATTCTTTTTGGTTTTCTTCTTCATTGGTATTGCACTCATTGCTCTCACCTTCCGCTTGTATCTCAACCCTAGATACAGAGGAACCCGACTACTGTACAGCTAACCGTGCCAACAGAATGTTATCATCTTCTTCCGTTGGTGACACCGATCCGGCAAATTGAGCATCCTTGTCCTTGTCTTCCAGAGATAAGGGCAGGTCTTTGAAACCAGCGTGACAAAAACATTTTGGAATACTGTTCGGTGTAACTTTGTTCCAAGCTTATGTTATTGATAAAATTGCATCTAGAAAGCTTAGACTTTTTGTAGTTTTGCCACTTCCAATGTTCCGAAAAATCTGCAGGATCTGAAGCTCTCTGTATTGGGCTTTGAGAGATTTTTTTGCTCCTTGGCCCAAGGGTGCAATGCAGAGACATTTGGCGGTGGTCAAGTAGAATTTTTTCTCCTTTCGACTCCAATCGTGCATCCCAGTTACAAAGCCATTTTTCAAAAACCTTCAATGTCATGCAGGCTTTAGCGTTGTTTTCGTGAGTTACTGGCAGGGAGTGAATGTTCTCCAAGCATCGCGGTTTTTTGATTCACTGATCACTAAAAGTTTTTCCTTTCTCGTTCCGGTCATGTTCGCAGCGATCAGAACTGTTATTTTTGTTTTCAACATCTTTCTACTTGTACACTGTTCATTTTGGAATTTTAGCATCTCGTCTGGCGTCATATTGAAAAACAATTCAGTTTCAAAAACCATCTGGCCGACAGGCCTTCAGGAATGACAGCCTCTCCACAAACTTTTCCGGATACAATATTACGACGAGCACGAAAGCGTTGCACCCAAGATAACGAGCACGCGAAATTTTCCGTCCCCATACGTCGGGCGAAATAATTGGCTTTTTGCTGAAGAATGGGTCCACTTATTGGCACGTCGTTTTCTCTTTGGCGTTTGAACCAGAGCAGTAAAGCCCCGTCTATACCCCTATGTTCCGACGACCACAATCCTTTGCAATCGCCCTATTTCGTTGGCCATTTTCTAATCTCCATAATATATAGGATTATTCATCTACAGGAAACGCTTTTCTCTTCTTTTTTTGCTATTGTGGAGTAGAAACTCGCGAATAGAATGTGCACTTGTCGGAACTGTAGCAACGAATTCAGACCTATGAATTCGTTGACTAGCCAGCCACTGCGCGCATTAAATCACAAAGAGTATCGCGGTGGAAGAGGGCGCGAGGTGCGGATGGGAGACGTAACACAAAGAAGAAAGGTTGAAAGTAGTGTTTTAGCGAGAAAATATCCTCAACGGCCGTTATAGCCGACTATAACCAATGATGTGGTTTTAGACTTCGGCAAAGAACATAATATATGCTCTTTGGTATAGTCTAGACAATAACATATATTTTTCTAATCTTGGATGTTGGCTAACGCTCCAACCTCCTTAAGCGCTTGTACGGTGTTTGCAAAAGGCCTATGAAAACCGCGGCCCAACCGAGTTCCGAAAGTTTACGCCTTTTCTTCGCATATATGTTTATGCGAAAAATCACCAACAAATTCTCCACCTTTGTAAATGTGAACTCAGCTGCGTGAAAAATGCGATAAGGATAAGATATGAAAAACAATACAAAGGCCTCGCGGCGGTACACACTCCTTGCATTACACACGCACGCACAGGTATACGAAAAAATAAAATCGAATCAAGAATCGATTATCGAAAGCTGTCAGCTGACAGGCTATAAGAAGAAAATAACAATAATTATGTGTACACATATAGGTCAAATGAGTCGACCATAGTCGCGTTGCATTCTAATACTCGCGTTATCACGCATATTACACCTGATTCGTCGATATACCCTTCGACAAAAGCGCAGCAACAAATGTAACGCACGAGCAATGCGGGTATGCACTTATGAAAGATACGCGCGATATGATTGTGCGCTTTTCACGCAAACGCAAAGGCTTGGCGCGTAGTCGCGCACACGTATTTTTCCAAAATATATTTCCCGTGAATAACTGATCGAAACGAAGCGAAGAAACAATTCGGTATGTGATATGAGGTCCGAACTGTTGACGCGCGATAAAACATCGCCGACAAACACGAAGATGTGCATCGACACCGTTTTTCCGTCGAATTTTCTCCCATAACCTCGAAAAATCGCGAGACGAGCGAATTTCGTTATTCAAAGGACTTCGGAGAAACGCAAACGGACAAAATGGAAAAAGTCAAGTCCCGACAGGTAAGAGAATGCCCACGAGAGCCTTGCGCATCGGGGCGAAAAGTAATTTTGTATTTTACGGACGAATTTCGAAGAAGAGGAAAAAGGAGCGCGTTCGATCGTACAATTTGGAGCGCCAGATACCGGATGCCCCGACGATGGAAGAATTCGAATGCCTGCTCGGCGAATCCCCGACCAATTATCCTAGAGTCGAAGGCGTCGAGAATATGGAGAGCGAACTTCATTCCGCCGCTATCGACATGCATAACGAAAACTACGAGGAACACGTACCTCTGACGATAAATGACAACGCGGAAGAGGTATCTTTACTTTTTGTATGAGTTGTTTACGATTTTTGGTAAGACAGTGCGGTATTGTAATTGTCACAATTACAGAATCGTCATTGTCTCAATGGGAGTATTGCGGCCCAAAAAACGAGCCCTTTTAAGCAGGTTGGAGCATTCCATTTGAGACAAATTACAGTTTATGCATTTTTTTTTTCAATTAACTTAAAAACAATGCATATGTGGTATAGATTTATTCTGGAGATGCTAATTTTTGATAGAATGTATAATTAATGGGCAAAATCATGCATATTTATATTCTTATTACGTGAATAAGAAAAACTTTTGTGTCACTACATTAATTGAAAAATTAAAACATTATCGCTGAGTGTTATGAAAAAACTGTGTCAGTGAATGATTTATACAACTCAGAGTGAAATTTTGAGTCATTTATAATTATGCTTATTGACATTTTTTTTTTTTTAATTGATTTATATGATTTTCGTTTTGAGAAAGATTTATACAAAAATTTCATCAATTTTGGTTGATTAGTTTTCAAGCTCTACGGCGTGCCAGTTTTAAAAATGCAGTTTAGAAGACTGTGCCATACCTCCGCCATTTTTAAAGTTTAATAAGAAAATAATACGACGTTACAGCCAAAAGTATTAATAAAACATACCTTGAGTCTCAAACGTGAAGAAGTCTTGCCTTAAAAAAAATCTGGAAAATCACAAATTTTTTCATCGCCTAAAGGTCTATTTCAAAAACCGTTTTTTCGAAATTTCAAGCCTATAAAGATTCCTTGAAGCAATATATCGTTCTAAGTCCTAAGTCTCGAGTAACATGCTTGTTGAATATTCCATTATCCGTGTTCCTTCGTTCCTGCATCCTTTCCATTATCATCGAAACAAAGAAATAATTGAACTACAAGCTCGCAACGAAGAAAAAACGATCAACACGAAAAAATAAGCCCCTGCAATATTTTAGCACACGAGAAAGTAGTCCCCCATTTCCCGAAACGAACAATCCAAGAAGCACATAAGTTTCGATCGCTTTCAAAGACCCAAACGTTCCTATTCACCCGCAGTTCGACGTTCAACAATCGAGCGTCCCAGTGGATGAAACAGACGGTGAAGAAGTTCCGAGTCAGGCGAGTGCTCCGCTACTGGAGGACACTCCCGAAGAAGCGGAAGTGAAAAGAGTGGTCGCGATGGTGTCGTCCGTCCAGTTGGAAAGCGCCGTGCCGAGTGCTCCGCAGCTCGAAGCTCCGCCGATCGCGACGATCGTCGAGGAGACCGTCGACAAAAGCGCGTCAACGTTGTCGGAACACGAGAAAAATATCGTCCGCGAGGCGGCAGAGGATTCCAATCGTGCGGAGACGAAGAGAGCAACGGAGATCGCGCCGTTCACCGATAGCCAATTGGCAGCGCTCTACAGCAACGACGAATTATCCTGGATCGATTCGTTCGTTACGGAATTCATAGAGACGGAATTGCGAAGCTCGGCCTCGCGCCAGCAGCATCGTCTTCACGAGTTGCTCGTGAGTTATCTGCGCGTGCGCAACAATTTGACCTTGAACGCTCACGAGTTGGAGAGCGTGAAGAAAAATTGCCGGGAGATTCAGAAGCAGCTGTGGTGTTTGGACAAGGCGACGATACGGGAGTCGGGCGAGTGTCAGGACGGTAATCCCGTAAGCGCGAGTCATGAGTACTCGATCGCCCGTTTCAACCGGCAAGCCCATACCGCGCTGTCGAAAAGCTTGGCCAGCATAAAGGATCTATTGCACAACTCTCAGGCCCTGTACGCCTACGAGGCGGAACTTCTGAGGCTGCAGATCGATCATTACGTGCAGCGAGTTTGCGCGTCTTGCAAAGAAGTCGCCTCGGTGACGCAAAACTCGCCGATCACGCTGACCGGGGTCGGCAGCACCGTGTCCCCGAGGATCAATCTGGAAATCGATCAGTTGAGAACGTGCGTCACGATATTGTTCAACTTTCAGAGACGCGTGATTCGCGACGGAAAGTTCGTGTTGGACTCGAGAGAATGGCTGTCGAGGCTAGTCGCGGTGCTGCTTCGCGTTGCTCTGTGGCAGGATCACATGTTCGTTCTCTGTCACGTGCTGCGATGCCCAGGTGGCGTGACCAACTGGGCAATCTCCTTCGTACAGACACCGCTGCCAGCGAGAAATCGCAACGTCGCTTCAACCGCTTCGTCTCTCAACGATCCATATCTCGATCACATGGTCGCCACCCTGGCCACCATACTCTTGCCGATAAGAGAGCGAGAAAAGTTTCTCGAACAGGTACAGATCACTGCGCTGCAAGATTCGGACATCACCAATCCCAGCGACACCGTATGGGTGATGCTTGACGAGGAGGGCGAGGAGGACGAGGATCTCGCCAATCTCGGGGCCAATCTCTTCGAGAGCGATCTCATCGCGTTGCTCCATCAAATTCCCTTTGAGAAGCTCTTCGAGCACGTGCTCTCCCGGAGCACCGACGAGATCGACGAGGCTCGTCGCTGGGACAAATATTCGAGCAGCCAACATCATCGGATTCTACGACTACTCGCCTTCTCAACCGTCCTCGTGAGACTACTGAAACAGGGCCTCAAAACCTACGACTCACCGCGATATAGACAGCTCGCGAAACGCCTCAGTGCTCTCATAAGGGACATCGTGCAGTACGCGACCGACGAGTGGGAAACTTTCGACACGGGCGAGGCAAGAAACTTTTTCTTAATGGGCTATATCTATCTAAGGAGGCCCGGAATGGCCAAATTCCGAATTTTTCTTCTGGCAAACGGTTGGTGAAAAAGAAACGCTTTTTTAAGACAAAGCTACATATATTCGGAGCCTCATAATAAAACTAGAGATATTACACAATGTGCAACTATTTCATGGCATTGAAATTGTAATCAGACTTCGCGGGTAATAAGAAACAGGTACATGTAAATAATGTGAGTTGGTTTTTATTATTTATCAAAAAATATACATACATTGAGGTAATATGATTTTTAAATTAACGAGAATGTTGGAATTAGGTGGGGAGAGGACAACCGATCACAGACGATCGGCATGCTCAGCTCCCCGAAACTAACGCTACCTCTACTGCCAGTGTTGTAGTAGAGTGGGGGCAGCGTTAGTTTCGTGCGACATCCGGCTAACAGACCTCTTTACCCAGCCTACCTCAACAAACATAAACAGGCTTAAAAGCATGTTCAATGCTAAGAATCACCAAAAAAAAAAACAGAAAAACAACAGAAACATAGCCACCGGCAGATGATGGCACTTTTTTCGCGACGTTGAGCGCTGATCACATTCCAGCTTGAACGGTCCATCTGAAATATAAAAATAAATCGGGTTATTCGAGTTAATCATAAATACGAGTCTTTGACGATCGTTGATTTTTTTAATCATTTTTTTTAACAACGTGCCGGCGTTTTAAAACTGGAGCATACAAAATCTATGAAAAAAGTCGTAATTTTTACGTAACTATTAAAAAATGTAGATCGATTTAAGAAAAAAGTAAAACCGTCAACAGCCTTTAAATGTTTCTCGTCGTATCTCCTGTCAATTTGGAAACAATCCATCAAGTGGTAGCTCATTGAATGTTAGGAACATTTCAATGAAATTTTCGGGGAATATACAGTGCGTTAAAAAGTATTTCTACACGACGTCTTTTTCAAATTATCCTTCGAAAAAAAGAACAATTCTTTATTAAGTTTGTGTTCGATAGCTTATCCTAAATATACATGGTTCACGAAAATCTTAGGAAAACGCGAACAAAAAGTATGCCCAATTAACAACAGTTTCGTGTGAGATGTACAAATGCTTTTGGTAAAAATTGGGAAGTGGGGCTCCTGCTAGAATCAAGCTAATTTTCTTCAAGGGTTCAAACGAACCCAAACAACTCTGAACAACCTCAAACAACCCCATACGAACCCAAATAAAAATTAGCCTTATTCTAGTAGGAGCCTCACTTCCAATTATTTACCATACTTTTTTTTACCTACTGTAGGTAAACGGTCGATAAAAATCAAGTAAAAATACTTTTGGCAAATGCATCTTTTTGACCAGCTTAGGTAGATTTAGCGCGTTAATAATCCTTCGTACGTACGAATCCTCCTGGCGGGGTTTACGATCCTATGTCTTCTACTTCTACCTTGCACAAAAACAAGTAACATTAATGTTGTCTTTCCTCGTGTATTTAGGATTCATCGGCACGTTCGCGACTCGCCACCGAGTACGACAGCTTCTTTCTACGCGCGACCTTGTGCATTTTCGGATCCCGTCGTCTCGGCGCCTGGCAATACCTCGCAACGATACCGCACCACTTGATCTCGAGTTCCACCCTTTGGCAGATTTTTTATATCCTCCATACGGACGCGTCGAGCTCCGATTCCCTGCGACCGGATATGACTCCACTGGGTGAATAACTCCTTCTCTTCCATCCTCTCAGACGTCGTATTACGTGCTGCAAAAGTATCCGGAATTATTTTACCACTTACTCGCGTTACTCCGTCGAATTCTTGAGGTTCCGAAAAAGCTTCCGAATTTTTTAGAAAAACGATAGAGTTTGTTTGGGTCAGTTTGGGTGCATCGAGGAAATCCTAATGAGATCTCGATTTTGCCCGGAGCAGATTGGGAGAAGGAATTGAACAGACCACAGCTGCGAGAGATCTTCGAGGAGAGGTTGAGCGAGATGCCCGGCGACGAGTCGTATTTTCTTTTGACAACGTTCGCCAATATGGCAATGGCCAGATCTAATCAAGATTACGATTTCATCCGGGCAGCCACGATCGATCTCTTTCAAGCGAGTATTCTTCCCCATCGTTCGTACGGATTCCCAAAAAAAACAACAAAATTAACTCGCGCAAACCTGTTTACTGCAGATAGGATTTCTCAGCACGAAGACCAAAGACTCGTGCTCCAAGGACGCGAGATCTCTCCTCACGAATTTGACGAGCAAGCATCCTTCGCTTCTGTCCGACATAATCGACAAACTACGGGACAACTTCGAATCCGTGGGCAAGGTAGTAAAAATAATAACCAATCGTAACTCGTATCATAATGACGTGGAAGTTTACGTCGTTTGAATGCAGAGACGATTAATTTTGTTCACATGCACAAAGTCTGTTTGGCCGATTGAGGCTGCGAAAATTACTCAAACGTTTTTACGTATTCTTATTAGCGATCTACGACCTTAATTTGCCAAAAAAGTCTTTGGGTAATGGTAAAAATAAAGAAATGAGAAATAGAGAAAAAGATCGTTCATGCGATGCTGATGATGTTGATGATGGATTCGAACGATTCAAACTTCAACGCCGTGTGTCGCAAACGTTTGTTGTGTTATCTGTACGATAAAAAAAAACGCCTCCACGCGGTCAGTTGAGTCTGTACCTGTTTACGGAGCTGAGGATCGACAAGTGGACTCCTCGAGAAGAAGACGTACTCGTCCTTTCCAATTGGCTGCACCAGCATCCGCTCTCGTCGACGGAAAACCACTTGGCGCGCCTTGTGCTCACTCATCTGAATTGGGGAATCCGGCGAGACACGTCGTGAGTGCGATACTCCTCTACTTTAAGTGTCGGAGATTCAATCGAACGTTTAGAGATTTTTTCTGAATATTCTATTCAAGGGGGAGATACCTCTAGGCGAGGAAAAAATTGTTGATTTTCATGATTGTTTTTTTTCGAAGGAAAGATTTCTTTACTATTACGCTTTGAAACAAAAATATTACACTTTCCGAAAAATGGCTACATTTTGCAATGAAAAAATACTTTAAAACACATTTTCAAAAACATTTGGGATCATGTTTTAGACGATAAGATTAGAAAGATTTATACCAAAATTCATCAGAATCGAGCAATTCGTTTTTTAGCTATACGTCATACCTCGGCCATTTGTAAAGATTGATAAAAAAAATAGCATGTAACAGCCAAATCTAATAATAAAATATACCCGAATTCGCCAAAAAGGTGAAGACATATTCCCTTTAAAAAAACCCATGAAAATCAGCAATTTTTTTCCTCGTCGAAAGATATCTTCCTCCTTAAGAGCAACTAGCCAGGTGGAGCCCTAGCTCAATGCGTCTTCCACAGCCGTTCGATCGCTTTTGTTCGCTTGCAGAGGGTCCGAGGAGCTCAATTTGCCCGCGTACTTTCACTGCCGCATTGCCACACTGGTAGTCGAATTGGCTCTGAAGTACATACCCGACAGCCCCGCGCAGACGGTGTCGCTCATCTCGGAAAGTGTGAAGCAAGTATGGGATCGACGATTCACTCTCTCGAGGCGGGTTCGACTTGGACGCTTGCGCGCTTATTAGCAGTGCTGTGGCACGTTCGGGTTGACCTGTGGACGCTTCGACGAGCTTACGCTTTTCGGAACTCAAACCGATCGGGTTGGCAATATAAGTATCAAAATGGCGGACCCAGAAGAAGCATTTCTTGGTTTTCAAATTATTGACGAGTTGTTCAACATAATTAACCATGAAATTGATGAAGATTGCGGTCTAATCGAAAATAGTCGTGACGAAGAGATGAAATGGGAACATTTTTCCTAATTTTTGGATACCTCCTTTAACAAAAATCCCCCAACTCGGATCCTGAACTATGTTGACGAGGTTATTTCATTCGAAATAGGGTTCCACAAATCAACTGAAAACAGTTTGCGTGAAGCTGTTGCCGCCCTTTTTGCTAAATTCTCAGAAAGAACCGGCAACCCGAGTAGCAATTTTCAAAAGTTGTCCAAAAGTCGGCTAAAAGTGTAGCAAATTTTCGCCCAGAGGTCACCTTCGAGTTGACAATCCAGAAAGACAACTGTCGTGTGTTGGACGCATGATAACCTACAGGTAAATTCCAAGTGGCCATTTGGTGCCCATTTGGACAACTTCTGGACAACTGTTTGGTAATTGCTACCTGCCCTAGAAGCCATTTTCACAGAGTTGTCCAAAAGTCGGCTCAATGGGTACCAAATGTCTGCCCGGAAGTTATCTTAAAGATAACCATCCAAAAAAATGACTGTTGGACACACGGTAACATAGGTAACTTCCAAGCGGACGTTTTGTACCTATTTGGACAACTTCTGGTCACCTATTTGGAAACTGCTACCCCCGGGATTCTCTAACGTTTTAGCGATCGTTTTTGTTATCGTTCGCTAGCGACAGATCGCATGCACAATCACAGAAGAAAGGAAGCCTCCTATTGGCTGTCGCTAGCTAACGATATCGCTACTGGGTGGAAAAACATCGTGTTCGTTGTGCTCACGTGGCGTTCGTTTCGAAAATAAGCGCACTTTTAACGCTCACGCTTTCGCTGCCCCTCTTCGCTATGAGAAGCGTCTGTGAGCACAATATGGCGGCGGTAATGACGTTTCGGGTGACGTCATAAATGCTTCTGTAAGCGCGCATAGCGTCGAACAATATGGGCGACGTTAACAAATGCTGAAAGCGTGTAAGCGCCCAAGTCGACGATACCCTCGATCTCTTTAAGGCCTCAGGCCACAGTAACGGGTATAAAAACATGTGCGAATTTAACCATTTTTTCGTATGAAAAAATGATTCACTCATAAAATTAATTACACATTATTGAGTATGAATATCAAGGTGCTAGAATTTTTTTTTTTCGATGTACCAAATGGCCGACTACTAATATTTTCTTTTGTTATCTTTTTTTTAGGCGCTCCGCGGCGTGACATTTAGCATCCACAATTTTTTACCTGGAACAAAAAACAAAAATTCTCGTCAATCTACATTAGGATACCTAGAGAAGAACGTACGGAATTTAAAAAATATTGTTTTATTCAAAAGTTGTAGGTATTTGAACTTAAGAAATGAATTTTCAGTGAAAGATTTCGTTATAACTGCTGATAAAATGGAAAGTTTTCGATTAATCAGAAATCCCGTACGTACTTCTCTGCTAAATGCAATTAGGAACATAACGTTTAAATTTGAAGTAAATCGAGTGAAAATTGTTGAAGTCATTTGTCGCGCCAATTGGAAAAAAGCTGTTTCGAGAAGTTTCGAGTAGTCGGCCATTTTGTACATCGAAAAAAAAATTCTAACAGCTTGACATTCATACTCAATAGATGTGTAATTAAGTTTATGAGTTAATCACTTTTTCATGGGAAAACAAAATTGTTAAATTCGCACATGATTTTATACCCGTTACTGTGGCCTAAGGCCTCAAACGATCTCTTGTGAAGATGCGAGATTCATACCGAGTCCTTTTTCCTAAGGTATCGTCAATGGTGCGACCGCAGAACAACGAGCAGGCGTTCGCGATCTGGGCCTGGGAGATGATGTCGAAGTTGCGGCTGCATCGACTCGATCAGTCGGAAACGGCCTGTCACAAAGGGATCACATCGCCGGCTGAGGCCTTTTTCAACGTGCCGGATCTCGACTCTGATGCGTCGCTCGAAGTCATCGGGAATGGCGTACGGGAGAGACAACCGATCGCTTGTTACGTTGCCACCACTATGACGCTCTGGGGACACTCGATACCGTTGATATGCACCAAAGGATTCGAGCAACTGGCCACACTGGCCTCGTACTACAAGTACGAGCACGTGCTCATGGCTTTGCATCACATCGTACCTCTGTTCCTCAGCTGTCCGGAATCCCTGCTGAAGAACGAAAGGTTCTCGAGCCTCGTGGTTTCCATCGTCACGGCCGATCGCACCTACATGAAGATGGCGAAGAATCTCATCGCGCCCGATTTTCCCGGCCTGGTATTGAAACACTTTGCCAACATGCTTGAATCGCACATATCCGGTTACAAAAGGTAATTCACCGGGAGAAATCGTTCTTCCGGTCAGTGGGAAAGTAAAAAAGCTTTTGAAAAACAAGCTTTTACTTAAAAGGTACTGTACTAAAAAGTAAAAACATAATGTTCAGTAAAATTGAACGTCGAAACAGTACACAAAGGTCCCTCATCGGAGGTGCAAGTACTTGAAAGGTACATAAATGTAGATATTTTTAAAATATCGAAATATATATTTTAGGGGCGTGAGGTTTTTTTCAGAAATTTTAAAGTAGTATTAGTACTCATGACGTTTGGCACCGGAAGTTTTCGAAATTTATATTTCATATTTTGAAAATATCTACGCTTATTTACTTTCTACGTACTTGCACCTATGATGAGTGACCAAGGAAGGGACGTTTTTGTACTCGTACTGATATTACTTTCAATTTCACTGAACATTATTTTTCAATTTTTACGTTTTAAATAAAAGCTTGCTTTAAGGCCTTAGGCCACGGTAACGGGTATAGAATCATGTGCGAATTTAACCATTTTTTTCGTATGAAAAAGTGATTCACTCGTAAAATTAATTACACATCTATTTAGTGTGAATATCAAGCTGTTAGAATATACATTTTTTTCGATGTACAAAATGGCCGACTACTAGAAACTTCTCGAAACAGCTTTTTCCAATTGGCGTGACAAATAACTTCAACAATTTTCACTCGATTTACTTCACATTTAAAAGTTATGTTCCTAATTGCAGTTCGCAGAGAAGTACGTACGGAATTTCTGAATAATCGAAAACTTTCCATTTTATGAGCAGTTATAGCGAAATCTTTCACTGAAAATTCATTTCTTACGTTCAAATACCTACAACTTTTGAATAAAACAATATTTTTTAAATTCCGTACGTACTTCTCTAGGTATTCTAATGTAGATTGACGCGATTTTTTTTTGTTCTAGGTAAAACATTGTGGGTGCTAAATGCCACGCCGCGGAGCGCCTAAAAAAGATAACAAAAGAAAATATTAGTAGTCGGCCATTTTGTACGGCGAAAAAAAAAATTCTAACAGCTTGATATTCATACTAAATAGATGTGTAATTAATTTTACGAGCGAATCACTTTTTCATACGAAAACAAATTATTTAATTTGCACATGATTTTATACCCGTTGCTGTGGCCTAAGGTCTTAAAAAGTTTATTTTATTTTATTCTTTTTAGTATTAGAATTTATTTATTGGCCATGCCAGACCGCCGTGTCATTCAGACATCGGCCTAATCAAAAACGTTGCCTTAGGTTATGAAGATTTCGCGAGAAACTTTACAATAGTGTAATTATAAATAGTGCTCAAATCAACAAAGTTAATGAGCCCAAACTCGATTGTCCTACCATTTGCCATGAGGAAATTTCAGCTCCCACCTCCCACCACTATTTTAAGACTCATTATTATGTGTAATGAAAAGTGCTCATAATAACAAAACAAATCAGCGCAAACTGGACTGTCCTAGTATATGCAATTAAGGAGTTGCCTTGCCCATCTCCCACCTCCATCATCAGACCAGCTCCATGGTACCATTATAATGCATTATCACCGAAGTTACGTGGGTATGCCAAATTTCGGCTCATCGGATGCCAGCAAGTGCTCGAAAGATGGATTACAAATTTTAAACCGGAAAGACAGACATACGAACGAAGCAAGATAAATAAAAGCTTGTATGAAGAGAGAGGAATGATCGTTAATCTGAAATCCGCAGGTACGGCCTGCCCAGCCCCGCGGCCTTCGTGCGCCTGTGGCTCGATGTACTCGTCCTCGTGCCAGACTGGAATCGCGACCCGAACGTTCTGCACTTGATCGACACGGTGATTCGCGGCTCCTTCTTCCATCTCGACGCAAGAACGATGGTCGAGGACGTGTTCCAAAATCTCTTCACGGTAAGCGAGCCTTCGCTCTTCTCCGCTGGGTTTTTAGATCCTTTTTTCTTCCTATTAATAATGTGGCTCGTTGATTACGCTAGCTGGCTAGAGAGGGAGTGAATGAGGTACGTAATTAACGATATTTAGAATTTGCCATCGTGTTGGTAATTTGGAAATCACTGCGCTTGCGTATTGGATCCTTTCTTAAGTTTGTATTCTTTTTTTCTCATTCTACCTGATTAGCATGCTTCAACGTTGGGGACGGTAGACTTGAATCGTAGCCCCTAAGCACTTTTGCGATACTTTTAGTTGTAGACAAAAATTATCAGTATTATTAGTTATCGATTAGACTACCATGACGATTGGAAAAAAAAATTAATTTTGAAGGGATAAGGAAGATGATTGAAAAATCGTTTGGACATTTACTTGTACACTGCTGGCCAAAAGTTTCCCCTCCGCCCCTCATCATTTTTTCACTGTAGAGATACGAAATTACACATGATAATTATTGGTCGTTTTTTAAATCACGGGAGAGGGGGAACTTTTGGTGGGCAGTGTATGTACATGAAAAAAGTTGTGTACGAAAATTCACTACAAAATATTAAAAATTAAAGAAGTTATGAACAATCTCGTGAAGGCCTTCTGAGGCGAGGGTCGCAACGGTGTACTTGGCTTTGGCCGGTTGATCTGAAACAGAAAAAAAAACTATTTTCTTTTCGTCAAATAGATAACATTGACTACGACTTTACCGAGCTTTTTTTTGTTATCGTGGTTCAATGAACGAAGAAAGATATGATTTTTTTAAATAAGAAAAATATTTTTTTTTACATATAAAATATAATATAAAACATAATATAAAAAATATAAAAATATAATATATATATATATATATGTAAAAATATTTCTTTTAATAAGAAAACTATTGAACTGAAAGCAAGTACCAACATCCAAGACAATCAGTTCGTTAGACGCCCAGAAACCGTGTACAGAGTTTTGAAAAACGTAATTTCGAGGAAAACGCGTTTAAAGTTTCAATAGTAGTTCTATCGTTGTAATTCTAACCTTGCCTCCGAATCTACGATCCCTGTACCATATTTTGAACGTGCTTCTTCAATTTGAGTACCTCGAGTATTACCGCAAGTAACCAACGAGTGTTCCTCGTCTTCACAGTAACCTAACCCCTTAACGTATTTAACTTGCTTCTCTAATGCGGCATCGAGATGTAAACATTCTCGACAATCGCACATTGCACGCACATTTCAAACAATTATTCGAAAGGTACGATTCAGGAATATTGTTCCTTTAATCGCCTCTTTTTTATTTTAAATTTTATTTAATACCTTCTATCTTACCTTTAAATCGTATTTATTACGGAAGTTTTTCGCCCGTTTATTGATCCCGACACAAAGATCGTAAACCCACCATAAAATGAAGTCCCCTTAGACGCTTTTTTTTTAACGACCTATATCACTATGAAATTCACGAAATTAATACAAATTATTCACAACAATGAATAATCAAAATCACTTGTGAATGTTCATATTGAGTTTGAGTGAAAAATGAATTAATCTGAAGTTGGTTATCAACGGTGGAGACGGTAAAAAATGCAACGTTGCGCTCCGCACAGAATTTAGGTACGGGCCGAGGCACGGGTTCGTTCGGATCGTTCATCAGCTGGGCGACCGGTGCGGCGAATACGCCAAGTCTTCTCGGTGGTCCGGTCCAGTCAATTTGGGTCGCGTATCAAGTTCTTCGTACCGAGCAGATCGAGAGAGAGCTCAACAACGGACTCTGGCGACAATTGCTTCGGGAATTATCAGCCCAAACGAAAATTTCTCTCGATACTGCCCTCAAGGTTGGTCAATTATTCGTAAATCGACCTGACTCGGGGTTTTCTCGCTCGAGCGAAAAACGAATAGAGAAAAATAGCAGCTTTTTTCGTAAACAGAGAGCGTGTACGAACGTCAAGGTGCCTTCATTCGGTACGAACGGGTTGTCGATATACAGATGGTCGCAGCAAGCCCTCGACACACCCATGGATCATCCTCTGTTGGCTCTACTCTGGCAACATTTCTTCACGCTGTTCCTCGCCCGAGCTCCAACGACACCCGGGTAATTTTTTTTTGCTTTCCAGTACGAATCTACAAATATTTACTTGCACATATATATATATATATATATATATATATATATTTATATTTATAACAAGCTACAAACATTTATTTCCAACGTTATTTTGTAATCCTGTCTATTCCGCTTTTACCCCACACTTCGTCACTTCACAATTTTTTCCACCGACAACGCGTGCCCTACGACCGGTGAAAATCGTCCAATAATTTTACCTTCTATTATCTATCGCGAGAAATAATCGTGTTCTGTTTATCGTCACGTTGACTGGTCCACGCGACAGGACCCCGGAACGCGGCGGGCTCGGAGACAAATTTTTCGATGGGATGCTCAACTTGAGCTATCTGAAGAAAGTGAAGAAGCGCTTGCACGATACAATCACGTATTTTCAAGCCAAAGGCGAAAAGGACACCGACACCGACGGCAAACCCATCACGGACGAGAGACGGGTATTTTACTTCAACGCTGCCAAGTACGTGCATCAGGGCTCAAGTTCTACTGTCTTAGCGATATTCTTAGTTGGACTTGTTTTCGAGATAAAATTTACGAATATAGAACACTCGAACTTTTGGTAGAATAGAATTGATTGATTTCTTTATCTTTATCCTACAGATTGTACAAAACTTTGAGTCTGTGGCTAGAGGAGCCACGATTGCAGGAATCAGGCCTCTACCTTCCCGCGTTGCCAGCCCAGTACATGTCGCAAAAATTACTGATGCTCATTCAAGGCGACGAGGTGAGTGTCGACGAATCGATGGAAACAAAATTTCGACGGCGAAACGAGTGCAATCGATCGAATGCTACATGCATATGTGATTTTCGCGATCTGAGCGGCTACCTAGAGGCCCGAAAAAGGGGCAAGTTCCGATTTTTTTTTGGGACACTGTTGGTGAAAAAGAAACGCATTTTTCAAACACCGAGTTACATATCGTCGTTGATATTGCAACTCGTTCTATGTGATTTTCGGACGACTTTGCAAGAGAGGCAAAAAAACTTATTGCAATATCGAAAATTTGTGGCTTGGGGTCGCGTGATGTATTGCATCAGCTGAATGAAACGTTCCGATTGGTTATTGACATGGAACGTTTTACGGATGCGTTTAGAATAAAAATGTTAAACATAATCACAGTCACAAGAAACATTTTAAACATAATCACAGTTACAAGAAACATAGAACGTTTTGCAATATCAACGACGATATGTTGAGAGACGTTTAAAAAAATTACCAAAAAATACAGACCAACAACAAGAACGAGGCCGCCGGCAGATGATGAAATTTTTTTCCCGACGTGTGACGATGGACACTCCAGCTTAAACGGTCCATCCAAAATCCAAAAGCCAAACGGGTTATTCAAGTTAATAATAAATACGAGTCATTGACGATCGTCGATTTTTTAAATAATTTTTTTGTAACACCGTGGCGACGAATTGATACTCGAGCATACAAAATCTATGAAAAGAGTCGTTATTTTTACATAACGTGAAAAATGAAGATGGATTTTTTAGAAGTGAATTCAATTTTAGGAATATATCAATGAAATTTTCGAAATAGCTAAACGTGATGTTATAGAACGAAAATATTTCGAAAAATGCAGTTTCTAGACTCACCTAGATAGATGCAGCCCGTTAATTTTCGAATACGGTGATTGGGAAGGATCAAGGGTATCGACAATAAATGTTTTCTTCGTAACACTCTTGGCAATTGAAAATGGACGATTTATATTCACAAGTCAAACGATATGTTTGAAAGGACCCGTGGCTCGAGTACGTGGACTACTGGTCGGTCCAACAGACCCAATCGAAGTGCACCCGCGATTGGCAGAACCTCTGCTGCCGCGAGCCCGTGACGGAAAAAACCGAAGCGGAGAGGGAGAAGCGAGACAACGAGAGAGAATGGCAACAGGAGCGAATAATCAACGAACCGATCGACCGAATTCATCGACGTTTGAGCAGCTACGAGCGACCCAAAGAAGCGCCGACACTGACGAGAAACGTCACGCAAATCGACAACGTACCGCGCGAATGTTTGTACGAGCCCGACAAAGTTGTCGATCTACTGCGACCTTATTTGAAAATCATCATGGATTACGCGCAGACGTACAATCTTCTTCTGTCCGAGCACACTGCGATAGATTGCAATTTTTTGGAACTCGTGCCAACCCTCTATCGAGAAGTCGAGAACTGCGTGACCCTTCATGCCCTCTGCGATACCTCACCGTCCACGACCTCGCGTCGCTCGCGATCCGGCACTCCGCCCACCGTGCACTGCGCCGGAGCCGCAGTCTTACGGCTCAAGGTACGGTCCACCCGAAAAACGGCCCTCGATAAACACTACGATTCTTTTCAAATCGATCACCGCTTCTTTACGATACATTAAAAATGTGTGTTCATCCGTGTTGCACGACAGTTGGACGATCATTATTTCCGTAATGGGGTCCACAGAGACCCCACGCGCTTAACGGCGTTACGAAAGTTGACGCGCCCAATGAAACGTTCACAATGTGAGACGAATTCATTTTATTATTAGTAGATTATTGATTCGTGAAAATCAATTTGGTTAATTAAAACTCGGAATTTCTCGAGTTCGAGATCCAAACAAATATATTTTTCGAAAATCGTAGATTCACGACAGTTCATAAAGATCCTTAAGGCGGGATATACATTTACAACGTTCAAAAAGTCGATTTCTTTTCCTTAAACCATAGAACTTTATATGTAAAATATTTTCCCAAAGTTGCAAAACGAAATTCGAAAAACTTGAAACGTTAGAGCCTGCTGTGCCTCACCGCTCGCATTCCGGAGCGGGCGTAAACTTCAAACGCGTTCTTCTCAAAACTGCATTTTCGAAAATGGCGTGCAGGATTACTTAAAAACGATTTAGCCGATTGAGTTGAAATTTGGTAGACACATTGATAATAGTTCTACCTTCTAATTGACGAGAACTAGTTTTTTAATCCAAATTTTACAGAAATAATGCGTGAAATGTTGATTTTTTTTTGTAAACGCGTACCAGTCTCATAAATTTGCATTTTCTTCATTGTAATTACTGTTGAATAGAAACTACACATATTCCAACTGAATTAAAAAAAAATTGTTTTGCTAATCAAAGTCCACGGGAAGCTAGAATGCACGCCGATTCGCAACAGATGCGGCAAGCTTGCTGTGACGCTCCGCCGCAGGTTCGTCATTTTGATGATAAATGAATTTAAACAATTGTTTTCATACCTACAGTTTGATAAATGTAGAATGATTATTTCTTAGTTTAAAAAATCCCTCGAAATTGCTTAATTTTTCGTCGTTCAAATGTATATCTCGCCTTAAACCCCTTTTCCAAAATAAAATCCACAGAGGTAGAAGTATCAATGTTTAACGGGTTGTAAGCTCGTGGCCGGAAAAAGAGACGAATTTTTGTGAACTTTTTCTGGGCAAACGTGTACAGATTTGATTTTTTTCACATTAGAGAGTATCGTTTTGGGTATCTTTTACAATTTTTGTATTGGACAATATTTATAAATGCGGTAGATACAATGGTTGGTGCAGACCCCTTGTTCGAGAAAGTTCCTTCGCGGTGACTAACGCTGCTCGGAAGCAACTCATTCGAAAAAAAAAAATCAAATGCATTTAGTTTTTGCATGAAATTCTCTAGTGCTTGAAATTTAATACAAAACGATTTTTGGGAAAATGGCCGCAGTCCAAAGTAAAAGTATCGATTTTCGGTGAAGAACACTCTCCATTTTTTATTGATAAAAAAAACTATGGCCCGAAAATAAATTCCTTCGTTCAGACACTGCTTTTTGATATGTAGAGAAAGCTTGTCGAATTTGACGTTCATCGGTGCAGTGGTTTTCGAAATATCATGGTCACCGATTTTGAAAAAGTTATTTTGCGACAAATGTCAAGGTATTCCTTTCTGAATCACTGGTTGAATTACAGTGGCACTTGATAAAAATAAGTCACAATCAAATACTATACTTAACGATAAACAGTTATTAAAAAATTTCGCCCAAATTTAGTAGCTTTTGAAAAGTTATAATTTGAGAATTCGTCATGAACCAAAATGCAATATGTAAAAAATTCCAAGGAGGTGTAACCCTTTAGTAGTACACGGTACGATGGTAATTTTTCGTCGTCACCTTCGCGTCAAATTCATTTCTAAAAGCATTGATACGGGACGATTTTTGTCTGCCTTTGTTCTTATCAGGTGCTCTTTTTCCTTTGAGTCTTGCCTCACAGAAAATTAGTGCAATATCGATCAATCGAAAGGAGCAATTGCTTGATTACTTTTACGATCAAAGTGTTCCAATCGTTCCATTTTTTGCAGTGTATTTTTTTTTCTTAATGTACTTCGAACGAAATTGTAGTTTTCGCGGTTCAAAGCGGTGAATCAGTTTATTCGAAAGAATAATTGTGATGATACAAATTGAAGTTAAAAATTAATAGCCAGTTTTTTCCTTGCGCCGACTTCATTAGATAACCGAGGCACGAGTCAGCGAGGCTGTCGATCACCTGATCAGTCAGAACAGAGCCATCTACGAAAATCTACTGATCAAAGCTACTCAGCCACCGCCAACGAGAGTCACCCAGGGATGTGTCTTTGCCGATCATCTCGTAGCGTAAGCCTCCATACATTTTCCTATTGAGCGGGCTTCTTTTATCCTCTATTGTTTTTATTCTCGTTTATTTTTGTTCTCAATATTCTCCAATTTTTATTCTCAATATAGACTTGTGGTGAATGCTCCTTGAGACTAAGCATTAATACTAAATTTCAAGTAAATCTGAACAAATATTTATTTTACCATATAAAACTTTGCTACCCCCTTTTCCCCTTAAGGATTGAGTTTCCAAAAACGCTGAAATTTCATTGATTCCGTCTAGGGGCAGTAGTGGAAAGTTTCAAGTAAATTTGACCCGACTTTAATTTTTCGTACAAACTTTGTCATCCCCTTTCGTTTAAGGGATGAATTTCGAAAAACGCTAAAATACGTGATTTATTAATTGTGTTGAAAAGCTTTAATACTAAATTTCAAGTAAATCTTGTGACCAGATTTTTTTAACTTTACATGCAAACTTTTCCAGCCCTTTTCTCCCGTTACGGGTTGAATTTTGAGAAATTCCTTCTAAGCGGGTGCTTACGTCACAAAAGCAACCTACTGTCCAACTTTCATGTAATACGCTTCCGCGCTCTTGACTCGGCATTGATTCATCAGTCAGGACATGTTCTTTTACATGTATAGATATTCTGCCAATTTCCCATTAATTATCGTCACCAAACGCTTCTAAGTGTTTTTCCATTTCTGCGTTCCTTTTTTTCTCCTATACGCTTTGCAGTCGATTTGCCAATCCTACACCACTCGCTCTGGATTTTCTGCTTCATTTTTATTTTTTATGTCCCTTTCAACGTTTTTTTTTTAATTCCTCTCACATTCTCGCTTCTTATCGCCGGCCATATTCCTCCTTTTCCCACTCCCCGAATGGCTTGGCAAGGTCCTCTCCCCGATTTGACGAGTTTCCATTGATAATTCCTCTCACTTCTTCTTGAAGACACGCCTACGGCCACCTTCCGTCTTCTATCTTCATTATTTCTGTCAGGCACTTGCCGCTCTTTTTCAGTCCTCCATTTCCACCCCTCCCCTTAGTATTATTACTATCGTTATGTATCGATAAAAATCAAATTGCAGGTTGCTCGAATACGAATTGTACGTGAATCGAACGTGTGAGAGCAGCGTTGTACTGCGAAAGGTGCAGGAAAGCGGTGTCAAGTTGTTTCATCACTTCGTGGATTTCTATACGGAAGAGGCTGCACTCTGTCCACCGACGAAACAGCTCATAACGACGTGTATAGAAAAATTGGGCCAGGTATAACTACACTATCATTGCCGATTGTCACTTTTTTTTTTACAAGCTTTTATTTAACTTGCTTCGTTCGTATTCCTCGCTTTCCGGTTTGAAATTCATAATACATTTTTCAAGCACTTGCTCTGGATCCTCTAGAACGGAATATCTGTTTGGACCAAGTACCTCGCTACGACAAACCCGTGACAAAGAGCATTTCAATGACGCACTTGCTTTTTCGAGCTAAACAGACAAAAAACATCCTTGTGCGTTCCAGGTATTTATAAGCGGCGAGGAGAATCAGGGTCCTCCTCTTCTGAAGAGTATTATCCAACGACCGAATCTCGGGGGTCTCCTCGGGCCTCACTTCACCCCGGTGGCCGGTGGAGCCACAACATTTCTCCAAATGTATCAGACCGTCGTGGATCTCTCCACCGGGCAGAACGCCGATCTCTGCTTCGTACTGCTCTCCAAGGTTATCTCTGAAAAAATGTTTTCCTTACGTGGCTGAAAAAATACCCTATCAAGCATTCACTCGAACGAAATAAATCGACAGTTCGACGTCGGCAGTTGGCTCAATTACAGACGTCCCAGACTCAGCGAACGTTCGACTTTCATAGATCTCGTGTCCCGCGCACTTTGCAACATCGGCCTAAATCCCGAGGACAACAAGCTCATACTGCACGAGGTGAGCAACAGCGCAAGGCGAACATTTTCTTCCTTCTTACCGCCTGCGCAATATTATCGTTCAAATCACGAATCGCACGCGAATGTTTGCAGCTCTTCAGGAATCATCTGCGTCTTGTGCTTTTGCACGAGTTCCCGGAGCACTACGGCGAGGTACTCGGCGCTGTGTTGCGCGGCAGCGAGGGCCAAAATCTCTCGCTCGATGTCTGGCGCGATTTGTTGGGAGCTCTCAGCGGCAAATCGAAATCGGCCGCGCCGATACAACCGAACAAAGTCAGAGAGGAGATACGGCGATACGCGACCGAGCAGAGACTCTTGTCCCGTCAGGAGGTATCGCACACGTTGACACAACGTTCGACACTCTTTTCATCATTCCTTTACACGTTTTGCATATCTCGACTCACCTTCTTGCAATATATTTTGAGGAACTGTAAAAAACGTTTCTTTTGGGATATCGTATCATTTGGAATCTCGTTGCTTTTCAAAGAATGAGAAACGATCGAATTGTGAGATAAAGGCGAAGGGAATGGGGCCGCAGAAGCTGGTAAGGGCGTATAAAGGAGTATTGGGAGAAAATGGATAGGCCTGCAGTTTCAAGGCTTTGATTATAAATTACCGATAATGCCAGTATATACATTGCAAATTAAGGGAGGAGATACCTTTAGGCGATGAAAAATTGCTGATTTTGCTAATTTTTTGCCAAGGAAAGATTTCTTCGTCATTTTTTAGACTGAGGTTTTATTACTAGTCTTATCACTTGAAAAAGTTTCATTACTACTTTTGGCTGTTACGTGGTATTTTTTTTTATTGAGCTTAAAAAATGGCGAAGGTATGGCACATTCTTCTAAAGACTTACAAAGTCTTTTAAAGTCTTCGGGTGGCGACGGATGTTGTCAGACGGCGTGACACGTAGCATCGGCTGGATTAATCTGAAAAAAAAACCAACGTAGATTTTTCCTTCATTAAGGCCTTAGGCCGCAGTAACGGGGATAAAATCATGTGCGAATTTGACAATTTTTTTTCGTATGAGAAAGTGATTCACTCATAAAATTAATTACACATCTGTTCAGTATGAATATCAAGCTGTTAGATTTTTTTTTTCGATGTACAAAAAGGCCGACTACTATTATTTTCTTTTATCTTTGTTTTAGCCGCTGTGCGGCGTGACATTTAGCATCCACAATTTTTTACCTAGAACGAAAAACAAAAATTCTCGTCAATCTACATTAGAATACCTAGAGAAGTACGTACGGAATTTAAAAAATATTGTTTTATTCCAAAGTTGTAGGTATTTGAACTTAAGAAATGAATTTTCAGTGAAAGATTTCGTTATGACTGCTCATAAAATGGAAAGTTTTCGATTAATCAGAAATTCCGTACGTACTTCTCTGCGAACTGCAATTAGGAACATAACTTTTAAATGTGAAGTAAATCGAGTGTAAATTGTTGAAGCTATTTGTCACGCCAATTGGAAAAAAAAGCTTTTTCGAGAAGTTTCGAGTAGTCGGCCATTTTGTACATCGAAAAAAATATATATATTTTCTAACAGCTTAATATTCATACTAAAAAGATGTGTAATTAATTCTATCAGTGAATCACTTTTTCATACGAAAAAAATTGTTAAATTCGCACATAGTTTTATACTCGTTACTGTGGCCTAAGGCCTAATTGTGCATTACCGATAATTTCAGAATCTAAATTGCAAATTAAGGGGGGAGATACCTTTAGGCAATGAAAAAAATGGCTCATTTTCCTGATTCTTTAAAGGAAAAATATCTTTATTATTTTTTAGACTTAGGGTATGTTTTACTACTACTTTTGGCTGTTGCATGGTAAAAAACTGAATTGAATTTTCCGAAAAAAAATGCCTACATATTGCAATAAAAAAATACTCTTTTTTAAACCTTCAAGAACATTTAGGGTTGTGTTTCAGGCAATAAGGTTAGAAAGACTTATACTAAATTTCATCAGAATCGGTCGATTAGTTTTCAAGCTATACGTCACGCCAGTTTTGAAGACCGTGTCCATACCTTCGCCATTTTAAAAGTTTGAGTAAAAAAGTCATGTAACAGCCAAAAGATGTAAAAAAAAAACATACCCTAAGTCTCAAAAATCGTAAAGAAATCTTTCCTTAAAAAAATGTCATGAAAATCAGCGATTTTTTTCCTCGCCTAAAGGTATATTCTCCCTTAATCGAAAGCTTAGTTTTTATAATGATAAAAACTAAGCTTCTACAATTAAGGGGGAAGATACCTTTAAACGAGGAAAAAAATTGATTGGATTATTATACTTTGTCTCAATTTGATTTGAACTACAGCGACAATGATCGCTATATTTTCACGGTAATCACCGGTATCAATGGTTGATCACTTCTTGTTCGGCAGATGCACGATACCGCGTTACTGTTGAGCCAGCACTTCATGAAGGAACGTCTACAGTACGGGCTTTACGGTCTTTATCCGAAGTACAGAATTTACAACGAGCCAATCGTCATGTTTCTGGGTATGGTCGGTCACGCGCTCGTCGTTCTCACGCTCCAGTGCGACAGAGGATCGCTCGCCGATCAACGTGAGTTCCCATCGGCACGAATCGATCTCCCCGTGTCGCAAATATACAAGAAAAACCATCGAAACGTCACAAGACACGCCGTCCTACGACGACGAAAGAAGTTTACCTCAAAATGTCACTGTACAATATTATTTATTATTTTTCAGTGTGCGAACAAATATGGCCGGTTCTCAGTGAGATGTTCGCGCCCTGGATGACTCCGTACTGGACGAGAAATTTGCGTGAGCCAACGGCAGCCTGGATCCAACAGCTGACCGACGACCGTTCGGTTCTTCTACCTTGGATAATAACGGACGGCCCGTGCGCCAATAGAACCGTAGCCATGTTCGTCGAGTGCATACGTTTCATCCTTGACACGTTGCCCGCCTCGAGCAAGATACTCTGCTTTCTATGGCAATTTTACGTAACCAATTTCGCTCACGCCTCCGTCAAGGATCACATATTGAACGTGGTGCACGGGAACTTCATGTCTCTGCCCTGGGACAAATTCAATCCCGGCGTCGGAGACGTCGAGCTGATGGTCAAGGTCGTCGATCAGTATCTGCCGGACAGCCATCTCTTTCTCGGCAGCGTATTCGTCGCCATCGACTGGACCGCGTGGATCAATCAGCTCATGACTTCTCAGCCACTGTCGGTCGCGGCGAGAATGCACGTTTGCCTCTTGAACCTCATGGTTAAGCTCTCCAACGAGCCGAACGTCAGACAGGTGCGCATCAAGCGAACGGCCGACAAAAATTCATCCCCGGAATCGAGCAAATACAGGGAGCGCGTCGTTTGAACGAGTTTTCAGTTTCTCGCTAAGGAATAGTATTTTTTTGTTACTCTGGGAGAATATTGCGGTTGCAGAAATTGATCTTTTCCGCCTATGAGCGATAAGCGGTCACCCGTCGAAGTATTGGGCTCGGACAACTATTGCCCTTTCGGTATTCTTCAGCAAAGAATTTGTTGCGTAAACTGAAAATTCGTAATCTTGTTTTTACTATGTTACCCGGAAGCGAAGATCTCTACTTTTTCTGCAAGTTTCTACACTCGCAAGGAACATCATGTGTCCGCCTTCGATTTTGTTGAAACTCATATATGTGACAAAGCATTGAAAACTATTGGACACGTATTTTTTTATCGCCGGCAAAACGGTTTTTAGGGGAAAACCACCCCTCAAAGTTCATTTCTATACAACTACAAACGATAAATACTGAACTACAAACAACTACAAACGTTTTAGACGCGCGGGCATCTTTAGTAGTTACCTATTTTACTACTACGAACGATTTATCCTATGGTACGATCCTAACGGACGATAGGGTAGTCGATTTCCTGCCGTCGCCGCCATTGCAAAGGAAAATCTGCTTATGAAAATGGTGAAATATTGCATTTCGGTAATGCCGTCGTTTTAGTTAATGTTTTTTTATGACGGATATGTACTAATTACCATTTAGGCCTCGCTCCGAAAATCGTTGCCGGCTGTTTCCTTTTTCGATGTTCATTTTTTTGCAAAATAACGAAAACCCTTCAACTACAAACGAAAATAAATTGATTATAATCAACTACAAACGATTTTGAATGAAAAAAAAACTTCTAGAAGTTCGTTATTTTCGTTCCGGGGGATGCCGTTTTTTTCTGAGCTTCTACAAACGAAATTAAGTTTACTATAATCAACTACAACCCAAAACCTTCGGAAATCAATCGAAAAAATTGAGATCGGAGATACTCGGGTGCAAAGTTCACAGAGGTCTCAAAGGAGCGTGTCACGCCTCAATTACATTTTTTTTTCAATACTTCTATAGTGGAATTTCCATCGCTTTACATTAGAAGAATGTTCGTTTTTGTTTCATTTAGATCGGTGGAGGTCTTGTGGGTAAAAGTGATCACACTTCGACACGTCTTTCTTTGTCGGGTGGATTTGGTGAAACTGTTTTTCCGACGAAAAAAATGTGTTTAATAGTTTTCAATGCTTTATCACATATATGAGTTTCAACAAAGTCGAAGGCGGCTACGTAAGTGATGTTCCTATTCAGTGGGAGATGAACGTGCTGTTTTCACAGAACGATCGAGCGGTAGAGTCGATCGTCGAGGCGGAGAAATTCGCCTGGCACCTCGTGGACGCAACGGCCTACGACCAGGTTATAAATTGGCACGTGATGAGCTGCGATCCAAGAGTCGTTTTGACATGCTGCTCCGAGGAAGCACATCCTATCGACGTGGCCGTCAATAAGTGAGCTCACAAAATTCTTGCTTCGTTTTCTCCATACTTATCGCGAATCAGCGATGCTCGAAGAAAGTTGGCGAGAACGAAAAAAAACGTTCTTGCCCTGGGGGCTTACACCTTAAAGGGGGAAGTAGCTTTGGGCGAGGTAAAAATGGCTGATTATCATGATTTTTTTTTTAAGGAAAGATTTTTTTACTATTTTTGCGACTATGTTTTATTACTGCTTTTCGCTGTTACGTGGTGTTTTTTTTTCATTGATCTTTACGAATGGCGTTTCAAAACTGGCGTGACGTATAGCCAAAAAACAAATCGACCGGTTCTGATAAAATTTCTAACTTTAATGTCAAAAACGTTATTCTGAATGTTGATGTCAAGTTCAATCTTTTTAATTCAATTTCGATCTTTTTAAATGTCATTTTTAAAAAAGGGAGGTTCTTTAAAAAAATTCAATCTTTTTGTTTTAAAGCGTTTTATCGATTTTCTATGTTTATCACTTTTTTTGGTTCATACTCTGCGTATGATTGTTAATGGAAGAAAAATCTTCGTTTGTCTTTTTGTTTTAACAAAACCGGCCGATGCTACGTGTCACGCCGTCTGACAAAATCCGCCGCAACCCGTTTTGAAGACTGTGCTATACCACTGCAATTTTTAAAGATTAATCATTTAAAAAATACAATGTAACAGCCAAAAGTAGTAATAAAACATAGCCCATGTTCTAAAAATGCCGAAGAAATCTTTTCTATTAAAAGAAGTCATGGAAGTCAGCAATCTTTACCTCGCCTAAAAGTATCTCCTCCCTTGAGGGGTACCACGACGCTGTTGAGCTGAAAACTGATCAGGCGATTTTGAAGTTGATCTTAAATAATAAATAAGCTTCATTGAAAATGTACAATTGGTTCCTCACAAAGAGAGTACAAATGTTTGTTTTCAATAATTTCTTTAATGCAAAATGGCGGCTCGTTAGTAGTCGTTGGCATCTTTTTCATTAAAGTCTTCCGTGATGGATTTTTTTTTAGTTTGAGGATTGAATGGAGCGAAATAAAATATCTAGAGAATTTCGCAGGCTTATCCAAAATATCGGTCGATTGAAATAACACTCACTTGCATTTTTATCGAAAAGCAACTCTTTTATAAAGACGTTAATAGCCGAAAGATTTTTCTCTCGAAAATGCAGCAGAGAATGTTCTGTAAAAATGTAAATTTCGACCTCAAACCAAATGGATATCATACTTCAGGCTATGAAGTAAAGGAAGAAAAAAATCGTTTATTTTTTCATACCAACATGGCGATGTTATCCCTCAATTATCCCGAGGATCAGTTTGTTAAAGGTCGTGGCGGCTTACGAGCCAACCGTAACACATTATCATCCGACAACCCTGAAGAAGCGCCAGATGTACGTGAGATCATGGGTGAAGCTCCTCATAAACTGTACGACTCGTCACAAGGCTTTGCTCTCGAGCAACACGAAGGCTTTTACCAACGCATTCTCGCGGATACTCGACGACATGGAAATTGTACTAACGACCAGTAAGTACGGCTCAAACGCGTCAACGTCTCAAAACGATGACGTAGAAGTTTGCATCGCTGGAATGCAACGAAAATTCTCTTTAAATATTTTTCGTTTCTTATTTTCAACATTGTACAAAATAATTTAGTGCCAATTCCACATGCGTATCTCCAAAAAAGCATATTAACCCTCAATCCGTAAAGGTATTTGAGGCACCTTAATCGCGTGAACCTGGATCGTTTTTGTTTTTGCACTACCAAACCAACAATTGTCAACGAAAAAAAATCTGAAAAAATGAGGATCTTTATTATCTTTTTTATTTTTAATATATTTTGTTTTCTGTTAAATATTAAGCAACCTGCGAGGAAAATGTTTTTGGGCAGGACGAAAACGACCCAGGTTCACGGATTGAGGGTTAAAAATGGATGAGCGATTTTCGTAGCTAAAATCTGCTGAAACAATGTTGAGGAAGTGAAAAAAAAAATTAATTTCCATTGCACTCCAACGAACTTCAATCTTATTAAAAACCGAAGTTCCTTACCTTAACGCGTTATCCCCACTTGTAGCGCAAAAAAAGGCCTTTTTCATGAATTTTTTTAAAGAAAACTACAAAACTTTTTTAATCGATCAATATACCATCTTAAAGAACACATCTTGAAGAACTTTCAGTAATTTTTTTATTGAAAAATATTACATTGTTTAGTGGCAAATGGCCGTCAATGAAATAATGTTTTTATATACACGGTTTGCGGTGACCAACATTGCGGCGAAGTGGATCATCTGAAAAAAAAATGCGGATGGATTTAGTCAAATATAAGTATAAACTAGTCTTTAATCGAAGGATTTTAAAAAATATTCATTTTTCACAAAATGGCGGACAGTCAAAGTTAATGGTTCGATTTTAACGAAAAAAAACGGCCGTTTTTTGGCTATAAAACGGCCATTTTTTTCGAAAAAAAAAAAATCGAACGATTAAAGACTACATTTTTATGTATTAAATAAGCCTGCAAAATTTCAAGAAGATCGGTTCATTAGTGTTCGAGTAATCTTGGTCACCGACTTCAGAAATGCCATTTTGAGAAAAACGCGTTTAAAGTTTCAATTCCGGTCGTTTACACAACGGATTCTTCTCTTTCAACGCTCATATTTCAGTCAATTTTGTTCGGATCGCCTTGACATTTTCAGGACATATTCTCAGATACTTAAACTTCAAAAAAATGCAATAAAAAGAAATTGATTTTTTCAAAATCGCAAGTGGGGCTAATCCCTTAATATCTCGTCCTCAGCCGTTTCGGAAGGTCAACAAGCCCCGGAGGCCGGATTGCTGATAAGCGAGTTGTTGCACGCGGTGAACGCGAGCAATTTCTTGGTGGAGCAGCTTCGCACGAGTTGGGCGGATTGGCTCTCCGAAAAAACGGCTTCATCGAGTCCCGTACTTTTGGGAATACTTCGGGTCGTCTGTATAGCGGCGATATCACCGTCGACCCTTGGTCAACTGTTGGAAGCCGCTCTCGAGGCTTACTTCAAGCATAGTGGTGAGAATGCGTCTGCATTTTATTTTGGGCCCATACAGGATATGTCCTGTTACGAATGGATAATCCTGCAACTGTCGATAGGCCGGATCGCGTCCTACTTCGCGAGACAAATGAAAAAGGAACTGATAATTTTAAAAAACGCTCGCATCTACAATTTTCCAAAAATTTTATCGTTGCTGTTGTGCTTTGAAGTCACCGACCAATCCGAGCCGACGTGGATCGGCGTGCTGGCGATAATTCAGCCGGTCGTGCCTCGCCAACCACCGGTCGAGAGTGTCTTGGTCACCGAGGGACGAATCCTCGCCCTTTACGCTCTGCTGCTCAGGAGATTACCGTCCTGTCGCGACATCCGCGAGGAGGGAATGCTGCTGGTGAACTTGGTCGATTGGATAGCGGCGATAAAACCGATGTACGTTGTTTTGGCTTATTTTATTTCTTCTCCCGTTTCGTCGAAACGTCGGGGAAAAGAAACTAAAAGTTTTGCGTTGCTCCGTGCGCAGGGACGCGATCGAGGAAAAATTGCCACTCCTGTGGGCAAAAACGTTCGAGCTCGTGTACCGACAGTGCCAATACAGCGAAAACACGGTGATCGCTGCTCGTTCACTCAAGAAATTCGCTCGAGCCCTGCTGACGATAGCCGACGAGGCTGGACAGGGTTGGGGCATCCTTGGCGCGATTGGCCTCAGAAAAGCCTCCCCGCTCACTACGAGGTTCGTTTTTGAACAATCATTTTCCTTCGTATTCTATCACATGGCTGTTACGCATATGGAGAACAGGGAAAACCGGGTAAACGCGGGGAATTTCTGTCCGCCTGCAATAATCAGAGAAACATCAGGGAATTTTGAAAATTTTCTAGAATTTATCCAGTAGTTACTTTTTGCAAGAATTACGAGAAAAAAAACGGAAAAGTACGAAAATAAATATCATTGTATATTTTTAATATTGAAATTATTCTTCATTATATACAACAACAACAAAAGTTGTCAGGGAAAATGTCAAAAGCTGAAAATTGATTTACTCCAAAGGTTTGCAGTCGATTTGTCGATACACCACCACACAATGATTATTATTGTAGATAAGGGTTTATATGTATGTTTTACTTATTGGCACCGACATAAAGAAACTCTGTTTATAATAAGGAACAGGTGAGGAAGTGGAATATGGTGGGGGAAGTAATAAGGGGGAATACCCCGTACTATGAAATCTAATAAAGAACAAGTTCTGTATTTGCGTTCAATGTATTCTTTTTACTCCACTGTTCGAAGTATTTTTTAAACTTCCGTTTTTTCCCGCATTTTTATTTGAATATTTAACATTTTCATGTATTTGATCATCAAAAATATTATGTTCTTTATTTGACCCCAATCTCCCTGGAATATTCGTCAAATCTGTGTGGGAAACCTGGAAAAGTCAGGGAATTTCTGAGACAATGCGTAATAAACATGTATTGATTTTATTTAGGGTTCCGTAGAACTGTAACATATTCTATTGCATTAATTTTGCATGCGTTCCTTTGGGACGTTATTTTACGTACAGATGTGAGGAGAGAAAGCACAAGGGAATAAATGGTTCAGAGTGTTTTAGATTTCTTGTCTAGGCAATTTATGCATGAAGAAGCTTCTCGGATAATTTTACAAACATTCACAGCGTAATTGTAGTGTATCCTTAGGAAACTGTATGGCAATAGTGACATTGAAGTTAGCACAGTTGGGATGCACCGACTTCTTTTTTTCATTATTCATTTCTTTATTTTTCTCATTTCCCAAAGCGTGTTCTTTTGCAAATTAAGGTCTTAGACCTCTAATAAGAATTTGTGAAACGGCTGAGTGATTTTATGTATCAGCGAAAACTTTCGAACAAATGAAAATAATTATTTACCGTTGCATTCCAGCTATGCAAACTTCAACATCGTATGGCAATGCTATATGGTGTTGAAGTTCGTTGGAACGCAACGAAAATTCTGCTTAATTTTTTCGATTCTTCATTTTTATTGCTACCGAAATCCTTTTTTTTCAAGTTTACCTTCTGGAACCCTGATAAGGATCTTCGAGAACGTCCAGTGACTTTTGTAGCCTCTGAATGTGCGAAACAAGGGGAATACGAAAAAAAATATTTTCGTTGCATTCCAACGATGCGAACTTCAATGTCGTAAAATTAGTTTAAACACCCTCAAGAGTGTTTAAACTAAATTTCGAACCAATTTGTAAAACTAATTTAAAAAAAAAATTTAATTGAAAAAAATTTTAACTTTTAAATTTATAAATTTTTTTAAAAATTATAAAATTTTTGAAAAATTTAATTAACATTTTTATTTTTTTTATTTTTAAAATAAGAAAACAAACTAATTTAAAAAATTTCTAAACCAATTTCGAAAACTAATAAACGATAAATTAATTATCCGAAGTAAAAGATCATACTCCTTAAAAATTCGCAGTTAAACATCACAATTCTCTTGGCCCACTAGAAGTGGTGATAAGTTCTGTCAGAAAGATACGTAACAATTGATTATTTTTTCCCCTCAGATGCAGATTCCTGTGTCGCGCCCTTGGCGTTTACGCGCTCGCTCAATTGCCCGAATCGAAATCGGAGCAACAATTCATTCGCTTCACACCGCACTCACCGGGCGTGGCACCGGCGAGAACCAACGATTCCGACGTGATGGAAATACGGCCTAGTTCGGAGGCGATCAAGGCGATGCAGACCCTCGAGGCGCTCGTCGGCAACAAACAGTATGCCGAATTGAAAAGCGACATCGAGCAAGCCATCCGAATGATCAAGGATTCGAGCAATTCGCTTCACAACGGTATCGCGATAACTGGTTTACTCGCTACCGAGCTCTACACACGAAGATACTTGCACGTGCTGGTCGATCGATAAGATCGCGCGCTCCTCGGCAAATCAATCGCACATTGTCCAATCTGTCGTTACTTTCTTCTCTTTTATATTATTATCAATAACGCACGACAGGAATTTTGGGATTCTCGGATCCGTCTGAGCTTTGTTCTCAATTCTCACGACGCAATTACACATCGGTGTCCAGTGAGTCCTTGAAAATTTTCGATGGCCTAAAAGTATCGTTTGTCGTTGATCGTCCGAAATTCACGTCCAAGCGTATAGGACTTGGATTCTTTTTGTTCGCTTATCGAAATATTACGTCCGCAAACTTCGCTCAACGCCAAAATAATTCGGCGGCTATGAAATAATTGTGAAAGCTTCTTCGCATCGTTAGAAAAACTTATAGTGAGAGGAAAGAAAATTGGCAAAGTATCCGTGGAAAATTAATCTTGGCTATGAAGTGGAACTTCAATATTAGCACGTTGTATTTTATCTTAACGCATACTTTTTTTTTGTTATACTTTAATAAATATTTTTGTACATCATCACATGCTGTTATTATTTCCTACTCGAGCAACAAATAGACCATCTGAGATAAAGACAAGAGCGGTATGAAAAATTACATGCTGATTCGAAAAATGTTAAATATCGATATCGCAGAAGAAGGTATATAAAGGAATTTTTCTTTTTTTTTCACTGCAATTTGAGGGATTCCGCTTAAGATTATTTTTCCACGGATTCTCACGCGTTTATTATGAAACTGTTCGTCTTTCGATTTTTACGGACATCGGACTGGCCACCATGGTAAACGCTGAATCAAGGATTTGCTTCGAAATTTCGTCTAGTCACATTGTCAGATGTTTTTTTTCTTCTAGAAACTGACGCTCGAATTACTTTATTTTGCGTGTATCTTCATTCGGCCCGATCACGCTTGTTCCCTCACACTTTTTCCAGAAAACATGTGTCTATGCATCAACGAATTATCACTGTAACGGGTTCTTTCAACGACCAGGATCACTCGCTCTTTCTGGAAAACCAGGGATCCGATTATTGAAGTGATCTTGTAAATTCAACTATTTGACTCTACTATTACCTTGGCTTGAGCTGTGATATTTCTCGTTTTTCTTTGCGTATTTTTAGATCCGCATGTCGTTGGATATATTTTAAACGCGATATATATATATAGTCTATGTATAGCTAGAGTTCTAATCGATAATTGATCGAAAAAAAAGAAAAGTTGGTCGTCGATCGACCATCCTGTGTACGAGTGTTCGAAAAAATATTTCTTTTTCCCACAAAGAAGCGATTCTAATGCTGATTGACTGGCCCTGCGAATTGCAAGCCCTTTACATGATTACTTTATTTATTTATTATTATTGTGGCTCTGTATGTTATTTAAAAAACATAAATATCAAGAAATGTCACTTGCTGATTTATTTTTGATATTCTGAAAATTGCCCTGACAACTTTTTCACTGATAATTTCTGCGTCGCGTATTGCGAAACGTAAAATAGAGGCTGAAATTCTTCAATTGCGAAGAATCATATCTTGGGACATTCCTCGAGCAATCCCAGAAAATGAATAGAAGAAAATCATGAAAATGCAGTGTAGATGTAATTCAGTAAAAAAAATTCAGCAGAAAATTAAAGAAAAATTCTGCAGATAATTGAAGAACAATTCATCAGAGGATAATGGGAAAAATCAGCAGACTAATCGAGAATTGATCAGAAAATTCAAGAAAAATTCAGCAGGCAATTAAAGAGTAGATAAAAAAAATTCATCAGATGAATTCTGTAGCACTAGGCAATTTTTGTGTTCATAATTTCGAATAAAAATACCCAGTTTCGATAGTAATTAATAGTGAGACGATTGCGGCCAAGGATTGAATCACTTCTTTTCTAGGAGGAAGAGTTTTTTTCCGGCACTCTTATTACGTTAAGTGAATGAACAGCTGCGTGGCTTGGAACACGTACGTAGCACCCCACGGCCAATTTTCGCAATCCTTGGGTGACGTTTTCAGCTGAATTATCGCCGATCATAAACTTCTTCGTAATAATATGTAAAATAGACGAAAAAAGAACAAAAATATTCGCAACCGACAAGCACGATTTGCTTCCTGCAATGTTATCAATTACCCGTGGCATATATTAAGAATGCGAAACATGTCCGCCAGGGGCGCAATCACGATGCACTGCTCCAGGCGACACTTAGCGTCAAAGTCCCTAGATACGTTTGCTCGAGTTACGGTCCCCGGGAATACACCGTCTAAGCAGCAAGTGTGGGAACGCTTCTTCCATTTTTAAAAATCAAATGTCCAGGAGAAAAACATTCGATAAAACAAACGAAGCAGACTAGAGTTTGAGGAAAAAATTTCCAAAATTCGTTTTCACGACGCCGTCTAGGTTAAAAAAATTGCGAAAAATATTTCGCCGGTGTGGTATAACGAATGACTGGGCCGCGTCAAAAGTTCGGATTGGCTGAGTGACCCAAGCTTTCACACCTCACGGAGGTCAAGCCTCCAGACTTTTTTCAGTCTACTACTTTCATAATCGCTCAAGTCCCGGGTCCGTGACGATGCCAAACGCATCAAGGAACCTTGTCCGGCGTAATAAACGGGAGGGATCACCAAATGTGCGCAATAACGTTCGATGTGTCGTGTACCATTGTTTTATTATACGACGAAGAAAAGAAAAATATATATATATATATCTACGAAAAATACAACGGACCGATTTTACACGGCTGCGAGATCACGTCCTCGTTGACCCTTCACAAGACGCCCGGGGTCTCTGGGGATCCCAGCGCACTTTCGTCACCGCCAGATGATTCTTCAAAAATCGGAGACCACTTTTACGAATATAAAATATTGACGAGATGTTTAAATCTATCATAATTTTCAGTACGAGCTCCTGACTCGCTTCAGCGATAAAAATATTACTTTACAAATTTGGGCGGCCAAAGACCCCAGCGCATTTTCGTCACCGCTGGATGATTCTTTAAACATCGGAGACGACTTTTACGAACTTGTGATGTTGTGTGATATTGACGAGATGTATAAATCGATCATGATTTTCAGTGCAAGCAAGAGTTCGTTGCAGAGATGAAAATATTACTATGCAAATTGGGCGCCCACTGAAGGGTTAGGTAACAAAGACCGAGAAAGAGTCCTCTGCGCGCGGGGCGACGAGGAAACGTAATACACAAGAAAGAGAAAGAGAGCGCATAAGTAACGATTTCACGATCTGACGGACAATGGCTGGTCCGGCCTCGAGGGCTGAACGGACGACTTTCGCAGCAAGTCCGACGCCTCGTCCATCGGGAATTCCACGAGGCTGCATTGGAACTCATCCTTGAAGGCGTTCCGAAAGATCGGCTCGACCTCGTCCAGGGTGACGCGAGCGCCGATTTGCTCGCTCAAGCTCGTCACGCCCTTGCCAACGATACCGCACGGCACGATGTGATCGTACCAAGTTAGATCCGTGTCGCAGTTCAGTGCCAATCCGTGGGTCGTTACGTAACGCGACGCGTGTATGCCGATCGCGCAAATCTTACGATCGCCAACCCAAACGCCCGTGTCCGACGTCGTTGATGCTTTGATCCCGAACTCGGCGCACAGCCTGATCATCATTCGTTCGATCTGGCAAACGTAACGACGCACGCTCGTCTCGAATCTCTTCAGATTGATTATCGGATAAGCTACCAACTGGCCAGGCCCGTGGAACGTTATCAGGCCACCGCGGTTCGTTCTGTAATAATCGGCGCCGAGGCTGCGCAACTTCGTCTCCGTCTCGGCGTCGTACTCCCGGCCTCTTATTCCCACTGTGTACACCGGCTCGTGCTCCACCAGTATCAAACTCCCGGCTGTATCGCTCCCTCCAACTGCGCCAGCCCCTTTGTGCCTTTCCGCCAAGGCTCCCTGCAGACGCAACGCCGTCCCGTAATTCAAACGACCCGCGCGCAAAACCCCCACCAGTCGCGCCCTGCACATATTTGAACTCCAAGCTCCAATCTTCGAGGCTGCGGGGTAAACGCGTCCGGGACGACGCGTCACGCTGATCAATCGCTCGCTTTGGATCGGAGGTGCAGGTATATCAACAGCGAAACCTGCGAGAAAAACGCAAGTGTGAAGTTGAGGAATGCAGATGACGAAGTAATTTTTTGTCGAAATCACTTCCAACGAAATTACGTGGGATAAATACAATTGTTCTTCGGAATCGGTTTTTTTGGTTTTTGTTGGCAAGTTTGGATAACGTTAACAGGGTTGTTCCGCATTACCCGAGTAAAAATCATTGTACATACTTAGATACAATTATAAAAAAATAATATACAATCATATATATAATTGTATATAACTCTATACATTCGTATATATAATCCGATCTAAATGTACTTTCATCAAATTTGATTTGATAAAATTATACATAGTTCTGTATATAATGATATATGGAGATCCTATTTTTATAGGGAGTTTATATAATTAGATTTAATATCATATACAGTTATATATAATTCAATATAGTGTTGCATTTTGTATTTGTATTTCACTTCCTCTTGTACAACGCTTTGCGCTTTTTACATTGCCCTCGCCAGTTTCGAATATAGTGATGTATATAAATATATATATACGTGAAACTATTATATGCAATTATATACAATTATATATAATTATATATAATTCAATATAGTGTTGTATATAATTATATATATACGTGAAAATTTTATTTAGGGTATATAAAAAGGTATGTGACTGTATATGAGTACTTTTATTTTCTTTTGAAATACATATAATTGTATATATCTTTATATGGCTTCATATATGATTAGATATAGCAACAGTTTTCTTTGGTTTTATTCGCGTATGGAAGCAGGTAAATCAAAAGATTGTTTATTAAAAGTTAACAAATTATGTATTGATGCAATATATTTTCCAAATTTGATTACAATTATTGGGTTTCTTACCGAGATAATTTCCAATTCTGATCAGTGATGAATATTAGTTTTTTCTTGATATTTTAGTAACAAAATGTCATCGCTTTCTTCGACTGGTATAATATGTGTCACAATAGCTTTTTTTTCTACGTGACAAAACATATCAACGTATTTTACATTGAAACGTTGAATTATAAAATATAAAGTATTTTCAAATGAAAATAAAAGACGGTTTGATCCATATATATGCATAACAAATATAAAATCCTATAAATGATAATAATATACAATCGTATATTATATAAAGTATGTTGTATATAAAATTGTATATTAATTGATCATATATAATTGGATGGGAAAATTGGCCCGATAACATTTTCTATATATTCATATACTATCGTACATAACTGTAGATTAGTATATACAATTGTATACGTTTATATACAAATATATAAAATTCTATCGGGCCAATTTTTGTATACAATTGTATATGATCATTTAATATACAATTATATATGTTTATATATATTCATTTTTACTCGGGTATTGACTCTGAAATTCCCTGATTTTTCCAGGTTTTCCATACAGGTTTTGCAAAAATTCCAGGCTTTTCAGACTAGCCAGATTAGGATAAAATAAAAAACACTTTCTTTTCATCGAACATATATTTTTGAGTTAGAGAGATATTGGTCTTTGTTAACGTTACAAACTATACAAAAAACTATATACATAAAAATAGCAATGACTGATTTTTGTGAAAAAAAACAACATTTTTAACCGACTTGAAGAAACAAAGGAAATTCTCAACTCGATCCTTCTATTGAAAAATTATGTTGAAGTGGATAACATAATTTTTTTAAGACCAAATATATGGAAATTTGATAAAATTGATATTTATTTTTTTTAACTAAAATTCGAAACATAATTTAAACATTATAAAGTAAAAAAAAAGACATTAAAAGCAAATACGGAACCTGAAACCTCGGAAGCTACAAGTAACAACTAACTGGTAAAATCAATTAAAGACTAAAAAGTAGAAAATAATTTACATGTAAAAAGAAAATTAAAAAAAAACAAGCATTTATTTAATGTACTAAAAAGTAGAAAATCATTTTTCTGCGCAGTCACCTATATGTGACTATTGATAGAAGCTTGGGGCGCTCAAAAATTAGACATATAATCTTTAATGTACATAAATCCGTTAACATATCAACTGTATTTACTTGACTGTAAAACAACCTTAGATTTCTTAAATAAAAACCCTGTAACTGAGTATAAACGTGTGATAATTTCTCCAATTGCTATGGTGCCAAATTACATACGGTAAATGAAACTGAATTGATCAAATTTATTAAACATTTGAAAAGTCGAGCGCCACAAGCTTTTATTTATAGGCACATATAGATGACTTGGTAAACAGCAATTATTTTCTGCTTTTGTAGTAGAAAAGCTTGTTAAAAAAAATATTTTTTCGAATCAGGTTGTTGGGGTTTGTTTCAGATTGCAGCGTGTCTCAATAGATGTAAACAACTTTACTTCAACCACATAACTTTTGTAAAAATAACTGCGAACAAAAAAACTCCTAAAAAATGAACGTAAAGAAACTTTTTTCAAACAAGCTTTCATTAAAAGTACTGTACTAAAAGGTAAAAAAATTATGTTCAGTAGAATTGAAAATGAAAGCAGTATTACTACAAAAACGTCCCTTCCATGGTCACTCATCTCAGCTGCAATTACTCAAAAGGTACATAAACGTAATGTTTTTAAAATATGATAGATAAATTTGAAAAGCTTGAGGCTTTTTTTCGGAAATTTTAAGTTAGTATTACTACTCATGACGGCTGACGCCTCAAGATTTTAAAATTTATATTTCACATTTTTTTAAATATCTACGTTTATGTACCTTTCAAGTACTTGCACCTATATGATGAGTGACGGAGGGACTTTTTTGTAGTTATACTGTTTTGATTTTCAATTTTACGGAACGTTATTTTTAACTTTTTAGTACAGTACCTTCTAAATAAAAGCTTGTTTTAGAAATATTTTTTCCGTGTATTTTATTTTATACTTTTTAGCATTAGAATTTGTTTATTTATTTGGATGCTAGCTGCCCATGCCATTCAGACATCGGCGTAATTAAAAACCTTGCCTTAGGTTATAAAGGTTTCGCGAGAAAGTTTATAATAGTGTAATTATGAGCAGTACTCAAGTCAACAAAGTTAATGAGCTCAAACTCGATTGTCCTACGATTTGCCATTAGGAAATTGCGGTTCTCACCTCCCACCACCATTATCAGACTCTCGTTATCACGTGTAATGAAAAGTGCTTATGATAAAGAAACATGGAAAGACATACGAACGAAGCAAGTGAAATAAAAGCCTGCAAAAATCTCTTTGTTTTTTCGCATGTGTTTGGTTGGACTAGTAGCGCGTCTAAATAACGTTTATTCGAATAATTCCGACGGAATAACTTTTGTGAGAATACCTTCAGGACAAGAACTCGTAAAAAAATAACTTAATTCTTTCCCATAAGCTTGCTGAGATTTGTAGCACGTTTACAATAAACCTAATAGAAATAACTTGGGCAATAATAAGTTCCAATAAAATGGCTTGTGAAAAATAACTTCGTTTTTTCGAATGAGCTTGTTTGGGTTTTTGCCGGTTGGCTCGATTTATAATACACCCGCTGCTCATAGTAAATCTGCATGATGAGGAGAGTTACTATGAACAATGCTCCGGGGGGTCTCGAGAGAAGTGAAAAGTGACGGGTGAAAGTGAAACAAATAGGGTCGTAAAAGCCCGCGACGGCATATGTAGATACGTTAAGGAGCCGTAAAGATAAAAAGTAATGTGCTTAATAAAATTTCTTAGACTTAATAAATTAAAAAAAAAAAATATATATTGCCGATGATACAGGTGTGTCGGTCTAGTGGTTAGCGTATTCGCCTCTAAACCAGATAATGGGGAAGTCGTGGGTGCGAATCGCAGTCTTGTAGTCTCGAAGAAAAATAAATACGGGTGGAGGTAGCTCCAGTTGTACACGGCTGTTACGCCCGCTGTGCCGAAATTTTCTCGAAAAACAATTAGCCAAATGACAATTTTCCGAACATAATTTCTCGATAACAATTGCCTGAATAAACCATTTCTCAAATACAATTTCCCGAAAACAATTTCTCGAATACAATATCCCGAATCGACAGTTTCTCGAATGGACAATTTCCCCAACGAACGACTCGAACAAAAAACAAACAAGATTCGAGAAATTGTCCATTCGGAAAATTGTCCGTTCGATATACTGCGTTCGGGAAATTGTTCATTCGGAAAATAATTCTTTCGGGCAATTGTATCATGGAAATTGTCATTCGGGCAATTGTTTTCGAAGATATTTCTTCACGAAACGCGACTAGCTCCGAAACTGAGAAGCGAGCATGGGACAGGCTGTATTGGTATAGGTTTTCCGGAGTTTCCCCACACCCATGTCAGAAATGCCATGGTGAATGCGATACAGAGGGAGAAGTCGGCTATAGCCGCAAAATGGGGATGAGAAATGGTATATGGTGGGAATGTAATAAGGTGGACGACCCCGTACAATGGAATCTGCGATAAAAACAAATTGCAAAAATATTTAGCTGAAGTTCATAAATACGTATCTTAACGGGCTGCATCTACCCAGGTGGGTAAAAAATGACATTCTCCGAAAATATTTTTATTCGATCGTATCACATTTTAGCTATGTTCCCTGAAAACTTCATTGCAATATTCCTAAAGCCTAATTCTATATGCTGTTCTATATAAAGTAACTATATAATGCTGTTCTATATAAAGTCAATAAAAATCGATTCTATAAAAATCAAACGTATAACTATGTTTGAAGTATAGTTTCCTATACTTCAAACTTTAAGGGAACATCGCAGTGTAAAATTTTCAAAATATCAATTTTTTGCTACATTATCTGATAGTATAGACGGTTATGAACATGCTGTTCAATTTTTGGGACGAAATTCGAATTATTCCGGTTGCTAAAGCCTTTCTGAGAAAAAGGAAGTCGACCAGCTGCGTGAGACCTGGCGAGGACGGACGCTTTTTTCTCGAAATGTCGTTTTTTTTTTAACTTAGTGCACTCTCAAAGTTAGAGTTTTCAAGCTATCCGTCTCAAAATTTGACTCAATATTCTTTACGCCATTCTTCATCTTGCTACAGAAACTTTTTTAAAAATCTTTATATTTTTTAACGAAAAACTGTCGAAAAAATATACTAAATTCGATACTTTTTTTTCAAACAGTCGCCATTTTGTCAATTTTAATTTTAAAAGACCTCCATAGCATGATAGCGGCTTTAATACTGATTAATAATCTTTTTACAAATTTTGTTCCAGATAATATTTACAGTCACAGCCGTGTACACCGTGGGACTTCTTTTTTTTAACATTTTCAACCGTTAAAAAAATGTGTTGAAAAATTAATAAATAAACGTTTAAAAATTTATTTTCTGTTTTTCACGAGTGCTTCAATCTGAAATAAAAAAATCGGACTAATTAGCGTATTTTGACCATCGAAAAAGAATTACCTATTTTTCGCCGTTACACTGTGATGATCCCTTAAACGCGTTTTTCTCAAACAACTATTATCAAAGTCAGTGAACATATCTGGAAAACCACATGATGGATTGTTTTTAAATTTACAGGAGATACAATGCGAAACATTTAAAGGTCGTCGAAGATCTACTGTTTTAAAATCGATCTTCATTTTCTAATAGTTACGTAAAAATCAACACTAGTTTCATACATTTTGTATGCTCGAGTTTTAATTCGCGGCGGCGTTGTTCAAAAAAATGATTTAAAAAATCGGACATCGTCAACGAGTCGTATGTTTTTGGTGTTTTACTCTATTTTCTGGCGATTTTCTTTTAAACGCTCTCAATATATGTACCTTCGTGTTGAAAAAATGCGTTTCTTTTTCACCAACCGTTCCCCAGAATTTTTTTTCGGGATTTGTCCATTTTTCACGACCCCTAGGTAGATGCAGCCCCTTAATAAAAATTATAGAACAGGCTTGCGGCGTTCTTCAAGCTAGCAAGCATCGGTAGATTGAACCTACGTAAGCGTCCGTCGCAGCGTACGTTTTTTGCGCCTGACTCAAGGGCAGCTTATGCCATGCGCCTTTCCTCACAGCGTTCGGTTTGTCCAAGCGTTTTCCCAGCTGCGAGCAAAGCATCAGCGACATTGTTAAAACATTGGGAAATAATCAAAGAGCCATCTCCAAGAACGGACGACGTTAACTAACCAGATGGGCAGTGAGCCTGGCCAAACTCCAGCGTTCTTTGGAATTCTGAAGTTGGTTCATGAGCGTTCCGCACTCAACGCAATTGTTCTCCACGACTTTCCGCGCGTCGAATCCGGGAAAGTCCCTGCCCAGTTTTCTGACGTCCCTGCACGAGAGAGCACGAGTCGAATAGGATGTAAAAGCAAATACGCTATTCGCTTTTACTTTGGCGGGAAGTAAAAGCGAATAACAAGGCAGCTTTGCCTTGGACGTCAACCGAAGGCCCCTGACCGAGGACAGCGGCGCTCGGCGTTGCGTCCGTACGGACGCCCGCCAAATTCCCACTCACTGTGTCACATTGACGCCGACGAGTTTGACCTTTGGATGAGAGAGCAGAAGGCCGAAGGCGGCTGGCAGTTTGGCGATTTTGTAAATATGAAAGAGGTGGCAAGTCCTCGGCGATAGGCAAAGTTGAGCGAGAGCCGCTTTACTCGTTAAGTTGGTCGTGGCGGGAGAATAGACGACCGGCCATTCGAGATCGAAGCCGATCGGGACGATGCTCTCGTTGGATGTCTCGATCCTACGACTGCGAACGAAAAAGTGCGGTTATGTTCGGCGCGTTATCGTTCGCTTCATTGCGAGCGCGATGAAACTCGCTCGTCGAATTGTTACCACGCGTATGCGTGTGTGTGTGTAGAGCCACGCGTATACTTTTCGTTCATTACATAATTTCATCGCAGATAATCGCGCATCCCTCGAAGTCATTTTGAATGTACATTCTGCCCTGAAATTCGATGGGCGGCAATGAATCCTGATGCTCGTTGCCGCGATCCTTCAAGCGCTTCCTCGATGCCGCCTCCTTGTTTTCCTTGCGTTCTCGTCGGGATCCCACATCCCTCTCTTTTAACGATAGCATCGATGATCACGTTATTTACACGCGTTTGGAGAAAAAAATGGTTAAACTCGAGAAAATCGAATTTGTATTGTCACGCCGTGACGCGTCCTCTCGACCGTTGCATTCTTACAGGCGCCTAGCGAACGTTTATTACGAGCGAGATACATAGGTATACAGCCTCGTGTTTACGTATCATATGTTGCGGCCAGCTGTTTACTGCCCGATCGCAGGTAATCCGAACGAAACTTTCTTTCAAGATCGCGCGCCTTCCACCTCAGCTGACGCTTTCACGGCTTACGCGCGCATTCGAGTCTCCGGCTCACGACGCTTGCGCCAACGGGAATAACGATGATAGAAGCGCGGACGAGGATCTTTCGAGAAATTATATGCCGGGAAAAAGTGAATTTTCGATATGGAGCTTTGTCCTTTTTTTTCACGCTATTATTATTATTAAATATAATGTATCGGACGTGACAACGGAAAAATTCAAATTTTATTCTGTTAAACGACAGTTGTAGGTATGAAAATTTTTTGCGTAGTTTAAGACTTCTAACTCAAGCGGTAGCGCTCCGTAATTTTGCCCCATTTGATTTGCGCGGGAAATTTTCGCTTTGCGTTAAAACATGAAGAACTGGAGAATTAATATTTGTTGTATATAAATGTCAAAGTACCTACGAGTTATATAGACAAACATTTGCAAAGTACTTGATTTTCTTATATATAATTTTAAATGCACTATGAAATTTAATGAAAAATCATATGAAATTATGTGATTTTCGTAGAATTTGAAGGTATTTTTAATATTGCGAATAAATTGACCCAATTGCGAATTAAAAGCGCATCATCAATTCGCCGTCAGTGTTTGAAGGATGAATTTAATAAATAATATTAGATAGAGATAGAGATTATATATATATATATATATATATATATATATATATATATATCTCTGTGTGTGTGTGTGTGTTTCTGAGGATATCTCGAAGGAAGGGATTTTTCAGACGGAAGTTGCCATCATTTTCAACAGGTTTGAGATCACTTTTTTTAAGTGACTACTCGGCTATTATCCTGATGAGATTTCTTATATTCACAATGTTCAGAATTCTTAGCGAATGCAAGAGTCGTACACGATACGGATTAAACATAGTTATAATATTGTTATCTGTATCAATATCAAGCTCGCGCTTTTTCCTGCACTTTAATTATACTATACCAATGAATATTTATTTCTATGGCCTAATGATAATATATTCGTATAATGATAATACTGTTTTATTACTTTCCATATATATATATATATATATATACACACATAGTGTCGTCATAGTCCTAGCTATAGGTATGTATGTACGATCACCCGTCTCCCAGGTCTTGTTCGTCCTGTTGTTCTAGCGTGTGTACGCGGACGAACATAGCGGAATATGATATTTATTAGGGACGGTGTATTATGGGTCAAGTTTGCGCCGCGCGTAGAAAGTACTGAAAGTACAAGCTGCGGCGGCGGGGCCCCGATATACGCGGGATATCCTTATGTATACGTGTGTATGGGGCGTTTCGCATTAAAAATCGATTAATTCACATTTCGCGTTGAAAAAATGAGTCTCTGGTTTCCTGCCTCCGCAAATCACGGCGAACGACTGTACACGTTTTTAATTTTACTTATAGATTCTTATCCAAAATAGGTTTGAACTTTGAACGATCCATTAAATTAAGAAAACAGGTATGGTCAATTAGGAAGTAGAATTAGGAATGCAAAGTTAGAACAATAATGGAAGTGACGGTGGGAAAATGAAAATTCATATTTACATCAATATATTAATATATATATATATATATATGCTATGTAAATGAATGTATGCATATATATATACAGTCGAACCTCGATATGACGAATCTCTATAGGAAGTTCGTTATATTGAGGGTTCGTTATATCATAGTCATGTTCCTTAACATGTTTAAAAAAATATATATTAGGACTATTAATATAGTACTAAAATATACATATTAGTACTACAAATACAGGAATATTTTTTAATGAAAGAAAGAAATATTGCAGCAATTTTTCCAAGCAATTAGGAATTAGAGCATAATGCATACCGTTGTGTCGTTGTCTCAAGGTTTCGGGCTTCTATCGGAAAAGAATGGACAAATCTTCGTTATATTGAGGTTCGACTGTATATATATATCGATTGGAATTCAAAACAAAAGAAAAAACGTGAGCAAATGAAAAATCAAGAATCTAATGATATATATATATATATATATATATATATTGTTAGGTTCTTGAATTTTCACTCAATTCTTTTTTTTTCTTTTTATATTGTGGCCAACAGCTGTTCGGTGAGTGGTTTTCTTCCAGTATACTTCGATTTCTTTTATTACAAATAATGATTACTGCGATTATCTTACCATTTATCATTGAAATGTAACATATTTTTTAAAATTATCGGCAATAGGAAAATCGAAATTTATTGTCAGAAAATTCATTGTCATAAGGCTTCTGAATATGAAACAGAAAAACGAAACCAAGAGACCAGATGAAAAAGCTTGGATGATCTAACTGCAATTGCTTCGGCATTGAACACCCTATACATACTTTATGGTCGCGATTAAACATTTCACTTTCTCGGCCATCTCGCTATCGTTGCTCATACACCAGCACGATCTACCTTATGTCTCTATAATTGTGGATCTTTCCATATATAATAAAAAAAAAAGCTCTTTACGTGTATATATGCACAGAAACGTGGCAAATTGAGCATTCAGGCACGGAATTTGCAGGGACGGAATCCGCGATATCTGCGTGCATTCCGCAACGTCATCATCTTACGGCAAAAATATGGATTCTTTCAAAAGCATTAATTTTTTTGTGCGGACGTATTTTTTTTTGTGCAATCTTTTAAATGCGGTCTGACGTTTTTGACGTGGAGTGATCCAAGTGAAGAGCGTGGGTGGCAAAATTCGACTTCATTGTTATCCGGGGGCATTTAAATTCATGGGCTTTTTTCATTTGACATATAGTTCATTATAAAGCCGAAAACGTAAATACCGATTTTGTTGAATAATCTTTTTCGTAGTCGTTTTTTTTTATTTTCATAATCAATGAAGTTATTATTACTTAAACAAAGTGCAGCCGGCGCTGCGTGGCCAATAGGTGTGGGTGGCTCTGGCAACTAGGGTGGTCGGAAATAAAAAATAAACAAATTTAATTTTAGTGTAATAATTGAACTTTTATGTGATTATATTATTGAAATTTTGAAAGTAAGGAGAATGCCAAGCTGTAGAAAAAAAAGTTTGATTCCCAAAAAAGAAAGTCAGCTTTGGATGGGCATTCCATGTGACAGGTAAAAAAAATCATTAATTTTTTTTGCACAAAATGCAAAAAATGTGTGCGTGTTATATAAACGCAGCGAGGTGGTAACGCAGTGGGCGATCCGATTCTTCACAAAAATCGTCATAACTCGGTCAATTTTTGGAATTTTTACAAAATCTTCGTTACGAATTGGAGTTAAGACCCTTGGCTATAAATCGACTCAATAAAATAGTTGCATTTTCGAAATATCAAACATACGCAGCTCCCTTAAGGGGTTACCCCCACTTGCGATTTTGAAAAAATCGATTTTTTTATTGCATTTTTTTGAAGTATAAGTATCTGAGAATATGTCCTGAAAATTTCAAGTCGATCCGAACAAAATTGACTGAGATATGAGCGTTGAAAGAGAAGAATCCGTGAATTGAAGAACTGAAATTGAAACTTTAAACGCGTTTTTCTCAAAATGGCATTTCTGAAGTCGGTGACCAAGATTACTCGAACACTAATGAACCGATCTTCTTGAAATTTTGCAGGCTTATTTAATACATAAAAATGTAGTCTTTAATCGTTCGATTTTTTTTTTCGAAAAAAATGGCCGTTTTATAGCCAAAAAACGGCCGTTTTTTTTCGTTAAAATTGAACCATTAACTTTGACTGTCCGCCATTTTGTGAAAAATTAATATTTTTTTAAAATCCTTCGATTAAAGACTAGTTTATACTTATATTTGACTAAATCCATCCGCATTTTTTTTTCAGATGATCCACTTCGCCGCAATGTTGGTCACCGCAAACCGTGTATATAAAAACATTATTTCATTGACGGCCATTTGCCACTAAACAATGTAATATTTTTCAATAAAAAAATTACTGAAAGTTCTTCAAGATGTGTTCTTTAAGATGGTATATTGATCGATTAAAAAAGTTTTGTAGTTTTCTTTAAAAAAATTCATGAAAAAGGCCTTTTTTTGCGATACAAGTGGGGGTAACGCCTTAATATTATTATTTATTTTAATCACTATGTGGAGTATAAAAAAAATATAATATCGTATTCGTCTATGTCAGTTTTATTGTAGTATCATGGTATTTCAATATTGTCAAAAACCGCAAAAAAAACGCGATTTAAATCTTTCCACATTATTTTCTCATTATACCTCTCTCTTTTCTCTCATTACCCCTCTCTCTCTTGCTCTCTCTTCGAAAGCCAATTTTTCCAGCGCCTCAAAATAATCGGTTTACGCGCACGTTTCTAATATGTGCACGATTTTCATTCGACCCTGGGACATTCCCGATGAATTCTCACCTCAATCAAATTTGATCCCTTTTACATATCTGGCCTAGAATCGAAAAGTATCATTTCCGGTTCTAGGTCAAGTCACGCCGGGTCTCGGTGTACACTTCGTGCGCCGCGCTCTTCGAAGATCAATCCGACTGCCATATCACGTGAAGGTGGATAGGAAAAACGAGAAATCATTAAATTATTCTCCGAGTTCACACGTACGATGTATAAGCTTCCTGTGATAAATGGAGATGCCACAAGGGCCATTTTCATGGTCTCCATTTACCGAAATAAATTCCCTAGAATCCAATTGTTACAGTATAAATTTCTCCAGGACCCCGTAGAATCGAATGATCTCGAAATGAATATTCCTGGACCGAATTGACGATAAGTTCTCCTCAACTGAACGTTCATCGGAATAACCATTCTCAAATCTCTCCACCCCATCTCTCTCTCTCGCGTCCTCTCTTTCTCTCAGCCTCTCACTCTCGTCCTCCGGCTCGTAATTTCCCAAAAAAAAAAAATAACAAAAGGTGGGCACGAATACGTGTGCACGAGTCCGAATTAACGAGCTTGGGCACACGGGAATATCGTAGATAACACTTTCCAAGTTGAGTTAGTCGCGAGGCGAGAGTAAGAGAAGGTGTTTTGCCCGTGACGGATTAAAGTATGGACCAGCAGTCGTTGTCCGAGATCGAGACCGGCGAGATCGCGTGGTGCGCTGGACGCGAGTCATATCGCGATCGGTGCGTTTCCTCGTCCGTGTACTGCTATTGCACACATACACGCGGGCATACATACGTACACTTGTACATCGATAGTAGCCGATAATTATCGCGAACTTTCGCTCTCGTTATCTCGCCGCAATTAGCGACCGGTTCGTCGCGATCGACGAAAAAAAAAGAACTCCGATGGCAAAGCGGCCTGCGTGCGACCTAAAGCCTCCCCTGTTCGCTGCCCTTGCAATCACAAGGATACAATTGAAATAACGGGAACTTAAGTACGCTAAAGACAAGGAAATATGTGGCTAGGTGCTTGTTACCCTCTGTCACGATCTGGTCTCGTGTCGCTTTTTCTACCGCTCCTGTTTCTCGTATGTGCCAATTCGATGGACACGAGCGCGCTCGATGGTCGCCGGATCAACGACAAAGGGGCTGGTAAGTCCACGATAATTACCGGGGCGAGCCAATTATTGGACCCTTAAATCCCCAATAGTTGGCCTCTTAAAGTGCCAAAATTGGGCCCTTAGAGTGCCAATAATTGGGCCTTAAAGTGACCATAATTGGGCCTTAAAGGGCCCTTTAAGGCCCAATAAAATGATTGGGCCCTTGTGTGCCAATGATTGGTCTTTAAACTGCCACTTATTGGGCCTTAAATGGCAAATTATTGGGCCCTTAGAATGTCGATAATTGGGCCTTAAATGGCAAATAATTGGGACTTTAGAGTGCCGCTAATCGGGCCTTAACTTGCCAAATATTGGGCCTTTACTTGCCAATTATTGGGCCCTTCGAGTGCCGATAATCGGGCCTTAACTTGCCAATTATTGGGCCCTTAGAGTGTCGATTATCCGGCCTTAAATCTCCAATAATTGGGCCTTAACTTGTCAATTATTGGGCCCTTAGAGTGTCGATTATCGGGCCTTAAATCTCCAATAATTGGGCCTTTAAAGGGTCAATAACTGGGCCCTTAAAATGGCAACAACTGGGCCTTTAACGCGCCAATAGTTGGGCCTTAACTTGCCAAGTATTGGGCCCCTAGAGTGTCAATTATTGGGCCTTAAATTGCCAATAATTGGACCTTTAAAGGGTCAATAACTGGGCCCTTAAAGTGTCAATAACTGGGCCCTTAAAGCGCCAATAATTGTGCCCTTGAAGTGCCAACAATCGGACTTAAAGTACCAATAATCCGGCAGCTTACCCTATTCGCGAGAAAAAATCTGGTATTCTGAAAAAACAATTGATATTCCATTCTGAGAGAAGGAGAATGACTATAATTCAATCTCAAATACGAAACAGTCGTGAAAAAAAATTGTTTGTTCATCCCGTCAATCGGAAAAAAACGATCAGGATGCATTTTGAAATTACAACGTTCCTACTTATGGGCTTGTGGGTTTTTACGATCTCGTCCAAATGCGATGTGCGTGTGTACATTTATGGATCTATATATGCTACAGTGGACAAACCTTACCGTTTACTTTGCATTGTGCCGTGCATACTTTCTACACTGGAAAAAAATGTTTCATACAACAGTTTCATAGTTTTAAGGAATGACAATGACGATCTTGGTTGTCTTTTATATAGTGTCAATTTTCAAGGTTATTTTATAGTCAACTTTAGTTTTTTAAATGGAAAGCCATATTTTTTATTCCAGAATATTTTTTGGCGTCACAAAACAGGTAAGTTTTATCCGAAACTTTTTTCCAGCTGATTTCAATTTTTTAAAAGATATTTTGAATATTCAACATTCTTTAATATATCTTGAGAAACTGAAGTAAAACAATAAAAAGTTTAAGACGAAAATCACCAATCTTTCTACGCAAAAAATTATTCTGCAATAAAAAATGTTGGTTCCCATCTCAAGAACTAAAGTTGATCTTAAAATAACCTCGAAAATAGCCACGAAATAATGCATTTTTAACACGATCATTTTTGTTCCTTGAAACTGTGAAACTTTTGTTCGAAAAGCTTTTTCGTTAAATGCATCCCTCTCGAGATATTTCGTTGTGCCAACTCAAATGGTACATCCCGTATGTTATGAGATTGAAGTTTACATTGTTGGAGTGCAAAGAAAATGATTGGCTTTTGATTGATCGAATTTCTTTTGGCATATTTTAGCGACGAAAATGCCTGGGCAATTTTTGAAACTGCTTATTTAGAAATAGATTATTTGAATCTGCAAAAAAGAATTTGTAGAATGATAGAAATGAGGTAATATAAATATGACGAATTTTCGTTGCATTGCAACGATGCAAACTTCAACACCATCGCATGTTTGGATTATAGCGCCAGACTCGCAGTCGCGCGGGTTTCCACACCATCCTGTGATGTATAGGGTATCCCAAAAACCAACGATAAAATTGCAGGTACTGACAGGCCAGCTCATGATGACCCGAAATTCGCACTTTTTTAAACTCGTAAAAATCTCTAACTTGAGGCAATATTTTTCATATCACAGCTTAGGGATATTTTTCGGTTCGGCTGTTTTCGTGCTATCAATAATAATCACAAATATTGACATCGTTAGCTGTTTTGAATTCTTATTACTTCGTTTCATTGATAGTGGCATAATAAACGCACGACGCCGAACTCGCAACATATCTTTAAAATAACGTCATTTAGTATAGGTTTTTAAGGGGTTACACCTAGTTCGCGGCCGGAACAAGTAGGTGTTTTCGTGAATTTTTTTTTCGGAAATGGGTGCAGGTTTTTAACTTGTTTTCTCACGGCAAAGTTTCAAGTATCTTTGCCATTTTTTTTATTGATAAATATTTATAAACGACGAAAATACAGTAAATTGCACAAACCGCTGTGCACAAAAGGTCCTTCGCGGGAACAAATAATTTGAAATAGAAAAACCAAATGAATTTAGTTTTTGTACCGTATTATCTAGTCTCTAATCCAAGGATTCAATAAAATAATGATTTTTGAAAAAATGGTCATCGATCGAAAGTGATCGTCGAAATTTCGGTGAAAAAACACTCTGTTTTCCTTACTATAAAAAAAGTGTGCATTGAAAAAAAAATCCTTCGACTAAGGACTGTCTTTTGATATACAAAAAATGTCTCTGTAATTCGAAGCAGATCGGTTCAGTTGTTTTTGAGATATTGTGGTCACCGATTCTGAAAAAGTCATTCCGAGAAAAACGCGCACGAAGTTTAACGTCAGGTATATACGTAGGTTCGCCCGACCTACCTGTAAACGCTTACAACTCCCCCAATTTTCAACGGCCCGACTTGAAATTTTCACAGAATATTTTTAAAAGGTTATATTATAAAAATGCTCCGAAAACGAAAAACTGATTTTTTTCACAACTTCCAACCAGGTGTAACCCCTTTAGTAGTAGTAGTAGAGTTTATGCCGAGTACGTCCTTTTGAGGGTGTTTACACGAGTGCCCTTCCCTTCCCCTTTAAAATAGTATTTTTACATGAGCTTTCTTATGTCTATTCTAAGTTCCTAGATTTTCAAATTGTTGTATATAATTACATAGTTCCTTTGCCGGCTGCCTTGTTAGTTGTGCTTCAATTTTGCGCTCTAATTCGACCCCCTTACTATTCCCCAACCATTGCTCCAGTTTGTCCACTATTACTGTATTAATATTTCTTTTCGCTTCCCTGCACTCGCAGACAGGGAGACTAGAGTAAAGGAGTGGACACTCTATAGGAGATAAGCAGCGAAAGACGGCCCCAAAATCCCGACGTGTATAAGTGACCGCAAGAGGCGCTGCGATCGCAATCCTCCGATGTATAGTAATACTTGTAGCTAAAGGTTCTAGGCATGCGCATGTAGCAGACGGAAAGCTAAGCAAGAGAGTATATCTATATATATAAGGGAAAGCCGATTGCAACGCCACCTACAAACTCTTATTTTCCTTGATTTTGGAGCCACATCGCTAGCACACAGTGTCCACTCCTTTACTCTAGTCTCCTTGCTCGCAGATATGCCGCAAATTTTCGTTTGCCTCGTGACCAGCCCCCTGGCACTGCTGGGTCTACCGTGTCTCGTTATTGTCGCCACGTAAACTAACCCACCATGCGGCGCTAGTAGTCACCAGCATGACCCCCACTCCAGTCGCGCAGCGTCTGCATAATTTGCATTCGACGCGTCTGGAAAATTCATTGTTTAGAATAGAATTTAAAAGTATATGTGTATACAGGAAGGGATGCAATATTTACACTTGTTGCAATATTATGTATTTAAAAATATTTATTGAACAAAATAAACAGATAACATTAATATTTTTTAGATAATGGATTAGTCACGTTGTACAATGTTTTGCGATTTTTTTCTTGTCGAGATTGCTTTTTTTGTTCTGCGTTGAGACGTGCAGAATATTGTGCATCCGCATCAATACGTAATATTGTATTATGTGTAAAAGAACACTATCGGCGTATTCTATACACGGAAAAGAGAGCTTTTCATAGTTATACGCGTCGTCCAATATAGACTCGAAAACACGTGTTGAATTGCGATGAGCCACAAATCGCTCTTCTAATGGGATAAAATAATTACGATTTTCCCACACTACGATTTTTGTTATTCGAGAACAAAGACAGATCGAGAAAAAATGACGAAATAATACGGAGAGGTGCTTTGCGGAGTGGGGGTCATGCGGGTGACTACTAGCGCCGCATGGTGGGTTAGTTACATGGCGACAATACGGGGACACGTTACTGTTAAGAGAATTTATCCCAGTGTCAGCCCCCTGCTCGTGACACATTCTGCATTTAGGGTCGGTATAACCCTTTCTTCCCGTCCCTTCCAACATTACCACACTTTATCCTCGCCCATGTTTCCTTCGTCTCTCCACTGATCGCTCTGTCCTCCCAATATCTTTCCATGTATATTCCCATTTTCCTCCTTTTGTATTCTTTACAATAAGTTGACGCATCTATCTTGTTCCAATCGTATTGTATCTCTTGTTCGGTTTTAACTTTTACGTCTCTTCTATTTTTCTTTCCAGCTCCCTTATATTTCCATTCCAAATATGGTGTCCCAAATTCCACCCTCTCCTACGCTATCCATTGCTTCTTTAAATTCTTTCCCCCATTTGAATGGCTTGCCATTTTTTATTGCTCTTACTTGCTCCCTCAGACATTTTTTGGACCACCTACCGTCCTTCATTTTCATTATTTGTAGTACATATCTTGCGCTCCCTTCCCAGTTTCCACTTCCATTCCCCTGGCGTGACCACTTCTAAAAAGCAGCACGTAGTTGCTGGTTGTTATTGATAGCATGATCTTTTAGTAATATTCAGACGAAAAACCGAAAAATATCCGTATTTGCAGCTGTGATGTATGTCAGGGTAGAGATTTTCGCGAGTTTCAAAGTAATGTGAATATCTCCAAACCTATGACACTTTTACCGAGGTGATATTTGGTTATTCTGGATCATCATGAGCTGGCCTGCCAGCACGTGCTATATTTTCGTTGATTATTGGGTAACCCCGTATATAGTTTTGTAATATACACACACTGAGAAAAGGAAATCGTTGAATGTGCAAAATGCATTTTGTTGTCTCGAAATTTTGTTTGTTTTAACAGTTTGCTCAGACATGCCAAATCAGCTACAATTCAGACACTATACGGTTTTGGTAACTGAATTTTAGATGGAGGAAGGGATTTTTTTTCAGTGCACCCTTTAATACGTATGGCGACATAGCGCTCATCACCCGCGTCTTTTCACGTGGACTTTCGCTCTTTGACAGATTGCGGTCGCGCCGCAAAGACCCAGAGGCAACCCCGCGGGGTCTCCGAGGACGTCGCCGACGCTATCGTCAACGAGCATCAAAAGCGCGCTCATCTAGAGACGGGAGATGAGAGCAGAGGGCCCCATCCGTCATCAGCGGATAACCGCAGCTCGACGAAGATGACGGGAAGAATATTCAACGGTAAACCGAGCAAGAGAGGCTCCTGGCCCTGGCAAGTTTCCCTTCAACTGCTGCACCCGAAACTCGGCTTCATCGGCCATTGGTGTGGCGGAGTTCTCATCGAGTCAACTTGGATACTTACCGCGGCTCACTGCATTCACAAGTCAGTAATATGAAAAGATTCGCCTGTTTTGAGGTTATGTTTTGCTATACGAATAAACGAAACGATAAACCAAAGTCCGCACTTTGAAGCACCTGGAAGATTGTGAAACACAAGTATTCGACTCTAGCACGTCGTTGGTTGGATCGCCCGTCCGAAAATAACCTAAAGTGGTCTTCTCACTTTAGACGCTAAAAAATACTATTTTTTTTTTTTTTTTTGGTTTTTTCCTTAGGTACACGCTTTTCGCGTTTGTTACCTATATTCTTTCCCATCATTATGGCCGTTCTTTCCTCTACTGTTTACACTCCTTTTTGTTCTCCATCTTTCTCCTGTTCCCCCTCTTGCGGCCGCAGTCGACTCCCCCTCTGTATTATATTCATCATGACATTTCTGTCAGGGGTATAGGGAAACTGCGGAAAACCTATACCACAATACAGCCGGTCGTCGAGTTCGCCCCCCAGTCGTGGAACTAGTCTTATTTCGCCGCGAAATGCCGAATAAAAATATTTCACGACGAAATGTACGCGACCGGGATTCGAACCCCCGACCTCCCGGTCCGCTGGTTTAGTGGCGAGCACGCTAACCACTAGACCATCGCACCAGTATCGCTAAAAAATACTATTTTCATGCATTCTTTGATAGGTTTATATTATAGATATTGATATAAAAGTTGTTGCACTTAATCAATACACTTTTTAAAAATTTCATTTCTTCAAGTCACTATTTACAGACGAAAATGGTAGTTAAAAAAATGTCCTAAGCAAATTGTAGGTCTGCGCTGTTGATGAAATCTCGGAGATGGATAATCCGGAAAAAAAATCGAACGGTTTTAGATTCAGCACGTTGATGGCTATAGCGCGTATCATACGATTTTTTATATATGCAAGAATAACAAAATGGCAGACTTTTGTCGAAAAAAAACAAAAAAAAACGTGTTTTTCACCGTTTTTGGAAAAGAAGTAGTAAATATCAAAATTTAGAAAAATCCGTGATATGCGCTATATCTATAGTTGTAAGGAATATGTGGTTAACATTTCATAAGGATCGGTTCGGTAGTTTCGAAGATTTTATCAACAAGCCGTCGAAAAACGGTGTTTCGAGAAAAACGCGTTTGAAGTTTGTTTGGGTTACATAAAAACAAGTGAAATTTTTTTAAATGAATTTCGAAAGTGTATTTATTAAGTATAACAACTTTTATATCAATATCTATAATATAAGCCTATCAAAAAATTCATGAAAATAGCCTTGTCTTCGTCTAAAGTGAGAAGACCCCTTAAGGCGCCGTATAGGCTTGGGGCCTAAAAACAGATTTCCTACATTTTTCTTTGATGAGAGCATTGGGATGACGAGGTCGGAATTACACACACAATTAATATGTATAGTCTTGCCAAGTTTGAGTTTTTTATTGAAAAATGTTGGTAAGGAGTAGCATTATTATTATTTACACAAAATGCCGACTATGCAATAGAAATACGTATTTCCGACAATTCCGAGCTTAGACTAACCCCTTAATTGGTTGTTGATATTGTTCGAAAGTAATGATATTGAAATTTGCATCGATGGAATTCAACGAAAGTTTAGTAGACCGAACATTTTTTGACAATTAGAGGCTACAAAAATCACACAACGGTTTTTTAGGATCCTCATAAGAAATCCACAACCTAAGTTTGCAGATAAGAATACGGATGATGAAAAAACTGAAGTGAGAAAATAGAAGATACTTCGTTTCATTCCAACGATGCAAACTTAAAGACTATCGAAAGTATGCACTATAAATGTTGGTAAAACCTAAAGTATAAAGAGTGTGCAAAAATCAAAAGTTATTAATGTTTTTGGGGAAACTTCTAACCACCATATAAAATGTAAATCGGCATATGTATAATACAAAATCATTTATACTTGTAAACAGTACCAAACCCGATGCTAATTATTTACATCTGTGGATTATTTTCTTTATTTTTCAAATACTTACGTTTTCCATGCTCTTGTTTCCGATATTACAGCAATTACATTACGGAAAACGTCTTCAGGATTATTTTTAAACACGAATTAGTCCTTTCATTTCTCCTTTTCCATTTTTACTTTCTCACAGTTAATCGGAGTGTCGCGGTGACTTTCACTTTGCGCTCTGGCTATTACTATACAGTCGGTCACTTCTTATCGGAGAGACCCTGGTGGTGAAATCTTGTACCGGAACTTTTAAGATTTTCGCGGACGATTTCAGTACAGATTCCCCTATTCGCGATTTTCACCCCCCAGAAGTGGCGCAGCAATATTTCAATATGGCCGGTTGAAGAATAGCCTCAAACGTAAACAATTATGTACGCCTTTCTTGATTTCCTGCGAATTGATTATTGGATTTACCTCCATGGTGGATTGTAAAGATGCTATTGCAGTGAATCATTTATTCTCCCCTTTTTTTCAGCTCTGTCAGCTCTAGATTCAGATTTTTTAAGGTTATAAGAGTCGACCGCAGGTGTCGAGGAGTGATTCTATTTTTCAGAACATACTTTTTACGAGGGGCGTCTGAAATGATATTTATATATTGTATATAACAGAGATAGCATTTAATATTGCTATATTATTCATAAAGGTACAAACTTGGGAAGTAAAAATCTTGTGGAGTGACTTCGAGTGAAATGGAGTAAAAGTCATCTTTCCGAGCCAAAAACCAGTTTTTTAAAAGCCTTGATTTTTAGGTGGCTTATGGAACGATTTACTATTTTGTTAGTCTTTCACCCTGGAACACAGCAGAATTTCGAGTGATTTTTCGCTTTTCAAATATTGTCCATTATCAATGTATTGACAAAGTTTACTATACTAGTAGAGCTTCAGCCTCAGGCCGCGAGAGGCCCCATTTAACATCGCGAATGTAGTAGACTCGGATACTCTAACCTCCATAGGTTTAAATCTCGTCCCGGATCCGTTTTTGGTTTCTTCGAGTTTTCTAGTGTTATGAACAATCTTGATATTCCTGTTTTCTTTTTTCAACCCTTTATCAACGCTATGCGACGAGAGCAGCGATCTCTTCAATCTTCCGATCGGAGCTCTCTGGACGGCGGTTCTCGGTGAATGGCAGTTGGAATCGGGCCAGCGTGGTTCGGCCCGGATTCCTATCGAACGTGTCATCATACACGAGAGGTTCAACAACTATGTGCACGACATAGGTGAGTCTCGTCGTTCAAGCGACAAACGCCAGGTGGCGCCCCCAGCCCTGCGTGCCATTCGCGGCACTCTAGGAACTTACTGGAATCAGTTCGGTGATTCGCCATGCCATTGGTCTAACGCTGGTGACAAGATTAACGCCCGATTGAACTAAATAAATGAATCCAACATTGCCGATTTCTTTCTCGTAAAAAAAGGCCTTATGATTGTATTTTAAAAGTTTTATTTGTATTTGTCGATGAATTCTGAGACAAAATGAGCAGCAAAATGCTTCGAGGAATTTCAAGCACCATACTGCATTGCTGCAGCAGCGTGCTGCAAATGAGGGACTTTGAAAAAAATCCATTCTTAATTTATCACGACGATCGTGCGTAGCGCTGATGAAGCTGAGTCGAGCGGCACCGCTCTCGAAGATCATACGAACGATATGTCTGCCCGAGGCGATCAACAGCACCGACAGCAACAGCGAGGACGATGATAAAACGATCGACGAGGAGGAATGCGTCGCTTCGGGCTGGGGTCGTTCCGGGCCATCGCCGTCACTCTCGAACGCTCTACTCGAGGCGAGCGTACCGATTCTCAATCTCGAGGATTGTCAGAGAGCCTACGGTACAGCTGTTCCGATTGGTCCGGGACACTTGTGCGCCGGACACACGGACGGCTCTTCCGGCAGTTGCGTTGTACGACATTTTTGCCTTCTCAATTCACGAGTTCATCGTTCCTACCCTCCTTTCCACTAACGAGAAGCTAATTTTTAACAACTTCTAGAAATTCACATTTCTGGTAATTCCTAAGAATCGTATTTTTAGTAATTTCTGATTCAAATTTCTAGTGGCTCCTGAAAAAATATATTTTTAATCATTCCTAAAAATTGTAATTTCTAGTAACTCCTAAAAATGGTATTTTTAGTAGTTTCTGGATATTCAAATTTCTAGTAATACCTTAAAATCGATTTTCTAGTCATTTCTTATTCAAGTTTTTAGTGACTCCTTAAGGCGCGTTTTTAATCAATTCTAGAAATTCTAATTTCTAGTGGCTGTTAAACATTGTTTTTTTTTAAAGAAATTTCTGGAAATTCTCATGTCTAGTGAATCCTAAAAATAAGATTTTTAGTAATATCTGGAAATGCTAATTTCTAGCGAATCCTAAAAATTGGACTTTCAGTAATTTCTAGAAGTTCTTATATCTGGTGACTCCCCAAAATTGTATTTTCAGTAGTTTGTGGATATTCAAATTTCTAGTGAGTCCTAAAAAGCGTACTTTTAGTCTTTTCTAGTTATTTTTAGACATTCCAATATCTACTAATTCCCATTTTGAGTAATCGACATAATTCCAATTCATAGTCAATAATTCCTATGAATTCCCATCTTTGGTAACTCGAGAAAAAAATGCCAATTACCGTTAATTCCTAAAAGATGCAATTTCCAGTATTTCTATAATTTCCAATGTTTGGTCATTCATAGGAATTCCAGTTATTTTATGGATTCATGAAAATTTCATTTCCTTATCACGTCCACAGGGAGACTCGGGCGGTCCTCTACAGTGCCGAAGACGTAGCGACGGAGTGTGGCAACTCACGGGGGTAACTTCCTTTGGATCGGGATGCGCGAGACCCGGCTTTCCGGATGTCTATACCAGGTTGCGATATTATCTCGACTGGATCAAAACGACGATCGCGACGGCGCCCGAATTCGACATGATTCCCCCCTGAAGCAACCCTTCGACCGTATGGCCATAAAAAGTGTACATACTCGTTCGCCCGCACGCCCTAGTGGCGACAGATTGAACAAACCAAGATGGCCGCTCGGAGTCACCCATATACAGAGCTATACATGGCAAAGTATTGTTTTTCCAGGGCAATGTAGATAAATTGTTATCATGGTATATAACAAATAAGTATTGTTATCAAAGTATACAATTTAATACTGCATACATTCGTTGGTAATCTCCATCAATGTCTTTTAAACCCTTTTCGCGTTAAAGCGACACAAGACCATGCGACACTAGCGCCATCTGCCGGCTCCAATACTCATCAGTTCCGCTGACGATTTCGATTGGTAGTTTAATTTTGTCTTTTTGAGCACGTGCATGCAAAAAAAACACGTAAGTTAAGAACGGACTCGTAATAATTTGTTATTTCGTGTAATAAAATCTACCTATTTATTAAAAAATTCTTTACGGTTCTTTAGGGTTTCTTCTTTTTATAGTTTTCTATCTAGTTCACGAACGTAAATATGCAACTATTATACATTTTTACAATCGGGACATCGTTCCCTCCGAAATCATACCCACCCCGAACTTCGAGAATGTTTGCTTTTGTTTTCTCGTCGAGAACTTTTGTTAAATATTTTTTTCTCGGTCTTGTTTCAGAACGTTTTATGAGGCCGAATATTTTTTGACTGGATATTCCGGAAACGACGCTCCTGAATTTCTGTTATAAGTACGACTAGATGATTTTTGCGATAATCATAATGCTTAAATAAACTTCAAATAATCCTCCAATAAAATAGTAATTCTGCAATAACAATTCTCAAATAAACTTCAAAAAATGATAAGAATTCTAAAATAATTCTCCAATAAAGTAATAGCTCTCGAATAATAATTCGTCAGAACTTTATCTGACCGGATATTTATGAACGGATACTCGTTGGAAATACACTGAGATTGTTGCAATAATAATAATTCTCAAATGCATTTTCCAATCATTCTCAAATGAACTTCAAATCGTAATTATTCTGAAATAAATTCTCTAATTAACTTCAAATAATAATAACTCTCAAATAATTCTCCCATGAAATAATAATTCTGAAAACAAACTTCAAACAACAATTCTCAACTAAACTTCAGATAATAATAATTCTCAGCCAAATTCTCAAGTAATTATCGAATGAACGAAAACGCGATAGTTTATTAACGGCAAATTACATTTACAAAAACGCCCATTTCGTTTAAAACAAATCAAAGCTACAGACTCAAAAAGTAAAAAATTCTCAACACGTTTTTCATCCCGCGTACCTGTTGGATTCCCTTTACGAGTGACAAAGCTGCGCTCGTCCACACGTCCATGAGTTTACCGAAGCCCATAAAATGGCGCTGCGGTCGCGCAGGAACTTGCGCCCTGGGGTGAGCCAGGAGCGTGTCGACCAAAAATCCATTCACCGCCGAGCAGTACCGCCGAGCGTGGCGTTCCCCGGCGCCTGTTTACCTCACCACATTTCCTATATATCGCCACGAATTCGTATTTTTGTCCAGCGAGTCCACGCATAAATTGCTTTCCGTTTCGCGTTCTCACCGTCCATCCGTTTCGGTGTCAACAATGCGAATATTCGCGTCCTCGTACGCGACGATAAAACAAAAATGCCAAGAATAAACATAATTTGCGAAAACGACTGTAGCGCGAGTTCCGCAAGTCGAGCCTACATCCCTGAGCGCAAAACTCGCCCGTTGTAGAACGTGTCCTCGCGAGCAATTTCGGGCGGGGTGGGGATAGGTCAGATGGCGCGCGAGTATCGTCGGGCGGGTGCAAAATCAGCGTTTATTTTTCATCCGTTCATTTTTCCACTCCCGGCATCAACGCAGTGAATTGTCCTCAAAGCCCAACGAAAAACTTCGAAAAAATCTCTCGTCGCGCGAGTGTCCAAAAGATGCGTTGCAATTCGTGGAGTGTTTCGTCAGTACGCGTCAGGCCGTATTGGCCGTAGGGCCTAGACACGCCGGACGTGCAATCCAGCGTCATCCGAGCTACAGAGCCGAATTCTCCCACAACGCAACATTCCACGTTATTCCTAACTGTTCAAAAGTCCTTTCTCATTCCTACCGATTCCAACCGATATCTTCTCGCGTGGGAGAATCGTCGAATTCTGCGTGCCGCCAGAGCGAAGCCGCGAGTGTGCGCGCGCGCGATCTGACGCGTAGTGGTAGCAAGGGGTACTTGTGCTCTAGCCGAGAAAAGCGAGAGGGGTGTATTGTATCGTATCCCCGGAGCGCGGTGCGGAAAAATCGTCATCGCTTGCACTCTCCCCGTAATCAAACTTCACCCCGCGGTTTCTTATCACCGTGCGCGTCCGCGTTATCACACCAACCGCCGTGTCCTCGGAAGGCCGTCATCCCCCTCGTCACTGAAGTATCTCGTGCGATCATTGCAGGAAAAAAAAAAGACATGTGGACTCTGAGCTCGCGATCTTGTCGTGCGGAGAACTAGCAGGCGAGGAACGTTCGACGATGGCAATTTGTAGACTAGTTGTGTATAACTGTATCGCCTGCGCCAATAGACCGACTACGGTGGTAGGGTGTTCTATATATTAAAATACATATATTTACACATATATATATATATATATATATATATATATATATATATATACACATACGCAAATATATATGCGCACATAACGTTGGATCCATGGCATGAACGCTGATCTGGCCCGGATTTATACTCTAGTAGCAGAAGTATCTTCATCGACGAATATTTGTCAGACAGGAAGAAATATATATATATTCTATATGAGTGTTCGTCGCTGGACGGACGAATAATACGCCTGTAATACGACGTGAGTTGATACTTTATAAAGCATTACCCTCTCGCATTTCTATATATAGTATCTGCTTTCTGCTCGATCTGGTGCTATATATATATATATATATATATATATATATATATATATATATATATATATACATATATATATATATGCACAAAACCCCGCACGATCTATACAGGCATACGCGACCGCACGCTAGTGGCTTATTCCGATGCTTTTTTTTCGTCTTGCACACACTTGCGCACACACGCCATTCGTAAATTAATATAATGAATAGCCTCGTGTCGAGGAGGGCGCCACGCCGACTGCAGAGAGTATTATTTTTTTCAAATTGTCGGCAATCGCGACGAAGTATCCACAAGTTGTGTAAGTATAATTGGCGTCAAAATTTTTTTTTTTTCAATTTTGGCTATGGCACTGGCGAGGGTACGTACATTTCTTTACGCCTTAAAGCGTGAAAAATCGACGCCACACATGCCTTAAAACGTCTGTGAAGGCTTGGGGTAGTTATGATATTTTCGTAGGCGCGGGTGGAATAATTGTGTGCTGAGAGGGTGGAGTAATCCTGCACTGTGGGGGATGAGCTTTTGATAGTAAGTTTGAGATGCCGTAGCTGTATGTCTTAGGAGGATTGTGGTTTCGGTGCACGTTTCTGAATTTGGGCTGCGGAGAGTTGCGGTAACAACAGAGTCTCTGGAGATCCTGCAGGCGCAACAGTGTTGGGAAGATGATGCACCTGGGAAGGGTGGAGTTTTCTGTGCAGTTGAAGTTGGCATTGGATTGGACAGAAACTTGTTCTTGAACGTCTTAATTCTAGATCTAAAATAACGCTTCTTTTCTTCAAATTAAGGATTTTTGGGACAATTGACAAAATATTACCATTTGATTTAAATTTGCACGCTGAATTCTTTGTCATTTGCTGAATGTACCCTCCAATGTTGTATCTATTGTCTACGCTGTTTCTATAAAATTTATAATTGAAAAAACACTTTTCAACATAGGTTGATCCCTATGATTATCACTGAATGGCAGTTTCACGCATGAAAAAGTGTGAAAAAATGTTAAAAACATTATGCAAAGTCGTTAAACCACTCGGTACATTATGACAATTTTATCACCGGTGTCATAATGTACTCCTTGTGTTAACTGATCATAGGCTTCTTCCTATGTTAAAAAGTGTTTTTTTAGTTGAACATTTTATGGAAACGGTGTAGATGATCGATTTACAATTTGGAGAGTGTATTCAGCATATGACAAAGAATTTACGATGTAAATTTGAAGCAAATGGTAACATTTCGTCGATTGTCCCAAAACTTCTTACCTGGACAACTTGAACATTTCTCTTGCGTTATTTGGCTGGGAAGAGAAAGAAGACAGACATAGCATGTTTGGCTTTGAAACGGGGGAATGCACATTGCCGATAGTGCGTAGTTTGCATTGTCGGAATGCAAGGATCTTTTTTTCTTCATTTTTTTTTTAATTTTCGCAGTTGACCAAAGCCTTTTTTTTGGCAAGTTGGGGTCGTGAATCTATACACATCCACACACTATAAAAGTAAACTTTGCGTGCCTGTATATTGAAAGTATTTGCAAATAATTAACTGGGGAGATGAAGAATGATAGAATGCATCGAAATCATATTTGGAATTTTCGTTTGTTTGTTTGTTTGTGCACATATCAGAGAAAAACTACTGACCCAATCTGGATGGAGTTTTTCGAGAAATATAGGGCTGAATGTGGAGTAACTTTTACTTTTATTTCAACGCAATCGGCTCACTCAATGGAAACGTATGAGAATGTGAAGTTTTCAAAAGTTTATTTGAAAAAATGGTGTTGGTATGTATTTCAATCGTTTGCTTGTACGAATTCACAGGCACAACTAATCTCCAATAAAAGTATGTAAAAAAGTTGAATAATTGTCAAACCTTGAACGAGCCGAAAAAAAAATACTGCAATTAAAGGGAAGAAAAACTTTGTTGCGTTTTAAGCAACTTAAAATGATGTTGAAGTTTGCGCCGTTGGAACGCAACGAAAGTTTAGTAGACCGAACTTTCTTTGCTAAATTTGGGATACAAAATGCACTTAAGGCCTTGGGCCACAGTAACGGGTCATCATAAAATCATGTGCGAATTTAACAATTTTTTTTTGGTATGAAAAAGTGATTCACGCATAAAATTAATTACACATCTATTAGTATGAATATCAAGCTGTTCATTTTTTTCCTATGTACAAAATGGCCGTTTAATATTTTCTTTTATCTTTTTTTTAGACGTTCCGCGGCGTGACATTTAGCTTCCACAATTTTTTACCTAGAACACAATATTCTCGTCAATCTACAGTAGTATACCTAGAGAAGTACTTACGGAATTTAAAAAATATTGTTTTATTCAAAGGTAGGTATTCGAACTTAAGAAATGAATTTTCAGTGAAAAATTTCGTTATAACTGCTCATAAACTGCTCAAAAAATGAAAAGTTTTCGATTAATCAGAAATTCCATACGTACTTCTCTGCGAAATGTAATTTGGAACACAACTTTTAAATTTGAAGTAAATCAAGTGAAAATTGTTGGTTCTTTGTCACGCCAATTGGAAAAAAAACTGTTTCGAGAAGTTTCGAGTAGTGGGCCATTTTGTACATAAAAAAAATATTTTCTATCAGCTTGATATTCATACTAAATAGATGTGTAATTAATTTTATGAGTGAATCACTTTTTCATACGAAAAAAAAAATTGTTAAATTCGTACATGATTTTATACGCGTTACTGTGGCCTTAAATAGTTTTTAGGGTCGTTATCAGAAATCTATGGGCCAAAATCGTAGGACAAGATTTTGGATGATGTAGAAAATGAAGAAAGAATCGTCATTGCATTCCGACGATACAAACTTCAACATCATGCTTCAAAGTCGTGAAGTTTGCATCTTTGTAACGCAATGGCAGTTTTTTTCTACATTCAATCTTCCTCATTTTTACTATAATATATTTTTTTCGTAGATTTGTATTGTAAACCGCCTGCTAGGTTTCAAAAAATGGTCGAGGAAGTTTCGTAGGCCAAATCTACCAAAAGAAATTGAAGGAATGCAGAAATATTAATTCTCATTGCATTCCAGCGATGTGAACATCAGCTGCATTATTGAACTGGATTTATCGCAGAAGGATCAACTAGTTAACTTCAGTACCCACATGTTTGAATGGTACTGAAGTTTGCATCGTTGAAACGCAAAAAAAGTTCATTAATTTTATTTCCTTATTTTTATTAGTACGAAAGATCTTTTTATAAAGGTTTATATTGTAGGCCGTTAATAAGTATCTTGCAAAATGGTTGCTCGCATTTTTGTTGGCAAAATCAGCCCAAAGAAATCAAAGGAATTCCGTAATATTAATATTCATTGCTTTCCCACGATGCAAACTTCACCATGGCCAATGGTGTTGAAGTTTGCATCGTTGGAAAGCAACGAAAGTTCTGTCTTACATTTTATTTTCCACATTTTTATTATTATAGGCGATCTTATTTTGTTAGATTTTTATGTAGATCGCAAAATAAATGTCTTAAAAAATGGTTGAGGGATTTTTGTAGGCGAAATTTGCCAAAATAAGTTAAATTCGTTGCAGTCCAACAATGCAAACTTCAGCATCGTCCATGGCCATGAAGTTTGCATAGTTTGAATGCAACGAAAATTCTTACTTTTTTTTTCGTTTTTATCTCATTTTTATTATTTCACAAACTACTTTTTTGCGGATTCAAATTCTACATCTCTAAATGAGCGACAAAAAAAAATGACTGAGCGATTTTTGCAAGATTCGCGAAAGGAAATCCGGACAATTGAAAAACAATAATTTTCATTGCATTCCAACAATTCAAACTTCAATCTCACACTGCAACCTCATATTTTTTATCCTTCACCGATGTAGTACTAGCGGAACAATATTGTGCTGATAACTTCCTTCCGTACCCGCGCACAAGCACGCAATAAATGAGAACGAAGTTTGCATCATTGCAACGCACCAAAAAATATTTTATTCCAAATTGCACAAACTTCATTTGGCCACTTAAGACTGTGAAATTCATTCAAACGTTTTTACGTATTCTCATCAGAGATTGCACGACCTCGATTATCAAGAAAAAGCCTTTGGACACTGACAAAAACAAACAAACAAAAAATGAAGAAGAACAAGATCCTTGCATTCAAACGATGCAAAGTTCACGGTCGTCGCAATAATAGAAACCGTTAATTATTCAAAGATTCGCAACTAATCGAACGTTTTCCCGTCAGGTCTCGCAGCCAGTGGCCGTCTCGTCGAAGCAAGCGAGAAATCCGAAGAGCCCGAGGTCCGATCGTCTCTCGGGAAAAAATAATGATGTCCCTGAAGCAAGAGAGCAAGCGAATGAGCGGGGAGAGCATGGCATCCGGTCCGGTGATAAGGGTCGGTCCGATAATAAATCCGACTACGAACGAGACGATTTCGATAGTGATACCGTTGTCGCCGTCGGGGCAATTGTCGGGATTGCCGAGTCGTATAATAACGGAGCGCACGGTATCGGGTAAGGACACAGTGGAGACGAAGATCGAGGAAGTATCGGGCACGATAATCGACCCCAGAGAGGCAAAGTTGGAGCGTTCGCGGGCGAACGTTTCCCATCAGCCGTTGGATCAAGAAGAATCGATGGCTATAGCGATGGCGGCGGCTACGTCGAGCGAACCAACGCGAACGAAGGACAAACTCGCCGTGCCCGCGCTCTCGTCCACCTCGAGCTCCATCACGATGAGCCATCAACAGCAACGCGCCGACAAAACAAAAGGTTGCCCCTTTCCGACCTGTTCCCGCTACGGTCGCGCCTTTTCGCGGGCTCACGATCTCAAGCGTCACATTGCGCGCCACGAGACCCGCAAGGAACGCCTCGTCGAGACGAGCCGCGGCGACATTCGCACGTGCTCCCAGTGCGGCGAGAGTTTCCTCAACGAGACGATACTCCAGCGACACGAGCGCACGCACAACAAACCCCAACAGGAAACAACGGCGACGACGACTACCACCAGCCCGTTGCCTCTCGTCCTAACGACGTCCTCGTCGTCGATCATAGCAGCCGCCGCCGCGAGCCTCGGCACCACGGACCCCACTGGCTCGCGCAATCACTGCTATCCTTGCAGCGTGTGCAAGAAAAAATACGCCAACGAGAACAAACTCAAGGAACATCTCGTTACTCATGACAAGGTTCACTTCCATTCGGTTATTTGTCGATCAGATTTTCCCCTGAACCATGGAGCCAAGATACCGGGAGGTCCAGCGAGGCCTTTCAACTCGTCCCCAAAACGATTACGAGAAAAGATTGCGCTGGGTGCTCCGGCACCTAGTATATGTAGATATACGCTAAACATGGGTGCGATCTAAGACAGATCACAGATGATGTACTTAACGGGAGATATACACCTAGGAGCCGGAAAAAAGGTTATTTTTACGAATTTTTTCAAGGAAAACCATTTGAAATTTCGAATTGGGGTTTTAATTGTCTAAAAGTATATACATTCAAAAATATGTTTAATTTTCTTTATTTAAAAATATCAAAAATATACAAGGATATTGTACGATCCTTGGAGCGTCGTAAAAAAATCGGTACCCAAAATTTCTCGAAAACTAATGAACCGATTGCCTTAAGGTTTTTTGTGGTTATTCTATACGCCATTATCTAGTACTTATCATAGGATTTTTTTTCCGTTACTTAGTTTTTGTTTTATAGGCAAAATAATCACTAATTTTTTGCCCAAAAATCACTATTTATGTTCAAACGTCCGCCATTTTGTCATAAATCGATATTTTCAATGTCGGCTATGACAAGTACTAGATAATGGTGTATAGAATAACCACAAAAAACCTCAAGGCAATCGGTTCATTGGTTTTCGAGAAATTTTGGGTGCCGATTTTTTTACGATGCTCCAAGGATCATACAATATCCTTGTATATTTTTCATATTTTTAAATAAAGAAAATTAAACACATTTTTGAATGTATATACTTTTAGATAATTACAATCCCAATCCGAAATTTCAAATAGTTTTCCTTGAAAAAATTCTCAAATATGACCTTTTTTCCGGCTTCCAGGTATGTATCTGCCCTACCCTTTTTCGCTTTTGAGTTTTTTTCGAACCGTCATGAGGAAATTATGAATCGACGGATATTTCGACGTTTGATGTCACAATCGGTCTGTCGTGAGGTTAGAAACTCATCCGATCACTTTCACCTCGTTGATCAATATATGTAGGTGCCGCTGCTCCCCAGCGCCATCACTTCGACACATTTTCGGGTACGTTTTTTTCAGCGCCTTTGCATTGGCGCTGGACCTGCTGGTATCTAGGCTCCTTGTCCTGAACGTTGGCACACTACGTAGCGACGAATTAAAACTCGAGCGTACAAAAGCTATGGAAAAGGTCTTCATTTTCACGTAGCTATTTGAAAATGCAGATCGATTTGTAAAAAAGTGATATCGTTAAGGAGGTACGATCATTACTACGAATCCAACTTTCGGATTTGAAAATTCTATATGATTTTGGCGAATACTCAACCGGAAGTGCGGTTATCGTGGTTTTTCTGCTCACGTATCCAACTAAAGCCGTTGGAAAACTGAAATTCGATAGATTAGATATAATAGATATTGTAAAAAATAAGAAAATCAATCTTCACCGTGAAGTTAAAGCACTACATTACAAGAAAGTTCCAGTTTCCGGTTAAAATGGTCAGAATAATGCAATAGCACTCACAGACGTAGCAACGTCGCGAGTGACAGTTGATGCGTTTGGCGAACGTAACCCAGCTTTGTTTTGAAATTAATTTGACTAGAAGCCGCCACAAAGTATGCAAACAACAATTTATGGAGTTTTATCATTTATCACGTATCAATAATATGTATAATTATATTCTGCCTATCGTGTTGATTCCGCTGAGGTAGTTCAATGAATTTTATTACGTTAATATTATTACGAAGATTACTACCGAGTCGTTGATAATTTGATTTTTCAGTTTTTGTTTGTTCACGTGCCATAAATTCATCATTTACCACAACATTTGGCACACTGTAATCGATAATACGAATAATCAACATAAGTAAACATCGATCAGCGCAGCTGTGGGTAAAATAAATGTTGACTCTTTTTTGACCCCGTGGAAGTGATCGTACCTCCATAAGGACCTTTCGATGTCTTTTAAGGTATCTCTTGTGAATTTGGAGACAATCAAGTGGTTCTCGAGACATATGCACCGACTTTGAAAACAGTGTTTCGAGAAAAACCGCGTTTGAAGTTCGAAGTATGGTGCTGCTTTTTCAGGGAAATTTTCAGGGAATATTGTTAAACGGTAATACTATCGAATGAAAACATTAATAAAACTACGAAAAAAAGTGACTAGCAGAATTTTCGTAGCCGCGATCTTTCAGAGAAAACGTAAGACTGTCTAAACCTGCTAAATTGGCGCGAATTTTTTTTTTTCCATTTTATCATTGGGTATAATAGTTGATGGTAACTTATTTTTTATTAAGTGCCACTGTAATTTACCGATGATTCAGAAGGGCCCTGCTGATGCCCTCTCAAAATACGGCCCTCCGCGAAAGTAATCCTTAAGCGTGAACTGAGACCGAAGCTGAATGAGAGTAACTCCTTTTCCATAAGACACCACGTCAATTTCGGCAACGTTGGATGTATTTATTCAGCCCAAAGAGTCGCTAAATCTTCAGTTTTTGAAGACACATACTTCCCTGCAGCCGTAGCGCCTAAAAAAGATTCAGCAGCGATCTAATAATCAAGTATAGTAGGTAAAAAAAAGTACTTGTACACGTCGTTTTTTTTTTTTCAAATTATCCATCCAAAAAAACGCTTTATGAACTTTCTGTGCCCGATAGCTTATCCTAAACATACAAGCCAAATTAGCAAGTTCCGTGTGAGGTGTACAAATACTTTTTTACCCAGTGTACGTGCCCGTACTACCTTGATAATCGTTTGACCTTGATAATGTCAATTGTTTCAATAGATCAAAAGTGTCTCCCTTCTCGCGATTTCGCGTCGACAATGCACACTAAAAGTTCGCCTCAAATCCGAACTATACGGAATTTCGCCTTGAAAATTGGACATTCTTGAGCCGTATAACGAAGATACGACGAAAGAAGACCGATTTGTTTTTACCATTCGCCAAGAGTGTACCGAGCCGTCAGAATAATCGTGATTTTTTTCCAAAATGCTAATCGTTTCGACATTTCAGGGCCCGGGTAGCAGCAACGTGTGCCTGCTCTGCGGCTACGAGTTCGACGAGGCAGCAAAGTTGCAGAATCACATGAGGGAGCACACGACGAGTATGCTGCACTCGCAGCAACCGGAAGCGTCGAACGGCGATTCGGGAAAGTCGATGAATCGATCGATCAAGCTTGAGGATCACGAGGTGAAGCAGGAGAAGAGTCTGGAGGACGTTGATGATGATCAGGACGAGGACGACGAGTTCATGCTCGAGGAGATGTTGCTGCTGAACAAAAATCCGCGTTTGATGCGTCCCACGATTGTGCCATCGAGCACGAACGTGAGCAACAGCTCGGCGTACTCGATCGCAATAGCAACATCGTCCTCGACCTCGGTAACGTCCTCGTCGAGTTCCTCGTCGCCGAACATCGTCGTCGGCAGTAGCACCACCACCAACAACAACAAGATACGATGCGACTACTGCTCCAAGACCTTCAAGACCAAGTGGACTCTCAGCTCTCACGTGGCTGCGCACGAGGGACGTTTCCAGTTCGGATGCACCCGCTGCGGCAAGAAATTCGTCCGCAAGAGCCACTTCGAGGGACACGTGCGCTCGCACGAGGCCGCGAGGCCCTACGTCTGCGAACAGTGCGGCAAAACCTTCAAGGAACTCAAGCATCGTCGGGAACACACCAAACGAAAACATCCCGGCAATCAGAACGCCATACAAAATCTACTGGATAGCATTAGCGCTTGCGTCAACGAGGAATCCACGGTCGGCGAACAGGCCAAGTTCACGCTACTCATGCCGATGAACTTTGGCGCGTAATAAGGACGCGAAGAGTCTTAGTATTACGGGGTGCTCGTTAATCGCGTCAATGCGAAGCTCGAGGGGCTACGACCAAATGTCCGTTTCGCAATCATTTATTTCGATCTTGCAACGACACTTGAGTGTCCGCCTTCGATTTTATTGAAACTCATATATGTGACGAAACATTGAAAACGTTTTCGAGGGGGAAACGACCCCTCGAAGAAAGACGTGTCACCCCTTAATTTATTTTTTCAATTCTATAGTGGATTTTTCATCGCTTTACATCAGAAGAATTTTGATTTTTGTTTCATTCAGATTCCTCCCTTAAAACTGTCTTTCCACGGATAAAACAAAATAGGGGTCTAATAGTTTTCAATGTTCACAAATCGACGGCGGACACTTTAATAATGTTCTTTGTTAGCGATCCCCAACGCATTTTTGCTCACGAGTATTCAGTTCGTAAAGTCGTTATGGCTATTTTCCCAGTCTGCGACTTCTGCCTCATCAATTGAAATTCGTAACTTTGTGTCGTAACTATCGATACGTCAGTATCAATAAGAAGAAGGAACATAGTGAACGTAATCAACGATTCGCTCAGTTCGAGAAACTCGTCAGTTTCCAAGTTCGCATCGTTGGAACGCAATGAAAATTCACTTTTTTTTTATTGCACAATATTTGCACAAATGTTTTTACGTATTCTTATTAGAGATTTACGACCTCAATTAGCAGAAACAGGCCGTGGATGATGAAAATTAAGAGAATCGTTGCATTCCAAAGATGCAAACTTCAACGTCGTTAGTTTCATAAATCAGTAAGGTGTCATTCGTACCAAGAGTAAGAGTCTACTAACTTTTGTAAAGTGATCAATTTCTATTATCCATCCGCTAAGATTGAAAATTATGGCGGCAGAGGAGAGGGGTTTAACGTCGCTCAACGTCGCTTTAGCCTCTGCATCTTTTCTCATTTTTCTCAATCCCGTCGACTCCCTCGTCCCTCGACACGCGATCGATGAAAAAAAAAAGCAACCTCAATTGTATCCACGCTCCGGGAATAACGGGGAGTAGGGTCTCGGGAACGTGTGCCAAGCGGGAAAAAACGTCTCGAGCTATGATCAAAATTACATGGCAAAAAACGACGAAAAATGCATCCCGCGATTAACGAACGCCCCTATTGCGATATCTCGATTATCGTTACTACCGCTATTATAATTTTTTATACGATGTGCCCGTATTCGCGTCGTCGATCGGACGTGTGTCTTCTCGTTTGCCACTGTATTCTCTCGCTCTCAATCGTCCCGAGTTCTTGATTGCGATCGTTATTCGTATTTGCTCCGACACACGCACACTCTGTGTAATTCACTGCTATAAGATAACCGTCGATAATGTCTAAGCACGAAGGCCGAATCGCTTCTGTTCATTACACTTTTCGGTGTGAGCTTATATACTCGAAAAATAAAATCGTAAAGATGTGTTAACTTCCGGAGGGTTATTCAGTTACTGTGAGTTGCGCGTTCGCGATAATCGAGGGAAAAAGCGTTTCAAAGGATTGCGAACAGCGCCCCGGGCGCCATCTGTCTTTTGTCGACGTTCACGACATTCCGTTCGTTCAGTTTCATTTGACTCGAGAGAGCGAGTCATTTCTATTAGCGGATAGACGGGAAAGAAGGGAAAAAAAGATGACAAACATGACAGGCTTGTCAGTGACATGGTGTCTCACGGCTTCGTGATTCGTCGAGCATCGACTCGCAGCAGTGCCACAAGGCTCGAGAAATCTTTTATCTCGAAAGAGCCTGAAGTCTTGGGAAATTATTTTTACTTTTGCCGTTGCTGTTGTTGGTGTCGTTTGCGGCTTTTTGACCATGAATACGAGACGCAAGAGACAGCGAAGAACGAAAAATGAATCGGCCAGCGCTGCGGTGATAAATAAGAAACGAAACGACGGGGAAGAGGTGGAGAAAAACGCGAGTGGCAGAGCCGAGCACAGACTCGAAAATCTTCCGCCGGAAGTTTTGGAGATGATATTCCGTCTGTTGCCACTCGGTGACGTGTCGGCATCGATTCGCTTGGTGTCTAGGTTAGCAGGGGCAAATAGTCTCAACTTGTACTTCCTTTCTCCCGCTCACTTCCGCCCCCTCCGCCAGATGCCCTTGCCGGCTTTTACCAATCCCTTGCACTTTTATCCCGCTCGTTTCCCAATGCACCATCGCGTCAGCACGAGGGCACAGGGAAACTGGTAAATCTGTGCCGATACGGGCGTCTGTATTTTCACCGTCAGTTGCGCCACCATCGGAAACTCGGCAAATCTACCTCCCGCTCGGCGGCCCGCAAGCCGGTGCGCGGCTGAGCGGTCACCCATCCGAGTTTTGGCACTTTTACCGCTTCTTGAATCAAGCTCGATTCAGCTACCGAAATGCCTTGTCACAAGCAGTATACCCAATTATGTGAGGGTAATTAAAGCGAAGATAAAAATCGATTTTGTTTCTGTACCTGAGGAAGGGTTTCTTTTGTTTCGTTTTTTTTTACTGTTTATGCGAGGATTAATAATTAGAAGAACAATCATTACAGTTGTATTTATAAAGGAATTTAGGTTACGAGGTAATTCACTCGCCGCAATTACCCTTATAAGGGCAATTACATTTTTTCGTGGCAATTTTATAGCACCATTTTTGAATTGTATTCAAATGGGAGTAATTACCCACGCATAAATCGTGTAACAGGAAAGATGTGCGTCAAATCGGGGCTGTATCGAAGAATTGGTTGGAATGTTGTGCTCAATGATTCTTATCATTTAAAAATGTTATGATTAATATTATGAAAGAGGAAGCTCGAAGAACACAAATTATTGCTACTGTTACTACTGTTTGTAGAATACAGACCCAAACGATCTCAAGTTTGGCCAACTTGGGCAAAAAAACAGAGTTTCGATAAAGATAAATATAGAAAATCGTTGCACTCCAACCATGCAAACTTCAACGTCATGTAAAATAAACGTATACACCAAGTGTTTTAGCGTCATGAAATAGAACTTTGCATCGTTGGGGTGCAAAAAAATCACGTTGAAGTTTGCATCGTTGAAACACAGAAAAATTCATGTTTTTCAATTGCATCATTTTTTGGTCGTTTTAAGCTGTGGAAATTACTCAAACGTATTTACGTATTCTGGATGGAGATTTACGACCTCATTTGCGAAAAAAGGGCTTTGGATAATAATAAAAATAAAGAAACTAAAAGCGAAAAAAATCGTTACGTTCCAGCCATGCAAACTTCAACGTCGTAAAAGAAAAGATTATTCCTTATTCACTCAAATTCCTCTTGGCACATCTTAGTTGTGAAAATCCCTCCGAATTTGAATAAGAAAAAAACATCTGTAGAACAATTATATTGTCTTTATTGAAGAAATAAAAATATAAGCGCAAGTTTTATTTGCATTCCGACTATGCAAACTCCAGCAGCATTTTAGGCTACTAATTATTGTACAATCAAAGTTTGATTGGCTTTTCAGCACTTCCTCTTCCATGGTATTAAGGCGAGATATGCATTTGGAACGATCAAACAAACGATTTCTTTTTTTCTCTTTAAACGATATTACTATATATGTAGAATATTTTCCCAAAGTTTCAAAGCGAAAAAGTTTCAAAGCGCCTCACCGGTCGGACATTAAACCGATTGAGTTGAAATTTGGTAGAAATGTGGATAATATTGCTACCTTCTGCTCGACGAGAATTATTTCTGAAAAATTAGAAAAAAACTTACTAATAATTTTTTTTTTAAACGACCTTTTTAATCCAAATTTCACAGAAATTATGCGTTAAATGTTGATTTTTTTTGTAAATGTGTGCAGTTATCTTAAATTTGCATTTACTCATTTCAATTACTGTCAAATAGAAACTATGCATGTTCCGAATGAAAAAATTTTGACTTTTTTTTGCAAATCAAAGACGATGTGAAGTTAGACTGAACGCCAATTTGATTATAAATGAACAAGTACCACAGCTCCGCCGTTTTGATTATAAATGAATTCAATAAATTGTTTTGTATACCTAAATATACTATTGCAGTATACCGAAAATTTTATTAACGTAGAATAATCATTTCATCGTTAAAAAAATCCCTCGGAATTGCTTCATTTTTTCCCGTCTAAATGTATATCCCGCCTTAAGGGAGGTTTCCACTTCATTGGGCCAAAAAATGTTCGATTTTTCACAATTTTTTTTGCGAATTTTTTTAAATATTTGCCAACGAAGTGGCTACCTCCCTTAATTATTATAGCATTGTTGAAGCGATGAGAATCGTGAAAAATATCGCTGAAAGTCTGACCGATCTTGGAGTCCCTAAATTCGACGTATCTACGTGCCAAGCAAAGAGACGAAATGAATTTTTCTTTTCCTTGTGCACCAACGAGGACACGAATATTAATTGGAATTTTGTTGCAGGCGATTTTCGACGATTGCCACCTCGGTACTGAACGGCGCTTTTCTCGCAGCGGGTACGCGGCTGGATGCAACGATGAGTCACATCGACGCGACGAGACTGTCAAGAGCGGGAACAGATTTGGAGCTGTTCGTTTGGAGCAGAGCCTTCAACGTTCTCGAGCTCGTCAGGGCCCAGTACAAAATGCTCAAAGCCGTCACGTGGAGATACACGCATCCGCCAAAATCAGCGAACTTCAATCGCGTCTGCTTCTACGCCGGAAGTCTGCTGGACGAGCTGAACGCCGTTCTCGAAATGGCTCGTAATCGACCGAGGGCCTTGTCGAGCGAGGGTCGAGCCCGGGGAGTTGCCACGATAAGCTACGAGGAAGTCATCACCAGTCCGATCTCCTCCTCACGCGTCGTGTCCTTCGTCGCTCTCTGCAAACGTTTTATGAATTATTTCGAAAAGGTCTCCGAATGCAAAGTGAACAGGTAAACCCGTAGAGATGATAATGTTGAAGTTTCTTTGGGTTTTTGACGAAAATGTTTCTTTTCGCTTTTTTTTTATTACCCCAAATCTTTTTTTTCGAAGATTTATGCCGTATTTGCATTTTTGTAGTTTGAATGCACTAGAAAAAAAATTAAGGGCTATAGAGAAAGGAATTTGTTGCATTTCAAGGGTGCACGCTTCAACGTCATTGGGGGCATTTCTGACGTTGAACTTCGAACATAACTCAGCATTGCTAATCAATCAATGGGCCCGTATTAAGGAGTTTCGGGACAAATGAAGAAATGTTACCACTTGCTTCAAATGTATGCAGTAAATTCTTTGTCACACGCTGATTGCACTCTCCAAATTTTTAATCGATCGTCTACACAGTTTGAATAAAATGTACAAGTGAAAACACATTTTTTTTAACATTGGGTGATGCCTACGATCAGATAACACAAGGAGTACGTTATGACACTGATGACAAAATTGTCATAATGCACTGAGTGATTTGACGGTTTTGCATAACATTTTAAACATTTTTGCACACTTTTCCATGCGTAAAACTGCCATTCAGCGATAAGCGTAGGCATCTCCCCAGGTTGAAATATGTTTTTTTCAATTATAAATTTTATAGAAACGGTGTAGACGAGCGATTTATATTTGGAAGGTACATTCACTAAATGACAAAGAATTCACTGTATAAATTTAAAACAAATGGTAATATTTTGTCAATTGTCCCGAAACTTCTTAATAGCAATACCGTCTTGGTTGAAAGTGATGAGTCGTATCCTCGCAGACTAATCGCTGCCGTTCACCACAGAATTCTCGTTGAAACATTCGGGAACAGTTTTTTTCCAATACCATTTTAGGGGGTTCATCTACCTAGAGGCCTGAAAAAATACCAAAATTCCGATTTTTTTTCTGGGGACCGGTTGGTGACAAAGAAACGCATATTTTTTTAACACAAAGGTACATACATGGAGAGCTTTTAAGAAAAAACACAAAAAAAATACAGAAAAACAAAAACATGGGCGCCGGCGGATGATGCGATTTGTTTCACGACGTTGGGCGGTGGACACCCTCCAGCTTAAACGGTCCATCCGAAATCTAAAACCCAAACGGGTTATTCAAATTAACAATAAATACGAGTCGTTGACGATCGTCCATTTTCAAAATCATTTTTGTTAACAACGTGACGCCGAACTGAAACTCGAGCATACAAAATCTATGAAAAAAAATCGTTCTTTCACGTAATAATTAAAAAATGAAGATCAAATTTTAAAAAAGTGACATCGTCAACGACCTTTAAATGTTTCTCATCGTATCTCCTGTAAATTTGGAAAGAATCCATCAAGTGGTTCTCGAGATATGTCCACCGACTCCGAAAACAGAGTTTCGGGAAAAACGTGTTAAAGTTTGAAGTACCGCGCTGCTACCATGCGCCCGGCCGACTGTTAGAAGCTGCAGCTTACTTAGTTTAAAAAATATGTAAAAAAAAATTCAGGGAATATAGGTAAAAGGTGGTACTATCGAATAAAAATATATTTGGAAAATGCAATCCTTTGACCCACCTATGTAGATGATGTAGCCCGTTAATTCTCGAATCCTCTGAAGACTTTGTGTTTCCATATTCATCCAATTGCGAATGACGAATGGAACTGAACGAGAGAACGGTCATGACTTCTTTTCCATAAGAAACCACGCCAAATTCGTCAACATTGAATTTATCCATTTAGCCCAAACATCCGCTGAATCGCTTAAGTTTATAAAGACACTGTGCATTATCCATAGCGTGTTTAAAAAAGATTCAGTACTGCTCTAACCACATACGTACTCGTATACCCTAGTCTTGTGTAAAGAAAATAGATTCCGGAAACAAACGAACGAATATAGGATGTGAATAAAAGCCCAATCTACCGTACGAACGACTACGCAGTCCCGTGCATCAATGCTTCAAAATATTCCTTCTCTGCTTCAAAATATTCCTTCTCTAGGTGCTCCAAAGTACCGACCGAGCCGAACCCGTGACAGAGACACAAAATTCGTTTGCAAATTACTCCCCCGAAGAACCGACTTAACCCTTACTTGCCACACTTCTGTAAAACCCACATCGATACATTTTCGTATAAGAAAAAAGAGATGGTCGAGTTGTTTCGAACCCCACAGTAGCAAGTAAGAGTTAAGGTTTGCCAAAGACGCGAAGTCTTTTTCCAAAGTACCGTTTGTCCCAGGCCACTGCGAATTTTCAAAACAGTTGTCTCTCTCGTCCACGTGGCGGCTCGCTCGTTATGGCTGCTATCTAAAAAAAGTCTCCCGATATCTCTGGCACGCGTATGGATCCAAAGATCGGCCCTGGTGTCCGGTTGCAAAGCGATCGACGTGTTGGATTGTCTGGCGGTTGGCCGTGAGGTAACGCGTTATCACGTATCGTCGACCGGTCGAACGAGGTCGCCGTTGGGAGCGACGAATCCGGGAGGTTCCTCGTCCCCGCCCAGTCAGGTGACGAGAATCGGCGAAGGCCCCGACGACGTGATCGTGACGATGGGACTGCGATACGTGCTGCGACGAGCTTGGTTCACCTGTCTCCAAGTACCCTGCGCACCCGACGAAAATTCCTGGCGCGAGGATCAGCGATTCATGTACCTCCGACTGCGTCGTCTCGTCGGAAGCGTCAACGAGCATCATTTCGAGAAGTCTCACTTCGAGAGAGACTTGTTGCTGCGAACGAGCAGCGTGATCGGCGAGGGCGGAAGAAGGGCAGCCCGTAATCCCGCTGGTCCTCATCAGCAACCACCGAGGCCACCACCCGCGTCCACGTATTCCGGCTACGGCGTTTACGCTGGGCGCTTCTTCTACTACGGAAACATGAACAAGTACGCGTACGACAGCAAATTCAAGAACGTCCGACGGGAAACGGGCGTCTCATCGTCGGACGAATCCGGCCAAGACGACGAGACCGCCGGTAAGAGGCAGCGCGACTGCTTGGCGATGCGTAGCTATCAAGCCACCCTGCGCGCCACCTCGCGGCCGAGATTTGTACAAAACAAGATGGCCGTCGAAATTGACCGCGAGAACCATGGAGACCAGATACAGGGGGCCACACTCGGTCTTTCAACTCGTTCCCAAAACGTTATCAAGATAGATGGCGCTAGGGTGCTCCGGACCACGTGTATAGACATACGCAAAACACGGGTCCGATCAGTGAGGCTAGGCTCCATGATATTACTATACATAGAGCCCGCGGCACCCCAGCGGCATCTATGTTGGAGCCATTTTCGGTGCCTTTGCACGGGAGTTTGGTCTCCTGGTATCTAGTCTTCATGGCGTGAACAGGAAAAGGCTTTGGAGTCTAGATACGTAGATACAAGATGTACATTGAGAATGACACCGGAAGTAGTGGACTCGCGACCGGTGTGAAGCTTTGGCGACATCTCCGCATTTAGCCGCGTTGGCTTTAGGCAATACCGGGATGGGTTTAGCACTGGCCTGCGCACCGACTACTGAGCGTATGGCAGGGCGTTACTGGGTTTCCAATGGTAACAATGGGAGCTTTGAGCGCTTTTGAGATCGCTAGTGATCGTAGGTTGATGCGACCATAGAGTAACATTAAAAACGAGGCTTAGTTGGCGATAGCAGTCTGTACAAGTTAGCTCTCATTTTTCGGGGACCTTAGGGCGGGCAGGATATACATTTACAACAATCAAAAAATCAATTTTTCTTCAAGCGGTAGGACCTTATACGGTAGTGCGTCAATAATTCGGACGTCAAAAATCCGCCGCAACGCCTTAAATGCATTGTCAAAAAGTGACAGTCGATTTTGTCAAAATGGGCGTTGAAGTCTTCAGAGACCTCCCGCGATTAATGAAGACTCAGCGCAGACTCTTCGCCCTTTTGCCCCGAGACGTATCGTGTAAAATGTCAATTTCGAGCGGCCATTACACTTGAACGTCCTTATAATTTTCATTCCCTCGCGCAATAGACGACGAGGAGGAGGAGAGTGCCGAGAATCGAAACGTGGCGGTCGCCTCGAGACGCGGAGCTCCGGCTTTCGATCTCGTCATAAGAGTCGAGCTACGTTGCTCGGGCGATCTCGCGCCCCTCGCCGTTATCTCGAGTCTGCGAACGAGCGAGCTCGACGATCGTCAGGAATCCCCGAGGACCACGCGAACGCCGACAATCGGCGACGACCTCGATCGGCCTGTACTCTCACCGGCTTCGTGCGACGAGACTACGACCTGCCAGGATCGCGAGGATCAACAACTCTATTACAAGCTGAACATATCGTGTCCGGCATCGGCGGCGAATCGATTACCCGGAACTTTCACCTGGGAGCAACGGGGACCTTCCCACTCGCGTCGCAAACGATCGGATCAGGAACAACGACTTTCCCACTGACCGAAGTCTCGCCTACAGCAATCATTCGTTCGACCCTGTTCGTCCCAATCGTCTCTCAACGATATTACAGACTCTCGACGAGCTTTTTCGAGGTCATCCTCGGGAGCCCGCTCACGCGTTTCTTTCTTTTCTCACCGTCGAAACTCTTTCGAATTTTTGCTTCTCTTTTTTTTTGTTTTATTTACACGAAAGTTTTACGAAACGAAATTACAAAGGTTTACGTTCGCCGGAGAACGCGGTTTTTTACCTGGGCTAATTGTTAGCGGCCATGACCAAATTCACCTCGCCTTCGTCGCTCACCCGTTGCGGCATCCAAATCGTTTGATTGAGCTTCCTGGCGCGCTCCTCGAGTATACCGAAGGTGAAGTGATTCAGCAGAATACCAGCGGGTATCGCGACACCCTGGAATCTGTAGAGCGGACAGTCGTCATCCTCCGTGTGAATCTTGTGCACCGCAGCGACGGTGGAACGTCCGATGAGCGAGGTGTTTCCAACGACCGGCCCCTTGCTTATGTCAACGTACTCGCCGATCCGATAGAGCACTATCTTGTTCCCGTTGCTGCTAGCTATGTCGGGTATCTGTTTGCTCTTGTGGGGATTCGCCCTGAAAATGTCGAGCGCCACTTTCGGATCTACCACGAGTGGTTCCACCGGCAAGCTGGCTTGAGCCACTTTGACGAACAGTGACGACAAGGCTCGCAACTCCGCCTCCGTCACTCGCCAATCCTCCAGTCCCATCTGAGCGTCGTAGATGAAACTTCCCGACTTCAAGTTGGGTCCGATAAAACTGTGCGGATGAACTTCGAGGTCATCCTTGAAGGCGCTCTCGATAACGGAGCCCAGAACAAGAGAACAGGTGCGCCAGAATGCGTTGTTGACCCTCTTGTCACCCGGTGTTCTCATGGTCGCGAACGTCAAATCGCACGCATCCTCCAGCGGCTTGTGCATGTCCCAGGGGGCTCCGTTGACCAACGCCAGGGCTGACAGCATGGCGGTACCTTCGGACACGTGACGAGCGCAGTCGTACGGTGTCGATAGATTTTTGTTCATCAAAAGGGTCACCTTCTCCTCCCAATTGGTGAATTTCACTTGGATCTTGTCTATCCTTCCGACGGCCGCTCGCTGCCGCCTCTTCTCGTCGTTGAAGAGGGCGCTCTTGCGATGCCTCTCCTCCGTCCTCGTCAATGACGACGTACTCGCGAAACGTGCGACCTCCAGGCACGTCAGTCTCGAGCTACGAGAACGCAGCAAGGAACACCTAAACGGTAGAGCGCTTTTTAGGTTATGACACATAACCTATGAAACAACACGAATCTTACGGTCTTTCGATATCTCAGGCTTTTGGTACTTACCCCTTGATCATCGCGCTGACACTTTTTTAAACGCGACAAATTATAAATCCGATTTATCGCAGTTGTTATGCTTGTTTTTAGTTTTTTAGCGTTTCACTCGCATTCTGCCGGAAAACGGGCGATGTGTTTTCGCATCGACGAGCTCGTAGGTCGAGGCGGTTTTTAAATAATCGCTTTCGCTGTAGGAAGCGATGGCTGATGTACGGTTGATTTTCTCACTCGTGTGAAGTTCGCTGCACATGGACGAAATGCATAAATAATCCAATTTCGATTACGATTGGTAAAATATAATGAACTCTGTAATCACTAATGGTATTATTTAATCTATTATTAATAATGGATGAGCATAGATTGTTAAATGAAACAAAATTAATGGAAGATACCAATAAAGAGATTTACTATGCAAACAACCGCTAGTTAGGTTTGGGTGGCCATTAGCGTATTAATAAATGACTATTAATGAATCACAGATGATAACAAATAATAGATAATAATTATAAATTAATAGAAGATAAACATCAATGACATAATACATTTTATTGTTCAACTTATTATTATTAATTCATAAAGAATGGATAATCATATATTAGTAGATAAAACAAAATTAATAATTAATAGCAAAAAGAATTTAGATCGACTATGAAAATAGGCGTTAGTGAGGTTAAGTCGGTCATTGACTAGCGTATTAATTCGCTGTTGTGCGAATCCTAACGCCTAACCTACTTGGGTTCATTAGGGGAAGTTGTGACGTACGTCTCTGTCGTAAACTCGAAAAAGAGAGGTTATAACAGTGCAGGTAATTGATAATAATGCGTTTATGTTGCAAATTCGTAAATGTCAGAGGTTTAGAGCGCGTTCGTGTGGAAGTAGAATGTCGGTTCTCGATGAGTTTAAAGTTGTAACCCGACGCAGAAAATCCAATAGGTTTCTGAGGGGAGTGCATCGATTGACTGCGGCTAGCCGGGACGAACATTCGGAAGATCCCGAGATCGATTGCGAACGCGTAAGACGGTAAGGATTAACCCACAATATTCTATGAGACATTCTCAAAGAATACAACTATTTTTTTAATCCAGGACGCGCATTTTTCCGAAACTCCGGTACTTCGCAGTGCCGAAAAAGACCTAGGTTCACCTTTGAGGTTAGATTGTTCCGAAATATTTATTTTTACGACGGGGAATATCAAATCGTGTAGACTGGGGAAGAAAAGTCTCATAGCCTAATGATATTTGTTGTACGGTAATTTCTCAAAAGCTTATGTACTTTCGGATATACGAAAACTAAAAGACAATCGTCCACGTAGTTTACTTAACGCTAGGTTTCACTTAACAACTTTCACCTAGTTGACATTTTTGAAAATATTTTTTTTTGGTATTTGACGTTTTCTCAAAATATACTATTTCGAACATATTCTCTGAAAATTTCTAGTCGATCCGTTCAAAATTGAGGAAGTTATGGGGGTTTATAAGTAGATTCCGTGAGCAGCAAACTTTAAGAGCATTTTTCTCAAAATTACTTTTTCAAAATCAATGACCACAATATCTTGAAAATCACTGCGCCGATCAACTCCAAATTTTTCAAGCTTCTACATATGAAAAAGCAGTGCTCGACCAATGGAAGTTCCTTTTAATGCATAATTTTTTCGTAAAAGAAAATAAAGCTTTTTAATTTACTGATAATCGATACTTGCTCTGTGGATTGCGGCGATGTAAAAAAAATCCATATTTTATTAAATCCTTGCTCAAGCACAAGATAATTTCATGCAGCAACTAAATGTGTTCGATTCTTTTATTTCTGATGGACTGTCCAACTATTGTATCTACTACGTTTATAAAGATTTTTCAATATAAAAAATGTAAAACGTATTCAAAACCATACTCTGTAATGAAAAAAAAAAAATAGACAACGGCACATATTTTCCCACAAAAACTTTGCAAAAATTCCTCATATGTCTTGCCAAGTTAGTTGTAACCCGTTAACGAGTCGATATAAGCTTTGAGTCCAAAAAACAGGTTGATTGTCAATATTTTTTTTCTAATAATAGCATTGGAATCAAGATGTTGGAAATCCACACACAATTTTACAAAATCTTGCCTAGCTGGCATTTTTTTTATTGAAAGATATCGATAAACTATGAAGCTATTATTTAAACAAAGTGCTCACTGCTGCATAGCCAATCGGTCTAGATAGTTCTTGTGAGTAGGTTGATCTGGGCTGAAAAATAAATAATTTACCGTCATTCAAGTTCAATTCAATTAAGTACATTCAATGCAGAACGAAAAGTTCAATTTTTGACAGAAAAAAGAACTTCAATCATTTGTTATTAACAAATGGATAAAAAAATACAAAAATCGTCGAGTCAACCCATAAAAAATGTTTAAAACTATGCTCGGTCCGAGTTTAATGCGAATTGTATGATTTTGAGATACAACAAGCACCGTGTGATAAAGCGCAGAGAAAAACCCAAAAGAAAAAACGATAGTCACAGCCAGTAGGTGGTCTGATCCTTTATGAAAACGTCATAACTCTGTGTCATATGTCTTGCATATAAAAAAATGTACGTAACAAAAAAAATTTACATAATATAATAGTAAAAGAAAGGAGGTAATATAAAAATTTACGTATAAAAGAAACTTTTTGGGAAATTTCACAGTCGTTCGCTTCACAATTCTGTAATTGACTGTAACGTTGTGAATGTCTACTTATTTTCTCGTTCGCCCAGCACCAAACTCTATGGCGGTATGAACACTTGAGAGTAGAAAATCCTGATATTAAAGTTGCATCGTTGGAATGCGATGAAAATTCTCTTTTCCTTTTTCCTGATTGCCTTTCGTTGACAACCAAAATCTTGTCCTGTACATCGAGAATGTAGACATCCTATAAGCATTCTAAAGAAAAAGTTTGAGTGATTCTTGTAGGCCAAATTTGCCAAAAGAAATGCAGGCTACTACACTTTAATTGGGTTCCAACGATGCAAACTTCAATGTCGTACGAAATCGGATGAAAGCAGAGATTGTTACAGGGGGATATCCAGCGCCGTAGAACTCATAGAGGAATCCGAATACGCAACTATATTGTTCCGTGGACTGGACGAAGCTCTGAGCCTGACCAAGGCCTCCGATCTGTCGGACGTAGTGTGCTACGGCCTGGGAAACTTTTCTCAATCCAGAGCGTCGAAATTCCAGTTGGCCGCGGTCTTAGCGATAAAATCTCGCTATCGCAGCAACGTCTACTCGTACGATCCTCTTTTCTTCAAGTCCGAACTAGAGATTCTCAAGGATTTGGGTGTGAGGACGATAGAGGATAACGAAGAGGCTAAGCGGACGATCGAAGGCAGAACGAGCCTCGTTTACATGCCCCATTGTCCGTACCAGCTGACGAATAACTTCATCTACGCCAATTGGAGCCCCGAAAACTTGGCCAACTGTCTCGTACTTTCCAACAGCTTCGGCGAACTCGTGGATTCATCGTTTTCCAGGGATCTCGAAGAATCCGCCAATTACATCTCCAGAATAAACCCCTATACCGTCGAGATCCAATTGAGAAACAACTTCGAGTACGAGGAAGTCTTCAACGGTAGTTCCATCCACATTTTCCGACGAGAGAACCTCGCTAGAGTGCCAACGGATTATTGGAACTGTCGGGAGTGTCCGAAGTATCGAGTGGAAAATTGCGAGTTCGTCAGGCGCTCGGGCTCGCCCGTCGAGAAGCTTTGAGGTAGTGCGGAAACGTTCTCGATTATCCGAACGTTCCTGAATATTTTTCCCGCACTGCCAGTGATGCGTACAAGTCGATTAATTATTGGAATTTTTACAAAATCTTCGTTGCAAATTGAATTTAAGGCCCAAGGCTATAAAACTACGAAATGAGAAAAAAGTGTTTTTGATACTTCAAACGAGCGTGGGATTCTGGCCAACGTCGTAGCGCTAATGATCTTAACGTTTCCAGCGTTGAAACGCAGCGAAAATTAATTCTCTTCCATTGATTAAATTACCTTTTGCGCGCCAACGCATAGAAATCCGTGAAATTCATGTCAGAATAAATAATTTGCGAATTTGTTAATCGATCGTAAACTGGTAGCGTAAAACTTGCTCCTCCATCCAGTTAGTTGCTCATGTTTACGGGTTACATTTAGCTCGTGGCCGGAAAAAAGAGGAATGGTTGTGACTTTTTTCCGGGAGAGCGTGTACCCGTTAAAAAAAATATATATATAGTCTTTCTTTCATTGAAGAGTATGGTTTTAAGTATCTTTTACAATTTTTGTATTGAAAAATATTTATAAACGTGGCAGATACAATGATTTGTGTAGAACGCTGTTTGAAAAACGTTAATTTTTGTTTAATTGCAAATAACCATTGTATCATTTAACGATAGAGAACGAAGTTAAATATGTATTTCGAAATAATCTCCATTCGTACATCTTAGAGTTCTTATCTATTTAATTTGAAAAAAGTCGACGATTTTCTTCTGCTTCACAATGGAAGCTCGTTTCTTTTCTGCCAAATCTCGACTGCTAGCGGAAAGCAAAGTGCGCGCGAGCGCAGATCGAGAAAGTGGAGGGGATGTACAACAATGTATACATCGTGCAACAATGTATAGGGCGTGCTCGTTCGAATAACTGAGCATCCGAATGACCAAAATTATTGCTTAGATTGATATTTTGGATACCCCAAATCGTCATTCGGATAATTGACGTTTCGGATAAGCCAAATTGCCATTCGGATAATTGATATTTCGGATAACTGACGTTCGGATAACCGATGCTCTTCTGTATTTGAACTGTAGATGTTGAAGTTCGCCGATTCGCGGAGCCTGCCTATAAACGCTCATAGCTGCCTCGATTTTAGCCGGCTCGACTTGAAATTTCCAGAGAATATTTTCGAATCGTTATATTTTCACAATCCGTCGAAAACCGTCGATATTTTCAATAATCTCACCTAGGCGTATGCCCTCAACGTGTCACATTTTTCTCCCATTCGCAGATTTCATAACAGGCAAGCAGTTGATACGTTTACCTCTTTTTCCCAGGTGGTGTGCCGCCCGCTGTTGCCGGTCTCAGCGACGATGAGGGAAAACCTGAAGCTCTTGCGTGGCCTCGTGAGGGAGATAAGAATGATCTCGTCCGACAAAAAGGTTTCCCGCGACAACCCGATGGTGCGTTACATCATGGAGCAAGCGAGGGCCCACAAGGAAACGTCCGAGGTCCTGTGCAAAGCTCGCGAGGAGCTTCAGCACCTCGCCGCGACTTACAAGTGTTACCTCGCGTCGCAGAGACAACTAAACGTTATTCGTGTCGAGTACGGGGGTAGCGGTGAGCGGAGCGTTCGCGAAACGGCCGATCTCGTTGGCTTCAAGCTACCGCACGATCCAAAGTAGTCGCTACAGGACAGGAAGTAGTGCTCGCAAGTCACGGGCATACGTGTATCATATTTATTCATATGTATATAAAAAAACGCACATGTAACGTTGATCGTAAACTTGCTAAAATCGTGTGACGAAGGCTCGTCACGAGATTGGTCAAAATCACGCTCGAAAGATTCGACGAATCGTTCGAAAATAAAAAAAATAAAACGAGCCTTCGACGAGTGGAATGAATGGAAGTTCGGAGTTTTTTACGACTCGCGTATCACATCGTGTACGCCTTTCTTATGCACTTGGCTATCGTGGAGAGCTGCATGTTACTCGTTCCCTCGTAGATCGTTCCGATCTTGCAGTCTCTGAAGTATTTCTCCTGCGGGAAGTCCGTCGTGAATCCAACACCGCCCATGAAGTCTATGCACTTCGCGGTCACCTTGAGTGCCGTTTCTGCGACGAGAGTAACAAACGTCAGTTGCGTTTCGCTTTTGACTGGACACGTCAGGCTTGATGCTCGGATTGTGATAATCACGACTGATCGTACTTTACGACTGGGACGTATATTCGAAAATTTATCATTTCGGCTACTTTTGTCCGGGATTGTGCTTCGCACAGACTCGTAAAACTTGATTATTCCGATCGACTCGCCAATCGAGGGGGAGATACTTTTATAAAGTAAAGAAGAACCTATGGCCGAAAACGAGATCCACGAGGAAGCTCTGTGGCCCCGGCCTCGCAGATTAATCGGTAGGTCATTTAGTCACAAAATGTTTGAGGCCTGAAACTAAACCTGAAAGTCGGAACCTCGTACGAGGTTCACGAAACCTTTATAAGCTAAGGCAAGGTTTTTTATCACGCCGATGTCTGAATGGCATGACAAAAAACAAATTCTAACACGACAAATTAAAAAGTTACAAATCATATTCAGTCTATGAAGTTGAATAGTAAAGCTAAAGAACAACTTCATCCTTGGTCACTGATCACATCTACATAAACATAGAACTTTGGAAAATTTGAATATTTTCTTAAAATCTTGAGGCGGGAAACGTCATTACACTGGAAATAAAGCATCGAGCATTTGAGAAAATATTATAATGTTTAAAAGTTCTATGTTTATGTAAGTTTTGTTAAGTGTATACTGCCTGCGCCTTTCATCAGTGACCAAGGATGGGGTTCTTCTATAGCTCTATTATTTAAATTCGTGCAGTAATTATTATTTTTACTTTTTAGTTCAATAGTTTACAAATAAAAGCTCGTTTAAAAAAAGATTTTTAACGTTAATGTTCGTTCTTCTCTCTTTTCGCAGCAACGTATATTCGTCGTACTCACCGGATGCGACGAGTTTTGCCATTGCGGCCTCTTTCAAGAAATCCTGCTTGGCCTCGACCATCCTAGCCGCGTTGTAGACGAGCAATCTCGCGGCCTCGAGCTCCGTCGCCACTTGGGCAATCTGATGCTGCATCGACTGTAACGGAGGAGTGCGTCGGGTCGATTGTCGCGCACGAGAGACCGGAAGTGGCGCGAACCTCTTGAGACCCTTCGGAAAAGTGTGCTCGAGTGGTCTACGTCGCTTTGCGGTTGGAATTTTGGGAAATGGTACTCAAAAAAGTAGCTCTGTTTTCACGTATTCGCGGGAAAGAACTAGGATTCGGCAGACAGTGTATCGGCAATATTCTTTTTAGGGTATGTCACAGCCTCAACGACGAACTCTTGGACATTGGCACGTGAAATTGGAATGGCGGATCTCTACCTTATCGACATAAAGTGCTAAAACGATGATTAGAAAAAGTTTTGAAAAACCGACAATTTTGCACGAGGAACATCATAAAGGCACCTTTAGGCGGGGAAAAATTTGCTCATTGTCATTTTTTCTATTTTGGGAAACATTTATTTACTATTTTTGAGATTTACAAGAAACATCACTTAAGTTTTCGCCTTCGATTTTGTTGAAACTCATATATGCGATAAAGCATCGAAAACTATTAGGCGATGAAAAAAATACGTGTCTCATAGTTTTAGATGCTTTATCATATATACGAGTTGCAACAAAATCGAAGTCGGACACTTAAGTGATGTCCCTTGTTGGGGAGAATTGTTTTTTTCAATGCTATGTCTTTCGCCTTGTCGGGGGTGGTGCTCTGGTCGATAAAAATATATAATAGGTACATATTTACTACGGTGAACTTAGAGGTAAAGCTGTATGCCCAAAATAGATAAAAATGTATGCATAAAGATACAAAAAAGAAGTATGCTCATAAATACAATAAATGTATGCCCGAAAATATTTTTTTAAAGTCTGCCCTTGATACTTATCGCCCAACATACTAGGTGCAAATTGGGAAAAATAAAACAGAATCTGGCTGAACGAGGGTTTAGCACAGATTGCAGGAAAAATATAGCACGACTTTAAAAAATGTTCGAACAAAACAATTCAATAAAAAGATTTTCGCAATTTTTCGGCCTTTTCTCCAAGCTCACGATAGTAAATATGTAACTATTATTTTCCATCGGGGGTTCATCTACAAATTCATGCCATGTAATTTGGCGAAAAATACCTTCGCCTTCTCGTTGACCAAAATTGTTGTGTTTTGAACTTTTCCTCAATATTATTTTAGCTCTTTATTCTCACGTAGGGATTATCCGCTGACCTTTACGAAAAAAAAATTGAAAGGACCTGCGTGGTGGTCTCGGGAGAAGGAAAAATAATTCCTTTAGGCACCTTGGGAGGAGCCTTTGGTGGGTGACTTTATCATTTCTTGGAGCTACGTTATCACGAGTATGGCAAAGGATCTGTAGGGTCAGCTGAAACTTTTCGCGTGATTATCGACCTGGAAGGAGAAAATGTCCTGTCCGAATTGTTTCCGCTCGAGGGTGTAGGGTATCGTTGCGTCGAGGCAACCTTGAGCCATGCCGATCATCTGAGCACCGATGCCGACCCGTCCCTCGTTCAAAAATCCGGCCGCGTATTTGTAACCTTGGCCGAACTCGCCGAGCAGATTGCTCTCGGGAACCTTTTACGAAAAAATTGAAATTTATCGACTTTCTCCCTTCTCCATTGATTTTCATGTTTTTTTTTTTTACAAGTAATGGATGAATTGAATTTATTCAAACTGGGAATATTTTATACATATTTTTAAACAAATATTTTACCAAATTACCGAGAACGAAAAATTTAAGGCAGTAATGGATTATTTATACTACTTTGGGAACATATTCTTGAATAGTTCTGCTAAGAGTTTGAGGAATTTAAAAAAAATCCATTTTTTGAGACATTTCAATTGGCTTTCCGCCTTAACGAACATTGTTAACATTCTTACTTTTATTCATCGTATTATTTTATTCTTATTCTTATTTCAAGTATATTTGATTTATTGCTGGTATCGTGTCATCCATTATCATAATCGTTTTCGTTATTGTTGGTTTGCCTCAAGGCTTAAACCAAGTCATAATAAATCCAATCAATATCTCTTCGTCATCCAGGACTCCCATGTATTATCAATTATACTCCGTAATGCGCTTACCCTGACGTTTTCGAAATGAACCATACACGTTCCGGACGCCTTGATTCCTAATTTATCCTCGGGCTTGGCCACGCTCACTCCCGGCGTTTCTCTCTCCACAATAAACGCTGTGATCCCGCGATAACCCTGTTTGATTTTATTTTTTTCGAATTATTCTCATGGCGTTTTGTTTCCCTGTATTTAGGGATTTTTTTAGGTATGTATTTCCGCAATTTTCTTCTATTCCTATGTAAAGAAAACCGTAGCGATTATCAGCATAGTTTATCTTCAATTTAATTTTTCGTTTCTAATTTTCCTAATTTTTTTTGTTTAATTATCTTACTGTAATTTTTTCGCATAGGTAGGGGAAAAAAATTTCCTGTCGTTTCTTCGATAATTCCAAGACTCTAAGAATACAAAACGTCATAGATATTCTTTTCCACCGTTTCGATAAAAGCGACTTTCGTTTTCAATCGTTTCCATTCTATTCTCCGATTTTTTTCAATTATTTCTATTCTATCCTCCTAATTTCCAATTATTTCCACTCCATTCTCGTATTTTTTCAATTATTTCCATTCTATTCTCGTATTTTTTCAATTATTTCAATTGCTCTCAATTATTTCCATTCTATTCTCGTATTTTTCAATTATTTCAATTACTTTCAATTATTTCCATATCATTCTCGTATTTTTTTTCAATTAAACTTGAAATCAATTCAATTTCAAATTGAGATCAATTACTTTCAATGATTTCCATTCTATTCTCGTAATTTTTCAATTATTTCAATTTTGTCCAGTCTTTCATCAAAATCGAAGCACGAGGCAGCGATTTTCTTCAATATCAGTATTGTCGAATAAATAAGTGTTTTTTTTTCACTACTCACCGCCGAAGGATTTGCATTGGCGAATACTAAAAACACACCCGCAATGTCAGAATTGGATATCCACATTTTAGTTCCATTTATCACATAGTCCGAACCATCTTTCTTGGCCTCGGTCTTCAACGAGAACGCATCCGAACCTGCACCTGGCTCGGTCAGACAGAAACTTCCGGCCTGGATATCGGATGAAAATCCTAAAGTTATTGCATTGAAAGGAGAGAAGGGTAAAAGGGACCCGAAGACTCACGTAATTGTTGGCGAGATGCGGCAGATATTTCTGTTTTTGTTCTTCGCTGGCTACTTTGATGAGTAGCGAATTAACGAGAGTATTGTGAATGTCCACGAGGGCAGCGACCGCTCCGTCAACTTTGGCTATTTCCTCAACCGCCAGAATCGTCGTCATGAAGTTACTTCCGGTGCCGCCATAATCTTCCGGAATTTCGATGCCCATCAGCTGCCAAATTGATCGTATTAAAATTCCGTCCCTTTCGTCGCTACGTTTTTGTCATCAGCACGAGAAAAAAATGGATCATTGTACGAAAATGATCTTAAATGGTTGATTATTTGATACTATGCTCACAATAATTTTTTATCTTCGCGAATGTCAGTATTTACGATATAAATCGGCAAAGCAATTTAAATATTTAACCAGACCGCCAAAACGCTCGCGTTGTCAGATACGAAGTCACGTGACGCCTGTAACGTCACATGCCGATAAATAAGGTTAGGACCTATATCGCCACTGAGTTGTCGCACAGCGAACCTTCCTCTCCATTCTCATTCAAAAGTTGATAACATGGTTACTATCACTACATATAACTATGAATGAACAGAAAAAGCACGGTAATACACTGAAATAAACTAGAAAATCGCTCATCACTCGTCTCAGGACTCGTAACGACAATCTGTGACTGCGGTCTGACGTCACTAGAGATCCAACCAATCCTGGAGCGCTTTCGTTCACGTGACCGAACGTTGAAATTTATCTGATGTAAACATTGAAGTAAACGAAAGTAATGCATATTATTTTCGATAAAATGATAGAGAATACTTTTTGAACACTATATTCTTTTAGGATGACAAGAGATAAAACTCGATTTTTAATATATACACGTACTCTATTGTGCTGGATAGGCTGGTTGATACTGTGGCAGTGCTAGTTGACCCGACTCGAGGTAAATTGATGTAATCCAACGTAGCAAGGTTTTGTACCGAATAATACGAGTTTTTCTACATTTTAACCTTTCTCACACATGTAACTCGATTATTTTCAACTTTTTAGAGACCCTCTGAGAGTGTTGCTCACTCGTTTCCTAACGCACTGGTGTATTTTTCTTAACGCACGTAGAATGTAAGAGAACATTACTCACGCCATTATCGAATAACATTTTTAGTACAGTGTCGTCGATCTTTCCCTCCTTCTCCATTTTTCGAACGAGCGGCGTTATTTGTTCCTTCGCCAGTTTCGCCACTGTCGATCGCCAATTGTAGAAACAGATAAATTATATCCATATTATTTTTATTATATATGAATTATATATATATATATATATATATATATATATATATATATATATATATATATATATAATATATTATATATATATATATATATATATATATATATATATATATATATATATATATATATATATATATATAGTAGAGTTTATTCCGAGTATGCCCTTTTGAGGTTGTTTACATGAGTGCCCCCCTGCCCCTCTACAATAGTATTTTTACGTCAGTTTTCTCATATCTATTCTAAGTTCCTAGTTTTTCAAATCGTCGTATATAATTACATACTTCCTTTGCCAGTTGCCTTTTTATATATAATTATATATAATTATATAATATTATATATATATAAATAAAATATAGACTAATATTAATATTAATAAATTAAAGTGGGTTTCGACGTGTTTTTTTCCCACAACAAACACATTGTTCGGGAGAATGTTTTTCACGAACAAAATAAGAATCTGTTTCGATAATTTTTTCAGTAAAACAATTAACTACTTTTGTAACATTTTCATTGAAAAAGGAATCTGCGACGATAATTTCTTTTCCACAAAAAATTAATCTGAATTTTTATATAGAACAAAAAATTAACTTCGATTCTCCCATAAAACAAAAAATCTGAATTTTCTCATGAAAACATTAATCTGAATTTTTTTACACGAAAATGACTCGTACCGATGATTTTTCAAATAAAAAAAAACGAGAATCTTTTTCATTTCAAAAACTTATTTTAACAAATGAGTCTATTTCGATTATTCTTTTCCATAAACAAATATCTATCGATTTTTTGTAAAGAAAATAATTGTATCTTTTTGATTAAGTTGATTAATTTGATAATCTTATTTATTTTTTATCTTATCTTATTTAATCTTATTAATCTTATTTATTTAGATTACTTTTGATTAATTTGATAATCTTTTTGATATTATCGTGTATTGTTAGCATTGCAATATCGCTTGAACATAAATAACAAGAATTGCTGGCCTACCCGTTTCCTGCATCATCATCTCGTCGTCCGTAAATCGGGTCAGAGGCCCTGGAGTATGCGCTTGCGATAGCGGAGCGCACACGTGCAAATCTCTGTTTCCATTTATTATCAATTTGCGTGAAATCTGGAAAGATACGTGTGCACAAATTGGGGTGTGTCGCGAACGAGAGGTTATGCTTTGCAGGAACTTCTGCTTTTAATTGCATTATTCTGCATTTAATTATGCTTTTAACTGCAAAAGGTTTCGCCTTGCTCCTAATGTTGTTTTTTCACTTTTACTTTCAATGAAAATTACATATTTTGTCTCCTAGGAGGATTCGAAGAATTATTCTTATTCCCGAAAATTTTTGGAAAGAAGAATTATTCTTATTCCCGAAATTATTCCCGAAAAAAGTAGCTCCAGCAACCGACTTTAAGGGTGCCTCGTTTTTTTGGGTTTTTCTTCCTTATTACAAGTGTGTGTGTGTGTGTGTGTGTGTGCGTGCGTGTGTGTGTGTCCATTCATTCTATCCTCTCTGTCGACTCTTGCAATATTATTATCGACTATTATCGAATCGAATATTATTAATCGACTATTATCGACTATTATCGAATCGAATATTATTAATCGACTATTATCGACTATTATCGAATCGAATAATTTCGACTATTATTATTATCGAATCGAATTATATCGACTATTATCGAATTCTATTATCGAATTATCGACTATTATCGATTCGATAATTATCGACTATTATCGAATCGAATATTATTAATCGACTATTATCGACTATTATCGAATCGAATAATATCGACTATTATCGAATCGCATATTATTAATTCGCGGTAATTTGCCCGCTGTTGCTGCATCTTTATAGTCACATGTTGGCGTGCATTTATCATCATTTTCATTCTCCACGTTACACTTTGTCATACATACGTGTGTCTATCTATCAATACACGGGTGGGTGTGTTCTTTTCGACCATATTTCTTTACACAGCTGACCAGCAACAACATCAACGCGTAGTCGGATCGGTAAAATAATAATCATTATTTCTATAATAATTATTCTATTAATAATTAGTATTAATAAATAGATGATGTTAATAATTATAATGATGATTATTATTACATAATATGCAAACCTACACATATCAATTTATTAATATTAATTATTATAAGTAGATGTATTTATGTGTCAATTAATTCCTGGGTCCCAACCAGTGATGGGCATAATTAAATTACATTGTAATTTGATTATTAATCTGATTAAAAAGCAATTAAATTACTCAATACATATTATGGAATATGCTATAATGGATTTAATTACAAAGTAATCTGATCAGAATGTATTCAAATACTTTGCTATCTAACTAATGTATAATTATTACATTTATAAATTTAGATAGAATTGTTAAATTTCTAAGTTACAATATATATTCATGATTTATAATCGTAAGAAACGTTTTAGATGTTTCGTAATTTTAATTTATAAATATTAAATGTATAAATTTAAATTTAAAGTTACATTAAAATTACAAAATTCAATATATAATAATTTATAGATTATGAATACTTATATTTTTTTGAATTATACATTTAAATACAAATTTAAAATTTAGAAATTTAGAAATACAAATATTTATAATCTATAAAATATTAATATATATTTATCATTCATAGATATATAAATTATCTATGTATCAGTGATGGGCATAATTAAATTACATTGTAATTTTATTATTAATTTGTTTACAAAGCAGTTAAATTACTCAGTACATATTATGGAATCTGCTATAATGTATTCAAGTACAAAGTAATCTGATCAGAATGTATTCAAATACTTTGTAATCCAACTACATTATTATTTATGGCATAATATAGGAGAAACTATTGTTTTAACCTTAAGGGGTTCCATACAAAGTTGATGGAACAAAATGAAATATGTTCGTGATTTTTTTTAAGGACGTTATGAAGATTTTATTGGAAAAAACGAAATACAGTTTGTTGGAACTGGTCTCGGAGAACAAAATTAGAATTTTAAAAATAAAAAAATATTAACAATTGTAGGATAAGTCCTACAGTTGTTAATATTAAAATAATAATAAATAATAATAAAATAATAATAATAATAATAATAAATATTAAAATAATAATAAATATAATAAATAGTTAATATTAAAATAATAATAAAAGTTAATATAATAATAAAGGCTTGCGGTGAACGTGATTGAAGGCGAACCACTCAACTGAAATGAAAAAGGTCAAAAAATGATTGAACAAGAATGTCATTCGGTGTACTTGAACGGTTTGTTTACAAAAAAAAAACTTTTTTCAAATACAAGAGCCATTTTGCAAAAAAAAAATCGATTTTTGAGCCGTTGAGAATTTCGAACAAAAAATTGTTTAAAAGCGTCGCACATTTTTTTATGAAAAACGAACCGTTGAAGTATACCGAATGACATTCTTGTTCAATAATTTTTTGACTTTTTTTATTTCAGTTGAGCGGTTCGCCTTTAATCACGTTCACGGCAAGCCTCTGAAAAAAAGGCTTTTCGGGGGAAGGGCCATAAGTTCTACAATTGTTAATATTTTTTATCGTTAAAATTCTAATTTTGTTCTCCGAGTCCAGTTCCAACAAACTGTATTTAGTTTTTTCCAATAAAATCTTCATAACGTCCTTCAAAATATTCACGGACATATCTCAATTTTTTCCGTCAACTTTGTATATAACCCCTTAAAGTTGGATCAAGTGTGGTGTGTACCCGAATGTCAATTTTCGGAGCGCACAACTTTGGTGCCTGTTTTATTTGTGCCTGGATTAATCAGAAATTCCGAACGTACTCCTCTGCGAAATGCAATTAGGAACATAACTTTTAAATTTGAAGTAAATCGAGTGAAAATTGTGGAAGTTATTTGTCACGCCAATTGGAGAAAAGCTGTTTCGAAAAGTTTCGAGTAGTCGGCCATTTTGTACATCGAAAAGAAAAATATATTTTTTTCAACAGCTTGATATTCATACTAAATAGATGTGTAATTAATTTTATGAGCAGGATGCAGGATGCAGGATTTTCCATTCGTAACTGGACACCCTGTACTTGTCCATTCAAGTGTGAAAAGTCTTCACGACTCAGACCGCAGAGAAATACCTTGTTCGCAACGCGGAGTTAATTACGGTGCGAAAGTACAAAAGTACATTTGTACGAAAGTTTTTCTTCCGAGTGAATTCGTATTTAGATATTCTCTGACTTTTTTTTTTAACGAAAGTCAAGACCTTGAAGAAACAAGATAATTCTCGTGGTATATTTTTTCAGTGCATGTACTTTCAGTAATATTTACTTGAGATAAGAGAAGAAGATATGGAGGGAGTGGGAAAAATAATCGAAGGAGCTATACGAATAAAAACCGACCGAAAGATTTTTTTAAACACAAAGGTACATATATTGAGAGCCTTAAAAAAAATCCCCAAAATAGTATAGAAAAACAACAAAAACATGGCCGTTGGGAGATGATACTGTTTTAAAAGTCGGTGGACACGATATCTCGAGAACAACTTGATGAATTGTTTCCAAATTTACCGAAGATGCAATGAGAAACATTCAAAGGACGTTGACGATCTCACTTTTTTCAAATCGATCTTCATTTCTTAATGGTATCGTAAAAATGAGTTAAAAAAAAAATGGTAACGTAAAACGTTACCATTACGTAATGGTAACGTGAAACGTTACGTTACAATTTTTTTAATGGTAACGTAAAAATGGAAACCAAGACTTTTTTCATAGATTTTGTATGCTCGAGTTTCAATTCGTCGTCACTTTGTTGAGCAAAAAATATTTTAAACATCGACGATCGTCGCGAAAAAAATGTTATTATCCGCCGGCAGCCATGTTTTTGTTGATTTTTCAATGATTTTTTTAAAGGCCCTCAATATAAGTACCTTCCAGTTAAAAAAATGCGTTTCTTTTTGACCAAACGTTTCCCAAAAAAAAATCGAAATTCGGCCATTTTTTGGACCTCTAGGTAGATGTAACCCCTTAAGATGCGGAAATATAGGAAAAGGAGGTAAAAAGGGACAATGAGAGTTTGGAACACATACTCATACGCGAGAAAATAAAAGAAAAAATGAATAAGGAAGTGGTACATGGTTTGGAAAAGTGGCGAAGATGCTACAAGGGGGAGACACCGAAAGGAACAATAAATAAAGAAATTAGACAAAAACCGATCAAAGAATTGTGCGATTATGTGAGAGCCTTCGAATGCATAGTAAGAAAGGAAGCATAAAGGAAAAAAAGGACGAAAGACAAATGTTACCGAAAAAAAGGAACGCGTAAAATGGTATCAATGTACAGAGAGGGGACTGTGTAAAACCCGCGAGGATATACTTGAAAATAAAGAACCTTTGGATAAGGTGCAAGTATATTTGTACCAAGGCCATTGTGGCCTTGAACTTTGCATCGTTGAAACGCAATGAACAGCCTTCATTTTTATTTTTGTCACCACCCAAAATATTTTTTTTGACATATATATATATATATATTTACATTTGAACTTGGAAAAAAATCCTCCAAACGTTAAACGCATTCATGTGGCTTAAACCCGCTGAAAAAAATCGACAACAAGTTACCAATTTAAGAAAAAAAAACTTGCATTCCAACGATGCAAACTTCACGCCTTCATCGTTTCAAACATAGCCCCCCAAAGGACCAGATCGGCTGATAGCCGAAATCAACACAAATACAAAGCATTCTTCTTGCAGGTCCATTACGGAAAAAAAACTTTTGTCTACCATCCAGCCGATATAAAATATCATTCGAATGATATGAATAAAAATCGACAAAATGATCGTCCCCGTGGTCTTATTCTCACAAAATGCGATATCGAAATACACTTACCTTGCCAACGAATCTGGATCTCAACGAGTTCATATTGTATGTAAATGTCTGTACGTATTTATATTTATTTTCAGCAACGAAGTTGCGAGGACGCGTGAGGAATTAACGTATATGAGGCACACAATAAGCGAAGTGTCGCGCGAGTTTAGATGCCGCGTGTAGATGACTATGGAGTGTATAGTCTTTCTCTCTTTTTTTTCTCTTCGTCCACTTGTTGCTGTCGAACGGGTTATCGAGGACGTGTTCCAATATGGCGCTGCAGTCTCGGGCAGCGTATGTGGGCGCGCTCGATACGAAATGATTTACGAAACTGCTGACGATTATGCTGGAACGCGACTGATCGTCGCACGAAATTGACTTATATAATTTGTATATAGATATATATACATATATGTATGATACCAACAGAAAAGAGAGAATTGGAAAAAGCTGGCTTGTGACGTTGAGGCTTTGGTAAGATCCGCGCGGGGCACACACACGGTCAGTCGCGATGTTACATCGATTGGACGATCGCGGCGTTCTCCATCAGAGAAGATTCTACACTCGTTTTTCTGCCCCCCCCCTTTTTTCTTTTTCTTTATCTCTCGCACGAGCGATTTTGGCGCGGAAAGGGACGCACATGTGTTATTATACGTGTGTGCATTGGCATATACAGGGTGTTACGTTGTAAGATATTTCCTGAGATCCCACGTATACCCTTGCGGGTCTTTTTTACGTTTTACCTTTCACGATCACTTTCCTATCACTCTCTAGGCGCACTTCGGTAATCTAACCTAACTTCAGTTGCGTCCGCAGTCGTCTTGAGTGGAGATCCCTCTAGGCAGCCGAAAATAAGCGAAGTCGAAAGTTTTTCTTTGTGTCGAATGTATTTATTCTACATAATACAAATTTTACATATTATTACATCTTTTAGTTTTTCGTCAATTTGGTACCTCTATTCATGTTGTCCGCGGACCCCTTGGAACATGTTCGTGGACTCCTTGGAACATGTTCACGGAGCCCAGGTTGGGAAAGTCTGCTTTAAACAATGATATTTCCCCAAATTTAGGTTCACATAGAGCGTAATTATATAAAGAAACTATCACCTCATAAAATGATAGGTTAGAAACCTTTTGAGCTAGAGTGTACTCACATTGAAAAAAAGGCGTATCGAGAAAAACCGCGTTCGAAAGAAAATACCGATAACAAAAAGTTCAAAGCAGTACTGAATTATTTATACTACCTTGGGAACATATTATTGAATAGTTCTGCTAACTATTTATGGAATTTAAAAAAAATCGATTTTTTCAGTCATCTAAACTGATTTCCCGACTTAACATAGACAATATTAGTTAAGACTTGAGCGGTCTTTTCTTATAATCGTGTTGCGATCGGCCAGAGAAAATTTTCGATTTTTCCCCCGATTTTTAGCGGAAAAATGACACCATTACTGTTCATGACTAATGAAAAAACATATTACGGAAAACGTCGGTCAATACTAAACTACTATTACACCGAATAAGTGTATCAAATTTCGAGTCAATCCGTTCATTCGATTTCGAGAGCCGTGTACACCGTTTCAAAAAACATAGTTTCGAGAAAGACGCCTTTCAAGTTTTACTAGCAGTTCTACCGTTGTAATCAGTTTAACTTTAATCTGCGATTGCTGCACCACATGTTGGACCTTACCTCTTTAATTTGAGCTGCCTCAAGCGCGGAACGAGTGTTTGTTATTTTCACAGTAGCATAACCCCTTAAAGTTTCGAGAATGAAAAATGTGACCAAATAATAATAAAAATAACCAAATAATAATAAATATGTCCAAATAATAATAAAAATGGCCAACTAATAATAAAAATGACCAAATAATAATAAATAATAATCCCTCCAAGCAACTTTGCGTTGCTTGGAATAATGTTTTGAATTAAACTTGTACCGTTTCGAGGAGGAGACCCGAATGGATCCGATGGTGCGTGCGAATATCGTCCGAGTTGAAACGCTCGCGGGTTTCAAGGTGACCTTGGGTTCTTCGAATTAAACTGTACACAGTTCGGCTCATTGTACGGGCTACTAGAGGATAAGATTTTTTTTTCTACCGACCAAGCGAAAACATAAGAGGAGCAGTATGATGCTAGAGTCAATTGGAAATATTGGGCGAAGTATGACACGCGTTTTTTTTCCACTCGGTCGTTCGCTGGCGCGCGATCCAATAACTCCCGTATAGCAATACTTTTGTACTTCGCTGTACTGTTTTCGGGACTCTCGCGAGCCGCGATCGGCCATGAGGACGAGAGAGAGGGGGGAGAACGAGGCGGGGCCGCGCACGAGATAACGCGATAACGCATCGGGAGCGGGTGGCCACTTTTCGCAAGTGTTCATCGACTATGAATGTATTAAGATTTCCGATGCGAATTAAGCTGTCAGATGTTGCGATTCGTTTCTCCCTGTGCCATCAATCATTAAGGGGTTATGCCTTGTTGTAAAAGTCGAAAAATCACTTTTTTCGCATCGAACATATACTTTGACGGTATATCATCTTATAAATGTTCCCTGAAGTTTCAAGCCGATCGGATCAACATTGACAGATTTACAGGCTGTGTTGACGCCCGTCGAAACGCTCGGAGCGTCGTTCGAAACTTTAATCGCTTTTTTCTCGAAAGTACGTTTTCAACGTCGCTGAGCAAAATATCTCAAAAACGACTTCATCGACCTTTCTGAAATGTTTAGGGCTTTTTCTAGGTGTAAAAATATGGTACTCGATCGACGGATTTTTCTCGTTTTTTCTGCAAAAATCAAGTCTCACTTTGAACACGAGCCATTTTTTGGAAATATTTCATATTTCGGAAATTCCTTCGATTGATCATTGGATGAAGTATTATACTAACGAAATCTGTTTGATTTTTTTTCATTTTGGTAATAAAACGTATTATTCATTTAAAAAGCACGAATATTTTTATTTCAATATGAGGTACAAACATGGAGGTTATGTGTGGAACACAATATCCGATATTTTCCAAAACGTTTTGGCGCAATTACGGAGTAATTTCATTAATGATGCGTCCAATTGCTCTGCTGAGCCCCTGAATGGTCTGTGGATCATTGGTATACACGTTTCCTTTCAGAAAACCCCAAAGAACGAAGTCCAATGGCGTCAAATCGCACGATCATTATGGCCAATTCATATCGCCGCAGCGCGAGACAACACCCCAGATAGCATAAGTCTCCAATTGACGTCGATAAGTTACCTTTGTTAGGTTATCTTTGAGCCATGCCCGTAAGATAACTATTCGACGTCTTTCAAATGACATCACATATAATGGTGCCGTGAAGTTGTCTTTATTATGATATCTTTCGGCGATAAAAACGGATGTTTAAAATGTGTCACAAAATAGTATCCAACTGATGACCTTTTTAGGTTATCCAAAAGTTATCTATTGTATCTAGTTCAATGTTGTCCAAAGAATATCATAACAACGAATTAGACGTATTTTTCATGACATTGTTCAAATATCCGTAATATGCTGTCTGAGGATATTTGGTGTTGGCGCGGAATTGTAGAAAGTCCGCCAAATCTTGTCCCAAAGCAACATCCAACGGATCACTCTTATCATAGTGCGAATATAGAGTGTCATATTTTGTTTCTCCGGCAAAAAATGGTGTGTAACAATAATTAGTTGAAAAGATAAAGCTGTTGAAATATACGTGAGTGCCTTTTATTCTATTATTCTTTCTGCCTCTGTGAGTACATATGTACATTTAATGTACTGTCTTTTGATTCCGAAAGCGTACGTCTGCTTTTGAGGTTATCCAAGGGATCGTTTGGAGCAGCGTACTTCGGGTATAGCCTTCAAAGTTCGAGTGAGTACAATATACGCTTTTATACTTTGCACTTCTATGCATTTAATTCTATTTCTATGTCTAATTCTAATTCTAATTCTAATTCTATTTCTATTTCAACATTACCAAAATGCACGTGCCGTAAAGAGCCTCGTCCGATCCTAATTCAGGGTTGTCGATTTGCATTGCAGAATCGTTGAAAAATAGCTGCTTCTCAAATATATGTGTTTAGTACATATAGATACTTAATTTACTTCCATTCTATTCTAAAAGCGTGCGTTTGCTTTTCAAGAAATCCAAGGGATCGTTTGGAGCGGACGTTTTTTCTCACAGTGAACTTGAAAATTTAAGTAAGTATGCCTTTTTCTACTTCATACTTCCGTGCATTCAAATATATTCGACAAGTTTGAAAGATAATTGATTTAAATAAAAATGACAGCTCCGTCGCTGAAGCCGTTTCTTGAACTATCACAAAGCTGTCAGCAAAGTCGAAGAGTATTAACTGCGTTAGAAACTGACGAATTCAGTATATCGTGTAAATGTAAATCCGAATACTGCTGTGCCTAACTACTGAATTTCCCAATCACCACCAAGTTTAATAACGTCCTATTGATAATATTTGTTCATTTTCTTTCTCAGATGACGTAAGAAGCGGTTTATATTTCACTTATGAAGAATTAGTTGATGTTTTCTTTATAATGACCTAGCCCACTTCGGAACCGACATAACAATATCTTATCGTTTTTTTTTATTATACAAATTAACTTATCAACAGTCTAGAATATTTAATATAACTTAATATTGCCCATTTTTAATTATCATGGTACGCATAGTTGATGAAAGATTTTGTTGCAATACGAACGAGATATATGCACACGTTCGTATTGAAAGTAACAAAAGTCTTATCATCTATGCTTATCATATAATAATAAAAATGGGTAACATTGAGCTGTATTAAGCATTCTAGACTATTAATAAGTAAGTTTTTATCAATAAATGGATGGGATATTGTTATATACATATATTGCTAATGAATAGATATCCTTTTGATAGTACTCTACGGTGCAGTTTAGATGTCGTTTTGTCGATCTTATTCGGATGCCTATTGGACGACTTTTGGTCGTGTTTTTAGATTGGTAGATTGGTTTTTAGATTTAGGATGGATCGTTTACGCTGGAGTGGCCACCGCCAAACGACGCGAAAAAATGCCATCATCTGCCGGCGGCCATGTTGTTATTGTTTTTCTGTATTTTTAGTGATTGCTTTAAGGCGATATATATATCTTTCCTGTTAAAAAAAATGCGTTTCTTTTTCACCAACAGTTTCCCAGAAAAAATTTCGGAACGTGGCCATTTTTTTCGGGCCTCTAGGTAGATGCAGCCCCTTAAGCTACGAATAATTGGGTCTTTGCGTCATTGAGGCTGTGTACCAATCGCTAAGATCAAGGGTCAACGAAGGTCTAATATTGTGAAACACAAATAGACACACGTCTCGTGTCTTCAATCACGTATCAATGAGATATATTATGAACAAGTACGGTCCAAAGAACACCATACCCAATCGCCCTTTTTTCTCCTTATCATCTAATGAATAATGCACACGCTAGTGGCTACTGATTGTACATAGAAAGGCTGACTATAACGATATACATAGTTATCCACGTGCAGGTTAACGTATACGAAAAAAAAAATCGACATCTTTTGCATAAACGTATGCATGTGTATACGCATACGCTACTTTTTGCGGTGATAACGTCAAACAACGATAACTTGCGTTTACGACAATTTAATAATTTTACAGAAGGCAATAACTGTATTACGTTCTTTAATATGGATACGTCGGTACCGTTTTTACCTATAACGTGCACTGAGGCAGAAAAATATCGCTCGTCCGACAGCAGCGCCTCTGCGCGGACCGCAGCGCCGACATTCATTCGAATGGAGCACTCGCGCGCACGCGCGAACTAGTGCGAGAGAAGGCGGGAAAACGTTTTGTTGTCCGGTTCGGGCCGCGGTAATAAATATTAGATCGTGTTTTTTTAAATGTCTTTCGATGTTATTTGCTATTTTTTAAATTCATTTTGAAAAAGTGAAACTATTGTTTCAATCATCTTTGGTCACATTTCTTATTTTTCATGCCTATTGGAAAAAAGTAAAACTGTTTATATTTAATTATTTAATTAATTTGTTTATTTATTAATTACATTCATTCTCGTTGTATAATGTATTTTTGTCGCAATTATTTGCTGATTTTTATTCAACTGTCTTGAATGAATACTCATGGTTTATATTCTTGACAAAATGTAGATTGAAAAGCACGTAAATAAATGTACACAAAAGTTGCGAGTTATCCTTTTTTTAAATTAATTTTTCCATCTGCGTTGGTGAATTCCCAGCGGGTGGTTATTGCGGTTTCGTGGTTCCGGCGTTTGTTGTAGATTTTGAAATTCTTATTTACTAAAATCTCATACCTGAGAACTCTTTTTTTAACTACACTTGATTATCAATTTTAAATACCCAAGCTACCTATCTATTTTTGACTTCAAATCACACCGGCCTTTGATCAATCTTCAAACAGAAATTTCCTCGAATTCAATCGTAACTATGTTTTCAAAATTCGTGTGGATCGACAGCGCGTGAAATTTGTCACCAAATAAAACTGATGCTTCGTTTATTGATTTTTTTTTCAAACGAAACGACAAATCCATTCCTAGTTCGTCGGATGTACGAGTGAGGGAGCACGTTCCGCGGACCTCCGGCGGTAAGGAAGATCCCTCGTTACCGACCGAGCAAAAATTGACTGGCGCGAGTTTCAAGCCGCGCGCGATTGTTCGCGCGTAGTCGCACCAACGCCTTCAGCCTTTTTCGACCGGCAAACCATTTCGCAAAGTACCGTAAAATACGCAGATTACGCTGATCATCCGAGAGCGGTAGTCGGCATTCAGCGTTGGTCGAATTATCGCCCCGTGCGATTCCTCCGTGACTACAGATAAGCGCGCAAGCCAGAGAGAGACGGATTGAGTCTAGATTCCCGGCGGATAGCGTCTAGCGAAAGTGTCCACATTACACGCATAAATATCTGCATTTTTCGCCTCGCGACCGTACTGCGAAATTCCGTCTATTTTTCCTTTTTCAACGTCGTCAGTCTCGTGGCTAGAAAATGCGCGCTAGGCGCTGCAATTTCCGTAAAAATCGCGATCGTTGAGCGGAGCAGCGGGCTCGTTTGGTCAGGGGAGGGGGGAGCGCTTCTTTCCATTGCCGTCGTGTAAACGGAGCGGAGCGCGCGCGCGGGTGACAGTCCGATAGGGAACCGAGTGACAGTTTGGAGCCTCGCGGTGGAGCAAAGACGAGACGTCCAAGTACGCGGCGTCCGTTGAATTTGTGCCGATCGGCTCGCGCGAGTGTGAGAATCGAAAACACAGTAATATATATTCTAGTTCACGGTGTAGTGTCGGGTGAACCGACGAGAGTGAGCGAGCGAGCCACAGAGAGAGAGAGAGAGAGAGGGAGAGCGCGAGAGAGAAAGGAAGAAAGAGGGAGTTAGTGAGTGACGGGGAGGCTGTTCGCCAAGCGTAACGTCCCGTTCGTGACCGATACTCCGGAGGCCCTACCTGGTTCAACGTTTCGTTCGAGGGTGAGGAAAAACAAGGATCATCCCCATTGTTCTCCTCGTCAAGAATCTCCTACCCGCGTAGAATTAGACACAAACAAAAAAACAACCACGCGTACTCGTCGTTCACGCTTCCCTGACTAACGGTGAGTGTCTTTCTTCATTAAACTTTTATTTCTCGATACTACACACCACACTACTGCGGCACGAGCGAATTGGGCACGTAGAATAAGTGGTGTGCGCGTTTTTTTTCGTCGCCGCTTTTTTCCCCGCGAAATCGCGATACATTGTACGCGAGGGTGAAAATTACTGAGAAATCTTTAACTTTCCTCGATTCTGTGAAACTGGACCCTTTCGCGGCGAAACTTTCGCGATCGTGTGTCTCGAAAGATTGTCTCATTGCTCCGTTAAGTTGGCAACCCATTGAGGGGTGTGTCAAGACAGTTTGTCACCGTGTACACAAAGTCCTGTCTCTATCGTTCCAAACGTTTCGTACACGAGGGACGCACGTCGATAACCAATTGATCATATAAATCGCCACATAGGCACCCTCGGATAACGAAGATCGAAATTAATCTTCATAGGAATTTAGATGGTCGCCATTTTTTTTTTTCGACACCGCTCTCGCGTGCCGGCGTCTTCAACTTTTCCTCGGTTTTTTTTTTCGTGCTCGCGGCCAAGCTCGCGCGAGCATTTTCGAGGATCTTCGAAGGGTAATTGTTTCGGGCTATCGCGCGGGATTGATCGCGATAGTCGCTTCGATGGCAGACGCTTCTACACGCGCCGACACTTGTACGTGTGCTCTTATGTGGCCCTGTATTTGTATAGGAGCGTGCATGCGTGTGTGTGTGTGTGTAGGAATAACGGAGAAGGTAGTGAAGCAGTTATATACGAGGCGGGCGCAATCTCTATGTTTAAAACATGACGTCAGGCCCGTAGCGGGCTCTCGCCCATGTTACCTCTATCAACGCGCTTTGCTCGTAAATAAACGCGTGCTCTATCCCGTGATGCTTCACGACCATTATCACACACAGCCGCTCTTGTGTTGTGAATCGAGACTTTCCCTGATTAACTTTCAGTCAAGGATACGGATTTATTTGTCCTATTCGGACGCTCGAACGAACGATGGGCGACTAGGCCTCGCCGAGCTCGGTCGGTTTTGAGGAGAAAAAAAATTGAAACCTACAAAATAAAGATAGTGATGCAAGAGTATTGAAAAGTCTGAAAATATCGGAGGAATTATGAAATGAGGCAGATAGTCTGAAAATGTTAAGGTCTGTTGGGAATATTGAGAGAATGATAAAATAGGGGAGATTACTTTTAAGTATAGAAAATTGTACTATAAATATAGGGATAATAATAAAGTGAAAAAAATAGTGTCGGAATATTGAAAATTGTACTGAAAAATCAATAATAAAATTAAAATATTTTTTACATATAGAAAACAATTACAAAATTAAGAGAATAAGAAAATAGGGAATTTTTTTTTCAAATATAGAACACTATACTCACGAGTTGGAAAGAATAATAAGATGAGGAAAATTAGTTTGAAATATAAACAAGTCTAGTGAAAATATATAAAGAATAATAATAAGTTTCGAATATAGAAAAGTCTACTAAAAATGTAAAAGTAACAATAAAACGAGGAAAATAAATTAAAAATGTAAAAACCTATTGAACATATATAAAGAATAATAAAATAAACAAAATAATTTTTGAATATTGAAAACTACTAAAAGAATAAAATGAAAATTTTTTTTTAAACATAGAAACCTCTACTAAAGAAATAAAAAGAATGAGACGAGAAAAATCGTGTCTAAATATTGAGAAATCTCATTAAAAAAATCAAAAGAATAATAAAATAGAGAAAATACATATTTAAATATAGAAAAGTCCATTAAAAATATAAAAAGAATAATCGAATAAGGAAAATAATTGTCTATCATACATAAAAATGTATGCAAAAAATATACAATAAAAAAACATCAAAATGTATAGAATAAATAAACAAAAATATTACAATATATTGTTTGTAATATAATTTTTTTTTTAAAGAGAATTGAAAGCAAAAGCACGCAGTATCTTTCAATGTTCATAGCCGAAACGTTTGACCTTCCTTGAACCTCGTAAGCTCTGAAAAATATCGATCCTGCTGCCTCTCCTATGGAAAGCTTCGCTTCCGTTGCCATAAAAAAAACCATCGAGCTCGTACCTCGGCCCTAAAAACGTCCCTCACGAGCGGGATATCGTTGGTAATTTTTTTCTTCATATTTACACGCGTACCCGCACGGCCCTTGGTGCGTGACTCTTACAATCCCGACGACTCTGTGTCGAAATACGGACAGCAGGAAAATTATAGTACCCAAGTACTATAATGCGTTGGAATGCAGCGATCATTTTTCAATCCCATTGCTTTTATCATTATACGAAATATTATTATTTTAACTACCAATTCACCAATTTTCCGCAATGTATACATTGAACTCGTTTAATACATTTTTTCAAGGACAAAACATATTTTAAAAATGGCCTCGGCATTTTTTTAAAATAATTAAGGGGGTCCGAGTATGTAGTTTTTGCTCAACTCGTTTAATACATTTTTTCAAGTACAAATAAATATTTTAAAAATGTCGTCGACATTTTTTGAATAATTAAGGGGGTCCGAGTATGTACTTTTTGCTCAACAATTTTCTCGATAATTCTTCCGCAAACGACAAAACAAACAACGCAGAAAAGGAAGCAACAAAATAAAATAAAAGTCTGCCCAATGGTATACAAAATTCGTGCGATCGAATTCATAATCAACAATTAAAAACTTATACAACTTATTAAACAATAAGAAACCGGTGTGGGCGAAATAGGTGTTTTTTAAAGGATCCAAAGTAGATTTTGCAAGATGGCGTTAGGTGTGAAAAGGACCACACCAATGTATATATGGAGAAGAGAGCTGAGTGTGCCGACGATGAAGTACCTGATAAGAGAAAGGGCTTTACTATATATTGTGGAAGTATTAGGAATGCCTGAAAAAAGATGGCCAAAAATTTGTCCGATGGAGGAAGTAAGGGCCATTGTGAATCATGGGCCGTCGAAGTGGAGGAAGTGCTTAAGGCGTTACCCCCACTTATAGCGCAAAAAAGGCCTTTTTCATGAATTTTTTTAAAGAAAACTACAAAACTTTTTTAATCGATCAATATACCATCTTAAAGAACACATCTTGAAGAACTTTCAGTAATTTTTTTATTGAAAAATATTACATTGTTTAGTGGCAAATGGCCGTCAATGAAATAATGTTTTTATATACACGGTTTGCGGTGACCAACATTGCTGCGAAGTGGATCATCTGAAAAAAAAATGCGGATGGATTTAGTCAAATATAAGTATAAACTAGTCTTTAATCGAAGGATTTTAAAAAATATTCATTTTTCACAAAATGGCGGACAGTCAAAGTTAATGGTTCGATTTTAACGAAAAAAATCGAACGATTAAAGACTACATTTTTATGTATTAAATAAGCCTGCAAAATTTCAAGAAGATCGGTTCATTAGTGTTCGAGTAATCTTGGTCACCGACTTCAGAAATGCCATTTTGAGAAAAATGCGTCAGACGGCAGACTAGCCGGTCGTTTACACAACGGATTCTTCTCTTTCAACGCTCATGAACTTGAAATTTTCAGGACATATTCTCAGATACTTATACTTCAAAAAAATGCAATAAAAAAAATCGTTTTTTCAAAATCGCAAGTGGGGGTAACCCCTTAAACATGTATCAACGGAAATGGGGGCGCAGGTTATAATCGGGATGATTTGGGAACGGAGAGAGGTGAGAGAAATTGAAGCGAGAATAAAGGTGGGATTAGAAAATTAAAAAAACGAGACGTTGGAGAAAGACGGGGAGAAAATAAAGGGTTCGACGTACAATTTATAGGTATAAGTTTATTGTGGAGGATGCCCTGGAAATATTGGTCTGAGGTAAAGAAAAAGAAATGTGGGCTAGAATAAGATGTGGAAATGTCGGAAGAGCGGGAAAGAAAGGAGAGAGCGATTGGATGTGCAGAATTTGTGATGAGCAGGATGAGACCCTGGAGTATTTATTGTTGGGTAAAAAAAAAGCAGAGAGATGGTGACGGAAAATGCGAGAAAAGGCGAGAAGGAACGGTTGGAAGGAATTCATGAAGTGGCGATTATTGGGGAAGTAATAAATATGTTGGGAGGAAAAATACAGAAAGAGATTGAGAAAGTGTGGAGTAAAAGGATTTTGGAATGAGAGACTGAGAGAGGGGAGGAATAAATGGGTTTTTAGGCGAGTGGTGAGCAGATGTAAGGTATACAGATTTATGGATAAGGATGAAATGGCAGAGATTATAACATCTGTTAATATATATTTTCTGACATTGTATAAGTTTTGTAAAAAACCTTTTTTAAAGTTATGCAAATAAAACTCTATTGATTGATTGACCAATAAGAAACCATATGGGTGATGATAGCTAAAAAAAAGCTTTGTATACTCTTGCTGTAAGCTAATAATGAAACAATGTGAAATTATTATTATTTAAATATATACAATACCAAATGACCTATTTTTGGAGTGGGTACCAGCCGATGGCCAATATTGTCACATTTTTCGCAGAAAAAGAGGCGAATAAAAATTAATTAAATATACGATGTACAGCCTTTTTTTTTAAATCCGCAATCTCGTTTCTCCCGTGGCGTCAATCTCTCGTTCTTGGCTGGCACCGACTCCAAAAATGAGTCGTTTGGTATTGTAAATATTTAAATAACAATACTTTCATATATTTTCATTATAAATGTATTGTATTCCGTATACAATAAATTATTATATATACTCCATCATGAATCGATGTTTTGGGTATTTGTCGTTTAAATACAGTATATGGTACATAATATACAGAAATTCTAAATTCCTAACTAGTTTAGTTTTTGAGATAGACCCCGTAACAAAAATGGTCTAAAACTGACAACTTTGACGATGCTGACGTTTGCATCGTTGAACTCTAACGAATTTAATTTCTTTTGCCATGTTTCGCCTGCGAAGTCTTTGAGCCATTTTTTTAAATATTCATTTAGCGATCTACATTATAAATTTATAAAAAAAAAGATCGCCCATAATAATACGAAATATGGAAAATAAAATGTAAAATGGATGTTTCGTTGCGTTCGAACGATGCAAACTTCACCACCATCAACTTTGACGGCCCCCCATTTCTTTATTTTTGAAGATAAAAAAGAAAAAATCATGTTTTTGTACTCTACTCAATGAACTTTAAACAATTCCACCCCACATGCCAGGGTGAGACATCTTTTCCCCTGCTCCTTTGACATGTATGGGACCTGCATGAAAAATAATTAAATTGAATTTCTAATTCAATATTCGCTTCTGGGTCAACATTCTACACAAAATATCCAAATCTCAGGTCTGTAACTCATTCCGCTCACGAGCTGCAGACCCGTGACATACAGACGGACAGGGAGCAGAGTGACAGCAATATTCCGTTTTGCCCTTCGGTTACGGAGCCCTAAAAAAAAAAAAGAAAGCTCGTCCGTTCTAAATTTGCTCCTTTTCAATTGATTCATTTTTCATCGATTTTACTTGTTTAGGCATAAATAATAAAAATAAAACTGCGCAAATAACAACACGAAAAAGTCTTGATTTTAATTGTAAAATAAAATGACCAACGCAAAAACGGAAGAAAAAAGAAAGAAGAAAAGTCTGCCCCGATAGTATACAAAATTCGCGCGATGGAATTCACAATCAACAATAAAAAAAAGAGGATGAAAATTGTCCACTCTAATTTTGCGCGTTTTTAAATTGATTTGATTTATTCATATCGATTTTAGGTAAATATTCGTAAGTGGGGCTCCTGCTCAGGCTAATTTTCTTCAACGGTTCAAACAAACCCAAACAAACCCAAACAAAAATTGTCCTGATTCTAGCAGGAGCCCCGCTTCCGAATATTAACCCGATCTTATTTATTTTCGACATAAAGAAAAACAAAACCGTCCAAAAACTAACAATAGCACGAAGGTTGATTTCAACCTGCCGCGGACGATTGCTCAGTTGCATAATTGTCAATTTTTGTTAACGTTAATTTGATAATGACGGTTGTAATCGTCGGCTGCGCGTGAGCGCATATATCGTGACGCACAACAAGTACATATATCCGGGAAAACGTGACCTACTCGAGTCTCCCTCCCTCTCGGCTCTCCGGAGGGGCGCAGGTTCCGCCCCCTCCACCCGCTCCTCGCCGCTGCGCCCTCCGTCGCTATCATCGTCGATGCGTACCGCGCAACTCAGCGGGACGCATTAATTGCGTAGGGTACATGCAGGCGTGAATAGCCGATTGATTATATACCTCACTCGGTCGTTAACGACGAAGCTGGCATTTTTCATGGGAACATAAACCCCCCCCCTCCCCTCCCCCGAAACCCCTCGAGTACGGCTATCCCCAAGCGCAGTTTGACTCGAGCAAACACAAAGGCTTTCACTCGGTCGTTCCTCGGCCGCTAATGACGAGAAAGCGCGCATCGCGAGTCGAAACTAAAAATCCTGTTTCTCTCGACTCCGATGCATCGAGCGAGTGTGTCCAGTCGAGTTCGTAATTGCGACTGCGATTCTCACCGGTCGAGGGTAACGATCGGGACGAACAGAGACATGGAGACCTCTAATGGCGGTACTTAAGGCGGTACGATCACCTACATGGTCAAAAAAGAGTCCAAATTTATTTTTCCCACAGCTGCTCTGATTGATGTTCACTTATGTTGGTTATTCGTGTTATGGATTATAGTGCGCTAAATGTTGTGGTAAATGATGAATTCATTGCACGTGAACAAATAAAAACTGAAAAATTAGATTGTCGACGACTCGGTAGTAATCTTCGTAATAATAATATTAACATATTCACCATAAAAACGGACTAAAAAGACAAAAAAAATCAGCCGGAGACCTATTAAAATAGGCTTGAATTACCTCAGCGGAACTAACACGATAGGCAGAATATAATTATACATATTATTGATACGTGATAAATGATAAAACTCCATAAATCGTTGTTTGCATATTTTGCGGCGGCTTCTATTCAAGTTAATTTCAAAACAAAGCTGGGTTATGTTCGCCAAACGCATCAGCTGTTACTCGCGACGTTGTGGGTGCTTCTTCGTCGCTCTGACCATTTTCAACCGGAAATTAAAATTTTCTTGTAATGTAGTGCTTTAACTACGCGGTGAAGATTGATTTTCTTATTTTTTACAATATCTGTTATATATAATCTATGGAATTTCAGTTTTCCAACGGGTTTAGTTGGATACGTGAGCAGAAAAACCACGATCACTGCACTTCCGGTTGATCGTCTATATAAGACGACGTCGAAAAACTGCTCGACTTCCAGTTTTATTGCGACAAAACTAAACGGTTAAAATAGTTCAAATTTTGGCATTAGGCGCGTAAAGTATTCGTTAAAATCATATAAAAATTTCAAATCCGAAAGTTGGATTCGTAGTAATGATCGTAACTCCTTAAGGCGAGATACACATTTACAACGATGAAAAATCGTTTTCGTTTTTTTTTCCTTTAAGGAGTTTCGGGGCAAATGACGAAATGTTACGACGTTGAAAGTTCCATCGTTCGACTGCAAGGAAAATGGTTTTCTTTTTATTTTCCAAACTTTTTTTTGGCAGATTTTGAGCCGTGAAAATCACGCAAACATTTTTTAGCATTCTTATTTAGCGACCTATGACGGAATTTGCAAATTATGATTCTGGATAATAATTTAATGGAAATAAAGAAAGAAATGAGAATTTTCGTTGCTGTCCAACGATGCAAACTTCAACACCGTTTGATGTATGTAATTTTACGTGCGGTTGGATGGACAAGACGATCATGTGAGTGATGTAATTTTTTTTTGGCTGTTTCGCACCGAGATAAACCATTCCTAACAATGGATTAACGCAAACTAAACCTTTGTAAACATTTAGAAGAAAAAACCCATCTGTCCCTCGTAAACCATATATTCAATGTTGAACCATCAAGAATTGATGAAAGATCAAGAATCCACGAAGTTGTTGGACTGCAACGAATTCAATTTCTTTTGACAGATTTCGCTTGCCAAAAGTCGTTCAACCATTTTTTAAGATATTTACCAGGTGTAGAAGTATGAAACCGCAATTTCCCTATAGATGGTGCTAGCCATCAGTTTAGGAACCGTACGACCGCTCCTGCAGCGCCATCATCTCCCTCCAACAGCTAACGAAGATTTTCAACACACAACAACCCAAGTTCCCTACACCGGTATATTTTTCTATAACCTTAAACATGTCGAGTTTTGTGCCTACGAACTACGATTTGCGGACAGCATTGGTTTTCTGTTATCATTTGAAGAAAACTGCTGCAGAATCGCATCGAATGCTTGTCGAAGCTTACGGTGAACATGCTCTTGGTAAAACACAGTGTTTCGAGTGGATGAAAAAATTCAAAAGTGCTGATGTCGTGAGAAACGAAGAGCGTGGGAAACCATCGAAAAAGCTCGCAGACAACGAATTGCAGGCCTCATTGGATGTAGATGATACTCAAAGTCAACAAGAACTCGCGGATCAATTGAATGTGACACAGAAAGTCGTCTCCATTCGTTTGAAAGATTTTTTTATCACTTTCAAACAAGAGTGCAATTTTTACAAAAAAATCCGGTTTCATACTTCTACACTTGGTATTTAATCATCTACATTATAAATCTATTTAAAAAAAGATCGCCTATGATAATAAAACCATGGAAAATAAAATGTAAAATGGAACTTTCGTATAACTACGATAGTTCCATTTTATAGATTTATTTTATCGGGATATCTACATTCTCAATATACAAGATATATACATTTATATACATTTATATGCATAAATGTTATCTTATACATAATTATACATAGTTATACATAATAGTTATTCACATAAATTTATATACATTTTTATACATAACTCGATATACATTTTGGTTGACAACGAAAGGCATGAAAAAAACGAATAAAGAATTTTCGTTGCATTTCGACGATGCAGACTCTAACATTATGTGCGCAAATTGCGTTTTCAAGGTTATACCTACAGAAGGTAAAAAAATATTCGCGCCCCACGCTTCACTAAAACATTGCTGTTAAAGTTTCTATTTTTCGAATGCAACGAAAATTAATTTTTATCTTAATTGCACTAATTTCATTCGGCTGATTAAGCCTGCGAAACTCACTCAAACGTTTTTACGTATTCGAATTAGCCATTTAAAACAAAAGGTTTTGGATAAAGATGAGAAAAAAAGCAATGAAAAATGAAGAAGAAAAGGTTGCATTTCAACGATGAAACTTCAACGTCTCAGCGCAGTGGTCGATCTGACCCTTCAAAAAATCGCCACGGAGGAAAATTAAAAAAAAAATTCGCAGATAAAAAATCGTATCGGTTTTTCGAAATCTTAAGGGGTCTTCTCACTTTAGACGCTAAAAAGGCTGTTTTCATGAATTTTTTTGCTAGGTTTATATTATAGATATTTATACAAAAGTTGTTACACTTAGTAAATACACTTTCGAAATACATTTGAAAAAAATTTAATGTATTTATGTAACCCGAACAAACTTTAAACGCGTTTTTGTCGAAACAACGTTTTTCGACGGCTTGTTGATAAAATCGTCGAAACTACTGAACCGATCTCTATGAAATTTTAACCATATATTCTTTACAACTATAGCTATATCGAGAATGTTTTTAAATTTTTATGTTTACTATTTTTTGCCAAAAACTGTGCAAAAAAACCGTTTTTAGTTTGTTTTTCTTTTCGAAAAATGTGCACCGTTTTGTTATTTTTGCATATATCAAAAATCATACGATATGCGCTATAGTCATTAACATACTGAATTTTTTTAGGACATTTTTTAACTACCCTTTTCGTCTATAAATAGTAACTTAAATAAATAATTTTTAAAATGTATTTCGAAAGTGTATTCATTAAGTGTAACAACTTTTATATCAATATCTACAATATACACCTATCAAAAAGAATCCACGAAAATAGCCTTTTTAGCGTCTAAAGTGAGAAAACCCCTTAAGCTTATGCAGACCTTGTATAGAAAGTTTCATTCGTAGCCTAAATCTGTCATAAAAAATTATCTTGAAGTTTGCACCGTTGGAATGCAACGATAATTCTTTTTAATGTCTTTATTTCCTCATTTTTATAATTGAACGAAGTCTTTTCTTGCAAATTGAAATTCTCGATTTCTAAATAAGGTATTCAAAAAATGATCGAGCGTTTTTCGCAACGAAGATTTGCCGAAAGAAATTCGAGCATCTAAAAAAATAATAATTTTCGTTGCATTCCCACGACGTAAACTCCAATTGCATCATAAAGAGAAACGAGGTGGGAGAATAAATGAAAGAATTGTTTTCGTTGCATTCCAACGATGCAAGCTTCGACGTCATGCGAATTGCCGAATCCGCCCTGGCGGCTTGCGCACTCAATCGTGATGGCACTTTTTCCGTGAGGGCTCCGCAGCAACTGGGAGCCCTTATAATTTCGTCACGTCCGTCTGTCACAGCACAGTGGACACCCCCGCTATTCTCGTATTCCCGAGGTTTTATTCAGCGAGCCCTTTCGAATACAATTATTGCGGTCACTGTAGAATTATTATTTTCAGAAAGAAGTAAGAAAAATAGGTTTTTATTTGACAAACTTTTGGCAGCAATACTTTTCCGATGTTTGGATCGTTGAAACGCATAAAGAATTCTCCATTTTTTTTATATTTTTTTTTGTAACGAATTCGTTGAAACGCATAAAGAATTCTCCATTTTTTAATATTTTTTTTGTAACGAATTCGTTGAAACGCATAAAGAATTCTCCATTTTTATATATTTTTTTTTGTAACGAATTCGCTAAGCGACCCAACAAACCTGAACAAACTTGTAAATCAAAGTAAACGCTAATTGCTTTAATTTTCAAGTCGAGAGTTCTACTTCTCTAGTTAATTGCCTCAAGTGCCCATTCGTTTAATTCTCCAAAGCATTTCTAATTACCTTCTTAATTCCATTAATTCAAACTCGCAACAGGCTCTCAAAAAAATCCCGGGTGAAAATTATCAAAGGCTGTGCATTTTCTTCCACTACTTAAAAAAATTAAAATAAAAGTCTCCAAGGCCGCGCACTCAATGGGTAGCAAAGAGCAGCAGCATTTTAGCGCCTCACGAGCATCAATTTGATTATTCAACACGCTGACGGTCTGGCTCTACTGACATTCAATAAGATACTGAAAGAATGCCTCTATTTTTATTGCGTTGAAGTTTACGTCGTTGGAATGGAATATTTTTGTTTTTATTGTTCATTTCTTAATTTTTTATTTTTATAAATTAACCTTTTTTGCAAATTGAGACCGTAAACTTCTAATAAGAATGCGTAGAAATGTTTGAGCGATTTTTGCAGCCTAAATCTGCCGAAAAAATTGCGTAGTTAAAACGAATTCGTTTTTGTCGCGTTCCAACGATGCAAACTTCAACGTCATGCTTTTTGCACGTTATGAGAGGCGGCAGCGTCTCGACGCCAAGTAATAAAAACGCAAGTGTCGAAACTATTGACGTTATTATCCGAATCTTTCGGCAGTCTTAGGCTACGAGAATGATTCGAACGTTTTTTTAGGATTTCTTCTAAGTTCTGCAACCCAAATTTGCAAAATATATTTTGGGCGACAGCAAGAATAAAAATAAATAAATGAGAAAGGACTTCGGTTGCATTCCAACGATGCAAACTTCTTCTTTCATTATATTTTATTATATTTCTCTTTCATTATATTATTATATTATAAATATAATAAAATTCTTTTATTATATTTCCCAAATTTCCTTTGGCAGATTTTGAGCTGCGAAAAGCACGCAAACATTTTTTAGCATTCTTATTTGGCGATCTACTACATATTTGCCAATCATAATTTTGGATTATAATGCAAATGAGAAGTTAAAAAGTATTTGTGTTGCACTCCAACGATGCAACATTCAAACCCATGATTTTTTTTTACTTTTCACCCAAGGGTCCGTGACTCGAAAATCATCAAAATTTACTGTAGGCTATTTTTTCGAACTTCCTAATGTATTTATCGAAAAAGAAAATGTGTAATAGACGTACATCGGTAGATGATTTTTTTTTTCGATGTTTTACCCTCATCTAAGGGTGACCTCTGCGACTCGAAAATCGTCAACATTTTTTGTAAGCTCCTTTTTCGAGCTCCCATATTTTTTTTGATATTTATCAAAAAAGAAAATGTGCAATGAATGTACATCAGTAGATAGAATTTTTTCGATTTTTTCACCCCCTCCCAAGGGTGGCGTCCGCGACTCGAAGATCGTCTAAATTTTTTTGGGCCTCTTTTTCGAGCGCCCCAATATATTAATCGAAAAAGAAAATGTGTCATAAACGCATATCGCTAGATAGCATTTTTTTCGATTTTTCACCCCCTGCTAAGGGTGAATTTAGCGAGACGTCCACGGCCGATACATGTTTTTTTTTCGCCAAACACATGCAGCAACTAGTTGATTATCAGAAGTCGAAAATAAAAATAATTATAAAAAAACCCAAACAAACCCAAACTTCGATCTCATACGTCGTCTGACATCGCCCAAAAAGTAATTCGTGCAAAAATTCGACTCGTCTCCCTCTCACTCGCGTGGTGCACGTGTCATTTTATTCCTCGATCAAGCTACCTACTCCATACGCAGAGACAGCCGTTTATTTTTTATCCTCAGTAAGGTGCACCGTACCCTGTCTCCTTTTTTCCCGCCTTCATACGCACCGTATACACAACATTATAATTGCGCGCATACGGTTACGAGTACACACTCCAGCGTTTGAATAAACGTTCAAGGTCGCATTATGTAATAAAATGAGCAGCGTCCGATCTGTTGAATGGAAATCTCTCAACATGCATATACACACGTACACGTCAGGCGCCGCATTTGCCACGCGGAAGGGAACCGCCTCACCCTCGCCAAAACTCTCGTGTCCGTCATTGCACCAACACACCCGCGAATAAACGCCGGCCGTTACCTTCTCCCGAGGTCATATCAGGGTGTTGTTCGTTTGCCTTCGAAGGGGCCAGAGAGGGGCCGGCGCGCAACAAAATGCACACGCGACAGCTCCCCCGTTACGAAATAAGTTACAATCAATTGTCTTATTATCAAATAGGCCGATCGATCTTGTTATTTGGACAAGAACGTCAAACTCTCGTGCGTCACTTTTCTGACGAGGGAAAGGGCGCGACTGCAGCCCACTTCTTCATATTTCTACAACGAACTTGATCTATTTATATGAAGTGACGGCCCACACGAAAAATGCCCGCGGAGGAGACCGAAAGCCGCAACGGAGAAAAATTATTATTATTATTGTTGTTGCTCTTATCAGTTCAGTATCAATATATCTGCCGCTATTATAATTGCCATAATTGGTATTACTTTTACAACAATTACCATTGGTATTATTATTATTATTATCATTATTTAGGAATATCATTAACTATGATTATTGATAAATAAATAATAAATATCTGTATTTTTTATACATGAGAAATATTAATAATAATATAAATAATATTATATTGACGAAAATTACGAATATTATTACGATTGACAAGATTATTATTATTATTATTGACCATTATGAAAAATACTGGTTATTAATAAGTAATTTTTATTAAGTGTTGACTTTTTTTTAATATATGATAAATATTGATAATATCATCATAAACAAGGTCATCATTCATGGATATTACGATGATTATTGAAAAAGAATTTTTTTTAAATTTATAAATATTAATAATAATATACTTAATATTATAGTTACAAATATCGAAGTTTTTAACGATTGGCATTATTATTATTCTCGCTAATGATACTATCTTTACCATGACGTTGAAGTTCACTCCGTTGGAATGCGACGAAAATACCTATGTGAAGTTGGCAACCGACTTTACCGAATGAAATTTTTTTCTTGCATTCGTTTGTACTCGTTTTGTACTCGATTGTACCACCTTTAATTTCGTTTGTATCTTAAGGGGGGAAAAGTACGGAGGTATGGAGAAATGGGCCGCAAGCCATTAACGGCTAAATTATTTTAATAACCGCGATTGCAAAGAGAATCGTTTGTACTCGTTTGTAACGCCGAAGTTTTTTTTTATAAAAAAAAAAGGATTTCCGATTTTTTTTGTGGTCGGGCGTCATTGAGGGCAAGAAGTTTAATTTAGTTTGCGCCTTTTCATTGAGTATACAGTTAGGTGACGAAAATTAATTTTTTCTATTGCACAAACTTCATGTGACCGATTTGGGCTGCGAAAATCTTTGGATAATGATAAAAATAAATAAATGAGAAATGAAGACAAAAGAAATCGTTGTCTTCGAACGATGCAAACTTCAATCTTGTATTATTATTGCTATTAGAATCATCTACTACTTACGACGTAAACGATTATAATAATAATGATAATAATAACGGTAAAAATGATGCCTATAGTATTAGCAATTATAGTCATAATTTAAATTGTAGTAACAATAATAATATAACTATTATAATAGTTATATTATTATAACTATTATAGATAATGTAATTATTACTATTATTACAATTATAATAGTGATTTATTATTATATAGCTGTTATTGGTTGTTTATTATTATAATAGTTACACCAATACCGACAACCAATAACAGCTATATAATAATAAATCACTATTATAATTGTAATAATAGTAATAATGACATATTTTATTACATTATATTATATATATTACATGATATTATATATAATAATAAATCACTATTATAATTGTAATAATAGTAATAATTACATTATTATTACAATTATAATAGTGATTTATTATTATATAGCTGTTATTGGTTGTTTATTATTATAATAGTTATATTATTATTGTTACTACAATTTAAATTATGACTATAATTGCTAATACTATAGGCATCGCTAATATAAGCAATTGCTAATACTATAGGCAATACTATAGGCTATTATTATTACTGTTATTACTAAAACTTTTACAATGATACATTAGTGATTTACAAAAACTTTTACAATGAATTTACATTAGTGATATCACTATTGCTACTATTTATGTTATTATTATTACATCAGTACGAATAATAATAATAATAATAATATTGATAACAACTACAGCAACAATAGTACTCATGATATTTATTATTGTTATGTGTGGTATATTCCGATACATCGTGAATCATACCAGCGGAAATATTTTCTGTAAAAAGCGCTGAGGTGGCTCTCATCGTATTTTGCCGCCTTGCAGTTTTGTCGATATCGTTTATTTCAGCTGACGCTTCAGTCACGACATACATACACACGCAAACACATAAAACTCTTGAGAAATCAATACTGAATATTGAATATTGGAGTCTCTGGGTTAATTGAATGCTTCGATGTGGCCTAAATATTGGTCGCCTTTAATGGAAATCTGCTATGGAAAACGTTTCGACGTACTTGCAGTCGCAGGCCGCTTGATACAGTCGCGTGGATGTTCTTTATGGATTACGTTAGCCCAACTTCTGGTTTTTCGTTGCTTCTGAGTGGGTAAACTTGGAGTGTTTTTCTAGTTATGTGTTAGTAATTGATTATTTATTAATACGTAATTAGTAGTAATAATTCATAATGATGATAATTATATATTACTGGTTCATGATTTTTCGTGAGCAACTGTGCAACGTTGTTTTTTTTCTTTTCCTTCATTTATCTTCGTTAGTTGTGAAGACGTTCCAAAAAGGGCAATCCAAAATGGAGAGGGAGCCAGCGAGAGTGAGAAGGAGAGGGAGAGAGAGAGAGAGAGAGAGAGAGAGAGAGAGAGAGAGAGAGAGAGAGAGAGAGAGAGAGAGAGAGAGAGAGAGAGAGAGAGAGAGAGAGAGAGCGAGAGAGTTGCAATGTTGAAATGCAACAAAAATTACCTACTGTTACAACACGAAAATCAAGGTTATTGAAAAAAAATAATAATTTTGAAGGAATAAATAAGATTGAAAAGTCATTTAAACATTTATGTATATGTACATTAACAAAGTTTTATACCAAATATTTATAAAAAATATTGATAATTAAAAAAGTTATAAGCTATCGAGTTGAAAAAAGAAGGACCTTTGAACGTGAAGGGCTCAGAGGGTGCACTTGATTTTGGCCGCCCGGTTGATCCACAAGAAAACGAGTTTTTTTTGCAATAAAGGGTGTCTCAAAATGACCTGATATTTTAATTGATTAATAAAACGTATTATTTGTTTGAAAAGTACGAATATTTTTTGTTTCAATATAAGATACAGATATGGAAGTTATATGTGGAACACAATATCCGATAAATGGCATAAACGGCATGGACTTGGAAGACATATTCTTTCAACAAAATAGTGCAACCTGCCACATTGCGGGCGAAACAATGTAGTTATTACAAGATCGTGCGATTTGACGCCATTGGACTTCTTTCTTTGGGCTTTTCTAAAAGGAAAAGTGTATGCCAATGATCCACAGACCATTGCGGAGCTCAAGGAAGCAATTGGACGCACCATTACTGAAATTAGTCCGCAGTTATGCCAAAATGTTATTGGAAATTTCGTCAAAAGAGTGAACGGTTACAGACAGGGACGAGGCAGCCATTGCCTTGTATTAAAATAAAAATACTCGTACTTTTCAAATAAACAACACGTTTTATTAATACATTGTAATGTCAGGTTATTTTGAGACACCCCGTAGATTATATTGGCTAAGACTTACCCGACTGGTTTTTTGTTATCGTGTGCGAAGAAACAAAAATATTGTTTTTTCTACATTTTTCAAGAAAACATGACATTTCGGTGAATGTCATGACGGTCAAGACTAAACTAGTGTTACAGTGTATAGTGAGTGTTCCAAATTTCCAGTTAATTGTTTCATTGGACGTCGAGAAATCGTGTACATCGTTTTGAAAATCATAGTTTCGAGAAAAACGCGTTCAACGTTTTGCTAGAACTTCTATCGTTGTAATCATAAATGTACCTCCGATCTGCGATTCCTGCACCACTCCTTCCTCTCCAACTTTAGTTGCCTCAAGTACCGGCAGTTCGTTATTTTCACATTAACCTAATCCCTTATTTTTTTCGGCAGATTTTGCCTACAAAAATCCTTCAACTATTCTTCAACCTATTCATTTAGCAATCTACAATGTATCTTTATCAACAAATGATTCCCACTAATAAAAATAACGGTACGGAAGTTTGCAACGTTGCAATGCAACGAAAATTCTTTTTGCTTTTATTTCATTATATTGTTTACCATATAAACTCTCTTTTTCCTGATTCAGTTTGTGGATCAGTGAAGCGGACGTTCAAGAATGTTTCAACGATATCTGTAGCTTCGATGTCGTGAAAAAAAGTTGGGCAGTACGAACAAAAAAATGTAATTTCGTTGCATCCAAACCGCGCAAACTTCAACCCCACTGAAAGTATGGAAAATGCAATGTAGAAAAGAACTTTTGCTGCGTCCCAACGACGCAAACATCAAGACCACAAAGGAGATTAGAGGAATTAACGCGTTACCTCCACTTGTAGCGCAAAAAAGGCCTTTTTCATGATTTTTTTTTAAAGAAAACTACAAAACTTTTTTACTCGATCAATATACCGTCTTAAAGAACACATCTTGAAGAACTTTCAGTAATTTTTTTATTGAAAACTATAACATTGTTTAGTGGCAAATGGCCGTCAATGAAATAATGTTTTTATATACACGGTTTGCGGTGACCAACATTGCGGCGAAGTGGATCATCTGAAAAAAAAATGCGGATGGATTTAGTCAAATATAAGTATAAACTAGTCTTTAATCGAAGGATTTTAAAAAATATTCATTTTTCACAAAATGGCGGACAGTCAAAGTTAATGGTTCGATTTTAACGAAAAAAAACGGCCGTTTTTTGGCTATAAAACGGCCATTTTTTTTCGAAAAAAAAAATCGAACGATTAAAGACTACATTTTTATGTATTAAATAAGCCTGCAAAATTTCAAGAAGATCGGTTCATTAGTGTTCGAGTAATCTTGGTCACCGACTTCAGAAATGCCATTTTGAGAAAAACGCGTTTGAAGTTTCAATTTCAGTTTACACGAAGAACGGATTCTTCTCTTTCAACGCTCATATCTCAGTCAATTTTGTTCGGATCGACTTGAAATTTTCAGGACATATTCTCAGATACTTATACTTCAAAAAAATGCAATAAAAAAAATCGATTTTTTTAAAATCGCAAATGGGGGTAACCCCTTAAGAAAGATTAATTTTCATTGCATTCCAACGATGCCAACTTCAACCTCGCGAGAGAGATAAAAGAGAAGGAAAAGCAGCGAGAGGGAAAAAGCGAGAGACAGTTAATGAGCGGAAATTGCGACCGGATTCGGTAACCGCGCTAGCATCTCGAAACCCGGACATTTTGGTTAGTTGGACTCCGTACTGTTGTTACAAAGCGCGTGTTCCCGCTCGGTAACTCCGGGGCGGAAAGAGGAGGACGAGAAAGAGGATAGCGAAGAGGAGTGGGGTGGGGGGTTCGATCAATATGTCCCGGACCCGTTGACGCCGGTTGCCGAGACTCTCGAATCGACGTATCCTAACGAAAGCGTCGCGATGAAGGGCTCTCTTTTGCCTCTCTTCTCTCTCGTCCGAGTGTCCCATGCGTACGATTATTTTGGCCTTTCACCGTCGTCATTACGCCCAACTAGGGGAAGATCGAGCTGGGAAGACACGAATTCCAGTTAATCTTGGGTGTCCATGTATCCAACGCCTAACAGGATTACCAACCTCATCCGATGAGCCAACACCCGCCCTTTGTTTGCACCCTTGCACACATGTAGATTCGCCTTTCTGTTGAAAAAATGTTTTGAGCTTCTCATCTTCGTTATCCTCGTTCCTTACGGCGTGTTTATTTTTGTTTCATTTTGTGGTCATTTTTATTGCGGGCCTCATCGCTCTGCCGCGCGTTTCAAGAAGGGTGGAGCGGTCCAGTTGAGTCGAATGATGGTTTATGATTTTGGTAATTGTGCAGTATGAGGACTTTTCCGAAAAACGACGGGAACATTTTTTTTCGCAATTTTGTTTATTCCATTATAGTAAGTGATATTCCGTCGGGGGAGGCTGACATTTTCCATTAATTCCATATGTTATGGGGTATTGAAGTTTCCAGAAACAAGTAATATTTCGACGCCTCGTTGAGCAGCTACGTGTTTCCTTATACATTGTACATTATGAAGGTAACAATGTATATGTTTTGATTTCGGTGACCACAAATGTCCTGTTTCCGGAAACAGGTAATATTTCGATGCTTCTTGTTTGTTGTCGCTTAACAGCTACGCGTTTTCTTATACATAGTGTATTATGAAGGTAACAATGTATATATTTTGGAACGATGAGATATGTTTTGATTTCGAGATTGTGAAATATGTTTTGATTTCGTGAATTTTCCTTCAAGCGTCAATATCCAGACCATCGTGATCGATTTTACATGATTTTCGAAATCATCGGAGCCATGGAGGAAGAATAGAAATTTCGACGCTTTTCGACATCAATCTTTGTCAAGATTTTCATCCGCCCTTATTGGGGCCACAAGAATTACCAACGTAGTACAATTGTATAATACTTCATACTTCCCGATATAGGCGTCAAAACGCGTGAAAATTTCCTATTTTATCACGTGTTTCGACGAACTTCAAAACTTATGGAATTAACTTATGGAATGAATGGAAAATGTCAGCCTCCCCCGACGGAATATTATTCATTATAATGGAATAAACAAGTTCATGGTAAAAAAAAAATGTTCCCGTCGTTTTTCGAAAAAGTCCTCATACTGCATAATTACCATGATTTTTGTTCGTTCCATGAAACTTAACGATCCATACGAGGTATAGTTTTTTTCTCCAGGTACTATGGGGCGTACAAAAAAGTCTCGCCGTTTGACAAAAGATGGCCCCACCAGGAGGTTATGGTTGAAATTGTCAGGTGTCAAACGTCATGTCGTAAGGTTAGACATCTGAAAAGACCGTAACCTTGAAATATTAGCGATTTTGTATCAGTATCGCATAATTTTTTTTCGTACGAAAGTGACGTGTTTTGAGCCGAATAAGCGTCGTTTGCGGGAACTTTTGATTTACTTCTTTAAGGGGGGATTGTCTTTTTTTTTCGCAAAATTTACCGCTTTTTGGGAATTTTTTTGTGAAGAAAGTATACAACGGAAAACTTGTGAAACTTGGCATATAGTTTTATTGATCTGTTTACTACATACAAAAAAATGTTTAAACAATTTCATCAAAAAATCCGCCTCCCACGCCCCTCGACGCGCGATGGTCCTTTTTTGATGGTGTGCACGATTACAGCCTTCACGTTCATCTTGCAACAAAAACACAAAAAGCATTTTACTTTAGACACATATAGCTATCGTTCGATGAAGGGAAAAAAAAAATTGACGATTTGGTGACGTTTTGAACTTGAATTATCGATGTTTCGAAAAAAGTTGATCGATTTTTTGTTATAAATAAAAAACTATTAAACGTATTGCTTTTTTGCTTCATCAAACGATAAAAGGATGTCAGCTGAGCATTCTGTCCAAATTTCAAGGCAATCGGTTGAATAGTTTTTGAGAAATCGTGCACACCATCAAAAAAGGACCATCGCGCGTCGAGGGGGGTGGGAGGCGGATTTTTCGATAAAATTGTTGAAAATTTTTTTTGTATGTAGTAAACAGATCAATAAAACTATATGCCAAGTTTCACAAGTTTTCCGTGGTATACTTTCTTCACAAAAAAATTCCCAAAAAGCGGTAAATTTTGCGAAAAAAAAGACAATCCCCCCTTAATTTGAAGAAGTCTGCAGCTGAGGCGCGTCGATTGCTTGTAGAAGTAGATGGCGAGGCTGCTTTAAGTGCGAGAAGTTGTCGTGAGTGGTTTCAAAAGTTTAAGAACGGTGACTTTGATGTCGAAGACAAAGAACGTAGCGGAAGGCCGAAAGGGTACGAAAACGCGCAATTGGAAGCATTAGTGGAGGGAGATTCGTGCCAAACGCAAGACGAACTTGCACTTACACGAGGAGTGACTCAACAAGCAATTTCAATTTAAATCAGACATAAACTACCGTTCCTTCACAATAAATGCCCAATTTTTTAAATAAAAAACGGCGGAGACTTGTTTGTACTCCTAATAATTTTTCATAAAATATATAATTAAAGGGCAAAAGTATGCATTTTCATATTTTCATCACGCGAATAAGTAAAAACTTGCGATACTACAGTGAAACTTCAGTTATACGTTTTTCAAGGGGTACATCAAATATGACGTATAAGTGAGAATAATGTAGAAGTGAAATACAGTAAGTGTGTGAAACTCTTTAACATTTGAAAATGGCGATTGGTGCATAACTCCCGATGTTTTTCCATAGCAATACCTCTGTTACGTTAATGTTTGGATTTGTTAATTTAACATTTGTTTGGGAAAAATTGAGCAATGAGCCAACTCAAGTTTTCGAACTTCCGTTTTGAACTTTTATTTAATGCAAGTTTGTAACACTAAGCTTTGACGTTTTAGACTAGTAAATAACAGACAGGTTCGTATTGATAAGAGATATGTAATCACAGTACATGCATACATAGTCGAGGTCAGAAACATCAAAACATCAAACACAACACCAAAACATCTAAACATCAAACGAAACATCAAACACAACATCAAAACATCAAACAAAACATCGAAACGCAGTCACATGCAGGGAAATAACATTAATAACGTATAAGCGCAAAAAACGTAGAAATGAAACTTCTTTGCCATCTTTATGACCGGAAATTCCTGGGGCTGAAGAAATTTGACGTATAAATGATAAAAACATATAATGGCAAAACAAGGTTTCACTGCACCAACTTGCAAATGTATAACATTATCAATGATTACTATGAAAAAATTGCGTCAGTGAATGTTTTATACAACTCAGACTGAATTTTTGACTCGTTTATTATTATGCCTATTTATATTTATGTCACGAGATTATTTATTATTACCATTAATTAATATTTAGTTAAGCTTTGACTATCGGAGCTTTTTCTGTTACCGGTATTATTTCGATATCAACGAATCGTAATATCAGAATACCGATATTTCGATACTTGCCGATATTTGTGGGAAACCTTGATTAAAAATGTAAGAAGCTTGAAAGTGAAGATGGAAATTGTAGAAATAATGGTGTATAGTTAAGTGAATCCACAGAATTTATAAAAGTCACCGTCTTTTATTGAGATCTCCATTTATTATACATTTCTAAACACGCTCTGCTATGTTCTTAAACATATCCAACCCAACATAAAATAAATAAACAAACAAAATATAGGAACGTTTATGCAAATAGAATAAGTAGTGAACAAGCAAAATAAAAATTAGGAAGTTTTATGCAAGCCGGCGTAGTAGTAGCTAACAGAAAGCCAACAAATGGGAAAGCTTGTGGCAGGCACGCAACAGCATGGTCACTGTAATTAACGAGATTGAGATTGTTGAAGCAATGACCGCAAAAAAACAGAGGGCTAAAGTTTCGTCTTTCAGAGACCACCTTACCTTAATCCGGTGGTAGAAATGTGTGTGTGTGTGTGTGTGTGTGAACGTCTTGCCCATCTAACCCCACGTAAAATTACACGCATTAAACTATTTTTTATCTCGTGTTTTGTGGTGAACAAAAATTAGAAAATTCGTAAAGACTCAGTACAGTCTAGACAATAACATATATTTTTGTTTTATTTTAAATCTTGGATCGTCGGTAACGCTTGAACCTCCATAACAACGTGCTCGTTTGAAATATCGTCAGCGAGTACGGATGACTCATGCGGATCGTCTCCTCGAGCCCAATGTTGACCAAGCAATTATATCCACCTCCAATCGATCCCGCCAACGCCCAGTATTTCCTTCTTTTTTGTTCTTCACTTTCAATGCGGCCGGAAGAGGCGGCTGTTTTTTGTCGTTGAAAACGGCGAGGATCAGGGGGACGGGAAAAAGGATCGGGAATTAAGGAGGCTCGACCGTCTGACCGGCAGCACCGAGTACCCCCGCACACCTATGCTCTTGGCATTTGGTCTGAACATTTGAATTCGTGGCATTCCGGAGTCACTTTCGAGCCAAATTATTATGGTCATGCTTTTAAACATTTTCATTCGATTTTTAAACGGAATATTCCCGAAATAAAAGTAATATATTTTTTACAGCAATTCGATTTAATTGAATAAATTTTTTATTTTAATTTTGAACTTTTCAATTAATTTCATTAAAATCAAAATTGAAATAAATAAATTTATCAACAAAAATAAATCATTAAATTGATATTTTTTAAATAGTATTGTTGGTTACGAAAAGGAACGAAAAAAATAAGATTCAAGTTTGCATCTTTGGAGGGCAGTGGGAATTTATTTTTTGACTCACTTAAATTTCTTCCAACAGATTTTAGCGACAGGCCCCGTGACCATTTTTTTAAAAGCTTATTTGGAGGACTGCAATTGACATTTGAAAAAATATATTTTATTATTATATAGGGACAAAAGTGAGGAAATGAAAATAAAAATATGAATTTGGGTATTACGATGACGTTTGCATTGTTGGGACGCGACGAAAATAAATTATTTTTTAATTCAACACATTTTATTATGCCGATTTAGGCTATGAAAATCACTCAAACGTTTTTACGTATTGTCCTTAGAGATTTACGACCTCAATTTGCCAAACAAAGCTTTAGATAATGATAAAAATAACGAAATAAAAAAGGAAGAAAAAATCGTTGCATTCCAACGATGTAAACTTGAACGTTGTATTTCCGTTGCATTCCAACGATGCAAACTTCACCGTCGTATTTTCGTCGCATTCCAACGATGCAAGCTTCACTACCATGAAATTTGGGTTTTCAAAGACATACCTGCAGAACGTAAAAAAAATACTCGCATACCACTCAACACCAAAATACTACTTCGAAGAAACAAATGAATTTGCATTCTATTCGATAGCTCATTTCGAATAACCATATATTAGCATTTTTACTACAAATATATGTTAATGGACATCCCCAGAGATCGCCCAGAAAGCGTGAGGTGTGCAAACACTTTTACTACCCGTCAAAAAAAAGAAAAAATCAATATCCTTCGGCATTCATCTTAAAAGAAGTTTCTCAATCTGTAGAGACGATCGAGAGTTTCTTACATTCACCAGCAGAACAATATCAATATGACAATCGACCAAAGTATATTACATAACGTGTGTACGTATAAAAAGATGACAACATCAGCATCCATTAAATATACTTTTGTCGAACGCTTGACCCCCTCAAAACGTTCCCAAAACAATCGTGGTAATGAAGCAATTTTTTCTACAAATTCGCGAGCAGGATTTTCTGTCATCATACGATGTTAAAGTTTGCATCGTTGGAGCGCAACGGAAATTCTTTTGTAATTTTTTAATTTTCTCGTTTTCATTAAGATCCAAAACCTTTTCTTACATATTTAGGCTGAAGATCTCTAACGAGAATCCTGAAAAACTTTTGATAGATTTAGGAGGGCCAATTGTGCCAAAAAAATGGACTACGAAACATTCGTTACATTCGAACGATGCGAAATTCAATATCATGTAATTACATTGATAAATTATTATATCGCGTAACGTGCCAACGTATGAAGAGAAAACCATTTTTATTAACATTCAGAGGTGAAACACTTTCGACCGTCCTTAAGAGGGTTGGAGCACCCCAGTTGAGTCAAATGATGGTTTATGATTGTTTTTTAAATGAACATCAAGAAAATGCACATGGACTTAAAAATCATTCTGCAGATGTTAATTTTTCATAAAACATATAATCAAAACGCAAAATTATGCATTTATATATTTTTGTTACATGAATAGAAAAGCCTATTGCGTTACTATCAACTTGAAAAAGTCTAATATTATCGATGATTATTATGATGTTGAAGTTTGCACCGTTGGAACGCAACGAAAATAATTTTTTTCCAATTGCCAATTTTTTTCTGGCAAATCGAAACTACTGCGAACTGTTCTACCATCTTTATTAAAGACCTACAACCTAATTCTATCAAAAGTGATTTTGGATAAAAATAAATATGGAGAAAAAAGAAAACAAAGAAAAATTTTCGTTGCATTTCATCGATGAAAACTTCACCAACATTCATTATTATGAAAAAAAAAAAACTACCGCAGTGAATGTTTTATACATCTTAGAATGAAATTTTGAGCCATTTATAATCATGTTTATTTATATTTATGTCACGAGATTATTTATTATTACCATTAACTAATATTAAGTGTTGCCAACATACGGCAACTTCGCGGACGTTGAGGTTAGGAACAATGCTCTTCATTCGCCAGCCAAGATTCGTCATCTTCTATCAAACCTTGATGGTTCAATATTCAATATATATGGTTTACGACGGGCAAGATGGGACTTTTTTTCTAAATGTTTACAAAGGCTTGGTGCCAAACATCTTGGTGCCAAATAGCCAGAAAAATGACATCACCCACGTGAACGTCTTGCTCATCTAGCCGCACGTAAAATTTATACATCAAACTATAGTTTTTGTCTCTGGTGTTTTGTGGTGGAAAATTTTCAAAAAATTCGCAAAGTATTAGTATAGGTTAGAGAATAACATACATATATGTGTATTTTTCAAATTTTGGATTGTCTCTACGCTCAAACCTCCTTAAATGCTAGGTAGGAAATGGTCTGGAGAGGAAAGGGAAAAAAAACGAGTCGAGCCAGTTATCCGCAAGATTGCTGCGCACAGCTCAGGAGATCATGTTGCTGACTTCATCCGCCGCTTCTCTCTCTCTCTCTCTCCCTCTCTCTCTCTCTATCTCTCTCCCCTATATACAGGGTGTCCCGTTATTTATGAACCCTGCAACTGTCGATAGGTCAGATCACGTCCTACTATAAGCTGCAATTTCAGTTTAGTAAAAGTTTTCGACACAAGAATCATCTGCTTTTGGTTTTTCGAATGTCACTTCTACAAATGATAACTTTTTTTAACCCGGTTAAAAAAAATACTCTTGGTTATTTGGTTTGTCTAGAAAAGTCTTCTTTTTAACCTTAAATGTTAAGGAAACTTTATGAAAAAAGACCTTACGCAGAATTTTCATACAAACCAATTCGAACATCTGACTTTGATAGCCTGCGGTGTAAAAAAAATGTACTACCCATATCGTGCCAATTGCTTGGAAAAGTTGCTTAGTTATTGTCGATTCGTATCATTTGTAGAAATGGCATTCAAAAAACCAAAAGTAGATGATTTTTTTTTTCAAAAAAATAACAAGGTCCAAAATCTCGAAAACCGTGAGACTTTTACTAAACTGAAATTCCAGCATATAGTAGGACATGATCTGACCTTTTGACAGTTGCAGGATTATCCATTGATAACAGGACACCCTGTGTGTATGTATGTGTCTATATATACATACATACATACATGCATACATATATATATATATATATATATATATATATATATATATATATATATATATATATATATATATATATATATATCTTGGGCCTCTTGCATAAAAACGCCCAGACTCCATTCTGTCATTGCTATCTGGAACTTGGTGTACCCGGAGATGCTTAAACGGCACCTCCATTCGGTCTTAGCCTGCGCGTCTCTCCGAGGCCCTCAATGAGTAAGGTCATTTGTGCCACTTGACCCCCACCCTCTTCTCTTTTCCCTTCTCCCTTCATCGTCACAAACTACATCGTTGTTGTCTGTCCTGAAAGGAGAACGAAGCGAGATTATGCATAGGCTTGGTGGGGCGAAACGAATCGGTGAACGAACTTCTTTCTTCGCGATCTCGATTCCCTCGTTCATGGGCTTTCTTCGTGGATCCGCGTGGGATCATCTTACACGGCCATTCGTTTCTCGACCTTGATACATATCTGAAGAAGCAGAGCTGCTTGAAGCAGCACCTACCAAACAGAAATCACCACGCTGAGTCGTCTTATCTTTGCGCAATTATCTTTATCTTCCGTATTTTCGTAGGCGACGATTTTTTATTCTCGTATTTTTTTTTCGTCCACTGCACAAACGCATAAACGAAAAAAAAGTTATTTTTTCTTAGAGCCTCGTGATTGAAATATGGGTAAAAACATTGAAGACAACTTTAATTCGATTTTACACGATTTTGTAATTTTTACGTACAAGTTAATATCGTGATTCATTATCACAATTCCTCGCTGGCTTTGTGAGAGGATCTGGAAGAACGATGAGGTAATTTTGAGCCCACGTTTGCAGTCAGTTACACAAAGACGATCTTGTTCCATTGAGCGGGCCGAGAGAACGGACAGTGTGGCTGCGAAGAATAACAGAATTGCGGCCATTAAGAGGGCCAGCGAAAAAAAATTGCTGCTCTGGTCGTCGCCGAATAATAGCCCGAACTTCGGGATACGTTTGACGCGCAAAAAAGTTGGGCTCTGCAGATGTGAGAGCAGTCAGATATAAGATTCTCTTGCAGTTTTGACATCGAGGCCCCTCCACTTTTTCTGGGTTTCGTAACACGCAGAATTATTTTTGAGCGGAAAATATTCGGAAAGAATATATGCAATATCGTGTGACGAATGATAGAGGAAGGAATAATTATTCGCGGGACGAAAAAGATAATGCAAGGAAAGAGCGAGTTTTTAGTCGAAGTTGAGATTATATTGAGCGTAGAAAAATAATCGGTATGAGATATTTTCAAGGCGTAGATTAATCGAGCTTATTTTCTGCGAAAATTATTCGATGCGAGGGATTTTTCGTTGTCTAAATTAATCAAGTAGACTTTCAAACAAAAATAATCGATTGGTTCAGTTTAGTATAAATTCAACCAAGAGCCTGCAAAATTACTCGTATCGATTATTTTTTTATTTTTTTATTTCGGAAGTGTTTGTCATTTTCCGAATTGCCCAAATATAGTTCCATTTTCTTTTTCTTAACCGGCCAATTAAATTTTTGTGCAGATTCAGGCTACAAAAATCTCCCAGATATTTTTCAGCTTTCTCGTTAGAGATCCGCAAAATCGAAAACTGCAGAAAAAGACTACGGACGATAATAATGAACAATGATTAAAAACATTTTTATAATTTTCGCCGCCTTCCACCGACGCAAACTCCACAACCATCTACTATTTTACAAAACAACTTTCGTTTCGCGCATGAATGTATATATTTGAGAATAAAACGTAGGCCCGAGATTGAAAAAAAAACCATAAGCTTGTATGGTGCTGACGTTTGCATCATTGGAATGCAACGAAAATTCTTTATCTTCTCTTTTCGTCATTTTTTCTACCATCTAATAAACTCTTCTTTCCGGGTTTATATTGTGGACCCTTAAAAAGGACGTTCAAAAAGGGTTCAACGATTCTTGTAGTTTTAAATAGATGAGAAAAGTTGGTCAGTATGAAAAAAGTTATTTTCTTCCATCCCAACGATGCAAACTTCAATACCATAAGATTGTATGAGGCTGAAGTTTGCATAGTTGGAGTGCAACGAAAGTGAATATTTTGATATTCCTCCAATCACTACTAGGAGATCTTTCCTACAAAAATCCTTCAGCCCTTTTAAACTCTTTATTTAGCGATCTACAATATATTTTTTTTCTTGCATCTTCTATAGTGATAAAAAATGGAAAGTAAAGTGTCAAAGCGAACTTTTGTTGCATTCCAACGATGCAAGTAAAAATGAGGAAAGTAAGATGTATAAAAAAAGAATTTTCGTTGCCCTCCAACCCTGCAACCTTCGACACCATGAAAAGGTTACAATCATATGGTGTTGAAGTTTGCAGTGTTGGAGGGCAACGAAACTTGTTTTCTTTACACCTTGCTTTCCTTATTTTTCTTATAACAGATCTTTTTTTTACATTTATTTTATTAATCGCCTACATAAGTATCTGAAAAAGTGGTTGAGGGATTTATCCAAGCAAAATCTGTCCAATTTTCATTGAATTTCGACGATGGTGAAGTTCGCACGTGTTCATGGCGTTAATGAATTTTTCGTGTGATTATTTGAGCACAGTGGTCGTCAGCTGGCGGAGCCTCGAGGATGGCCGACACGAGTCAACACGAGGAGCTCTCGGAGCCTCACACGAACGGAGTAATGGACGGTCTGACCGAGGAGGAGAAGAGCAAAATGAGACCGGCCGATATCGACGCGGTGAGTAAAAAAGAAAACCCACAAAAGGAGCATCGAATCGTTGGTTCGATCAGCCGCCTCGCTGGTTCACCGTTTCACTCCTACGCGTCATCTATAAGAATTATAGTAGTAAAGCAGGGTTGTTACGAAAATGGAAAACCGGAAAACTCAGAGAATTTCTTTCCTCCCGGAATAATCGGGGAAAAGTCAGGGAAGTTTTTAAATTTTCTGGAATTTTCTCACAATTTATTTTTTGAAAGAAATACAAAAAATGAAACCGACTTAAAGAAAACTGGACAGTATAAAAATAAATATTTTTGTATGTCTTTAATATTTATATTATTCCTTATTATACACAAAAGAAAGTTATGTCAGTGCCAAACATTGAGAATTAAAAAAAACTGAAAACTAATTTACTGTAAAGCTACATTTGTAAATTTATTTATTTCTTTCATCGTATAGCGTTACCCCTTTTTACATGTCCATCCTTAATTCTAATACTTATCCCTATTATCTTTCTTGTAATCACACATAAATTACGTTGCCATATATCACATTCCATTACATTCTGTCCTTTTTTCATCTAACTTTCCCTCCTCGCTTAGTTTTCTTTTTCAATCTCCCTTTTAAGCGCTCTGAAGGCTTTCGCATATTCGCACACACTAATTAGTATTTTGCCTTTCAGTGTCCGTATTACCCACCATCTTAAGTCTCCACTAATTCTTCCGCTTTTCCATTCATCCTCTGCTCTTACATATTCGATTTTTTATTTTACCGCTTGCCTCCCTGCATGCCCATGTATCCTCCATGGTTTCCTCCTCCGTGCCACGGATTCCGCATTCTCTTCTCCTAAATCCCTTATTTCCTATTTTTCCCAGATTTACGTCTTTCTTTTCCCAATATTTTTCTCTTCCACTCTTTCATACTTTATTATTTTTTATTTTCGTCACACTCCATTCTCGCTCTCCATTGCCACCGTTTTTCGTTTCTTAGGCTCTTTCTATTTCTCTGAAAAAGTAACACATATTTACATCTATCTCGCCTCTCCGCAACCCTATTTATCTTCCTTTTACTCGCCTCTCATCCCTTGCCCCTTTTACCTACTTTTCTATATATGTTTTCGCTTCCTTAGATATACCCCTCTTCTTTTTTCATAAATCAGGTGCTCCATTGTTTCTCGTCATACCCTGCAAGACCATTCCACTCTACGATGTTGAAGTTTGCATCGTTGGAATGCAAGGAAAATTTTCTTTTATTTCTTCTTCATTTTTGTTATCAAGAATTTTATCCTGCGAATGTGAGCAGCCGATTTCGGATAAGAATCCTAAAAAAACGTTTGCCTTTCGTAGCACAAATATGTCCAAAAAAAGTTTGGGCTACTAAACTTTCGTTGTGTATTCATGCAATCTTCAATATCATTCCACTTTCCCCCGCTTTCCATCCCTCCCTATACTCCACACCTTATCCTCGCCCATGTTTCTTTGTCCTTCCATTAATATCCTTTGCCGCCCAATACTTCCACGGTGCTTCATCGTTTCTCATTACCGTTTCTTTTTAAGTTTTGCTATAAGAATGATGATTTTCGCCAATCAGGACATGAGGGAGATGGAGAGAAGGAAGAGGGTCGAGATGATGATGAATTCGAGATTGTTCCGGGAGGAACTGGAGCGAATAATCGAGACTCAGATGAAGGACGGTTCCGGACCGTCCGGCCTGCTGCAACAAATTTCCGAAATGATGGGTGCCCAGGGTGCTCGCTTTAACGCCAATGTGTTCAAAAGTTCGTATCCATTCCTAATCGAAGAGGAAACCCAAAGAATTACCTCGTTCCAACGCTACGTTCACCGCGGGCTTGTTTCCTTTGACCCGCAGATTCAAATTGCGTCGTGCCAATAAACGACATTCGCGGAGTCGAGAGCATGGGCTACGCGAAAGGCGAAAAAATGCTCCGTTGCAAGCTAGCCGCAGTGTTTCGACTGCTCGATCTCTACGGCTGGACCCAGGGCGTCGGTGGCCAGATAACCGCCCGCCTGAATCAGGAACAGGAACACTTTCTCGTCAATCCTTACGGGCTCTTGTACCACGAGGTGACCGCCTCGAGCCTCGTCAAGGTCGACATGAAGGGCACCGTCGTCGAGCAGGGCACGACGAATTTCGGTGTTCACGTGACGGGCTTTCAATTGCACTCGACGATACACGCCGCAAGGCCCGACATCAAGTGCATCGTTCACATCACGACACCGACTGTTACTGCCGTGAGTAGATTGCTGACGTCACTCGAGTATGTTCGAAAAGAGATCGAAGAGTTTATTCGAATGAATTCATTATGAAGGAATAATTGGGTCTTTCACTCTGTGAGATAAATACTAAGAATGTATAAATAAGGTAATTTTCGCAATAAGCAACCGAATAATGTTGGTTTTAGTTTATAAAAACACAAAATAAATTCTATAATTCACTTTCGAAAAAATACTTTTTCTATCCGTTCAACGAACATGCGAAACGGTAGCCGCCATAATGAATTCCGACGTGACGTCATTGACATGATAAACGAAAAAGCGATAAACGTATTACTCTCTGACATGTGAAGTACAGCGTCAACTATATATTCTCGTTTGTCATAGTTAATTGCAAATTTTCAAACAGTTATAGAAAATAGAAAAAGAACGAATGAGTTTTTTTTCGGACCATGAATTTGGATCTCTTATGGCAAGTCTTAACCAAGTCTTCCTCATATTTAGATCAATTGGCATTTTAATCCACAACTTTCCCGGTGTTTTTACACTGGTACTTTTACATTTGGCAACAACACACAAGTGACAAAGATTGTAACTCACTACTAACCAAAAAAATTTACGCATTCACAATAGCCGCAGCGTCGATGTTTACTATGCAAGTGACGTCACGAACCGAAGCAGCATGGCGGCTAGCGTTTTCGCGCGGAAATTTGAAATGTGAAATTTAAATGCATTCTTACGGCACTTATCGATTTCATGAAATGGAAAAAAAAATTCTGGTACTTTATTACCACCAAAGGATCAAATTGAGACACCTTTCGAAAAAGGGTACAACGCCGTATGATGATGATTGAAAAGTCGTTTAGACATCTTTTTTATAACTGGAAATCCCTAGACTTTGGACTAAGGCAAGCCAGGTTAGATATTTTAGAGAAAAAGAGAGAGAGTGAGAGAGATAGAGAGAGCCATAAGGTACAAAGTGACGTTTTTCACCCTCGCAGGTATCATCCTTAAAATCCGGCCTCCTTCCACTGGGCCAAGAGAGCATCGTGATCGGCGAGGTCAGCAGTCATCGCTACATGTGCGAGAGCGTCCTCGAGCCGGAGGAACGCGAAAAAATAACGCGCAATCTCGGCCCGATAAACAAAGTGATGCTCCTGACGAATCGCGGCGCGCTCTGTTGCGGCGAAACGATCGAGGAAGCTTTTTACAACGTTTACAACACGGTCATGGCCTGCGAGACTCAGCTGAAATTGATGCCGGTTGGCCTTGAAAATCTCAATCTCATATCGGACGAGGCGAAGAAAGCGATATACGAGGCGTCGCGTAAGGGACCGGTAGCCCCAGCCGGCGTAGCCGGATCCTCGGCTGTACCCGCGACGGTCGAGCCCTCACCCCTCGCCGAGAAACTCGAGAAACGCTGGAGAATCGGCGGCACGGAGTTCGAAGCCCTCATGAGAATGCTCGACAATGCAGTCAGTGCCTAATCTTCATCGTCATTCTTACGCTCCGTTCGTCATTCGATTTCTTCGTAACTGTTCTTTTCTTCTCCGCTTCTGTACAGGGATTCCGAACCGGCTACATATACAGACATCCGTTGATCAAGGGAGAACCACCACGTCCGCGCAACGACGTCGAAGTCCCACCTGCCGTTTCCTCGCTGGGATATCTCCTCGAGGAGGAAGAGTTGTACAAACAAGGGTACGTATTCCTACGTGGTGGAGATGATTTTGTTTTGTTTTATTTTAGCTTTTTTTAAATTTATTTATACTTATATTTTTTAGTTATTTATGCTTTTATTTTTAGGGTTTTTTAGTTATTTATAATAATAATAATCGAGTTTTATTTGCACAACTTGTTTTACAAATTCTTTTACAACATTTTTAGTTATATATATTTAGTTTTATTATTTTTTAGTTATTCATTTTTATTTTTATTTTTTAAATCTGTTACGGCGCACGACTCTTGCGCAGTTCTTCAAAATTGAAGAGAACTGTAATGTCTGCAAACTTTCAAGGAACTGTGCCATTTCTAACTCGAGATATTTGATATCAAGCAACTTTTCACACATCAAGACTTTCAAATACTATTTTCATTTTAAAAAATGACGAAAAGTCGGGTTCCATTGGCCGCTTTGTGTAAAAGACACAATTATGAAAAGATTCGATTAAAAAGCAAGATCTTGTATCGACAAAATATTTTTCAACTGTTTTACTTTCTCGGTCGATAGTTAGGTCGTTCTGCGTCGTGCCTAACGTAATCGAAAAAAGCTCCGATTTTATTCTACGCGCAAGTTTCTCTGACGAAAGTACCAAAGTGATGTCGTTGAAGCTTGCATCGTTAAAGCGCAACGAAAATTATCTGTTTCAATTGCCTCAATTTTATTTTACCGATCCATGGTGTGAAAATCACGCAAACGTTTTTACGTTTTCTTGTTAGAGATTTGCGACCTCAAATTGCAAAAAAAGTCTGAATAATGATACGAATAAAGAAGCGAAAAATGGAAGATAAAAATCGTTGCATTCCAACGATGCAAACTTCAACGCCGTCCAAAGTGTCTGGTCGTAACGAGTTAATACTCTACTCAGAGCATATCCTTTATCGAGTGAACTGGCTTGGCAATATTCCAGCTCCGTCAGTCGCCGAGTCAGAGATATCGGAGTGATAAAGAAATTCGGAAAGTAAACATTGTGATAAAATCTGATGAGCATCTCATCGATTGACTGAGTGAATATCAGTCCACTACGGTCTGTTTTCATTGATGAGAATATTTTATTTTGTCGCACAAATATTGGTATCGCACAATCTACGTATGTTACGCCAAACACTCGGACAAAATTGTTAAGATTTTTGTAATTCTTTTTTCTCGAAACTTTCAACGTTGACTTCTTAGCATTTTTTTGTCTGTGAAAAAATAAAACTGTAATTAACGAATTTTTGAATGAGCTAACAAATAGAGTTTTGGTAATTGTTTATTAACAATTTGTTTACATAAAGTTTTCAATAAGATAATAAAGCTGTTAATATATTGATAAAATTGTCAATATATTAATAAAATTGTTAATAATTAGATAAAATTGTTTATGATTTGATAAAATTGTTAATATGTCGATAAAATGGTTAATATGTTCATAAAATTGTCAATGCGTTGATAAAATTGTTAATAATTTGATTAAATTGTTAATGCGTCGATAAAATTGTTAATAATTTGATTAAATTGTTAACAATTCGATTCAATTGTTAATAATTCGATAAAGTTGTTAATAATTCGATAAAATTCTTAATAAGTTGATGAAATTCTTAATAACTTCGTAACATTGTTAACAATTTGAGAGAATTGTTGGTAACGATGAAATTGTTAATCATTACATACATTTTTCAAATAATTTGATAAGACTTAACGATCTAACAAAATTACTGATAATTTGACAATATTGTTAATAATCTAATAAAACTTCTAGCAAATTGACAAAATTGTTAATAATTCGATAAAACTTTGAATAATTTAATAACATTTTTGATAATTCGATAAGACTATTAATAATATGACGAAGTTGTTAATAATTTGGTTATTTATTAGGCAGTCATGAATTTGTCAATGTGTTAATAATTTGTTAGGAATTTGTTAATATAAATTCATTTACGACGTATCTAAGTCAAAAGAATATGGATATATGTTTATATATTGACCTTCAAACTATATACTCTTTTATTATAAATCTTTCTCTCATATATATATCAATTATGTATATTAATATATATATATATATATATATATATATATATATATATATATATATATATATATATATATATCATTCAATTCTCTTTTTATATTTTTCCCGAGCTTCATAAACTCGCATTGCCACGCACTCGTTCGCTTAATTCTCACTCACGTTTTGGCTTGCGTTTTGTTCAGACTGTGGAAAGGCGGCCGCAAAGGCACCGACAGATCGCGCTGGCTCAACTCACCAAACGTATATCAGAAGATCGAAATACAAGAAACCGGCACCCAGGATCCGAAGAAGATCACCAAGGTAGAGATCATAACTAATAATTTCTTTTGAAGATTGTACAACACGAATTCGAGATGATTTTTTTTTGTCGCAACGATCGCCGTTACGGCCGAGGGCGATCAACGAATCTTTTCTTCTCTCATAGTAATGTACTTTTTCGATCGCGTTAATGTCCGAAAGTCGTAGCTTTTTCGGCGTTAACGAAATCATTGATAGACACGAGCCATCTCGTTCCACGTATCTTGCGATAATCCACATTCCACGGTTAGACGGAGAGATCGAACGTAGCGTCGCGCTGCGCAAATTAACGTCGCTGAGTATCCACAAACGAGTCGAACGAACAAATATAAGTAAATCTAGCAAACGAAGAAAGCCGGTATATACGGCGAGGGAGTAATTTAGCGTTGACAAATTTGTAGTTGGCGACGAAGATTCCAACAACGTTTGCTTATTGACGTCACGGTTCTATTCGAATAGCATTGCGTCAACGGAAACGCGGGGCATTCTGATAATAACGAAAAACTCGTATAGCCATATCCAACTGAAGAGTCGTTTGAACTCTGAGAGATTATTCTTCGTGTCCAGCTAGGTCGATAACTCCAAGAATGTTTTGATAGCGAACGCATTTTTTTCACGTCAATGATTTTTTCTTCGTGTTATCACTGTCCTCGGTGCCATCGAGATACGGCGCGGTTAACACAGTCGTACGTATGACGCGCACACACGCATGTGTATTTTAGGGTGTGTCGGGGGAAAAAAAGACATCTCTACGTTTCAACGCTTTTGATAAATTCAATGGTTTCGATGTTTGCATCGTTGGAACGTAACGAAAGCTCTTTACACTTTATTTTCCTTATCTTTATTTTTGCGGATCTTTTTTTATCGATTTATATCGTAGATCGTTAAGTAGCTTTGAAAATGGTTGCGGGATTTTTGTAGGCAAAATCGGCCAAAAGGAATTGGAGGGATCGTGAAAGATTCATTTTCATTGCATTCCAACGATGAAAACTTCAACCTTGTAACGTTCATGCCCTCTCCAGTTTGAGCCCGACAAGCTGGCCATTATGCATCGTTCCATTTATGATTCATACGGAAAATGAGCTCCTCGGATGCATACTTGGATATCTCAATAACTGATTTATATTTGTTGGACGTGGCGATAGATTTTTAAAGCTCACTTTTCTGTTGAAGTTTGCGTCGTTCGAACGCAACGAAAATTCATTTTTGTTTGTCGTTAAATTTTCATCGTACATTTTTTTGTTGGTAGCTTCAGGCTACGAGAATGACTCGAACGTTTTTTAAGAATTTTGGAAACGTCTGTGAGTCAAATTTTCGAAATCACGTTGGGCGATAATGAATTTACAAAAAAAGAATTTTCTTTTTCAAGCTAAATATCATGTTTACAAAAATTACAGCAATTAAAAAAAAATTCTTTTTCAATCTCAATATCATGTTTGCAAAATTTACAGCTATTTATGAAAAAAAGAATTTTCTTTTTCAAACTCAATATCACGTTTGCAAAATTTACAGCTATTTATGAAAAAAGAGTTTTCTTCTTCAAACACAATATCATGGTTACGAAAATTGCAAGTGGGTGAAAAATGCATCGAACTTTTCAAAAAGGCTTTTTGAAGCTGAAAAAGTGAAGATATTTCGCCCGGATTGGCAAATATTAATTAATTGTTTAGTTATTCAATCGTGAGCGTATACAAAGAATTCGCGTATAAATTGAATACAAAAAAAGTATTAGACAATACTCCATTGAGCCGTGGGTTAGAGCGCTCAAATTTATGACGAAGTTTGCATCGTTGGACGGCACCAAAAGTTAATTTTTCTTCCATTGCTCGCCAATTTTTGTCGACCTGGGTTACGAAAATAAACGAAACGGTTCTTCTTATCCGCATTAGAGGATAAAAAAAACTAATTGCTTATATGCTGTTGAAGTTTGCATCGTTGCGACGCAACGAAGATTTTTCAAAACATTTTCATCAACTCATTTTGATTATGCTATTTTTCGCACATTCAGATTGTCCCTAAAAAAGAATTAAAAAAACGCTTGGTACATTTTTGCGTGCACACTCTGTCAAGAGAAATTAAACGAATGGAGAAAAATCAATTTTCGTTGTCCAACTATGCAAGCTTCAATCTCATTCGATCGTCATAAAAAAAGAAGAAACGGAAAAAGTTAAATATAACTTTCGTTGCATTCCAAAGTTGCAAACTTCAGCGCCGTTTAAATTCGGCGTGGATTTTTTCGTTATATCGTTCGATGTGGTCAGATGTTTCTTTCGACATATCCTAATACACAAAGCCCGTACACACGTGGATATACGCATACATACATATATTCCTGAATGTTACGCTTTGATGTAATAATCTATCGAAATATCTACGTGTTTTGCTCGTTGAAGTTCTCCCTATCTAAAGTTACACAAATGCTTACGAGGCTCGCGAAGACTTTGGCTCCGTGAGCATACGAGAATGATATATCTATACATATATTCCCTATAGCGTGTCCAATTGTTCAGAGATTTAAGCGTGTTTCTACGAACAGACATATATAAGTATACATCGTGTGAGTCACTAAGTACAGCGGGACGTGCAGCAACGAAATAACGGTTGCGTCGAAAGACGCCACCGTCTGTACGTCCCTTTAAATTTCGCGGGCAACAATTGTGCTCTGTGTCGTGAAGAAAAATTCATCAGCCTCGATTGTTCTCTGCGCCAACGAGTTGTTCTGTAGCTTCCGGAGGTGCGAAATAAACCAAACGATCATCGAATCGAGATCTGAATTTACGCTCTGTCGATAATTGCGAAAATTCGTGTGCTGCGTCACGATATCGGCTGCGAGATATCCGTCTTTTTTTTTTTGTAACGTTACGCACGTTGAGTTAGACATTTTGAATTTTAGTTTTTTCCCCTTCGTCGATTACACTGGAAATGGCAATTCTAATCGTACGCATTTTGTTTTTGTTTGCTTCTTCTCGTTTATAGTGGGTGGATCAGAACGCTGAGGAGGTAAATGAGAAAATCCACACACGTTTGCCCGGATTTCAATATTGGTCTAAGTTGATACACCATATACTTTGCCTATTTCTTTTTTCGATAGAATTTTCAGTATATCACGCAACGTCATGATATCATACTCGCTAACTCTTCGCAATATCGTTTCATCAGCCTTAGACGCTTTCGCAACGATTAATGTCTTTTTTTTCTTCTCCTCATTGCATGGAACGGAGCGGGCGAGTCTCTCTACTCACGACATGGTGTCCAGTGCTCCTGGACTTCTTCGTTTCTTGCGGAAGCTCACGGTCGACTTTCAATCGTTGCGCGGGGATCCTTGATCTTGAAAAAAAACAATACCGTGTTCTCGCAATTTTTATGGCGTCGAAGGCTGCATCGGTGGAACGCAGCGAACAATAAGGCTTTTTACAATCTGACTTTCTGTGAGATGCGAAACGGAAAATTGATATTTCGCACACTTCCCGGCTACTTAGAGCGTTGAAATTTTGTAAACATGCATCTAAAGGGTGACAATGCATCAGCGTGAAAAAATATACATAACATTTTTAACTTTTCATGTAAAATTAGCGATATCTAATCATCCATGTAAAATCTCATTGATACGTACAAACAAATTCGTAGCCGATTGTGTTGTATGTGAAAAGTTTATATGCAGCGTAAGTTCAATTCCAATTATAGCCTTTGTTATTTTTTACAAGCATTCAAATAACGAGTAAATAACTAACTAAATAGCAAACAAATAATTAGTAAAATCAATTAAAGCCTAAAAAGTATAAAATAATTTACATGTAACAAAAATATTTTTAAAAAACAAGCTTCTATTTAATGTACTAAGAAGTAGGAAATAATTTTTTTTAACCAAGCTACTTATATGCGACTATAAATAAAAGCTTGGGACGCTCAACATTTAGACATATAATCTTTACTTTACGTAAATCCGTTGACGTATCAACTGTATTTAATTTACTGTAAAAACAACCTTTGATTTCTTGAATAACAGTCCTGAAACTGAGTATAAACGCGTGGCAATAATTTCTCTAATTACTATTGTGCCAAATTGAATACGGTTGATAAAACTGAATTGATCAAATTTATTAAACATTTAAAAAGTTGAGCGCCCCACGCTTTTGTTTATAGTCAACTATGGCTTGACGAAAAAATTATTTTCTACTTTTTAGTACATTAAGTATAAATTATTAACTACTCAATCTTTTTTGCCGATTTCGGCTGTGAAAATCACTCAAACGTTTCTACTCAAACGTTTTTATTCTTATTAGAAATTCACGACCTCAATTTGCAAAAAAAAAGGTTCTGGATAACGATAAAAATGATGAAATACAATGGGGGAAAAAAGTTCGTTGCATTCCAACGATGCAAACTTCAAGGTCATCAAATTTCTCTCCACGAATCGAGTACTCGAATTCGGATCCATTTCTCCCAATTGCGACTCTCGAGAGTAACATTTTTATGGATTTCTTTTTCATTTTCCTTCGTGGCCCCTCGCCGAAGCCTCACACCTGCCGTTCGTAGCATTTCATCGTGAATATTGCAGAATTCTAACAGTTCGAAAACGTTCAGCTGGACGCCATGTTGCGCGATAATCGTTCACAATTCAGCCATTTAGGGGTATGTTTGGTGGCAACGGTGCGGTGTGTTCATCAACGCGACTGTGGGTCAGTCTCGAGGGGTGAACGAACCGACTTTATCGTTCACGCTCGATCATTTTTCTCGCGATCGCAAAATCGTTTTTCTTTTTATCTCGTAGAACAAACGAGGAGAAAGAAGAAGAAAAAAAACAAACGTAAAATGAGAGTAAAGAGTAAAATTCAATCGCGATTCCACGAGGACGACGCTTATCGCGTCGACGACTCAGCGAACTTGAATGAACGTGGTGTGTATGCGTGCGCGCGCGTGCGTGCAAAAGTGCCTGTCGTTGAGATTGTCCAAGTGCCGTGACAATCTATATCCGTCGTACTACGATCTCTCTCGCGTACGTCAATACATCCACTGCTGCAACAAAACCAGATCGGTGTAGCCCGAGAGCCCCTCTCTCTCTCTTTGTCCTCCCCTGAATATCGATGTTTCACGATTCACTGCACTCGCGATAACATCGATCCTCGCGGGACATTACGAGTTTAAACGCAACCTATGCGCGTGTATATGCATACACGCACTAACGACGACGAGTATGGATACACTTTTCGAATTCACGATCGCGACGTAAACTCGACAGAACTCGGCCGGAAATAGACTGCACAAAGTGTCGGAGGCACTATTGGAAGGATAAAACAAACTCCATTGTGCTTTTTTCCGCAAAAAAAAAACAGCCTAGTTCGAAGTCGTCAAGCGTGTGACGAAGTAGTAGAAAATTTAGAAAAAGATTGTATTGGTTGCAACGTTCTACATTTTACTTTTCGTTTTTTTGTATCACTGTAGAATATCTTTTTTTATAAATTTGTACCGTGGAACGCTAAATAAGCGTCTTAGAAAACGGTTGAACGAGTCTTGTAGGCAAAATCTGCCATAAGAAATTGAACGAGTTCGAAGTACGAATTTTCTTTGCGTCCCGACGATTGGCTGGTTGCATGTTCGTTGGTTCGCAGAGTAGAGGAATTAAAAAATATGAAAGTTTTCAAATTAAAGGAATTAAAAAATATGAAGGTTTGTAAATTAAAGGAATCCGGTAATATGGATTTTTCACTGCATACCTTCAATTTTGTTTTGGATATGATTTTGCCGACAAAAATCCCGTCACCATTTTTTAAGATACTCATTTTACGGGTTACAATAAAAATCTACAAAAAACGATCTCAATAATAAAAATAAGGAAAGTCTAACAAAAGAAGAACTTTATTTGCGTTTAAACGATGATTAATTTTGATTTCTTTTTAACCGTTAACATTTTTTTTCAACGTCTTTTTTTTTAATTCTCTACTACTTTGTCACACGCTTGGTGAGCTTGAAGGTTGGATTTTTCTGCCGAGCCGCCAGTCGGAATTTCTTACAAGGATTCGAAAGGGAATTCGCTTCTAACGAAAATTCTTATTTTCTTCCGCAAGATTATTCAGCTTTTTGGAAAGTAGAGAAGTTTTGAAAAAATTTAAATCCAGTGTTTGAGACAATGGTACAGCCATATTATTTTGACGAAGTCTTCTAGTTGCCAAACCAGACGTTACAAAACGAACTCTTCTAGTTGCAAAACCGTGAAAAATGTATCCAAACTTTTTGGACATAGTGCGTCCGTACATGAGAATTCGCCTCCGACAAGGCTGTTAGAAATCATAGTAGACGGATAGAAGAGTGAATCGGCAGAGCGAGCGTGAACGATCGAGAGAACGAGGCAGTGAGAATGTGGCATGCGGTGAGAAAACGAGGGAGAGTGCCATACGTACATGCCATACGCCTTGGATGGGTGAACAGAGTGTGATTGGTGACAAAAAAAGAGAGAAAGAGAGTGTGTGTGATGAAAATTCATGTCTATCAGAAACGCTTAGCTCTCAGCTGTAAAAGTTGTCCCCACGTTTGTTTGGGTCGCATCTAACGATCTGGTTTTGTGTGCAGTGGGTGTCTGATGGATCGCCGACGCACAGCAGTACACCGGTCAAGATCGATAGTGCCCTACAATTTGTACCGAAGAACACCAATCCGAAAGAATTTAAACAATTGCAACAACAGGTGAGTGCGACGAGTTACGATTTTCATTTCTCTCTCTCTCTTCCTCTGTGCTGTATAATACACAGTCCATTCTACGCATTTGTGTTACAATTGTCGACGATGTGTGTGTCGGGCAGATCAAAGATTATCGCAGAGCTGACAAAATATCAGCGGGTCCACAGTCCCATATTCTCGAGGGAGTGTCCTGGGAAGAGGCGAAAAAGATGCAGGTCAGCTCGAACGTTTTCCACTATTTCTTCAACGGCTGGTCGGCCCTACAAGCGTGACTTGCTTCGCTCAATTATTATTTTTTTCTCCAATTTTCGAAGGACGCCACGATCAGCGGAACCGGGGAACAAGTGGTGCTCGTTGGTGCAGCCAGCAAAGGAATAATACAACGAGGATTCCAGCACAACGCCATGGTGTACAAAAGTCCGTACGCGAAAAATCCCTTCGACGCGATCACCGATCAGGAGCTCGATCAATACAAAAAAGAAGTCGAACGCAAACACAAGGGAGATCCATGTGAGTTTTCCAGAGCCCGACGAGACGCCGGTTTTGTGTAGCTTGGGGAATTCGAGTTGATTTCATTCGATGATCATTCACAGACGACGAGTCCCAGTCCGAATCGGAAGCTCTCTCGTCGTTCAACGTCAGTCGGGCGACTCACGAATCTAGCACTGCCAAAAGTCCCGTACAGTCGCCGATTTCTGTCACCTCGGAGACCGAGGAAGAGAGCAGAGACGGTACGAATAGCCAATCAAACTTAAACAATGGATCAAGGAGCCGAGTAGCTCAGAGCGTAATATTTTTTATCTTTTGCCATGGTGTTCTCGAAAATGCCAATTTTTTAAAGTAAAAGTCGTGGTTGTCCACGATTTTAGTAAAGATCGCGATTATCCATCCGGTAACATAACCTATATGAATTCTTACGAAGCAGATATTTAGCTTCCGGCAAATTTCTTGGGCCCGTTTTCAAGGTTAAATTCACGAAAATACAACTACCTCTTTAGATGTATAGGATACACTTCGTTTTTCAAGGGCTTACATACACACCTGAGACGGCTAAAAGTAAGGTTATGTTTAACAATTTTTTTGTGTATGAAACTGAATTTTATTGACGACCATGATATACTTTTTTAAGTATGACATTTTATTTACAGTATCAAGATTCGAATATGCTTTAAAAATAACTCGAGCAAAAATGGGTCAACCCTAAGCCAGCAGCATCTCTGATAAATCGATTTGTTTAATTCCAGAACCTCGCGTATTGCGGATAGAAACGAAACAAGTGCCTGTCCCGAGTCAACCGGAAATGGTATTGAGCGACGGTAAGATATTGTTCCCTCGTTTAAACGCCCCCTTCTCCCATCCTCATTTATCGCATGTTTGCCACAAATGTTCCAAAGGCACGTAATCCCCTTACGCCCGATTCGTCGGCTGCGGTGATTGTCAAATTAATCGAAAAGAATGTTTACGACTTATCTCTACTTTGGAAAAATAATAATAATCGTTGCATGCTCGCGCGCGATCGTGTATCTACGCGGTCGAATGAATGAAATGCATGCACGGATGCACAGCCCCCGCAACGAGCAGCATTGTGGAAAAAGTGCCCACGTCGTTTCGAGAGTCGCGGAGCTCGATCAGAGACGAATTTACAGGTGAGAAACGACCAATTGAAGCCCCCTCCCTCGTTTCCGGTCTGCCCCGATCTCTTCTCCCTCTTCCCGTCCAATTATTACGTTCGTAGGAATTATTCTGCGTTTGCATCGTCTCCCAATGTCCCCACGATATTATTTTATTGGCCCCTGCGTGTACACGTCTTTGTGTGTCCTGTTCTCGAATGTTCAGCTCAGGACGCGACCAGCCAATTTCTCAACGAGATGAGACGCGAGGCTATCGAATCGAGGAACGAGTACCCCAGTCACAAAAGAGGTATTCACGATTGTTTGCATCTTCGAACGAGCACGTTCCTTCTATGGGGCTACATGTACCTAGAGGCGCGAAAAAATTGCCAAAATCCGATGTTTTGTCTCCTGGGAAACGGTTGGTAAAGGATAAACGCATTTTTGTAACGCAAAGGTAGGGGAAAGTCCCGTAACGCCGGACGGCATCTAGCGTCGAACACTCGTACTATCTCGCAACACTTCACCAAAGTTTGATTTCAGTTTTTAATACTCTTTATGCAAAAGTTGCATTTTTTGTTAATTCATTTTCATTTTAAACTTCAGTGATGTAGTTATTTCATAGAGAAATTTACATTTCTTCTTTTATTGGGCAACGTGGCGATGAATTGAAACTCGAGCATACAAAATCCATGAAAAAAGTCATTCTTACGTAACTATTAAAAAATGAAGATTAATTTGAAAAAAGTGAGATCGTTAATGATTATGCTTCTCATCGTATCTTCTGTAGATATGGAAACAATCAATCGAGTGAAAATGCAATTTTCTGTCCCATCTAGGTAGATGTAGCCCGTTAACCGAAGGACCATCTCTCAACCTTGTTGGACTATTCTCCCGCATGCTTCGTCCTGCGCATCGTCCGTCCACCTGTGCGAGATAACACTCGCTTTTTCCCTCCGATCCTTGTTCGTTTTTCGTTTATTTTGGCTTTAAAAAAAGACGACAAAGTAAGGACGCTTCCGTTGCCTGTGAAGCTCGAGGGTAATCGAAGCTTCGGAATTGTCATGGGGATTTGGTATCGCTACTTTGGTGCTAATCGATTCATTTCTAAATTCGCGCGATTTCGCAAGCCTTTCGTGGACGAGGTATTTGCTGTGTGTGTGTGCTACTCACGCCGTTCACATTTCCGCTCGAGTAGCTCCCGCGTGGCAGTAAGGTCGGGCAGTTTTTCTCGCAACAATGGCAAAATATAGGAGTTGACTTTTGGTTTTTTTTTGCCACGCAGTGCCCAACAGTGGATGAGGGGCTTGAAAGTAACGCGCACACAGCAGAATATCCCGCTACTCTGATCAAGTCATTCGTACTAACCATTTGTTCGCAATTTCAATTGCAATGTTCTTATTCGATCGCTTGGTGAAGAAGCAATGTAACGGAATTGGGGGGTTAGGCTGCTGTGGCGATCCGAAAATCAGCGTTATTTGAAGAAATTCATTTTGACGGAATAAGTAAGATGACTGAAAAATCGCTTCGACATTTATTGGTATGTGCATCAATAGAGTTGGGTACGAAATTTCGTCGAAAAATATTAATAATATTTTTGGAAATTTTTATTTGATATTTTTGGAAATTTTCGTTTGAAATTTATCTGTAATTTTCCGTTGAAATTTTCACAGTGGCCTAACCCCTTAAGGCGTTACCCCCACTTGTAGCGCAAAAAAAGGCCTTTTTCATGAATTTTTTTAAAGAAAACTACAAAACTTTTTTAATCGATCAATATACCATCTTAAAGAACCATCTTGAAGAACTTTCAGTAATTTTTTTGTTGAAAAATATTACATTGTTTAGTGGCAAATGGCCGTCAATGAAATAATGTTTTTATATACACGGTTTGCGGTGACCAACATTGCGGCGAAGTGGATCATCTGAAAAAAAAATGCGGATGGATTTAGTCAAATATAAGTATAAACTAGTCTTTAATCGAAGGATTTTAAAAAATATTCATTTTTCACAAAATGGCGGACAGTCAAAGTTAATGGTTCGATTTTAACGAAAAAAACGGCCGTTTTTTGGCTATAAAACGGCCATTTTTTTCGAAAAAAAAAAATGGAACGATTAAAGACTACATTTTTATGTATTAAATAAGCCTGCAAAATTTCAAGAAGATCGGTTCATTAGTGCTCGAGTAATCTTGGTCACCGACTTCAGAAATGCCATTTTGAGAAAAACGCGTTTAAAGTTTCAATTTCAGTTCTTCAATTCACGGATTCTTCTCTTTCAATGCTCATATCTCAGTCAATTTTGTTCGGATCGACTTGAAATTTTCAGGACATATTCTCAGATACTTATACTTCAAAAAAATGCAAAAAAAAATCGATTTTTTCAAAATCACAAGTGGGGGTAACCCCTTAAGTAATGTGAAGAAAGTAATGAAGGAGCGTGTAGCGATACCGATCGAGCTTGGCTTTCTCGATGACGACGCGCATGTGGACTCGTTTGTGTCTTTTAGCTAGGGGAAGTACTCACGACCCGGCAAATCCCTCGCACCTTGCTTGTCTTCATTGTCATTCACAGTGCACACCCACACAATTTGCTAAGCGCACTCCACGACGTCCTGTTATTCGCCTATTAATACAATTACATAGGTTCGTCGTTTAGCCAACCGGACGTCTACACTTTAGAGTCGCAAAAAATCGACCCGTCCCTTTATACAATATTATTGAGTGTAAAAAGTGCTTACCTGATTTGACCTCAACACGTCAAGTCCGAGCTGTAGCTCGATTGATTGACAGGGAAACTCGTTCTTTGCGCTCGAACTTGAACGAGTGCAACAACCAATTGACACTTGTCGACCGAACGTCGGAAATTTTAAAGCAGAATTTTATTGCTGTGAAAAGCTTATTAAGGGGGAGATTTCTTGAGGTAGCCGAAAATAAGCGAATTTTAAAGATTGTTTAGTGTAGAAATTATTTATTATACATAATTTAAACTTTATATACATATTATTACATCGTGATTTACAAGATTTTTTTAATGTTTAAGAATGGCGGCTGTACACTTGTTTCAGAGATGGTGAGCCGCCGGAGTTGTTCCACGGCGTGCAGCGTCTGGTGCATTGGTCTGAAACATCAGAGCCAAGATGTTTCAGATTTCCGACACCCACACGCTCTACGTGAACCTAAAAAATCCAAAGAAAAGTGGAAACTCGAAAAATGGCACGTGTTTGAAAAAATGCTCGATTTTTCATGATACTTTTACTATACATCTTGTTAACGAAAACGTAATTTTTAAAAATAACTTGCAGAACTTTAGGTTCACATAGACGGCCATTATGTTATCTAAAACTGTGCAAAATTTCAAAATGATCGATCAAATAGTTTTCGAGTTGCACGAAGTTCACGAAAAAAAGGTTTTCAGGACAACGCGATGAAAGTTTCAAGGCCCAAAAATGTGACCAAATGACCTACCGATTAATCTGCGGTTCCAGGGCCATAAAGTAGTCCCTCAGCTTCCTCGTCGAGTTCATTTCCGGCCATAAGCTCTTTACATAGCAGAATAAAACTCCTCCCTTAAAAAAAATTCGGTATTCATATCCCAATTAAAGTTATTTAAAAAATGCAGGTATTCCTGTCGGAAATAAATGTTGAAAACATTTTTCGAATAGCTGGACGTTGTGTAAAAAGCGATATTGAGATTAAAAAAAAAACAGCTCAAAGCTGTCAGGTCAAGGTTAAAAAAAACCTCCAACCAGATTCGACGAATATCAATTGGCTATTGAGTTATTCAAGTTTGAACGCAAAGAGTTATTTTTCCGTGTGAATCGAACGAAGGTGAAAACTATCCCGAGCGCTACCGCTCGGACTCTATTCACGGGGCCCAAATTCGGCCTGCATTTCTTTGCTCTACCCTGCAACGCATATAGACGCGTCTTTTGACACCACGGAAGATGGACAAAGTAATGAGAATGAGGAGAGGCGAGGTGAGAGAGCCGCAGTAAAGGTGGATGGACGAGTGACGTGACCGTGCGCGCGAGTGGTAAATAAAAGTTGCGTCGAATTTTGTCGCGTGTCTACTGTGTCTCAGTTGAGTGTTTCTCCTTTTTTTGCTGATATGCCGGTTGCAGATTTGCTAACGAGCAGTTGCAGCAGCGTTTACGGAGAAGAGACGTTTGACGGGCGTTCGGTTCGAGTGCTACAGTACGACGTGCTTCGTTTGACGATCGCCAAGTGTTCAACGGTGGCGGAGCGAATGCGCGTCGCAGCGAGTAACGATCCAGTCGCGTCCTGCTTAGCCTCGTTGTCGCACGTCGGACGCGAGCGAGAGAGCGGATTGGAGGCTGACGCGAAATATCCCCGGCTCGTTGATCGAGCGGATGGAATTATCGAGGCGCGCCGAGACGATCGTTCGAGGCTTCGCACTTCCGGATTGAAGCGAGCCTTCTTCGACGACTCTCAATTCGACGACGAGGCGCGTCACGGAAAGCGCAAATTATCGGAAAAACTGGCCGAGGCGATCGCGCGTTTCTCGTCACCGAGCGATCGGTCCAAACGCCCGAGATACTACGAGACAACGGGCATCCTCGGCACTTCCGGTTACGTCAGACGCATCGTCGAGAAATTCTCGAATTCCTTGCTGCGCGAGAACAATCGCGTGAGCCCGGAATGTACGGTGCCGGGGAGATTTTCGGCGAGCGCCGATAAGAGGGAGGTCGATTGTAGAATCGACATAACGCCGAGGCCGAATTTCGTCGAGCAGATATATCTACGGGCGAGCAGCGAATCGACGGACCTGGAGAAAATCGAGAGCGAAGCCCGCCAGGACGTCGAGGCAGACGAGTCTCCGACGTCGATCGTCGTCGATTCGCGCGATGCAACGAACGGCAACGTCGAGAAAACGACGCGTCTTCCGGCCACGAAAGAACGGATATCGGTATCGATATCCTCGAGCACCGTAGACGACAATCGATCCGACGAGAATGGCAACGTATTGCGCGAATCGCGAAACGACAAGACGTGCGTCACGAGCACGAGAAACGAGAAAAATTCTGCAAGCCCCAAGCGGATGGAAGACGTAGACGAGAGCGTCGCGACGACGCTCGAGGAGATCGCTTCAGTCGAGACGTTCGACGAGTACGAGGACATCGACAAGACCGACGAGATATTGCCCGTCTCGCCGAAGAAACGCGGCATTCTCATTCGTCAAGACAGCGTAGCTCAGGTAATAACCTCGTTGAACGGGAACATAATGCCGTCCCAGATCGTCATGAACGCACTGCCGAAATTGGACGTCTCGACGAAGTACAATCTCGACACGACGACCGCCAAACGATACTACAGTCTTGCACCCGAATCCCCCACCGGGGAGGAATTCCCGAGAGAGGCGGCGTCGCCCGACGAGGCGAGCGTGATCGCGGCCTCGAAATCGCCGACGAGCGTTGACGTTCGTGACGGAACTTCCGGAACAGCCTCGCTCGGAGATTCACCGACGAGCAAGAGAATGCACGAGGACGCGACATCAACGACGAGCGAGTCGTGGAAAAATCCCACGAGTAGGGTGAACGAGGAAGCGACGATTATCGATTGGTTGATCGGGAAAGACTACGAAGAGTGGAATTTCGAGGCGCGTGATAACGATCCGAACGTAGATTCGGACGTGCCCGGATCGCCGCCGTGCCCGATGGTCGATCTCGATCGGGAGGACGCCGAGTCCTTCGAGAAGGACATAAGTAGCTCGGCAAACGAGATAATAGCGCATCTGGATATTCGCGAGATGTTTGTATGCGCGGCTAATATCGTGGACGACGTTATATCCGCGGTTTCATCGCTCGATCGGATCGTTCCGTCCTTGCGCGCACGCGTGGACGACGTCGACGACGAGAACGCGGCCAATTACGAGAGAAGTATCCTGATCGATGCAGCGAAGAAAATCGTCACTCAGAGACTCGAGCTGGACTCGACGGTCGACGATACGCCGGGGCCCGAGGCGATCGATCTGTCGATCCTATCGAGCGATACCGATGCGGACGAGAAAACGGGCATTCGCGATTGCAGCAGCTGCACCGGAAGCAGCTGCAGCATTGTCGTTATCGACGAAATTGTCCATCACATCGTGGACAAGTTTGCCGAAAAGAAGCGCGACGTGTTGCACTCGAAGAGACACAAGGAAACGACGAACGTCGGTATAGTCAAGGAGATGAACAGAACGAGCTCGCGTGCTAGCAACGAGCCCGAGCCCGACGAGGTTGTACTCGAGTTTAGCAGCCCCGCTCGGTACAATCGAGCGAACAACAGCTTCGAGCTGAATTTGCGAATCGAGCACGACGGGGACGCATCAGCAGCGAAGAAGGACGAGTCCGACGATGCTTCGTGGAAAAGTTGCGAAAGCCTCGAGACGTCGATTCGGGAGCGCAAACTGGTACTTCCGGTTCACGCGTCGCCCGAACGCCCGGAACTCACGACCTCCGAATCCACGGAGAACGACACCAAGTCCGACAGCAGCAAAGAAAACGAGAGAAGCATCGCGATCGACGTGGACAATACGGACTGTCGCACGGTGCCGCCGCGATTTTGCTTCATCGAATACGACGGGCCCGAGGAGACTCGAGACACGCTCAGCTTCTACGAGCAAGATTACGAACGTGCGACTCGAGACGCGCCACTCACTTGCATACCCGAAGAGATCATGGAAGATATCGCCGAAGAGCTGCTCGACGAATTCGTGCAGAGACTCGATCAACACTGCGCCGATCGTAATGTCGCGTGCCACACCGAAGAGCGTTGCGATCAAACCGAAGACGATACCTGCAACAATACTTACACGATCTCCGATTGCAGCGACGAAGCCTCGAGCGAAGCTCTTTATTGCAGCACTTACAACGCCGACGTATCGAGCAGCAACGACGACACTCGCCAGACATCGTCCGCTCTCGAGAACGACGACGCCTTCGATACGACCGCCAATTACGCCGACGTATCCACGACCACAATGACGACTGCCGTCAAACACAATAACACTCTACCTACGATATCTCAACGGATCGATCTCTCGTGCGAGGTAATTGCCCCTGGACAGTCAAACGTTGAAGATACCCTTGGAATTCGAGCGAAATACGCCGATACGACGGATTTGCAAGTCCTCGAGGATCGCGACTCGCGCTCTCACGAATCGACCAACGAATTCATCACTTTGGAACAGGAATTGGCCATTGATCGCGAACGTGACTTTTGTCGAGCGGATGTTGATCCGATAATCGAGGAAATCGTTACCAGCCCCTGTTGGCCTCTACGCACTCCGTCCCTAAAGCCTCTGCCGCGATACGAAGACACGAGCCTGTACAGAGTCGTGTCCAATATCAATCTCACAGATACTCTCAACAGCCACAGCGAAATAGCCTCGGAACACGAATAATTCTGTTCTCTTCGCCCCCCCCCCCCCCGTTTATCTCATTTGTGCTTTTTTTACTCGCTTCGACTTTCCCTCGTCGACACATGTTTTTTTTTCGCTTTTCTCCAAGCGCCGAACGACCCAGCCAAGCTGAGAAAACTATTTGTCTATTGAAAAATCGCTATTTCGAGCAGATACTTTTTTTTTCATTGAAAACGACGGTAACGTTGAATCAATAGTTTCCTCGGTGCAGTCAGTAAAGCGCTTTTTCGTTTAGCTCATTATGTTTTTTTTTCTATGCACAAGAGACCGGTCTGTAACGATACACGTGTGCACTTCGAAAGAATTCCACTGTGGTCCAAGAGACTCTAGTCCCGGCCTTGTAAAAGATGTAATGGCGATTGCGTCTTCCGATACGCAGCACTGACGTTCCCTTTTACTTTTCTTTTGTTCAATCTTCACGTATGTGCGTATACGTGTAAATACAGTGTTGTCGCTTTTTATTTTTGCTCGTCGAGCTGCAACTATCGACGGACAATCGCCATTCTGTTTTCTCTGATGGCGCTGAGAATGTACAATGCACCTTGCCAAATGTCACCCAGCGCTTAAGTCACTCGGTAAACGCATGTGTCGAATAAACGCCTTTTGCTTTTGTGTTACATCATTAATGCCTGGAATGATCACGATACGGCCGATTACGCGCTTGTCAAATTGGACTTAACAATACGCACTAACTTGCGGACACGTGCATTTTATTGAACTAACAAACTAGGGCTGAGGTGAGAAAGTCTGGTGAAATGATCATTTTTTCAGTCCTTTGTGCGTGTAGTGTGTTTGATTCGTCGCTATGACGAGATCGGTGGGCGGTAATAACTGACTTACCGATCGAATCCCGATGGCAAAAGAAACAACTGGAGGGCTCAGATACGAGTCTGGCAATATGCGTGTTTTTGTTTCAGGAGAGAACACGGTGAACGGTGATCACTCTGACGCTCATCACAGCACCTTTTCTCAGAGCAGCAAGGAGGTTCGTTGACATTGTTACTGGTTTTTTTAAAATGGTTATTACTGTCGTTATCGTTTTGCGTGTGCCTTTCAAGGCGAGGTAGCATAAACCCTCGGATGGCGACCTTTACAGTAAATGTCCTCATTGTCGTGTCTTTTTCGCATGCGGTGTGGTAGTCACATTGACCACGTTAACGTAGTTCTCGTGTCAAAATAGTGATAAAGAACTTTATTCGTGAGACATGGGCTAGTTGAGCGGTGGAATTTTGGGTCTACATTCTGATCGTTTGTACTCTGGAAAGAATTGTCTATGCTGATACATGCGTATACTATAAAGCATTCTATGGACCAATCGGAAACACGCTCAGCGCACTAAACTCGGGTTAACTTCGTTTTCTTTTCCTGCGAAATGGTTGTTGAAAAAGAAACTCATTTTATTAACACAAAGGTACATATATTGAGCCTTGAAAAATCATCAAACGACAGAACAATAAAAACATGGCCGCTGGCGGATAATTTTTCCGCGACGTTTGCCGGTGAACTCTTCAGCTTGAGTAGTCCATCTGAAATCTAAAAACCGAACGGTTTATTCAAGTTAACAATAAATACGAGTCGTTGACGAAAGTCAATTTGAAAATCATTGTTTAAATAACGTAGCGACGAGTTCAAACTCGAGTATACAAAATCTATGAAAAAAAAATCGTCATTTTTACGTAACTATCGAACAATGGAGATGAATTTAAAAAAGTAAAGTTGTCTACGATCTTTGAATGTTTCTCATCGTATCTCTTGTAACTTTGCAAACAATCCATCAAGTGGTTTTCGACATATGTCCACCGTCTTTGAAGACAGTGTTTCGGGAAAAACCCCAGTTTGACATCCAGTCAAACTGAACTATCTTAATTGGGCGCTTCCTTCCGATAAGTGAGAAATTTTCATCCTCAATTCGCTTTTACACCCGACACATCAGCATTGGAGACTCGATTGCGTTATTTTTGTAGTTGAGACTTTTTTTATTGGACAGATTTAGTAGGAAGTAGAGATTTTCGATAAAATTTTTCGCAATGATTATAAACGGACTTTCTCTATCTGTAATTCGCAACTGCAGTAACATGTAAGAATGACAAATGTATATATAAATACGTACACCGTAGATGTTAGGTATCCTTTTCGGTTCAATGTGGGGTGACTCGAATAGCACAAAGGTTTTAGCTTCTAGATTTTTTTTACGGTAGTTCAACATTGCGATCATGGTAGAAATTAATATCAAGGTTGAAGTTCGTAACGTTTGTCTTTCGTGTTCGCCATTTTGTTTCGTTTCCTATTTTCGGGCTTCCTCGCGGCAATGGAGGTTAAGAATCGACGAAAGAACGATAACTACACCGCAGTGAAGAGTTTAAAAGCATGTGCACGTTGACATAACCGCGAAAATTTTCGAACACAATTTGCTCACGGACGGTTAAGTTGGTTAGGAAAAACACAGCATCAGGCTTCGTAGCCTTTACCGACGCTGAACCTGACTACTTTTTTTTGCTCTAAATATTATTCATCTTTGAGGAACTTCCGTTCGAAAATTTAAACCCCCTCGCACTCGTATGTCATGTGGCACATAGCTTTCACTTCGCTTCGAAAAAATCGTATTTGAAGTAAAAGCGGACGATCCGAAGAAGCATCTTATAATTCTGCCGTTCGCGTTTGAATTACCGCGCGCTACATCCGTTCCCGCGACTTAACCTCAAGAACGTGTAAACATCGGGAAATGGCGATACGCGAAATTCGCTTGTGGATAAACGTTCGACTTAATCGTGCTTGGAGCATTTGCTCACGTTAAAAAATTGAAGAGGGTCCCGCGATTGTAGCTTGTAAATATTGTAAGAGGTCGATCCGATCGACAATGCATGCGCACGTGTCAAGTCACGTATAGTTTATATGTATATGTGAGAACTTCCGTGTTAAGGGTTCGATGTCGCAGGATGTGAGCGTGAGCGAGGAATCGCCTAAGAAGGAAAAGAAGAAGAAGAAGGGTCTCAGAACGCCGTCCTTCTTGAAGAAGAAAAAGGAGAAGAAGAAGCCGATCGAGGCGTAGGTGTCTGGCCGAGTCGGGTACGTCTGTAATTGACATTGCTCGAATTACACAACCTTCCAAGTTTCGTCAGTTTCGATCGAAAAAAAAACAGTATCGATTGCAGTGGTGCCATCTACAATCGTGCTAACCAGACCCAGCATTTATGCCTTATATTCGATGTCCAATAGTTTTTATACGTAGTTACGAACTGTATTTTCACCACTCAATTTTATTTACTATTCTCTCAAACCGTCTATTTTTTCTCACAATTTTTTATCCACATTATGTCCTGATCGTTTTTTGTACTCGCGTAAATACGCCATGTGCACGTCACGGACAATCTGGCAATTTTTAGACGTTTTCTTTCAGCATATGAATTTTTATTAGGCTTGGGATTGTGAGTCGAAATTATGCCTTGGGATCAATAACATCGAATGTCAATAGTGTACGCGTTATCAGCAATTACATTTTGTTTTTCCGTAACAAGAAAACTATACTGTGTAGTGTGCAAATGTTGCGTGAAATGTCCGCTAGAAGAAAGGTGGCGCGGGGAGTGGCGTTTCGCGTATGTTGGAGATGCGATGTTTCTTGGATGCGATTGGCCCACAATGTTTGGCGAAATGCTCTCTTGGTCGTTTACCGTTCAATTGTTTTGTACCTTACTCTTCGTACTATATTTGTACTCTTCGTAGAAAAAGATCGGGCAATATCTTTAAATCTATATTTAACGTTGTCGAATATTTAAAGAATTTTATTGAATATCAAAAAATGCAAAATTTGAGCTCTACAATTCAAGTCTGAATGGTGTTGATCGATAATAAACCTTCGGAGAATTTGCTCATTGCGTTAAAACTTGAATAACTCGAGAACAAAGTAACATTTTTCAATTCGGTTCAGTATTCTCAAAATGATCGTGTCCAGCTACAAAAAAGATTTCAAAAATATCGCTAACATTATGAAAATACACAAACTGCTTTTCGAAAAATGTATGAATTCCTATCGCAAAAGGAGAATTCTCTAAAAGGCAGTAAATTGTATACATAAAAAATATCGAAATTTTGTAGAAAATAATTCTAAATAATTGTAAAAATAATAGAAAATAATTGCAATCGGCATTGAAAATATTTAGTCCCATTCAACAAATACTTGACGAGTAATTCAAGTCTGAGGGAATTCAACATATGGGCCAAATTTTCCGTATAAATAAATTGGGCTAAGAAAATTTCCACGCGCTGCCGTTTAGACTTGAATTGGAGAAGTCAAATTTCCCATGACCTTTCATACGCAAAACTATTGTTCGGCGTAAAAGTCAATTTTCAACCAGACCTCTATATACGCTCTTCGATTCACACAGTAAAGCCACAAAATTCCAAAAAAATAACAGTATTTCCGATCTGTGCACTAATCTCGTGTTTTTTTTTCAAAAAAAAAATTCCAGAGGTCGCCGCAAATGAAAGATAATCGTGAGCGAATCTAAGCGCGAACAAGTTTCATCCGCGACTGGAGACGATCGTGAACTGCGAACGAGCAAGGAAGAAGAAGAAGAAATAAAAACAATATGAGTGATCGAATCGAAGGACCTGAAGGAAAAAGAAAGAAAAACAAAAAAACCCGATGATGAGAGCTACAATCACAGCATCTTTCCAGGACTCAAGACTGCCATCACACATTATACATCTTCGATAAGAAAGAAAAAAAAATTAATTATTATAATATTGTTAATGTTTTTACGTTTTTAATTTGTTGAGCCTCGCGCGCGCGTGCTCCGCCTCGCATGTACACAAACACACACAACACTAGGATGCCGGGGGCGAGACAGAGAGAGAGCGAGAGCGAGACAAAGTTTAAAGACGGCCCCATCCGATTAATTGGGCGAGTTTGACAACGCACTTTCTTGTGTGTCGAGAATTATAAATATTTGCGCTGCCACGTCGTGAGAACGAGAGAGGGGAAGAGCGAGAGCGTGAGAGAAAAGAGAGAGAGAGAGATGACCGCCGATGAGGCTTTACGAAAATTAACTGTATGACGTACAACGTTTTGTAATACGAATTTAACGCGCATTCACATATGTCTATTACAGAGTGTAACGAAGCCTGCGATATGATGAACCGAATTGAATTCCCTCATACACGTGTATATATATATATATATATATATATATATATATATATATATATATATATATATTCTTCACACATAAAAATTAGTTTCTTTTCTTCGGTCGTTCGTTCATCGCGTCGTTACACACGATCTACGCATCGATTTGCGAATCTTATACCGAACCGACCAATCACCGGCCTTTACTCTTTGCAAAGACCACTTTCTCCACTACTTCGCTATGTAAGGCTTTGCGGAGTTTCCACTCCGAGAGAAGAAAACCAATTGTGTTGAAGTTTTCATCGTTGGAACGCAACGAAAGTTCTTTACATTTTATTTTCCATATTTTTATTATCATAGGTCCTTTTTTGTCTGGATCTGTATTGTAAATCGCTGAATGAATATCTTGTGAGTCGAAGGATTTTCGTAAGCAAAATCTGCCAAAAGAGATTAAAGGAATTCAGAAGTATTAATATCGCAAGCTAATGATGCAAACTTCAACCTCATGGAAACGAGTGTGTCTTGTACGTGACATTATTCGGTGACGAAAACTACTCATTCCAATAGTCACCAGAAGCTTTTTTTCGTCCTACGAAAACGAAAGAGAAATTTTCACGGCGCGCTCATTTTCAATCTTTCGCACACCCACGCGTAGGACTTTTAGGAATGTTTTTTCTCGTGTACGCGTTAATGTAAACGCCATTCGGCGCAGTTTTTTCTCTACGAGGCGCGTCATTTTCCGGACCGAGGTCGACAACGCGGGTGCCAATTTATCCGTTGCCCGAGGAGAGTACAAAGCAGTACCGGTAGTTGTTCCCGGAGGGCCCTCAAATTTCGGGCGCTCAATCGTCGATCAAAGGGAGCCTCGACGTATACAAATACGGCCCCAAAAAGGCTCACCCTCGAAAATTTTTGATCAATAATAATATTATGAAAGAAAAAAAACCAAATTGTTTTCAAAGTTTTTAAATATTTGAACGATTCGTTGACGAGCTGCTCTTCAACCGCCCATCCGTTTATTTTGGCTTCACGGAACAGGATCGATCTACAATTGTGTCCCAACGAGCTGTTTCACTTTTTTAGGAGAAGATAGCAGGGCAATGTATGTTCGAGGACGCGACGTCGTTCGAAAGCTTACGTTAGGCGCCTGGGGTCACCGCGGACTCCCAGCCCCCCCCCCCCATTTTTCCCTCTGCGAAACGCGTTTGTTTTCGAAAATGATCGTTAGATGAGCTGGGGTCACGCGAGACCCCGGGCGATTACTGGCGTCCACGAAAGATCGCGCTTAATGAAGAGTCGTACAAAAAGAGTATGTTAATTCCGAATGACTCGTTGCAAGTCGACAATACATTTAGATAGCCTCGTTCGAATCGTGTATGCGTTATATTTCAAATGTTATGTTCTTTTTTTCTTCGCGTCGCCAAGAGAGAACGAGAGATTGGGAGATACATCGATATATTTACGTTGCGTGTTTATGCCTCGCGTGGATTCGACAATCTCGTTGTATAACTCGTGTGTAACGCTCGATGACCCTTTGCCCGTCATCCTTTATGCGCTGCCTTTGACGAAGGAAAACAAATGGCCTACGAAGCTTAGCGAAGCATCCGCACGTGAACAACCACGAGGGCTATCGATTGTCCAAATCTGGCTGGCAATATTGTATTAGTATATAGTTAAAAGAAGAGAGAAAAACGAAGAAAAGAAAGTATAAGAAGCACATTAGCTTATCGTCGCATTGCGTTCATTGTTTTTGTCCGCCTATGTTCGAAGCGGGGGGGGGGGGGGAAGCTTTAACGAAAGATGCGCAACTGGCGCCCTCGGGGCAGCCTCGATTCGCTTCACACAGACACACACACGGACACTTGAACACATCGTAATATTTATCCGCATTATCTCTTCCCCGTTAATGCGAGTTGCGAAATATAAGAAAAAAAAGGTAATAATAACGATATAGTTTATCAATTGTTGTCTCAATTGTATCGCACCAACGCGAGACACGTATATATGTATAACGAGCCCGTGAAAAAAAAAACAACCGCTCGGTCGCATGTACCGCGATCAATATACCTCCCCTCTTTTGTACATTGAAATGGTATCGATGAGACTCATCTCGTGTTATATATATATATACACATATATATGTATATATATCCACGATCCTTATAAATATATATACATTACACTAGTACGTTAGAAACGTGTTTTGCTATATATACGTATATATAGCTGTGATGGCAAAATCATTTGGAGCGAGGGAAAGATGAGTGAACCGCGACTGGCTTCTCCCCTCACCTTTTGCGTCTCCTTGAAAACTTGTACGCTCGATTATCATTCTCTTCTTCATATGTGAAAAAAAACGCCTTATTATGTTAGTTTTTAGTTGTGTACATGATATTAACGAGCAGTTGCTGCCCTTCTCACTGCGTCGACAGCGAGACGACTCAACGCGGTTTAACGCATCATCCTCGCGTAATAATCGACGCCGACATCTAGCGGCGACAAGAACGAACTAAATAAAACGGCGCACGAAACAGTTTAACCATAACCTCATCGATATCCAGTTTTGTGATGATATGTACTTGTCTCTGGATATGTGATAGTAATTGATATTGAGATTCGATATTATCTCGGACGCAGTTGTATTTATTACACCTGATATTACGAATAACGAACAAATTTTGAATGAAGCATTATCGGGAATTTCTCGCGTCACCGTAGCGGATGGAGTCGATCTTGGGGATCGCAATATGGCGGCTGTCGCGGTGAAGCGGCGTTAGAGATCCTAAGATGGCGACGGAGATGACATCTCGACGTTTCTTAGGGCTCTGGGTTTTCGCTTCGGAGTGGGGGAATTAAGGGCTACATCTATTTAAAGGCCTGAAAGAAAAACGGTAAAATACCATTTTTTTCTCTCGGAAACGGTTGGTGAAAAAACGCATTTTTTAACACAAAGGTACATTTATTCAGAGCCAAAAAATAACCAATAAATACAGAAAAACAACAAAACATGGCCGCCGGCAGATGATGACATATTTTTCGGTTTGGCGGTGGACACTCCAGCTTAAACAGTCTATCCGAAATCTAAAAGCCAAACGGGTTATTCTAGTTAACGATAAATACGAGTGGTTGGCGATCGTCGGTTTTTTAAATATTTTTTTTTTAATAACGCCGCGACGAATTGAAATTCGGGCATAGAAAATCGATGAAAAATCTCGTCATTTTTGCGGAACTATTAAAAAATGAAGATCGATTTTCAAAAAGTGAAATCGTCATCGACCTTTAAGTTGTTCTCGTCGTATCTCCTGTAAATTTGGAAACAATCCATCGGGTGGTTTTCGAGATATCATGTCCACCGACTTTGAAAACAGCGTTATTTACTTGAAGTTTGAAGTATGGTGCTGCTACCACTCGCGCAGCTGCTACCACTCGCATGATCGAATAAAAATATTTTCGAAAAATACCATATTTTGACTCACCTAGGTAGATGTAGCCCGTTAATTGTGTAATTGTTTTCTGGTCGATGCTAATAGCATCCCTTGTTCGCCATAAGGTATTTCACGGGTTGAGACGAGAATAACTCTGTACTCGAAGTTGCTTCTTTACTTGACGCTTCTGTGTCGTCGTGACCGGCGACGTATTTTTCTCTTTTATTGTTCTCCCTGCGGGCCTTATTTCTTTATAAGCAGACTCGAAGGAGGATGCTATCGAGGCTGCAAACCTTGTTCATCAGCTGGTACCCTACGGCGGACTTGTAGCGAAGTAGTAGCTATGCCACGTGACACGAGGGCAACAGCAAGCGAAAATTTGCGAACAGATAATTCTCAGAAACTAATCATATTTTGGGCAAATGAAAATGGTCATGCTCTGCGTCAGTGAATTCTGCAAGGTCTGATGCCTTGTTCTTCCTAAAAGACTCGACCGTCTGTGAGAAAACTGTTCGGAAATTGGTGAGGTTATGTTTACCTTGTACGGGCTCGTAAACATGCCACTGTAGAGATTTTTCTTACGAAACATCAATCGAAAATCTGTCATTACTATTATTCACTAGCATCAGCGCAACATTGATTATAAAATTATCCCACAATTATGGAATAATCGTAATACCGAATTTTCTCGATAGAGAGAGATAAACGCATACTATTGGCATGTGTAACAATGTGGACAGTCACATTTTTGTGTGACGGATAGCGGATGATCATTTTGCGGTTAGTTTATACACCGCAATATGAGGAGATATAGGTGTATACATAAACACATTCTTATGCATATGTCATTGGATTTGCTATAATGATAAATTATAGACTACGAAAAAAACCAAATACTATTTTTGCTGGGATTTTTTGAGTATTCTCCATCATTCCACGATTCATGACACTCTGCGGAACTTCCGGAACAAGATTTTTAATAATTGAGTAACTGTTGACTCAGGGAATGATATATCGTATTTCAAGGTATTTGTTATCTCGCCTCGAGTAAGGCTTTTTTTATAAGCCGTGTGCTGCGTATAACAATCGAATTATCAAAGCGTCCAGAGACAATTCTTCATTTGTTAATTTTTAAATAAAGTACTATGATTTTTTAAAATTTATTATTTTATAAATTATTTCGAAATGGGACTTCTAGGGCTCTTCATCGTAACAATAAAATTTACGCAAACGATTTTTCTTTATTGATAGAAAATGCAATACTAGCATACAAGCATACGATGGTGACTTATTGTTATGTTAATTGTAATGGTAAATATTCGAATAGCTTTTCATTTGACCGTCGTCATGATTTCTTGGGATTAAGATGAGACAAGGCGCTTTAGAGCCTCGTGCGCGTTTTCTCGCACAAATAATCTCGAGCAACTTTTTACGAATTTTATCCAAGAACGATACATTATGTAAGCGAAATTTACAACATTTGAGAGATAGCGATGGTGAGAGTAAGTTGGAACATATTGACGAAAAAAAAAAATGCATCCCTTGTGGGGATCGAACCCACGACCTTTGGATTAGAAGTCCAACGCGCTATCCTCTGCGCCAAAGGGACTTGATAATTTTTATTATAATGGACCATTTAGTCCGGATCGTTCACTCTGAACGGAATAATCATGTTTGAGGCGTGAATTTATCGATTAATATTATAATGTAAACGTATTTCTTTCTTAATTAAATAATGTTAGATTATTTTTGTATCGGTAAATCGAGACTTATAGGCGATATTAAAAATATTAACACTTACGTCACTACTGTCCGTAAAAGTGACGTATCGCGACCGTAACTTTGTACGAAATTTTTGGTAAAGTGGACTTTGGGGGGAAATCAAGGGCATGGAGAATGAAGAAATAAAAGCCGAACATAATATAATAATGTAGAGAAGTTCTGAAAACTGGACATCCGCCATATTTTCGTCGTGGCGCTGTTTTCGTTGCACGTTCAGCAAATAATATATAAATATAACGAAATGTAGAGAAGTATGATAACATAGGAGAGGGTTTTTTATGCACACAACTAGATTGGATCACTCAAAGGGCAAAATAATTAAATAAGGTTTAAAAAGCGAATCAAAGTTTGTAGTGTCTGAATATGTTGGTAGAAAATTTCGAGTATATAGTCGATAACTTACCATCAGTAGTCATCATAGTTGGTAGGATACCATAAGTCGGTAACATACCAACAGTCGATAATTTACCATCAGTCGATAACTTACCGTAATTTGTCAACAAACTAGATTCCTGAGTTTTCTAGATCAGAGAGCACAAATAAAATAATAACCGATTCGTTCGAACATGTTTGGATTTCTGGATAGATTTATTCCGATTTGACCGGGGTCAATAATAGTTTTCCTAGCTTCGTTTGTCATTGTTTTCTGTATATATGGATTGTTCCAGACGAGTTCTGACACTCGAAAAGTGACGGGCGGCAAAAAACGTGGTTTCAGTCATTTCGAAGTTTTTATTGTTTTCTTCATTAAATATAAGATGAATATTTACAAAGGATATCAATCGATGTAGAATAATCGATAAACGTTTATCGCTCCGCGAGACTTCTCCAATAGTTATTCTCAAATACAGCGAGCTGTTCGAATTCAATATATATATATATATATATATATACTTATGTACGCCTAGAAATCTCGTCATCGCTAGGATCGTATATACAACGAATAAAATCTCTGAATTAGCGAGACTCAAGTATCCCATGAAAATATACTTAATCAGGAGAAACAATGGGGAATACAAAGTGTACACGATTCTGCCAATAATATCTTTCTTCCATATCGCTCCCATATGAGCAGCGCGGTGAATAAATATAAAATAAGTGATGCATGTTAATAATTTCCCGAGCATCATCGACGCGAGCTTCAACGACGCACCAGCTCTTCCCAACTATATACCGAGAGCGAAAGAAAAAAAATATACCAGTGAATTTTATACGAGACGTACAGTACGTAATAATACATTTAAATGCAAGTCTTTGGCACTTCTACACTATACATTGTTCAAATACATCAAGAAAGAATCGTCACTTTCTGTACAAAAGAAAAACCTCGTGATAAACTCATCAGGAAGATACGATTGCCCTAATTGTAAGTATAGTAAGTACTTCAAGGAGGTCAGCCTCGCTTGTCATAGGAAAAACTGTTATTATTCGTTAGGTCGTCGAGGAATTAGACACAAATTCCACACACGCAATGTATCGGTAGGCTGAATACTTTTTTCTCTCCGCTCCATCGACTTCGCTAGGCCCATAATTAACTGACGACGTATGCTAATATACTGTATTTAGTCGAATACAGAACGTAAGACTTTTCGGCATTCTAGTTATACCATAAACATAGTGTCAACAGTGTGAGTCGTGTTGTTGATCGCTTATTGGCAGTCTCGCTCGGGGACATTCGTTTCTTCGCAAGCTAAAAATCTCATAGAGACTCTTCTGCGCCTCTCGTCAGATCGGATAACTTTTCTTAATTTATCTTTTTTTTTCTCTCTCTCTCTCTCTCTCTCTCTCTCTACCTTTCGCTTAAAACCGCTTCGTTTACACGTTACGTAAATATCTTCTTGTCACAACGAGACGTTGGAGCTGGAGATGCTTCGAAACTTTCATTCTTCAGCTTAAACCGTAGATTTCTCGCAATTAATTAGCCGTAAGACTATTGAACAACGAAGGGATACATCGTCGGTTTGCTGCTCGGCTCCTGCGGGCAGTTCTAAGTACAGCACGCACGGGGTAAAATCGGCAGCTCAATACTGACCAGCGTTCAAGATGCGTCCATCTCGTCCCTGTGGCATGCAACAGAATCAACATTCTCTATTATTTTTACCACGCAACCGGATATGCAAAGAGGAACCGACTGTCCGACGTAGGCTCAACCTGAGTAGGATCTTTGGTCTAGTGTACATGTACGGTAGCAAACAAAAGGTTGGTGCACTCATTGAGCTTCTACTTTCGATTTTCCATCATTGGCAACCCCAAATAACTTTGTTTTCTAAATAATCGATGAGTTATCGATTTTTCAGAGCAAGCAGTTCCTCGTGAGGAAAAAAATAAACTCGAACCGCAATCGTTTCTCCGTTTGGATGACAGACGTCGTGAAATTCTGTCTCGGAACTAAAACAGCGAATTGGGAGTTTAAGGGCTACATCTACCTATGTGGATCGCAAATTGCGTTTATTGTGTACATTTTTGTTTGATTTTGCAAATCTACAAAAGAATTGACTTTTTTCGTAGATTTTTTATTCTCGATTTTCAATTCGTCGCCACGTTGTTAATTTTTTTTTACTCGACGATCGTCAACGACTCGTATTGATCGTTAGCTTTCAGATGGACCGTTTGAACTGGAGTGACCCGCAAAACGTCGCGAAAAAATGTCATCTGCCGGCGGCCATTTTTTTCTTGTTCTTCTGTATTTATTGGTGATTTTTCAAAAGGCTGTCTTATGTACCTTTGTGTTAAAAAAAATGCCTTTTTTAACCAACCGTTTCCAGAAAAAAATCGGAATTTGGCCACGTTCTCGGACGTCTAGGTAGATGTAGCCCCTTAAATTTGTAAAAAGAAAAAAATCGTGGGTATAGAAAATGCACGTGTTATACCGGACATCGGCACAATCGTGGAATATGTTTTCTCGCGATTCCTCGTGGATGGTTTTACACGTGAAAAACAAAATCATGCTGCAGTGCAGGTAACAAACAAAATGCTGAAAAGTTACTGCTTCTTTGTCCTCCAATTAGCATTCATTTTGCCAACGTGTGCCGTTCTGGCGTCTTCCCACAGGCTTATCGTTTTTTTTTTAATCTTCATACTTTCGTTCACCAAAAGCTACGAATTCTTCGCATGTTCGTCTCCATCCTCTTGACGGCGGCAAAAAAAAACATTTCCGACACTAAAGTAACATCGGAAATGCAGGAGATCTCGTTCCGCCTTCGCGAGTTTTCAACAGTCACCGATGCATTCAGCTTCCTCAATGAGAACATTTTGCCTTAAGATACAACAAGCGTGTCCGCGCGATGTGTTAGTCGGCTCGAGAAATTCAACATTCTACTACCATGCGCGCATGCGTGCGAAAGAAAACGTGCACAAAGTGGGATAGTGCAGAAAAGAGAGACAGCGAAGAAGAAACCAAGTGATACTTGACAATTCGGACCCTCGGTACATACTCAAGCACAGTATCATCTCCAACGTTACACGGGATCTCGCCACACAAGACTTATTCGTACTGCGAAACTTCGAAGACATTTTATTAATTTTTTCCTTTTTTTATTGCCATTAGCGTCGTACGATTTATAATCATTAATATTATCCACATATGTTACAGTTTTTTACTCTTTTCTTCCTCTTCTTTATATACACAGGGATTACCTCTATACACTATGGTATTTATTTCGCACTGTGGTGAGAAACTTTCCGTCGAATGTATACAAACATTAGTAATAAAAGTTGGGAGACGGGATTGATATTAGAGCTACAATTAAAAGTACGGAAAACAGAAACTTACGGAAATGAAATATATATATATATATATATATATATATATATATATATATATATATATATATATATATATAATAGTTTCCTTCGCCTGAAAAACTGGGCAGCGGTTATGACTTACAGGAACCACATGTCTAAGACACTATTTGGACTAGTCAACCGTTTATATTAATCCATACGTTATACATACCCAAAAAACGAAACAACAAACGAAAATTTAACATCTCTGATGCTAATGAATTGTTTGGAATGATCGATGTCGAGACTACGCGAATTAACAATTTTTTTTTCAAAACTAAAACTAAAGCTAAAAGCTGAAGCTTTTGATTCGTTTGTATTTGCTTTTTACTTCGAAGCGAAAACCAAATGGATGGCTAATGTACTTATTATAAGTGTAGGATCTTATGACTCTTAGTGTTTCGTCTGACACTACGCTATTGACCTGCACTGCTTCAACGTCGATCGAACATTTTATCGTTGAAACAGACGCGCTACACTCGTTGCCATTGTGAATTTAGTCGATGAGTGTCAATAAAAACAATCCAGCCGCATGATATATATACACACACACGCACATTACTAGAGCTAAGTAATACTGTAACAAAGTTCGTAAACGATTATTACAAAACGCTATACTCGACTATCTGGATCTCTCAGTGTGAATATTTCGTTATATTCTAATGTAGAACATTGCTCAACTAGTAAACCAATCGTGACGCTCGAGTTCTTAGCAAAAATCTTTCGCATTTCCGGTATGGCTAATTAACGGTTACTATACGTGACGAAAAATACGTTCTCCTTTGTTATCTCGAAGTAATAAATACGCAGGCTTAAATCGAATGGAAATAAAATTTGAATAGAAAATATGAAGGAAGAACTGTGATGTGACATTCCTCGAATCGCATTATAGCGTACGCAGATGGATGAATAATAATAATGATAATAATGATAACGAGAAATGCCATCGTGGAGGATGGAAAAGTACGCTGTTGATACGATGGCTTAAAAAAATATAATTTCGGCACAACGCAATTCGACAATTATCGTTTTCTTCGTCAATGTTTTTCTCAGTATTGCAAACTATGGAGACTTTGCGTAACGCTTTATAGACTAAGAAAACAAAAAACTACGCCGTTATCCACAGCTCGCGATTAAAGAGAGAAGAGCTTCGATTCTTTGGCAATTGGATCAAACGATTATCCTCTCACGAGTTTTATTCTTCCTCGCAATCGTTGCTTTCGTTGCCGAATCGTTTGGATACTTCGAATAATTTTCAACGAACAAAATCAATCGAAGCGCATCTTGGGCGTCGCGCTAGTCCATCGCGCTGGAAACGAAGACGAGATACTTTTCTTTCTTCTGCAACGGATGCGAGCGAAAAAAAAAAAATTATCTTCGCTCCGACGAGCCTGCAGTCGCAATTGGAAATCGCGTATCGCATTGTTCGCGCTTTGTATTAAAAAGACAGCCTCTTCTTGTATCTCGTTACAGAAGTGATATTGTATACTAATTGACAGTTCGTCATATTTCTAACAGATGGAACAACTTAAGCCCACTGTGGCCCAAGAACGAGTAAAATTGGGGGAACAAAAACGTTAGTCGATTTCGATACTGAGCATGAAGCAAAAAAAAAAACGATAACACAATCGAAGACGACAACACTACGGATTTGCGTCGTTATTCTAGCGATCGTGTGTACCAGTTAGGAGCAGCGATGAGATGAAGGCGATGAGCTTTTTTTAATACCTTGTACCAATGGAATACGAGAGTTAGTTGCGTTTCGAATTACGACAGATGAATGATTAACGCAAAAAGCATGAGCCAAAAGTTAAAAAGTATACGTAATACATAGACATGTATAAATATGTCTTCAACCGTGTATATATAATTCTTGTAAAAAGACCAGCACCGTGTAGTTCGTTAAATAAACTGAATTTGAATAATTGGATCGCTGTCACTATTTATCATTTTTATCAACCACGTATGTACGTAAACGACCCGTTTTCGTGATTTCTTCACTTGTCAATAGAGATTCAACGTTGTACCGTTATTTTAATATATATATAGATATTCGTTTTTCGTTCTCTACCCAACTGGTCTTGTCTTTTCACAAGGCACGGACAAAGACCGAGCGTCGCCCCGAACGAATTTCAACGCGACGTTGAAGCTTTCATCGTTGGAATGCAATGATCTTTTTTTCTTCCTTTTTATCATTCTCCAAATACTTTTTTGCCCATTAACGTCTAATAACAATACGTAAAAACGTTTGAACGCTTTTGCGGCCCAATTCGGCCAAATAAAAATTGGGAAATTCAAGTAAAAACAACTTTAATTGCATTCCAAAGATGCAAGGTTCAACGTCATTTTTCAACGGTGATCTGCTCCTTGTTTCTATATTCTTGAAATATAGAAATTAACTACATGAGCATAGATATTCGTAGTACTCTTTTCTCTTTCCAATTTACATCATCGTTATAAATCCGTCCCGATCCAATCACCAACCAATTCCCACAACAAAAAAAAAATTCGGTCACGAATGGACTAGGATTCTGAATATGCAGGCGAATGCAACAGTAGTTTGCCCGAAGGCTTTTCCTTGCTCATCAATCGCGGAGGAAGACCAAACGTGGAGAAAAATAAACGACTCGATCGTCCTTCGAATACAGATAATCGGAGGCAAAAACAAAATTATGATTCTTGGCGAAAAAAAAAACAATTGGAAGCTACGAAGATAAAGTTGACCGGAGCGAAGAAAAATGCTGACGATGTCAGAAAAAAATTGAAAATCGAATATCAAGTGATTTGGTGCATCGAATAAGAAGATGCGCTTGCAAAAAAGGTTTGCGCAATTTCGAAAATTACTTTTGCCTTTTATTATTCGATATTTAATACCCGATTTCTGTTTTTTTTTTGCGTTTCGTTTTTACTTTTACTTAGATACAGAGGATCAATAAAATTCTTGACATTCTAGCTGATGCTTCTGCCTACGTATGCAGACGTCAGACTAGACCACACATGCTGAAAAGACACCGATTACACGTCAACCAATGTCACCGCTGTATTCCTGATCATTCAGTAGATTACGGTTGTAAATGGCAGCCCTGTAACTGTACCTATTTGTGGCTGGTCGATCGGGTACTGGCGGCGGTACGAGAGCTACCTCGGCATTCAAGAGAGCACCGCTGCCGCCCTCCTCAACCTCGCCTATGCAACTGTCCACGAGGGAAGGTTCCACTTCTGTGAATGCGAGCCTCGAGCGCAATAAATAAGCGTACGTTTTGTACCTTTTCAACTGAAAAATCGAAACATACAAATTTTAGAAGGAAAAACAGAAAATATATTTCATTCAGCAATAATATCCGGTTTTTTGTGCTGCTTTGAGACTGGCTGAAAATCAGCCTTTTTATGAATAATCTGAAACGTGAGTAAATGTTCGTGAAATATGTTTGACTACGAATATATTTCAGAGGCTATATTTACATATACCATACGATGAGTATATTTTAATAATTATATTGAACGTGTAGAAAAATAATTGATACCTTCGTTTACGAATTTCGCCTCAACGGTAAAAAATGTATAATCATTAAAATATATGTATATACTACCGACTTAAAGTTTCCGGACACTTCAGATAATTGCAAAATTATATTAGAATATAATTTATTGTACAGAGCTATATAATATCTTCGTAAAATAATGAATGAAATTAACAATATTATTCTAACATTATTTGGCAATTGTCGTGATCGAAAATTTTGCATTTTTCTGAAGTGTCCGGAAACTTTCGGCCCGTAGTGTGTATATATATATAAGTAATAGTTATGAAAATCTCGTGTTGAATATGAATACGATGAGCGTATAAAATATTATAATATACAGTACCGGTCAAAAGTTTTCGATCGCTTCGGATAATTGCAAAATGATATCATTTTGTACTCCTATAATTTATTCTGTTAAACTATACAGTATCTTCGTAAAATAAGAAATAAATTTGATTATATTACTCTAACATAATTTTCGAATTGTCCAAAGTGATCGGAAACTTTTGACCGGTACTGTGTATAGTATCGTAATAATACAGATTTAAGAATATCGACGCGAATATACGGGCGTGAGTGTATAAATGTTTGTGTCATGCTGTACGCATTAAAAAAATTTACGAAAGCTCAATTGAACTTACTTCGTAATGAAGGTAGGCATCTTTCTCCTTATAATTTTGAACAGTAAGAGCCTTGGCCCCCCGTTCCGGCGGATGTCGTCTGTGCTCGTCGAGTTCCGCCTCCAGTCTGTTAACCCTATCTTCGTGGTCCCGCAATTGTTCTCGCTACAACAAAACAGAGGTGAAAAAGGAAAACGAAATAATAATAATAATAATAATACTAATCACAAATGAATCACAAAAGCGCGTCCTCGCGTTAAGGGTGTGCGAGTATTGCGGATTATTTCTCTTCCCGTAAATAACCGATGGGCTATGGTAAATTGAAGAAAAAGGACCATTCCGTGAACAGATAAAAATCGAAGGTGACGGCGGAATATTGCCCGAATAGTCGTACACCCTTGGGAGTAACGATGAGTTGAACAATTAGCGTGTGATTAAGGGGCTACATCTACCTAGGTGGGTAAAAAATGGCAGTTTCCAAAATTATTTTTATCCGACAGTATCACCGTCTAGCTATATTGCTTGAGAATTTCATTGAAATATTTCCAACTTTACAAAAGGTAGAATGAGAAAGATTTAAACCTTTTAGGTTTCAGATGAACTATTGAAGCTGGAGTGTCCAGCGCCAAACGGCGCGAAAAAAATTTCATCTGCCGGCGGCCATGTTTTCGATGTGTTTCTGTATTTTTTCATGATTTCATTAAGACCCTCAATATCAATCTTTGTGTTAAAATGAGTTACTTGTTGACCAAACGTTTTCCAGAAAAAATCGGAATTGGGCCATTTTTTTGGGCCCCTAGGTAGAGGTAGTCCATTAAGAGCCAGCCCTGAATGCCGCTGCTCTCTATGCATCCACAGTCACTGCTATTTGCGGATAAAACGCTTCGCGGACGATTCACGTTCTACCAAGCACAAATTTGTTCAATCCCTACGCTCAATCACACGTGATGCATGGTGCAGCTTTTTTTGTACGCAACAGCAGCTAATAAACGAGCGCTCGGCGTGCTGCCTAGAGAATTGTCGTTTTTTTCTTGGCTTCGCTTCTGCATTGATTTTTGTTTGCGGTCCATTTGCGCGCTGAATAGGCGAGATGCTTACAGGCGCCAATTTGGTGTGACTGCAGGGAAGCAAAGGCCGTTGAAACTTTCGTTGAGAACCTACCGCTCCCGCGAGAGGTTGACACGAGAAGCTGGCACAGACGAAGTTTATCGTGTCGATCCAGGACTGAAGTTCTTTGGAATCACTGTAAAATAGAAAATACAAGAAATATTGTAGTCTCAGAGTTTCTACGAAATTCTTAACGCAGTGAAGTTTTGGGCAATAGAAATTCCCGGAGTAACGAACTTTTAGGCAACGAAGAATTTCTAAAGTAACGATAGCTCGGGCATTTGAAAATTCCTGAAGTGACGAGATTTTAGGCAACAATACGAGTAGATTCGTAAAGTAATGAATTTTTCAGGCATTAAAAAAGGGTTCAGGCCTAAACGTTGAATTTTTAAGGATGATTTTCATGAAGATTTATATTAATGCGAAAGGTTTGATTCTTGCTGCAAGATTCGAGACTTGAAGATTTAAAAACTTCCAATTTTTCGAAAATATTCACACAACAACGAACATCAAGGAATATTAAAATATAATGAATAGTCGTCTGGGCAGAAACGATATGAATCTATCGTGATTATTTTTTCATTTCATTTCTCTCCAATGTTGTTCCGTAAGCCCTTGCCGACTTTTGACATTTCACGCCTTTCGCTTTTACTACCACAGTAAATCACTTTTATCACGGCACTATTCTCAGTTCCGTGGAGGCCTCACAGCCACTCGATTCCTAGTACACTACTGTATAGCACGTACACGAGGGCACAGGGAAACTGTGTAAAACCTGCGCCGATGCAGTCGGCCATATACCTATGCTGTCGGTCACAGTTTTAATCAGAAATAAATACGCTTTGAAGATTACTTTAAAAACACGTTCTTCTATATGAACCCAACTCTGACCACAAATTAAAAGTTGCATTTTTTAGAGATGCTTCAACAATAGTGTATAAGTATTGCTATTAAAAATATACTTTAAAGCGTAACTATTTAAAGAAACTATCACTTTATAAAATTATAGGTTAGAAACTTTTCGAGCTAGATTGTACACAAGTTGAAAAAAGTCGTTTCGAGAACAACGCGTTTGAAAAAAAAAAGTTACCGAAAACAAAAAATTCAAGGCAGTGATGATTTATACTACTTTGGAAACATATTCTCGAAGTTTACTAACAATTTATGGAATTAAAAAATCTATTTTTCGTGTCATCTAAACTGGTGTCCTGCCTTAAGGCTTTGTAGCTTGATATTCATACTAAATAGATGTGTAATAAATGTTATGAGGCAATCACTTTTTCATACGAAAAAAATTGTTAAATTCGCACATGATTTTATACCCGTTACTGTGGGCTAAGGCCTCAAATTAAGCACGTATCGATAACACGAACTTCCCCAGGACAGGATGTGGACGTCTGTTGGTGCGATGGCGTCGCTAAACGCAAAATCTTACGCGACGATGAATGACGTTCATTAGGTTGCCAAAGATTACCTCGTTTGGAAGAGATATTCTGCTTGATCGGCAGTCTGCAGTCTGAATACGTGCTGCTTTTTCGTGTAATCCGACGCTTTGGTAGCAAGTGCATGATGTATCCGTACAGCATTGTGCAAACTGTCGTTACGGAAGCCATGTTCGTCTTTGTGCAAATATAATACAAGTTCTCGCAATGTACAATAATACATTTTCCACCCTCTCTTCCCGAAAGGAGCTGGAAAGTTAAATGAGAGAAGAAAAAAAAGAGATGAGACGTCATTTTTTCTTCGATCGAATAGCAAAGCGTATCTCGGGCGAGATGTTCGAGCGCGAGCTTGTGGCGTAAATTACTTTTCTTTCCGTTCGCGTCGTAACAGCATTTTCGCATTACGTAGCCCTTCTTGAATTCCGTGGCGCCAGTGACGTTTGGCACATCGAGGAATGGATTTCCGGCACCGGACAACGCAGGCCCGTCGCCCTGCTGTACAACCTGCGATGCTGTGTCGTCGCCCTCCTCGTCCCTGCAATTCGAGAGCAAAAGTGCAGTCGCGCGAAGCCCGTAAGACAACGAGGCAAACAATACGCAAGTCAAGGAGCACACATTGGAATGCAACGATATTTTCTTTATTTTTTATCTCTTTAATTTCATCAGCATCCAAAGCCGTTCGGTTTGAAAATTGACCTCGTTAATGTCTAATAAGAATAGGTTGAAACGGGTGAATGTTTTTCACGGCCTACATTGGTCAAATGAAGTTTGTGCAATTAACAAGTAACGATTCTCGTTGCGTTCCAACGTTGCAAACTCCAACGTAATACATTGAAGAAGGTACGAGCCAATGACAAAGTGCTCAATAAAAAATGCAACGCTCGGCTGTTCCCATATGTTACCATGTGTTTGAGGAAAACTTTTCCACGCTATTGCAACACGAGAACTACGTAAAAGGATATTGATTATCTTTAGGAAATGACTAATGGAACTTTGCCATCTTCAGTAAGTTCCGCTGCACCATTTGCGAGAGAAGGAAAATGGAAGTCTAAGTAATTCAGTATAAGAAAAAATTACGTAAAATCACCAATGTGACAATAAAATCCCTGCTCGATTTGCCATTTTTCATGAAAAAAACTGTCTTGAAATGTCTAGATTTTTTATACAGTTCTTCCAAAAAAAACGATGCAGTAGAACTTGGGGAAACTCGGTGGTTAAACTTTTATCGACGTTGAATTTCGGATCGTTGGAATGCAACGAGAATTCATTTGTTTCAATGACTCCATTTTTTTGCCGTTTTTGGCTGTGAATGTCTCTCAAGCGTTTCCACGCATTCTTATTAGAATTTTCCAATCTCCCTTTGCCAAAAAAACTGCTGGATGATGATAAAAAATGAAGAGAAAAGCATATCGTTGCAACGATGAAAACTTCAACGTCATAACCTTTACCGAACGTATCAATATTTAAAAAAGTCCTTCAACATCCATCAGTGAATTGTTCGATCCTCCTCTACATCAAATCGCTTTCTACATTTACTGTTCCTTAATTTTTAGTCTCATCATCTTTTGCTAAAAATAATTTGCGAACATCGCAATTCCGAGTTGAAAATTCTGCAATTTGATAGAACGAGTTGCACGAACGTTCGAAAATCCGATCGACTTACAATGCCCACTCGAGGGGAAACGATTTGATCGCGGTGTACAGCTGTTTGAGGACCTCCCGGGGAAAGTTATCGCCGTCGTTGAGCTCCGAGAGATTCTCAATGAACTCGGAACACGACATTTTTCTACCAATGTTCTGGCCGTGAAGATCGGTATTGAGCAGCATTATGGCACACGTCAATGTATGCACGGCGTCTGAAAAAAAAACACGTCTTATCAGAGCTCGTTTATTTTCTTTTCGACTCCCCTAGGAGAGAGAAGAGGGCTTATGCTCGTTTAAAGTGCCGGACTTTCGTGATCTATGCGAGGGGGCGTATACGTACCTTGTGAGTTGAAAGAGCCGGGATTGCAATCGAGATACCTCTTGGAGAAATGTACAAGAACTCGCTCCCGTTCCTGGGTCTCGCCAGTCAATGAAAACTGCGCGAGAAACTTTCTAAGAGCCACGTCCAGCGTGTCCCGTTCGAAGCTGAAATATCTCAGGTATTCTTCAGCTACAGCTCGGCTGAAATCGTTGCTGCAAATAACAAAGACGCACCGTCAACGATGACGATACATTTTTTCAATCTTTTCAATAATCATTACGATATAATTGGTAACACTGAAGAATTATATGAATAATTATAATTATTTAAGGGATTACCCCCACTTGCGATTTTCAAAAAATCGATTTCTTTTTTATTGCATTTTTTTGAAGTATAAGTATCTGAGAATATGTCCTGAAAATTTCAAGTCGATCCGAACAAAATTGACTGAGATATGAGCGTTGAAAGAGAAGAATCCGTGAATTGAAGAACTGAAATTGAAACTTTAAACGCGTTTTTCTCAAAATCGCATTTCTGAAGTCGGTGACCAAGATTACTCGAACACTAATGGACCGATCTGCTTGAAATTTTGCAGGCTTATTTAATACATAAAAATGTAGTCTTTAATCGTTCGATTTTTTTTTTTCGAAAAAAATGGCCGTTTTATAGCCAAAAAACGGCCGTTTTTTTTCGTTAAAATCGAACCATTAACTTTGACTGTCCGCCATTTTGTGAAAAATGAATATTTTTTAAAATCCTTCGATTAAAGACTAGTTTATACTTATATTTGACTAAATCCATCCGCATTTTTTTTTCGGATGATCCACTTCGCCGCAATGTTGGTCACCGCAAACCGTGTATATAAAAACATTATTTCATTGACGGCCATTTGCCACTAAACAATGTAATATTTTTCAATAAAAAAATTACTGAAAGTTCTTCAAGATGTGTTCTTTGAGATGGTATATTGATCGATTAAAGAAGTTTTGTAGTTTTCTTTAAAAAAATTCATGAAAAAGGCCTTTTTTTGCGCTACAAGTGGGGGTAACGCCTCAAAGGAAGATGATGGCGCTGCAGAAGCGGTCTTACGGTCCCTAAACTGATGGCTAGCACCATCTATCGGGATATTCCGGTATCATACCTCTACACCTGGTATGCCTCTTTCGATTTTCTTCCCAGTTCCCTAACCTTTCCATGATACGTATTGCGTGATAAAATTAATACTGTTATTATTTGTAATATTACATAATATTATGTAATATTAATATTAGCCATTATTATGTAATATTAATATTAGCCATTATTGCGTAATATTATTTTATCATGTTACGCTACATAAAGTTATTGTGTAATGTATTGTGTTGCATAATACACTTGTTATTATATTATAATTTTATTATTGTTATTTGATTATATCGTCACCCTGGCTAACCGTGTAATTGAACGTTGCTGAAAAAGTATTAATTATTATTCCCAACTGATACATTGATTCGTATTGATTGCCATTGAGACAGTGGCATACTTTCGTTTTTGGACTCGTAACATTTTTCGCACATGACTGCTGCGAAAGAATTATTTTCTCGCACGAGTTTCAAGCTGTTTGCTTAAGACGAAGCAGTCGAACGCCAACGTGTACGCAGCGATGAACGACTGGTTGAACAATCCGAAAAACATTTGGACAAACTGGTTCTCAAAGGCTTACGAAATCTGCATCGTTGCATTATCCAGCGACAATCTATAAGTGATACAGCGTTTATTCAATGATTCATAGCGGACTCCCATTTCACTTTAACTTTTAAGTTGCGCGGTATACACGAGTGTGTGGGTATAAGAAATTCATGAGATACTTTGAGGCTTGAAGCAACACGCTTCAAAGGTGAAAAGGAGCGAAAAGTTGGCCTTTCTCGGCGTCGGGTCTCTTTCCAGTGATTATCGGCAAGCGTTTGCAAATTCAGTAGAATCTTCGAAATCGAAACTTTTACGATTTTGAGTCGGATCTTTTGCACGAATAAATGCATAGATTGGAGCGAATATATGTCGAAGTTTGTATCGTTTGCGCGCAACGAAAGTTCTTGCTTTACGTGTTATTTTCCTCATTTTTATTATCATAGAAGATCTTTTTTGTATATTTATATAGATCGCTGATGGAGATTTTAAAAAATTGTGAAAAAAATGTAGGTAAAATATGCCAAAAGAAATTAAAGGAATTGAGAAAAATTAATTTTCATTGCGTTCCAACGATGCAAACTTCAACCTCGTGCCTTGGGTGGCTGCAGAATAACGCCGATAACGAGGTGTGTACTTTTTACTCAAGTGCCTGGACACGTCGGACTTTTTGAAGCCGTCGAGCGAGTAGAGTCTCTTGGCGAGCCTCACCGCCGACGGTAGATCGACGGCTTTGGGACTGTAATGGAAACTGTGCAAGCTCTCGATGTCACTCTCCTCGTCCGCGGATTGAGGTGGCGATGCTCCGCTCTGCTTCTGCTCGTCGCACATACCACCGACGTGCATGTAATCGTCCTCGCTTTCCTTCAATTCCTGTCGGAAAGTTTTCAAATTGTTTACGACCATTGCACGAAATTCTCGTCGAGATGATTAAATGCTCGAAAATACGGACTGGCAATCCAATTGCGTGTTCGGAACTCTCGATAAAATGGAACGCTATCGGGTTCTTCGTCTTCTGAAATAACGGGATCTTGGAGTATCGAACGTTTTAGTGATATTGGCCGCTACTTTTGTCGGGTCGATCTATCGTATCGGATTATCGGTCAATAATAAATTCGTTTACGATTATTGGTAGAAAATATCATTCTGAAAATGCTGACCAACGAAGTTTTCGTGAAATACGACGTTGAAGTTTGCATCGTTGGAATGCAACGATTTTTTCTTCTTCGTATCTTATTTCTTTATTTTTATCATTATCTTTTCATTATTACATTCATTATCGAGATCTTTTATCGTTATCATTTTTTTTTGCAAATTCAAGACGTAAATCTCTAATAAGAATACGTAAAAACGCTTGAGTGATTTTAGCAGTCTAAATCGACCAAATGGAATGTGTGCAATTGAAAAAAATAGATTATCGTTGCATTCGAACGATGTAAACTTTAACGTCATTCGTCATCTTGAAGTTTGCATCGTTGGAACGCAACGAAAGTTTGCAAGCCGAACTTTCCTTTTGGGAGCTTAGGCTGCGGAAATCGATCGAACGTTGTTTTCGTACCCTCATCGGAAATCTACGGCCCAAATTTGCGGGACGAGAATTTGTTTGACAAATAAAACGAGGAAATAAAAATGAAAACAGAATTTTCGTTGCATTACAACTATGCAAACTTCACCATCGTAAGCTTTCAGGGCTTCGTGTCCTCGACAAAAATAACTTATGTAAGAATACTTTCAACGATAAAATTATCGTTGAAAGTTATTGAACAACGAAAGCCCAGAATTAATGTGCAAAAGTATAATTAATATAACTGTATACTCGAGTTATGTGGTCGCAGTCATATTTTCGAAGATACTTTTGTTGAAATTATTAAAAATGCTACCATTTTCATAGATCACTGCGAATTTTTCATTACGTTTTATTTTTCAAACGATGACGATCTCGGTAAAAAGGTGAAATATTTATCCACTAAAAACGAGAAGCTTAACCCTTCATTAGGCGCGTGGGGTTTTTCTTCATCCTTTATTTTGTGATTCGTATCATTATCGAAAGCTTTTTTCCGGAAATGAAGTTAGGAAATCTCTAATAAGAATGCCCGAAAGCGTTTGAGCATCTTTCACAGCCGAATAAGATTAGTGCAATTGAAAAATCATTAATATTCATTGCCTCTCAACGATGCAAACTTCATCGTCATCCACATTTTCATCGTCCCTGCTCCAATAATTTCTTCCAAATTCGTCTATCCCTTTCAACAAACAATCTCAAAAGTACAACCTTATTATTTTCTTCACAGGAAGCATGGACGAACATAATTTCCAGTATAAACGTCTAAATTGTGCTGGTGAAGTTAGCAGAGTATTTGCCAGCAGATAAAAATCAACCGAAAGTTCTCTTCGCATGCAGTTGAGTTCTATAGTTCCTGACAGTTTTTTAGCAATAGTTCTGGTGATTTTACAAAAAAAAAGGGGGCGGAATTTTTTTTCATGTAACATTCTACAGAAATACGCTGACGGATAGGCGTGAGTTTGAGGTGCTTTTTGTGTGAGATATTATACTGTAGGTATCGTTTGATGTATTTGAGAATAGTTCTGGCTTCCAGCAATGTTCTCAAAATTATCAAAAATGTTTATCAGCATCTGAACTACACAAGTGTGCTCCGCTGTCGGATAGGCGTGAGTTCCAGGTGCTTTTTTTACGACACGTTATAGTTTTTGTATTCTTTTATGTATCTGAGCACACTTCCGGCTTCCAGCTGTTTTCTACTATTAATTAAAAACGTCTAAATTTGTAACAGAGCGAAAAAAATGACCCTCAAATGGGATTCCCGGTTGCCGGCGTTACGAGAACTAACGCGCCCAATGAAGGATTAAGGCGGGATTCTACTTTGAAACTTTGCAAAGGCTAAATTGGATGAAAACACCCACCTGGAACACGTCGAAGGCATATTATATGGCCCAGGCATCGCTGATTGAGGGTAAGATAATTTTTTCTACGATTTATCACTCACCAAAACTTTAAACGCGTTTTTCTCGAAACGACATTTTCAAGTACCGTGGTCGTGATAACTCAAAAAGTACTGAACCGATCCTTATGAAATTTGGAACACATATTCTATATGTGTGTACCAACCGACCTAACTACAATCAACTTAAAATTTTAATTAGAACTATTTTTTTATTGCAAAAAAAGACCCAAAAGAAACGCATTTTTTTTCGTATTTTAGCTGCCATTTTGTTAATTTTGCACGTATATAAAATATTCTAGTTAGGTCGGTTCCTGAAGACATACTGAACATGAAACTATTTGATTTTTTTGTTTCAGACCATCCGTCGGGAAGATTTCACGACCACGGCAACGGTACCTGCTTTTCGAGGCGTTGGCTTTAAACATATTTTACGTGTACAAAAAATGAATAAAATACATAAAAATTTTTTTTTTATGTACTTAAAGAGTGTATTCATTGAACAGTTTAAACCCCATATCGATATCTTTAATAGTATTCTCAGAAAAAATTCACGAAAATAGCGTTTTTTTCATGGTTTCAAAGTAGAATCCCGCCTTAAAAAAAAGAATGAAAAAAAAAAAGAAAAATCCTAAATACCTGATAACCACAAAATTCTGGCTGGTTGCCTGAACTCACGGTGGAATTGGTAACACGTTGATTGTTCGGTGTCGTTTGTTGGCCAGTTTCCGTAGCCTGTGTCGCGATCGTTTGATTGCCGCTGCGTCTTCTCGCTTGTCTCGGGCTCGTGTTGTTTCTCGCGTTGGTGTCCTTGTCGGGTCCTTTAACTTGTATAACTATTCTATGCTCACTGGTGTCTTGGGTGTTGCCATAATTGTGGCTCTTCTTGATGCGTCTCTGCGGCGGTTCACTGGCCAATATGGTCGAGTCACTGTCACTGGGATCACTGACCATCATGATATCGCGCGCACTCAGTATGTCCATTGTTTCCTCGTCGTTGTAGTCCGGACTGGACATGTTGCTTATCGCCTCGGATTGGCTGAGATCGCCGTTCGTCGGCAAGTAGTTGTTCGTACCTTGATTGCTGTTGGTCGAAGTCGACATCGTCGTCATCATCGTATTCGTCGTCGTCGTAGTCGCAGCGATCGGGTTGCTCGTCGTTGTCGTGTTGGAGGATTGTTCGGCGGGATGGAACGATTGATTCGATGGCAATTGAAACCTGCGGGAACCGGAATTCGATGACATAACGGAGGAGGACACCGAGGTCGGTGATGCCGGTGATAAGGATCGCTGAGGGCTCGTGCCCTCGGTGGACGAGCTACTCGACGATTGTGACGAGCTGCCGTTCTGACAGCAGGACGTACGCTCGGATGCCGAGGGCGAGCTTACCGGGGCGTTGTACGTCCAAACTATACGCTCGCTCGATACCCCCTGTCCGCTGTCCGGTCTCGTGTCCAACAGTGTATTCAGGCTCGACGTAACGTCGTCGTCTATGTCAATGTCGACGGCGCTCATAGATGGATCTTTTTGAAATTGCAAGTGATCCTCGGACCTCGATGTTCTCACGAAGCCGCTCGAGTAGCCGAAACTCGTGTTCGTCTTGTTATCACCGGCCGTCGGGCACTGCGAGCTTATACCCTCGCGTTTGCTTATACCGACCGGTGACGTGCTCGCCGAATTCGAGCCGCCCGTCGTTCCACCCTTGTAACCGCGATGATGACCCAACATCTCGTTCGGACTCGTCGGCACAGAGTTGTGATGATGATGATGGTGATGATAATTGTGACTGTTGTGATGGTTGTGATGGTGATTCGAGTGATGATTGTTGTACCTCAGGGAATCCACTTTCTTCTGGTACTTCGGTAGTAGGCCCGTGCTCTGCTGGGTACGCGACAGATTCAGCATTAGGTCCCCGGTCATCATGTAAGCCTCGAATCTGCAACGTTATTGGTTTCGCTCGTTTAAGGATGTTGAGTCCCAAATCGCGAATGATGATAAAATTCTGAAAATTTTGTATGTTTTTGTATGAAGTATTTCAGAGGTCGTGTAAAAATTTCACGACAATTAGGAAGCTCGTTATTGAACAATTAACATTCACAAATTAAATGTTGTTTTGTGGAAACTGATGTAACTTTGCAATAAGTTTTTTTTTTGACCTCTCAATTTTGTAATGTCTACAATATACTGAAAGCAACGGAAACAAAACGAAGTTTATTGATAAATTTTTTTCTTATTTCTTTTAAAAATTGTTCTTAACAAAATGTTAATTTTTTAATAACGAGCTTCCTAATCGTCGTGAAATTTTAACGCGACCTCTTAAATACTTCATACAAAAACATACCAAATTTTCCGAATTTTCTTATCATTTTTTATTTCAATCCTTAAGGAGGTTGAAGTAATGATGATAGAATTCTGAAAATTTGGTATGTTGTTACATGAAGTATTCAGGAGGTCGTGTAAAAATTTCATGACGATTAAGAAGTTATGTATTGAACAATTAACATTAACATGTTTCATAGGGACTCGACATCCTTAAAACATTGTTACACGCGTGGCTTTTTGTCTCGCGCAGGTTCGGTAGCTAAGTGCCTCGTGAGGATGACGTTGAGGTTCGCATGGTTGGAAGCACGGTTTTTTTCGTTTACGTTGCGCCAAGCCGTCCGGTCATCGGACGAATAAGCGTATGTTGTTCGTCCGGACAGCGGCTAATTTCACGCGGTTCACGCTGTACAACGCCCCAAACAAACAAACCAAAACTGATCAACCCAAACCCAAACATACAAACCCAAACAAATCATCTCAAACACAAACATACGAACCCAAAATGACAAACGCAAACAAACCAACCAAAAAAGCATACCCAAACAAACAAAACCAACCAACCCAAGCCAAACAAACAAACCCAAACAACGCAAATCCAAACAAACCAATCCAAACCCAAACAAACCCAGACCGGAAAAAACCAAAACCCAAACAAAACAAACCAACCCAAACCCGAACAATACAACCTAAACGCAAACAAACCCAGACCCCAAAAAAAACCAAAACCCAAACAAAACCAACCAACCCACACCAAACAAACAAACCCAAACAACGCAAATCCAAACAAACCGATCCAAACCCAAACAAACCCAGACCGGCAAAACCAAAACAAAACAAACCAACCCAAACCCAAACAATACAACCTAAACGCAAACAAACCCAGACCCCAAAAAAAAAACCAAAACCCAAACAAAACCAGCCAACCCAAACCCAAACAATACAACCTAAACGCAAACAAACCCAGACCCCAAAAAAAAAACCAAAACCCAAACAAAACCAACCAACCCAAACCAAATAAAGACACCCAAACAACGCAAATCCAAACAAACGAACCCAAATAAAAACCAAAACAAAACCAACCAACCCAAACCCAAACACGGCCAACCAACCAAAACCCAAACAAAATTATAAAGACTTTCTTCGCATGACTACGTGTAAATTATTCTTCCGGATAGTTTGTTTAACAATTTAACACATCCCATCCGGACAATTATGTTTATGTTATTCGTCCGGATACTAGCTTACACGAATCACAATAATATGTACACCTAGTGGAAATACGGCGTGAACTGAGCCGCTATCCGGACGAATAACATACGCTCATTTGTCCGATAACCGGATGGGGAGACACTGCGTTTTTTTTACTGCACTCATTTTTTTTGGCCGTTTTAGGCTGTGTAAATCGCTCGAACGTTTTTACGTATTCTTAGACATTTATGATCTCAATTTGCGAAAAAGGCTTTGGATAATGATAAAAGTAACGAAATGAAAAATGAGGAAGAAAAATAATTGCATTGCAATTGTGCGAACTTCAACGTCGTGTGGGAAGGCGTATGAGAAAGTTTTCGATCTTCACTGTCTTATTCATTAGATTGATTGTTCTTGAGTTGTTTTATACATCTTTATCGTGTTTCTAAGTATTTTATTTTGTTGCATTATTGTTACTTTATTATTTTTTTTGTATTCGTTGCGATTTGAATTTATGGTTTTATTTTGGCATCTTGAGTTCCATCTTTGTATGCCTGTGGGTCGCGGTCAAGGCATTCGATAAATATAATTTAATCAATCAATCTTTCTCTTCCTTCTTCTTTCTCTCTTTCTCGTTGGACGGTCGCGATTATTGTCCTTTTTTTCAATGAAATATCGTAAAAGACTAAAAAATACTCGTAAACATAATATCTCGTAATATATAAATATATATATAAAAATAAAAATAAAAAATATATATATATATATAATATTTATCTCGTAAATAATAACTCGTAAAAGAGAAAAATACTCCGTGAACAAAGCATAAAACTAGAATTGACTTCGAGGAACAAAATTCGCACGTTCCATAGAGAAATTTAGCGTAACTTTCTTTTAGTACCGTTGCTTTAACAAAAACGGAAACTCGTTTGCATCGTTGGAACGCAACGAAAGTTTCGTAGACCAATTTTTAGGCACACTAGCCCTCGAAATTATTCAAACGTTTTTCAGCCTTATCCGTTTTTCATCTTCAGCCTGGATATTCAGAAAAGATACTGGATGACAATAAAAATGAGGATATAAAAAATAAAAATAACATTTTCGGTGCACTCTAACGATGCAAACTTCAACATCGTAGGATCCCTTGGATCTCGTCAAATCGAAAGTTGATTTCCATCGCTTTTAGTTTGGACGTGATGAGATCGAAATTTGCATCGTTGGAGTGCAACGAGTATGATTCTTTTTTAATTGCTTAAATTTATCTGGGCATACTTAGCTGCGAAAATCCCGCAACAATTTTTCAAATTGCTTATTTAGCAATCTATTATCTAATTCTGCAAAAAAAGATTTTGTAGGATGATGAAAACGCGGGAATAGAGATACGAAGAATTTTCGTTGCATCCCAACAATGCAAACTTCAATAGCATTGGACGTGGCCGAATTCGGATAGGATCGAATACTACATTTGTCCACGCTGCATGTAAAAACAATAGACACGAAGCACGATCAATATCTCGTTAAGTTCGTTCTACAACTCGCGGAGAAAAACGGTCATCCGCGTTTCGAGGCATTAAAGCAGCTTTTTGGGTGCACACGTAATTGTTAAATTCACGGCTGTCACGCGTATGGAAAACAGGAAAAACTCAGGAACGTTCTTCCCTCCTGGTATAATCAGGAAAAAGTCAGGAAATTTTTTAATTTCTCTGGAATTCTTCCAGAGTATGCAATACTTTTTGCAACAATTACAAAAAATTAAACCGACTTGAAATAAAAATCCACGAGTATAAAAATAAATATTTTCTATTAAAAAATTTGCAATTTTATTTTTAAAAATTCATTTTTATTAAAAAATTAAAAATGAATATAAATAAATATTTTTAATATTTATATTATTCTTCATTGCATACGACAAAAAAGTATTTACAAAAATTAAAAATTTCAATAGCTTAAAACCAATTTACTCCAAAGCTCTGTACATTCGTATTCGATTCGGCGATACACAACCAGACAATTATTATTGTAGATAAGTGTTTATACTTATTATATCTTCATTCGCACCCACATACAAATTTCTGTCAGTAATTTTTAAAAACAGGTTCTGTATTTACTTCCAACATATTTATGTTTACTTTAGTGTTTAAATTATTTTCGAATTTCAGTTTTTTTCACTTTTCAATTTTACCATATAACATTTCCATAAATTTGATCTTCAGAAAAATGATGTACTTCATTTAAACCTAATCCCCCTGGTATATTTTCAAAACCTGGAAGAGTCAAGAAATTTCGAGGCGATAATGCGGAACGACCATGATATTGAATCGTAACTCAAAAAAAAAAATCGATCATCCGTTGTTAATTGGAAAAAAAAACTCATAATTAAAAATATTTGACGTGGAAATTATTTCGAGTGTCAAAAATACGGCAGATGGAAGTACTCGAATTACAAACAATTTTTCTTACTTTTTTTCCAAAAGTAACTTCACGGAAACCGCGTTGCTCCTGCACTGAGCGTGCCAATAAAGAAAATGAACGACGTCGAAGTTTGCATCGTTTGAATACATCGAAAGTGACATTTTTTTATTTTCCAAATTTTCTTTTCAAGAAATTTTCAAGATGTTCAAGAAATTTTTTAGTATTCTTGTTTCGACTTTTGCTAATGAAAATGATAAATTGAAAAGAATTTTCGTTGCACGTCAACGATGCAACCTTCAACCCCACGAAAATGGACCATTCGATCGATAGACGTGCGGGGGTGAAATTGTGAGTCGAGTGGCTGTGAAACGAAAAATGTGATCGAGGTGTGGAAATTTGGACGAGAAAATTTGGCACACCTGGGTGTATTCTTCTGTCGCGTGAATTTTTCGCCGGAAAGGGGTTCCCACTGGGCGCGTTCTTCCTCCTTGAAACTGTCGATCTGTGGCAGCAACGCCTCGAACTCTGACGAACCTGATGCATCGCTGTATGAACCGTTGCTCCTTGTGGCATACTGCGTGGCACCGATGGGCGCCTGGGGCGAGCCAACCGGCAGTTCCGGCGAGCTGGACTTCCGGTTGGCGCTCTTCTTTTCCTGATAATTGGCCGCCTCTCTGGAATTGTTCTCAGTGCCTCCACCTTCGTCGCCACCGCTTGGCTGCCGGGAAGATCTGCTCGATTGGTCGGTGCACTCGCGTGTCGGTTGTCCCGGTGACAGGAGCCTTCTCACGTGCGCTTTTATGGCCGGGTCTGCAATAAATTTTCAATTTCACCCATTTCCTTGTCGCGTCAATATTAAGGGGGGATTGTCTTTTTTTTCGCAAAATTTACCGCTTTTTGGGAATTTTTTTGTGAAGAAAGTATACAACGGAAAACTTGTGAAACTTGGCATATAGTTTTATTGATCTGTTTACTACATACAAAAAAATTTTTCAACAATTTCATCAAAAAATCCGCCTCCCACCCCCCTCGACGCGCGATGGTCCTTTTTTGATGGTGTGAACGATTTCTCAAAAACTATTCAACCGATTGCCTTCAAATTTGGACAGAATGCTCAGCTAACATCCTTTTATCGTTTGATGAAGCAAAAAAGCAATACGTTTAATAGTTTTTTATTTATAACAAAAAATCGATCAATTTTTTTCGAAAAATCGATACTTCAAGTTCAAAACGTCACCAAATCGTCAATTTTTTTTTTCCCCTTCATCGAACGATAGCTATATGTGTCTAAAGTAAAATGCTTTTTGGGTTTTTGTTGCAAGATGAACGTGAAGGCTGTAATCGTGCACACCATCAAAAAAGGACCATCGCGCGTCGAGGGGGGTGGGAGGCGGATTTTTTGATGAAATTGTTTAAAAATTTTTTTGTATGTAGTAAACAGAGCAATAAAACTATATGCCAAGTTTCACAAGTTTTCCGTTGTATACTTTCTTCACAAAAAAATTCCCAAAAAGCGGTAAATTTTGCGAAAAAAAAGACAATCCCCCCTTAACGTAGATTCAAAGGAACATCCGTGCACGTGTACACTTTCCTGGCAACGTGAGCGTCAATTTCATAAAGGGGTCGTGCTTCACGTTCGATTGTTTTTTTTTCCTCGGTACGAGAATAATGGAGGGATGAGGATCGACAGTGGTGGACGCCGGGTCGGTACGTGGCTACGGCTATCTCGTGTGTCAAGCAGCTTTGGTCTGGGTCAATAGTCGGATGGGTGACCGCTCGGCCGTGTACCGAGCGGGGAAATAATTTTACCGAGTTTACGGAGGCTCTGCGTTACCGACTGACGGTAACGCGGCTCAGTGGAAATATGGCCGCCTGTATCGTCAGGGGTTTTTCACAGTTTCCCTGTGCCCTCGTGCTGATGCGATGCGGTCGTTGGTTAGGAAACGAATCGCAGTGACACTCGGGAGAGGGGGCTCTGAGACCTCCAAATAGCGAAAAGACAAATGGTGTTGAAACCTTTTTTTACATTTTATTTTCCTTATTTTTATTATTACCGATCTTTCTTTGTGAATTCATATTGTAGATTGGTGAGTGAGTATCTTAAGAAATGACTGAACCGTTTTGGTAGGCAAACTCGTCGAAAAGAAATTAAAGGAATTCAGAAAAATTGATTTTCATTCCAATCCAACGATGCAAACTTCAAACTCGTGAAGACAAATGGGGGGGGGGGGGGTGTCAAATTCATTTTACTTGTTACGATGAAGCATTGCCCGAACTATTTAAAAAGAATTCAGGTAAGTGACTCTAAAAAACTCGAAACAGTGCGAAATTCATGAGGTTTGCTTCGTGGGAATGCAATGATCATTAATATTTCTGAGCTCCTACAATTTCGTTTGGCGCAGAGTTTGCCTACAAATATCTCTCATAAACTTTTAAAGCATTTATTTAGCGATCTACAATATGAAGTTATAAAAAAGATCTCCCTTGATAACTAGTAGTAGTAGCAGTAGTAGTAGTATTGTATTCCTTGTAAACCCTTTCTGAGGGTGTTTACATAAATCCCCCTCCCTTCTCATTTGACATCAATTATTTTACATTGGCTTTCTTATGTCTATCCTAGTTGTTCTTATATCTATTCTAGTGTACCAATTTCTAACCCCCTGCTATTTTCCAACCATAGCTCCAGTTTACTTATTTCTCGGTTTAGTTCTTCCTTAAGGGGGGAAATACATGTATATATTACAGATATATTTTATTAGTACTTTCGACTGTTACACGGGATTTGATTTTATTAATGTTCACAAATGGCGGAGCACGGTTTTTAAACTGCATTTCTAAAACTGGCGTGACATATAGCTAAAATATAAAAAAAATATCGTTGCGTTTTAACCATGCAAACTTCAACACCATCAAAATTCATAGTCCTGTCAGATTCTCACAACATTCTATCATATTTTTTCTATCATAGCGATCTATCCTCACGTGCGTTATTATCTTTTCTTTCGAAAGTGCCAAATTTTTGAGACCAGGTGCTTTTGTTCGAAAAGTTAGAAGAAACGATAATTCGCGTACTCAGAACTCGTAAGAAAAAAAAAGAAATTCGCTGAAGCCGAATTTCGCAATCGCGAAAATGACTAATAAAAACGTAAAAATCACGACATAATTATCCAGGTCCGCGCAGCGTTAAGCAAACGTCACTGATAATGGAGTGCCGCTTATAGAAAAAATAACGGATATCCGGTGTGCCTATCGTCCCGATATGAATATTTTGATACGATTCGCTATTGCGCAATTTGTGTCGACGAACATTTTTTTTTCGTACTCGCTGCAAAATTTGAGGCAATCCGAGAGTAGGACACGATAAGGAGGGGAGGGATTGGAAGGACCTCTCTCTCTCTCTCTCTCTCTCTCTCTCTCTCTCTCTCTCTCTCTCTCTCCTTCGTATTGCAGCTAGCGGCGATTATGAGATCAATAACGAAACGTGAACTCGGGAGGAACGGTGCATTACGCGACGGTGCCCCGCCCGTTTTCCGTGGGCGAAATCGCGAATTGCAATTGTACACACCTAAGATTATTACCGTGCAGTTTCCTGGGTCATTGGCCGAGCTAATAAGCGCCATCTATATCACACGTATTAGGTCCGACAATTCAAGGCGCGAAGGCATTAATCGATTTTAAATCGAACACGACGTACGAATATTTAAAAAATTCAATTTTTCGCTTTTTGTTTTGCCCAACCGCAATTTTTGACCACCGACCCGATTTTTTACTAGAGATTAAAGGGAAAATGTTTCGGTGCGAATTTCACTTTAAAAGAGTTTTCAGCTCGACGTAGAATTTTCCGTTGTGATCGGCTGAAGTTTACTGCACAATAAAATTATGAAGCTTGCAGCGTTGAAATGCAACGGAAATTCGTTTTTTTATTTTTCACATGTCAACGGCCAAATTTTTTGGCAGCTTTAAGCTGCGAGAACGACGAAAGGTTTTTTTAAATTTTTTTCCCAAATTAAAAAAAAACGTGAGATGATAAGAAAAATTAAAAAAGATATTTCGTTGCGTTTCAGGATTTTTCGCAAATAAAAAAAAGTTTCAGTTACAACGGAAATAAAGAAAAGATTTTGCGTCGGGCTTCAGGATTTTTCCTGTATTAAAAAAAATGATTTTGGATATCAAAAATTAAAAAAAAAAAAAAAACAATTTCCGTTGCGTTCCAACGATGCAAAATTCAAGACCATGCAATAAAACGTGTATTTTATTTCAATTAAACTTTTATTCGTACACGTTTACGATGCACCAGGATTTGTGTGTATTTAAAGCTGTCCCGCGGCGAAATCTTGTCAGGGATTCAATTACACCCGTTTTCAACGTATAATAAAAATTAATGAAGTCATTACGAGATAGAGTAACAATGACATCATTTAATGTCAAAATTATACAATTTGTACGAGGCAAGGAAAGTACGAATGCGTCGGCCATTTTTAAGCGAAGTTCACATTACAGATTAATTGAGTGGGCCAGTAGGACGAGTTACATATAACGCATAAAGATATTTAATGCGTCATCATTTGCCTTGCGTTACCGTACGAATAATCGGCCAGCTCTGGAAGGCATTCCCATATACAAAATATTTTTAAAAATAAGTTCAAATTGGTAAAACTAAATAAATAGATAACAATATATAGAGAAAGAAAAATAGAAACCGACGATAGACGCGCGGCTTCGACGGTTTCCCGCGTCGAGCAGTGTTTTCCTGAGCCAGCAGTTGGATGGGTGACCGTTCAGCCACGGGCTCTTACTACTGACTGGGAGACAATTTTACTGACTCACTAACGGCAGTCGGTTGGAAACGGTACGGCTGAAGCTCAGTAAAATATCAACACGGGTTTTTCTGAGTTTCCCTGTGCCCTCGTGGAAACACGATGTAGTGAAGTGTATTTTTTTTTTAATAGTTTTTTGAGCACCTACATCGTAAGCCTTTATTAACGAATATATTTATTTAAAAAAACGTTTGCGTAATTTTTGGTATCCTAAATCCGTCGAAAAAATGGGGCGATTAAGGGGGAAAAAAATTCATTAAATTCTAACGATGGGAACTTCGTCAACGCGTGGCATAAAAGTAAAAAAGAAATTCTATCAACCTTAAAAATTTACAATGTACAAAAAAATGCACAAAAAAAAATTTCAAATATGTAGAAAAAGTTTTGGCCCGTAGTGAAAAATTACCGATATTTTCCGTCCAAAGTGTCGCGCTGCAAGCACTCCGAAAAATGTTCTCCAGTCTACCGCATTGGCGATATTCATAACGAAAAATCGGAGGAGCAAAAACAGACGAATTTATCCGTCAACGGCGAGCGAACGGGGGGGGGGGGGGGAGGCTGCGACAAACTACATCGTTAAAGCAAATCCGATTTCCGTTAAATGCATCAAGCTTTTTCCGGGCGGTTTCGTATTATTAGAGCCGGCGACTCGTACGAATGCTCGTATGCACACGTATAGGGGATAATACATCGAGAGTGAAGAAATTCGCACTTGCACGTGGCCACTCATGGTTTCCCCGGGGATAAAAATATATGTCGTGAATGTCGACGAACGTGGCGAATCTCAAGTGCCCCTCTCTCGTGGCCTTCGCCACAATTTTTCGCTTTAACGAAGAGCTTTCGTTTCTTTTTCTTGTTCAATTTGGTGCCGAGAACCTCAAGGACCAAAAAATGTAATATCGCGGAACCACCACTTCGTTTTTCGCTTTTATTTTCTTTGCCGCGCAATCCATTGTCAAATAAATTGTGAGGAAAAAAAAAGCGTTGAAGTTTGCATCGTTGCAGTGAAAATCCATTTTTATTATTATTTCGCTCGTTTGTCTTTATTATTATTTTTCGTAGCCCGAAACCCCAAAGAAATGTAGGCAAAGAATCCCTTTACACAAAACGATGAAAACTTCAAAGTCGTCGTTTCGTTTTATTTTTTTTACAACATTGGAGTTTGCATCGCCGCAGTAAAAAATCCTTTTTTATTACTATTTCTCTCGTTTGTCTTTATTATTTTTCGTACCTTGGAACCGCAAAGAAATGTAGGCGAAAAAAATCCTTTTGCACGAAAACGATGTAAACTTCGATGTCGTTTCGTTTTGGAATTTTTTAAAATTATTTACAACGATGAAGTTTGCATTATTGGGATGCAACGATTTCTTCATTTTTCATTTGTCTGTTTTTATCATTATCCCAAGCCTTTTTTTTTTGCAAATTAAGGTCATAAATATCTAATGAGAATACGTAAAAACGTTTGAGTGATTTTCGCAGCCTAAATAGGCCGAATTAAATTTTCTGCAATTGAAAACATATTAATTTCCGTTAAGTTCGAACGATGCAAACTTCAACGTCATTAGTTTTTATTCTCTTATTATTTTTCGTAGCCTACACCTGCCAAGGAATAATACTAATTTGCATTGCACTCAAACGATGTCAACCTCCATGTCGTTTTTTTTCCTTTTGTTTAGTGCGATTCAATTGGAATGGGATTTTTTAAATTATTGAATATTGTTGCCAAGATTGGCCTCAAAATCTTTGAAATATAGAGGTACGAATGTTGAAACGAAGAGGTAAAATTTTGGCGCACTTTCGAATTGGTCATTTTGAACCCTCGTTAAAAAAGATTTTTTCCCACGAACAATACTATAAAAGCTGAACACTCGTGAGATTGATGTTTGTATCGTTGGAATGCAACGAAAATTATTTTTTCGCAATTGCTCGGATTTCTTTTGACAAATATTCGTTAAATAAATTCCTCCATCATTTTTTAAGTCGCTTATTGAGGGTTCTAGAAGTTTTCCGTGAAAAATAAAATTGTAAAATAGTAAAAATGAGGGCATGAAAATATAAAGAAGAAATTTCGTGGCATTGCAACGATGCGAACTGTTCAAGACCATGAGCACTCGACGGTGCCACGAGTTTCGCAATTCCGCCGCTACGAGCGCTGACTATCGCGGAAAAGTAAGCGTATGAGAGAGATGCAAACTGCACTACTGAGCCATTTCTCGCGCCCCAAAGCAGCTACTTTAGTACCTTGTTAATTTAGTATGTCCTTAAAACGGAGAAGGGAAAGATTTCATCGTTTGCCCGGCAGGGAATGAGTTCTGAATTTTTCTAAGATTAATTAGTGACTCGAATATAGAAATATAAGATCGTATTTTTAGCTTTGAAGAGAATTCCTAGCCTCGAGGCTTCGATATTTTTTATTATTTATAAGAATTAAAAAAAAATATTACTAACAAAAATTCCAAATACTCAAATTTTGTTGAATTCGAATAGTAATTTAAATAGCTGAACGCCAGAGCGCATCCGTGTAAATTTCAAATGTTAATAATAGTTTTCAGTATTGTAATCTTCTTTTGATTAAAATTATAGTTTCAAAAATAAATATTTGCAAGTATTCGAAACATTACAAAGTCGTTTGTATGTTAAATATTGAAACGCAATAACGCGTACAAAAGAGCTATGAATTATAAAACTGCAAGATCAAATACTTTGTTAATGATAAATTCGGTAAAAAAAAATGCACGATTGGATTGGCCGTAGTCGAATTTGCGGTCACATATCCAGCAGAGCATTCTTGCAAATTCAATTATACTTCGACAAAACGAAATTAACCTAATGCAAAAAAGATCTTGCTAAACTACAGTCTAATTACGTAAATGTAGTAGCTATATTTTCATTCAATAATAATGCCGGAATAACAAGCTTGATGCACGACATTATTAATATCACATCGTTAATCATAATCGTATTCATCGTTAGCTATTCTGGGTATTCAGTTTGGTACTTTTTTCCGTTCGTTATATTACCAATCCCGGGTAATACGATATATCGATTGATCGATGATAAAATGAATCGTGCCGAATCAATATCGGAGAAAATACCAATAACATAACAGCATAATTTAAAACATTCAACTCAAATTCATTTGAACGCTTTTGAATTCATCAAACAGTAAATTGCACATATTAGTAAATTGGACAAATTAGCAGATTGCACGTATCTTCGAAACAGCAGAAGATCAATCCCTCGAACCTCGCCGATGCATTAAAATTAATAACATTCATCTAATAACAATAGAAAAAAAAATCACACTCCACAGTAGTGATGGGGTTGAAGTTTTCAACGTTGGAATGCAACGAAGATTCTTTTCGATTTCTGATTTTCATTATTAATATAATGTATTAATAAATTAATATTATTAATATGATATAAAATAAAAAAATTAGCGTGTATTTTCATAGCTCGAATCTGCCATGTTGGATAAATGAAGAAAAAAATGCTAATTTTGATTGCATCCCAACGATCGTTGCTTCAACGTCATGAGTAGTGGACGCGCTATCGGCTTCACGAACTCCCACGTCAGCCAGCGTTGGCCCGGGCCAATACTTGGATGGGTGACCGCTCGGCACGCCAACTACCGGGTGCGCGGCAATTTCACTGAGTTTCCGATTATGGCGCAACTGAAACTCAGCTAAATATAGCTACCGGTATCGGCAAAGGTTTTCCCCAGTTTCCCTGTGCCCTCGTACTGTTGCGAAACAGTCGTGCATAGAGAAACGAGTGGCTGTGGGCAACACTCTGGAGGGCCTGTCAGGAACTAAAAAGAGCAGTGACGAGTCCAAGATGAAAGCGAGACTGCGGGGGGGGGGGCGTAAATGACTTGGAAGCATACGCTCGAAGATTAAAAATTGACCAAATAATAATTATGATAAAATCAGTATCCGAGATCTGGGCGAGTTCGACATTTTTCAAAGTGCTCATACTCGACAATTATGCCATCGCAAGAGACGATTATTATCTCAGATTACCGAAAAGACTGTTACGTACGTGTGAGCGTTACACAAGAGGGCTATTCTCGGGCATCAAACGATATCAAGTGGAAGTGGCCTCAAGTGAGATTACACGATGTGTCTTCGCGAAGTGACATCCGTGTCTATCAAACACTACAGGCCGCACACGCCGTACTTTCGCACATACGAGGTTGTCGATACGCATCGTTGGAATGCAACACGCGACTTCTTTTTTATTTGTTATTTCGCTATTTTTATTATCTAAAATCTTTTTATATCGATTCAGGTTGCGGATCTTTAATAAAAATTCTCACAAACGTTGTAGAAATTTTCGTAGCCTAGACATGCGAAAAAAGGAATTGAATTATTCGATTATTTTCAAGATTGCTTCGAATTGTCAAACTGTCTGAAATATTTTTTTAAATTATTTCACGTTTCATCGGAAATTGATGAAATTATTTCGTTTTTTATGAAACTTGCATGAAATTATTTCACAATTTGCCGAACATTTTTCGAATCATTTCAGTTTTACTGAACATTTACGAAACAATTACATTTTTTTACCAAACATTCGTCGGATCATTTCATTGTTTAGCCAACGGCTAGGAAATAATTTCATTTTTACCGAACATTCATGAAATCATTTCATTTTTCAACCAACACCTATGAAATTATTTCATTTTTACGGAACATTTATGAAATCGTTTCGTTTTAATCGAACATTTATGAAATCATCTTGTTTTTCGTTCAACATCCATGAAATTATTTCATTTTTTCACGAACGTGTATGAAATTATTTTACTTTTCATCGAACCTCTGTCCTGTGTCAAACGAAAAGTTGTTTTTACGCGAAAGCATTCATCGTCGAATAGGGTGGCTGGGGGAAAACGGAGGTAAGGAATGTTCGTAATTTTAATGCATGCAAAACGACGATAGGAAAAATCGTGGATCCAAATAGAGAGGTGAGGAAGTGGTCAGACGTGGATGAAATTGCGCTCTGCACGAATTCCGATTCGATCTGTCCTTGGTACAATTTTTCGAGCATCCGACATTAAAAAAATTCGTCTAACCCGAAATTATTTGAAAAAAAAAAAAAAACGGAACCGAAACAAACCCAAAACCCCCGTGAACGAAAATCAATTGCACCGTCAACTATATCCGCGAATAAACAAAATAACAGAGACATTTGCATCGTTGGAATGCAACGGAATGTTTCAGCACCACCCAATTTATTCGCATTTATTAACAAAAATAAAAGTAGACGAATAATGAAACAGACTTTCTGAGCATTCCAACGAGCAATCTTCAGCACGGACTGAGCGTTAACACGAGGACATTTGCGTGCGTATACATGCGTGTAACTTAGTGAACTCACCCCTTCGGAGCTTGAGGGTGACCGGATCCGAGGATAGCCTTAGACATTTGAGCACTGAAAAGCGAAGAAAAATAAAGAGCGACGATTACACACTGTGTGAGCTGTTTGGCGCGATGAATGAAGGAATCAAGGGGGGATAGCGGAGTTGGGGGGAGCGAAAAATGGACCAGAGAGACGTCCTTTCATTGGAGTATGTGCGCGACGAGCCACGAGGCGCGACTGCTTCAAACTGACTCATACGCGGGGACGTACGGTTCGAGGAGGTTGCGCGTAGCTCGCGGAACCCAATCTCGACTCAACTTGTGTCTGTCTGTTTGTCTCTCTCTCTCTCTCTCTCTCTCTCTCTCTCTCTCTCTCTCTCTCTCTCTCTCTCTCTCTCTCTCTCTTCTCTCTCTCTCCCTCTCTCTATATATATATATATATAGCAGAGCATCGGTTATCCGAACGTCAGTGATCCGAAACGTCATTTACCCGAATGGCAATTTGGTTTATCCGAAACGTCAATTATCCGAATGACGATTGTGGTTATCCAAAATATCAATGATTTAAACAATAATTTTGTTGATCCGAATGCTCAGTTATTCGAACGATTACGCCCTATACATTGTTGCACGATGTATACATTGTTATACGGCCCCTCCATTCCCACCACCCCTTTAGTTTCCGCTAGCAGTCGAGATTTGGCAGCCAAGTAACAAGCTTCCGTTGTGTAGCAGAAGAAAATCGTCGACTTTAAAAAAAATTTAATAGATAACTCAAAGATGTACGAATGTTGATTATTTTTAAATACATACTTAAATTCGTTCTATACCATTAAGGCCTTAGGCCACAGTAACGGCTATAAAATCATGTGCGAATTTAACAATTTTTTTTTCGTATGAAAAAGTGATTCACTTATAAAATTAATTACACATCTATTTAGTATGAATATCAAGCTGTTAGAAAATATACATTTTTTTTCGATGTACAAAATGGCTGACTACTCGAAACTTCTTTTACTACTCGAAACAGCCTTTTTCCAATTGGCGTGACAAATAACTTCAACAATTTTCACTCGATTTACTTCGAATTTAAAAGTTATGTTCCTAATTGCATTTTGCGGAGAAGTACGTGAGGAATTTCTGATTAATCGAAAACTTTTCATTTTATGAGCAGTTATAACGAAATTTTTTACTGAAAATTCATTTCTTAAGTTCAAATGCCTACAACTTTTGAACAAAACAATATTTTTCAAATTCCGTACGTACTTCTCTAGGTATTCTAATGTAGATTGACAAGATTTTTTGTTTTTTGTTGTAGGTCAAAAATTGTGGATGCCAAATGTCACGCCGCGGAGCGCCTAAAAAAAGATAACAAAAGAAAATATTAGTAGTCGGCCATTTTGTAAATGGGAAAAAAAATATATATATTTTCTAACAGCTTGATATTCATACTAAATAGATGTGTAATTAATTTTATGAGTGAATCACTTTTTCATACGAAAAAAAAATGTTAGATTCGCACATGATTGTATACCCGTTACTGTGGCCTAAGACCTTAAACGATACAATGATTATTTGGAATTGACCAAAAATGTACTTGTATTATTAACATATTAATATTCATCGTATTTTTAAATATATATATTTTACCATATTGAAAAAATCAAGGTTTCTTTCGCCCACGGAATATTGCTGTTCGGTTGTCCGAATTTTCGATTATCCGAAAGGCGCCCGGTCCCAATTGGTTCGGATAATCGACGCTCTACTGTATCTCTATATGTCAAATCGTCGAACCATTTACTCGTCGCTCTTGCCGCAGCGAGCGTCGTAAGAAAAAAATACGAGCGGGTCATCGTGAGAGCAGAGAGCAAATGCGTGCAGGTGTGCAAAAATAATGATAACGATATGTAAAGGTCGTATGTCCCGAGTCGTTAAAATGACGCAGAGTACCGACAGAAAGCGTCGAGATTTTTTTCTCCTCCTCGTAACATTCATCTTCGAGGCACAAACACGTGAAGGACAAGATTTTCTTCGACGTCTGAACGAAATATCGAGAAGGGAAAGAGCTTTTGATCCCTTTGTAAAAGTAGCCGATACGTTACGTGGCGTTTATTTATTTTCTTTCGCGTAATCAGACTGCTGAACGATTGACCAAGGCGACCAACGTAAATAGGCATTTCTGGACTGTGAGTCAGTGAATGCAAATGGAAACATTGCCACGCATAATTGCGCGGAGTTTTGCAAGAACTCCTTCGATTTGACTGGAATATTGTCCACATCGATGTGTCGACGTTTGACCCCAAAATTGTCAAAATGACGACGTTCAAGGTTGCATCGTTGGAATGCAACGATGTTTTTTTCTTATTTTTTTTTGTAATTTTGTAATTTTTATCATTACCTAAAGCTTTTTTGCAAATTGAGATTGTAAATCTCTCATAGAAATACGTGAAAACGTTTGAGTGATTTTGACAGCTTGAATCGTTAAAAAAATTTGGAAATTGAAAAACATGAATTATCGTTGGTTTTCAAATTTTGGTATATTTTATATACCGGTGTCAGTAAGCAACGGACTTGCGCTCCGGTATCGGGACCGGTTTTTCGCAGTTTCCCCGTGCCCTCGTGCAAATGCAGTAGTGCATTGGGAAACGCGTGGCCATGGGCAACTTTAAGGGGCAATAACAGCTTGTGAATTTTTTTTTGTTCCATTTTTTTATTGGCTAAAAAGTTCCCTTAACTATCCAAAACTGATATCCAAAAGTTTTTGTGTAGGTTCAAAAATTCGATTCACCGAGTGAGGTGATGGTAATTATTTGCAGGTAATTCGAGAGCGGCCTTCGGATGCTCGCTTTTTTAATTTAGAGTTAATTAAGGCGGCGAATACATATTATCGACTGTCGGTAATTATTGAGTTTCTAAATTCGGTCACTAGATGTCGTCACTACGCGAATTTTCAAACTAGAATAACAGCTGACGCAAAAAAGTCCGTTAATACACATGGAACTTTGAAAGCGTTTTTCAAAAAACTTCGATTTTCAACTGATCGCCTCCAAATTTTAACTGTAGCTTCCTAATAATATTTTCTAGTGAAATAGATAGGACCTTTTTATGAATTAAAATTTAACGACCTCATGACGAATATTTTCATGAAAAAAGAATTCCTTCATATTGACGCCACTTTTGTAAAAATAAATATTTCTCAAAAATTCTACATACTTCACTAGATTTTGACGTCTTTTTTCAAAATCTTTTTCGTTTTTCGTTCCAGATTGAAAATTGTGACCTGTATATTTCCGCCCATGGAGGTCATTGAAAGAGTTTCCTTCCATCAGCCACAGCGCCGCCATTTTGTTTTCAAATGATTAAGAAAAAAAGAATTCTTGTACTTCAAGACCTCTATATAAATATACGTATTGCAAACAGAATTTTAAAATATCGCATTGTTTTATTAAATAAATTTGAGAAAATTACCTTTGATTTCGCCCCCACAAGGTGTTATTACCCCTTAAGTAATAGCTGAATGAACTGAACGTCAAAGGAATGTGATCTCGAAAGCCCTTAAAAGCATGCGAAAAGACATTAGAAACAAAATATGACTTAAGCGTTTTTTCTTTCATCGACACGTAAATTCCTGCATATATGACAGATATCTCGAAGCGTTCGAATTAACATTCGGATCGTCAAAAAAAAAAAATTCTATTGCGGTCCTCATGTACAGATTATTATCAGATGGCAATTTGCATGGTTGGAATGCAAAAAAAATAATCCTCTTTGTTCAAATGTATGCCATAACTGAACAATTAACCCCTAATTTAACCTTGTAATTAACCGCATAATTAAGATTCTTTATTGTATTTACTCTTATTTATTATTACCCCCAATACTTTTGTGCAAATTTCCCTCGTAGATCTCGAAAGACATATCCGAAAAAAATGCTCAGTGATTTTACCCTAAAGCCGCTGAGCGAAACTCAAGATAAAAAAAAATCATTTTTACTACACCCGAACGATGCTAACTTCAATCACACGAGTCTTATGCTATCAGTTCCTGACGGCTTATGTCCCCGCGGCTCCTGCATCCCGGCCGTTATATCGACCGTACGTACATGGTACTTCCATGTGCGTGGAGAAAACGAGTTTCCTATACGAGCTCTCGGGACTTCACCAATGGGATGAGTCTATCTTTAGTTTTAATCTTTTTTTTTCCGTATGCTGCACGGCGAACTCGTCTATACGGAAAAGACACGTTACGACCTAAGACTCGTAGTGTGCATGGAAGTGTGTAACGTTGAAATCCATCAACAATTCGCTTTTTTTCTCATTATTCGTATATTTGTTTGGAACCCGGGTAACTTTTTTTACCCGGTTTGAAAAAATATATTTTAGCATATAATATATTTATTATATTGGCATATAAATATTTTTAATATATTTATTTTATATATTTATTTTCTATAATAAAATTTAATATATATTTGGTCATATTCAATATTTTACGATATAATAGCAATGAAGATATATTTTTTCGCATTCCCGATTTTTTTTTTGCATATTTAGGGTACGATTTTGAAAATCCTTATCAAAAATTGATATCCAAAAATGCAAAAAAATTTGAGATTAGATGTAGTAAAAAGAAATCCATTATTTTTGCCATCGATTTCATGCGAAAATAATGGATTTCTTTTTACTTCATCTAATAATAAAAATAAAGAAATGAAAAAATCAAAAAGTATTTTCGTTGCATTTAAACGATGTAAGCTTCAACACCATCTATATTTTCCTTTTGTACGTCACTTTTCGGGCCACCCTGTACATATGGACACGGTAATGCATGAGATCGAAACGAAATCGTTCACACAGCCGACTGTAATTGAATCTGCAGGAAAAAAAATTTAAAGGAACGAGTTTCGCTCGCATTCACTTTCATCGCAGCGAACCAGAAAAAAATTCGAGCCTCAAAGAGTCGAACTCTCGTTTGCATACGTATGTATTTTATGCTGGTCAAGGTTCATCGGATCCCGAGCTGATTTCCTCGTTGATGTCTGGCTTGCGAAAAAAAATGATGCTTCAGGGGGGATCGAACATTTCGCCGATATTAAAGGATACCGAATTTTTTTTAGATGTGAGGTTCGACGTCTGATCAATCTCCGATAAAATGTTTATCAGCAGCATCAATAGGTATAAAAACAATTAATTAAAAAACTAAGTCTGCCAGCGTTTGTCTTGGTCCATTTTTTTCAACATCCAATAAGCTGTTTTCTGCTTCAGACGCCTTACTATTTCGTTCGATTCGTGATGAAAAAATAATATTTTATTAGTGAATAAAATTATGAATCTTTTCGTGTAGTCGTCGCGGTTTTTTCTATCCCCTTGAATTTTCGCATTTTTCGTGAACATTCGAGAAACATTATTATGATCGATAAAAATATGATATTCGCGATTCACGAGGATCGAGCGTTTCATCGACGAATATCGAAGGATCCCAATTTGGTTTTTTCATACGTAAATATGTCCGACAAAAGTTCAACTTCAAGGTTGTCGTAATTTTCGCTACGACTTTTGCATCGACGTTGAAGTTTGCATCATTCAGATGCAATGTTTTTACGTTTTCATTATTTTTTTCTTCATTTGTATAAGTGAGGAGCTGGCGAGCGAAACCGGACTTGTCCACATTACGTCAATTTTTATTTATTTTCATTTTTCGTGTTTTTCCAGCACACCTTGGTGAGCTCCTAAAATATTTTGAATCAAATCCGGCTCTGAGCACTCCAAATTTTTTTTAATGTACTTATGTAACCCAAACAAACTTCAAACGCGTTCTTCTCGAAACAACGTTTTTCGACGGCTTGTTGACTAAATGTTCGAAACTACTGAACCGATCCGTATGAAATTTTAACCACATATTTTTTACAACTACAACTATAGCACATATTAGGGATTTTTTATTTTTGATATTTACTTTTTATTTGCCCAAAACGGTGGAAAAATACGTTTTTTTCGAAAAATGTCCGCCATTTTGTTAATTTTGCATAAATAAAAAAATCGTATATGTTCTATAGCCATTAACATACTGAATCCAAAACCATTTGATTTTTTTGTTTCGAATGATGCATCTTCGAGATTTCATCAACAGCGCAAACCTACAATTTTTTTAGGACATTCTTTAACTGTCATTTTCGTGTTTAAATAGTAACTTAAATAAATAAAAAAAAATGTTTTTTACGTATTTCGAAAGTGTATTTATGAAGTGTAACAACTTTTATATCAACATCTATAATATAAACCTATCAAAAAAATTCATTAAAATAGCCGTTTTTTTAACGTCTTAAGTGAGAAGACCCCTTAAGAAAAATAAATTTTCGTTGCATTCTAACGATGCAAACTTCGTCATCTTTCGCAAGCAAGGGAATATTAAAATCCAGACAACTTAGCAGAGTTTATAAAAGTTAACAATCGTGTACTTTTAGCAGTCGATGTCTCGCAGACACACTAAGGATGTTGAGTCCCAAATCGCAAATGATAATAAAATTCTGAAAATTTGGTACGTTTTTGTATGAAGTATTTCAGAGGTCGTGTAAAAATTTCACGACAATTAGGAAGCTCGTTATTGAACAATTAACATTCACAAATTAAATGTTGTCTTATGGAAACTGATGTAACCTTGCAATAAGTTTTTTTTTGACCTCTCAATTTTGTAATATCTACAATATACTGAAAGCAACGGAAACAAAACGAAGTTTATTGATAATTTTTTTAAATATCTCTTAAAAATTGTTCTTAACAAAATGTTAATTTTTTAATAACGAGCTTCCTAATCGTCGTGAAATTTTAACACGACCTCTCAAATACTTCATACAAAAACATACCAAATTTTCAGAATTTTCTTATCATTTTTTATTTCAACCCTTAAGGAGGTTGAAGTAATGATGATAGAATTCTGAAAATTTGGTATGTTTTTACATTAAGTATTCAGGACGTCGTGTAAAAATTTCATGACTATTAAGAAGCTATTTATTGAACAATTAACATTAACATGTTTCATAGGGACTCAAAATTCTTAAGGGGTTACCTCCACTTGCGATTTTGAAAAAATCGATTTTTTTATTGCATTTTTTTGAAGTATAAGTATCTGAGAATATGTCCTGAAAATTTCAAGTCGATCCGAACAAAATTGACTGAGATATGAGCGTTGAAAGAGAAGAATCCGTTCTTCGTGTAAACTGAAATTGAAACTTTGAACGCGTTTTTCTCAAAATGGCATTTCTGAAGTCGGTGACCAAGATTACTCGAACACTAATGAACCGATCTTCTTGAAATTTTGCAGGCTTATTTAATACATAAAAATGTAGTCTTTAATCGTTCGATTTTTTTTTCGAAAAAAAATGGCCGTTTTATAGCCAAAAAACGGCCGTTTTTTTTTCGTTAAAATCGAACCATTAACTTTGACTGTCCGCCATTTTGTGAAAAATGAAAATTTTTTAAAATCCTTCGATTAAAGACTAGTTTATACTTATATTTGACTAAATCCATCCGCATTTTTTTTTCAGATGATCCACTTCGCCGCAATGTTGGTCACCGCAAACCGTGTATATAAAAACATAATTTCATTGACGGCCATTTGCCACTAAACAATGTAATATTTTTCAATAAAAAAATTACTGAAAGTTCTTCAAGATGTGTTCTTTAAGATGGTATATTGATCGATTAAAAAAGTTTTGTAGTTTTCTTTAAAAAAATTCATGAAAAAAGGCCTTTTTTTGCGCTACAAGTGGGGGTAACGCGTTAACGGTGATCACTGTGACGTTAAATAAAATTCCAGCGCAGTTCCCAGGTTTCCACAAGAAGCTCTGCCAAGTAGCCGAAATTTCAACATTTCATGAGCAAATAAAAATGGAACTTTTATCGAAAACATTCACGGCTGAAAAACAATCGGTACCAACTGCCCTCGGCCGACGTGCACTCTAACCCTCTCCTTCAAATGACTTCCCGCAGATATTATTATAACGTCCGAGCTGATAGACGACGATTCGTTCGTTGCTTACGGATTCGGTTCTCTTCCGTGTTGTCCAGTTCAATTTCGATCGCCATTCTCGGCGCGTTGACGGACGGGACACTGTCGCCCTGCATCAATTTCTCGAAAAAACGCCGACCGAAAGTTTCGAAATTGTAAATCGAAAGAGATGACAAATTGCGAGACTGGAAACTGAAGTACGCGGATGACCAATCCGTGAAGGGAGCAACACTGAGAAGGTTAGAGGAGTAGTGGGGGGGGGGGGAGAGGGATCGATCGATCGGAGCGAAAGATCGATAATAATTAATCGATTTTTCAAAATGGAAATCTTTAAGGAGGTTGGGGCGTTAGTTACAATCCAAGATTTAATTTTTCTGATATATGTTACTGTCTAGACTATACTGAGTCTTTACGAATTTTTTAAACTTTTTTCATCACGAAACACCTGGGATGAAAAATAGTTTAATGCAGGTAATTTTACGTACGATTAGATGGGCAGGTCGATAAAAAAAAAATACGTATCGCTTACTTTTCGACGCTTTGTAACGTATCCAAATTTCAACAAAATCGAAGGCTGTCACCTGAGGGATGTTCCTTGTAAGTGAAACTACACTTTTGAAAACTGCTGTTATATTTCAAAAAGTTTTTCATCGATCTGGCTGAAATTTTGGAATTTTTTCACTATGGCATTATTGGAAGGATATACCTAAAGTATTAAGGTTATCGCGTGAACAAATTACTTTTTTTGTGTACAAATTGTCGAGAAAATAGTGAAAAATGTGGAATTTTGCTTACAAAACTTACTCAATTTTCAATTTTATACATTTATATATTTTCATAGGGATATCCTTCCAACGATATTATATAGTGAGAAACCTGTCAAAATTTAGCCAGATCGATCAATAACTTTTTGAGCTATAAAATAAGCAGTTTTTCACAAGACGCCTAAAGGAATACCTTACAAAGCCACCATTTTCTTTTGTTTAAAAAGAAAAATGTAACACTTGAAAGTTCTAATACGATAATGTCAAAATTTCAAAATGATGCGATTATTTTATCACCATTGAAAAAATTCAATGAAAAAAGACTCAATTTCGGACGTCTAACGGGATTTCCCCCCCTTAACGGCCGGATAAACCCTGAAGGAGAATTTCCTGTTTCGACACTGAGCTTTGAACTGAAACGTCTGTCAATAGGGCTGGGAAGGGGGTGGGTGGTGACCTCGATAAATTGAACTTTAAATTTCTTTTTAATTAACCCTTCTCGCCTTTGACAGCAGTGTGAGCCCTGCCGAAACAGAGTTACGGGTGCAAAAAGTGGAGGGAAAGTGGCGGCGAACGGCCCCCCAACCTTCCGCAGCCAGTCGCGAGAGCGGCCACATCGACCGAGAAACAAAGCGTTAAATTTATTTGATAAAGTTTCGATTGGCTCGGTCGAGGAGGCTCGAATGAGCGTTTGAATTGAAACTTTGTCCTGGACGAGGTGCATCGTTTGAATGCAATGAAAATCATTTTTCTTCACTTCCCAATTAAATTGTCACGTACGCAGAGAGAAAGCATTGCTCCGTAGCACCAAAAAAGAATTATTTTTTCGATTATTCTTAAATTCGATGGAATAAATTATCGCCAAAATAATCGAATTGTTGTTTCAATAAGTAATTCGTTGGCATCCTCCAATCGAGCGTTTAGTCAGCCGGAGTATTTTTTTTTAGTATATTTAAATTACTGAAATCAGCCGAACATTATTTCGGATCCTCATTGGAGATCTACAAATTAAATCGGCCGAAAAAGATTTGAGATAACAGTAAAAATTAAAGAGCCATTGCATTCCAACGGTGTAAGCTTATGATGCTGCCGTTGGCATCGTTGGAATGCAACGAAGTTGATTTTCCTTTTTTTATCCCTTCATTTTTTAACTACCCAAAATCTTTTTTGCAGATTCGAGTGGTCGATCTCCACTAAGGATTCTCCAAAAAAAAATGGCCTAATTTCACAGCCTGAAACGGTGAAAAAATTCGGGTGATTCGAGCGAAATTAAATTTCCCTGCATTCCCAGAAACTTCAATATCGTGTGAGCTGATGGGGTTGAAGTTTGCATCGTTGAAACGCAAAGAAAGATCTTTTCAATTTCTCATTTCCATTATTATCCATAATCATAAATTGCAAATTTGTTGTAGATCGCAAAATAATACGAACAAAAAATTAGCGTGATTTTCGCAGCTGAAAGTGTGCCAAAGGAAATTTGGAAAACAAAATAAAAATCATTTTCGTTGCATTCCAACGATGGAAAGTTCAACGTCGTGTAAATTGCCGCTAACGATGAAGATGACGTCTGCATCATTGCAATGCAACGAAAGTTCTTTTCAATTTCTTATTTTCATATTTATCCAAAACCTTGTGTTGTAGATTTAGATGATGTTGAACCCTGCATCGTTTGAATGCAACGAAAATACTTTTCCGTTTTTCATTTATTTTTAAAAATTATTATCTCAATTATTTTGCAGCTTTTGGTTATCAATTTTTAATGAGGATCTTCAAAATCGTTTTAGAGACTTTCGTAGGCTAAATGTGACAAAAAAAATCAAGAATACGAAAAAAAAAAAACAATAATTTCGTTGCATTCCAACGATGCAAGAGTCAATATCATGGATTTTGGTTATAGCTAAATGAGAATCGTGAAAAATGTTCGCGTGATTTTCGTAGCTGGAATCTGCCTAAGAAATGTGGGAAACAAAAAGGAATTAATTTTTATTGCATCGCAACGATGCAAACTTCAACGTCATCGCTAAGCGATGCATCACTGGAGAAAGGAAATTTCGAGGTTTAAAATGAGATTGGAAAATGATTTCCCTCTTTCTCCCTTCCTCTCTCAACCAAAGCTTGTCCATTCGATATGTGCGCTAAAACTGCAGCTAATTAACATCAACGGTTCAATGTTTACGCGACTCGTCTATTTTAGTCGCTGACTTGAACTAATCTGCAGTCGCTGCGACGAGATATGATGCAACCACTTGACGAGTAACGTGGCTGAGACTTTTCGACGGACTTGTACACGATTCACGCGCCACGGGGAGCATCGTTTATGGATTAATAAATCTCCGGAGATGTCCTTTTTCTCCTACGGCCTGAGACCGGTATTTTCCTCGGGAATGCGCTGTTCCATCGATACCATCGACGAGTTCTCCCACGGGGACGATGAGAATATATACATACATGTATATATATGTATGTTAGCCACATTTTAAGATGTTCTTAAGGTTGGCTTATCTCATTAATGCGTCCGATAACTTGCAACCGTTAATAAATAATTGTTGAATTAATGTGACGTATACGTACAAACGCAGCATACATACGCATACGTGAAAAAAACAAGAAACATCGTCGACAAGAAGGCGTTGGAAAGAAAGAAAAAAGGTTTCGCGACGATGTGCGAGAGCGAGGTAAAAAAAGGCGAATGATATTAGAAGTGAATAACATAAAAATAAATAATATATAATGACAAAAGGACTTGACAATAAATAATGACAAAAATAAATAATAAATAATGACATAAAAGTAAATGACGTGAAAAAAAAGGCGAATAATACTAGAAGTAAATGACATTAGAGATCGCATCGTTGGAATCCAAATAGAAATTTATAATTTTTAGTGCACAACTTTACCGATTTCGGTTGTGAAAATGACTCAAACGTTTGCACGTATTCTTATTAGAAATTTATGACCTCATTTATGTGCCTCGCGTATTCTTTATTTAACATTTAATATTCTTTAACATTTAATACCTCACGTATTCTTATTAGAGATTTATGACCGCAGAGCCTTTTTTGTTCGCAAAAAAGGCTCTCGATGATGACAAAAATAAAAGAGAAATAGTTGCATCGTGCAAATTTCAACGCCATAGAAGTAAACAAATAAACGGGGGCGAAGTTTGCATCGCTGAGATGCTACGGAAATTCTTTTTTATTTTTCTCTTTTTTCATGCTTATTATTGTGCCTATTTTATTATAGTTTTCGGCGGGTTTAAATTTTAGATCTTCAACAAAGATTTTAAAAAAACCGTTCGAATCACTTTCTTAGCCCAAATCTGCCGACAACGGTTTGGGCGATTGAAAAAAAAAAGTGTTTTCATTCCATTTGGACGACGCAAATTTCAACATAACAGAAATCACGATATCGATTGTAAATTTGGCCGAGAGAAACACCGATGTTCAATTATTATCGAATATATAGTATTCGCAAGTGAAATTTAATTTGATTAATGATTAACAGGACTCTCACCCTTTGTAACACGTGTGTGAAGTTAGCATCTCAAATGTTAATATCTCACCAATAAACTCCGTATTAAGGAGTTTATTGGTGAGATGCTAACTTCACACACGTCTTTGAAACCTGGGTTATATATATATATATATATATATATATATATATATATATATATATATATATATATATATATATGCGAGACCCAGAAGATGAAATATTGAATATAATTTGGTAACCAAAGCGACCGATGTGAAAGCACCGGAAAATTGGACAAGAATTGCGATACATCCGCAAGAACGATCACGAGTTATTTTTCTCACGGGAACATTGCCACGGGTAGATTAAAAAATTGAACACTCGTGAAACATTGTGCTGATGTAGAGGCAATTTTTGTACACCGTCGATTTTACTAAAAAATATGAGACACATTTTTCATTCATGGAATTGAAATTATAACGTGGCGTTGATTGATAATTCCTGATCATATTGAAATTTGCATCCCTGCGACGAAAGTAATTTTTTTTATAAACACAAATTACTTTTTGAATGATCAAAGTTGCGAAAAACTTTTAAGATTCTCATTAGAGATCTGCAACCGAAATTGATCGCAAAAGGATTTTGAACAATAAAAATGAAAAACAAAAAAAACAAAGATGGCCCTTACATTCCAACGATGCAAACTTCAACAGCATATTTTTTTATATCTAGTGTGATCAGAAACCTGCAGCCTCAATCTTCACAAAAAAAGCTGTTGAAGTTTGCATCGTAGGAATGCAACAAAAAACTTTTTTTTCAAATCGTCCGCTTGTTTTTCGAATTTATGGCAATTTTAGATTACGACAGAGACTCAAACGTTTTTACCATTTTTTTAAAGTTCTGAAATCCAAAATTGCAACAGTAAAAGTTTGGCCGACGGCAAAATTAATAAAAGAATATTCGCTGCATTCTAACGAAGCAGAATTTTAAACCGCGAAAAAAAAGTTTTGGATAATCGAGATGAAAAAAAAAATGGAAATAATTTCTCGTTGCATGTCAGCATTGGAAACTTCGATGCGATTAATTGTGACGCTGTGCTCCCGATAAGGATTATCTAGACACGAAACTGGGTCACACGAGATCGAATAGTAATTTTTTTTTTCAAACGCTACAAAGTAGTTTCTGATGGGCTCGGTATGCGCGAGATTAACGAGACGGCTGTCGGTACAACTGGCGTTTGACAAGAGCGATTGTTACTTCTGATCCCCCAGTTTCGGACAGCGCGAACTTTAATCCACGGGGGCAAGAAAAAAAACGTCTCTTAACGGGCTTACCTTCCTTGGTCGTGAATCGGTTGACGTCGACCTCGTTTATCCTTAGTATAACATCCCCCGCTTCGACCTGAAAAAATAAAGAAAAAAAACGTCGTAATGCCTCAAAGAAACGGAGAAAAAAAGCAACGAGCAATTAAATTTCCCAAGTTTCGCGAACGACGAGCCAAGCCGGTACAACAAAGGCCGGAACCCAATAGCCAGATGAACAAAAGAGTGCAAATCGACATTGAAGAAAAGTAATCGAATCAACTCGGAGTTGCGGGGTGAAATGGAATGCCGCGGAGCTGAAGGAGAATCGTCGAAATCGCCGGCGCGTTATTCGAAGAAAATTCGTTGTTCGTTGGATTTAGGTTTATTAAGGGGTTACCCCCACTTGCGATTTTGAAAAAATCGATTTTTTTTATTGCATTTTTTTGAAGTATAAGTATTCGAGAATATGTCCTGAAAATTTCAAGTCGATCCGAACAAAATTGACTGAGATATGAGCGTTGAAAGAGAAGAATCCGCGAATTGAAGAACTGAAATTGAAACTTTAAACGCGTTTTTCTCAAAATGGCATTTCTGAAGTCGGCGACCAAGATTACTCGAACACTAATGAACCGATCTTCTTGAAATTTTGCAGGCTTATTTTATACATAAAAATATAGTCTTCAATCGTTCGATTTTTTTTTCGAAAAAAATGGCCGTTTTATAGCCAAAAAACGGCCGTTTTTTTCGTTAAAATCGAACCATTAACTTTGACTGTCCGCCATTTTGTGAAAATGAATATTTTTTAAAATCCTTCGATTAAAGACTAGTTTATACTTATATTTGACTAAATCCATCCGCATTTTTTTTTCAGATGATCCACTTCGCCGCAATGTTGGTCACCGCAAACCGTGTATATAAAAACATTATTTCATTGACGGCCATTTGCCACTAAACAATGTAATATTTTTCAATAAAAAAATTACTGAAAGTTCTTCAAGATGTGTTCTTTAAGATGGTATATTGATCGATTAAAAAAGTTTTGTAGTTTTCTTTAAAAAAATTCATGAAAAAAGCCTTTTTGCGCTACAAGTGGGGGTAATGCCTTAAGGAATGAAATATTGTACCGTAAATCGAATAGGATTACGCAGATTTTTTTTTCAACCTTCGTCAATTTGTTGTAAAGAATACGAGGATTTCGTGAGTAATAAAAATCTGCAACTGTTCATATTTTTTAATCTATAAAAGCCTCATTCATAAATTTAAAAAAATATATACGTGTATAAATTCCACACATTTTTTATGTTTATAAAACTTTTTTATTAGTGAAATTTATAAGATTATCGTTTATAAATTTGATAAAAGTAGTATTAATGGCGTCATTAATTGAAGGAACTTTGTGAATAAATAATAGTCGTAATCACGCCATAAATGATACTTTAATAAATATTATAAACTCAAAACATTTACTCATTCATAAATTTTATAAGCGTATCATTTATGACGTGACTAATTGAAGGAACTGTGCAAATAAAAATAATAGTAATTATTCCGGTACTATTATTTTATAAATTTTATAAATAATAAATAATATTCATAAATTTATAGAACTTGTATAATCTATACATTTGAAAAACGTATAAAATTCATTTATTATTGGTAGAATATATAAAAGGGTTATTTAAAACTTCGTGAATATTATTTTGATTTCCAAAATTCCTTCGTATGGCTCCGCAAACTTTTTTGATACGACCCCCCCCCCCCCCCCCCGCCCGGCGAGATTAATCTGACGTTAAACCAACGAAGATTTATCTTCGTTTCATTAACAGTCATACACGCAGAATACGAACCAAGAAAAAGTGAGAAATGTTTAAAATCGATGAAATGGTACGCTTTGAAAGGAAAAGATTGAATTTTCCGAAGAAAAATGGCTACATTTTGCAATAAAAAATACTTTTTTGTGTTAATTTTTGGCAACATTTAGGGTCCTGAATTAGACAATAAGGTTAGAAAGATTTATACCAAATTTCATAAAAATGCGTCATTTATTTTTTAACCTATACGTGACACCAGTTTTGAAAATGCAATTTATAAGACCGTGCCATACCTCCGCCATTTTTCAAGATTAATCAAAAAAAGAAAATACCATGTAACAGCCAAAAGTAGTAATGAAACATACCCTAAGTCTCAAAAATGGTGAAGGAATGTTAACTTAAAAAACAAAATTATGACAATCAGCAAATTTTTTCCTCGCCTAAAGGTATCTTCCCCCTTAAATTTCTACCTCACCCCCAATTAACTTCATACATCGCGTCATTCCACGAGCCAAGAAATTCTGATAATGAAACCGAAAAAAGCAGAAAAGAAGACAGCATTTCAGTCCCTCGAGATCGTTCACGTTGATGGGTTTTTTCTTCGAACGATCTTCAGGTCTGCTCTCAGGATTATGCACCTACTCACGTTGCACAAAATCCTTGCACCCGCATCCACACAGGAAAGTTGCATTCCGCGTCATTTCCCTTATCCCCCTTAACGTCCATTATTGTCCACCGAGACGTTTTTCGTCTAGTTTTGCCTTTTTTTTCTCCTCAACAACGCCCCCGTCGAAGTGGACCTGAGAGTAATCCTCGATGCGTCTCGGGCGATGGGGACAGAGTGCTGAGGCATTGTCTGGGCCGGTAAGTGCACAACGTGCCACACACACGCGCGATTCTTTTTCACCGCCACTCCACGTGTGTCGATCGGTCGTTTGCTCTTCGTACGTATACGAGACAGATGGACTTGATGTACAAGTTCGATGCAAGCCGTATCTATTAAGCCCTACATGCGGTTAGTACTCATGTGTATGTGTTTAATTATAATAACTATAATAAACGGAAACAGATTAAGGCGTTTCCGTTTATTATAGAAAAAGGCTTTTTTCATGAACTTCTTGACAGGTTTATATTATAGATATTGATACAAAAGTTGTTACACTTACTAAATACTCTTTCAAAATACATTTTTTTTAAATTTGTTTAAGTTACTATTTATAGACAAAAATGGTAGCTAAAAAAATGTCCTAAAAAAATTGTAAGTCTGCGCGATTGATGAAATCTCGAAAATGGATCATCCGAAACAAAAAATCAAACGGTTTTAGATTCAGTGTGTTAATGCATATGATTTTTGATATTTGCATATGATATGCATATGATTATATGATATGTCATTTTTGATATATGCATATAATATGCATATGATTATAAGATATATGATTTTTGATATATGCATATGATATGCATATGATTATAAGATATATGATTTTTGATATATGCATATGATATGCATATGAATATAAGATATATGATTTTTGATATATGCATATGATTATGATATGCATATGATATATGATCTTTGATATATGCATATGATATGATATATGATCTTTGATATATGCATATGATATGATATATGATCTTTGATATATGCATATGATATGATATATGATCTTTGATATATGCATATGATATTATATATGATCTTTGATATATGCATATGATATGATATATGATATTTGATGTATGCATATGATATGATATATGATATTTGATATATGCATATGATTGATATATGATCTTTGATATATGCATATGATATGATATATGATCTTTGATATATGCATATGATATGATATATGATCTTTGATATATGCATATGATATGATATATGATCTTTGATATATGAATATGATATCATATATGATCTTTGATATATGCATATGATATATGATCTTAGATATATATGATATGCATATAATTATGATATGATATATGCTTTTTTATATATGCATATGATTATGATATGATATATGATTTTTGATATATGTATATGAAATGCATATGATAAGATATATGATTTTTGATATATGCATATATGATTATGATATGAGATATGATTTTTGATATATGCAAAAATAACAAAATCGCGGACATTTTTCGAAAAAAACGAAAAACGTGTTTTTTTCACCGTTTTGGCAAAAAAAATAGTGAATATAAATTTTTTTTCAATCCTTGATATGCACTATAGCTATAGTTGTAAAGAATATGTGGTTAAAATTTCATAAGGATCGGTTCAGTAGTTTCGAAGAATTTATCAACAAGACGTCGAAAAACGTTGTTTCGAGAAAAACCCGTTTAAAGTTTGAGCTGAGCAGATGAACGGCGTGCTTAGGTAGTAAAGATCATACAAAAATACAGCTAGATGCCTCCAATCTTCCTAAAATGTTAGTATGGTACTTTTGGATATGTATACTTTCGAAAAAGATTATGAAAAAATCGATTTTTTGAAAATTGTAAAGTAAGAAGAGGCCTTGAGATAAATAGCACGACAAGCAAGGGCAAACATTGTACTTTTAAGATCAATAATCACCGAAGCAAAAAAAAACTCCTGCTGCCGGCAATCTTCAATGATGCTGATGTTTGCATCGTTGGAATGCAACGAAACGTCTTTACATTTCACTTTCCATATTTTCATTAATATAGCAGATCTTTTCTCACAGATTTAAATTGTAGATCGCTAAATAAATGTCTTAAAAAGTGGTTGAAGGATTTTCGTAGGCAGAATCTGCCAAAAGAAATAAAATAAATTCAGAAATATTCATTTTCGTTGCGTTTCAGCCATGCAAACTTCAAGACCATGAAGTAGATGACGTTAAAGTTTTCATCACTGGAACGCAACGAAAATTATTTCTTTTTCAATTTCCCAAATTTTATTTAACCGATTCAGGCTGTCAAAATTACTCAAACATTTTTACGTACATATTCTTAGAGATTTACTACTACTTCAATTTGCAAAAAAAACTTTGGAAAATGATAAAAATACAGAAATGAAGAATGAAGAGGGAAAAATCGTTGCATCCTATCGGTGCAAGCTTCAACGTCGTGGCAGTGGTCGTAATGGTAGCAGAGATAATAATTATATCGATAGTTAAAAATAGTAATAACTTAATATGGAAACCGTCTGGAATCAGGAACTGTAAGTAATCTCGTGCTATCCTGTTGAAAACACAATATGTAATATTTCTGCAAGTGTTACGACACAGGCTTATCGTAACTAAAAGCGGAAATAAGCCGCTCCAAGTTTCACCAAGAAACACCTGCGCTAATCGCCCGAAGAGTTTATTCCCGCTGAATGAGGAGAATAATACGGGTGTAGGTCGGAACGTGGAACCATTATGGGCAACTGTTTCATTATGCATTTATCGCCAAGAAGCAAGTGTCACCTTAGGAAACTTTACGGGTATTCTCCAAAGTTTTCACGTCCTCCAATTCGATTTCTCATTGAGGCATGCAGACTCCGAAGAACCGCAAATTTTTAGGAATCTGAATAACGTTGAATGTTTTTTTTTTCTTCAGCGTTGCTTATCGTAAATATTCGGGATGTAAATCGGGATGTAAAAAATTCGGTTTGAATTTTTAGAGAAATAATTTTTCTTCGCATCTTTCGAAGTCTAATTTCCAAAATATGGACATTACGATATCTGTGGCCCCCAATTCTGACCACACAGCCTTCACATTTGACTTCAAAATAAGACTTTCTTCGTAAGTGGTAAAAATCGACCCTTAAGGGGGTGAAACAGGGATTTTGAATTTTCTACCAGACAACATTTTTTGTCAGATTTACTTAGAACTTGGCATAAATACGCTAAATCACAAATAATTAAACATGTATTTGAGCAATTTCCAAACTTTAACCATTAAGGGGGTTGAACGGGAGTGTTAACGTTTGTATGAGAAAACATATTTTTAGACCAGATTCACTTGAAACTTGCCAAATTTATTTTATATATAACACTATGTTTTCCTCGCTGTTCGGTGCGTGTAGACAGTCAAGTAGTACTTTTAACCCCGTAACCGTGTTGGTTTAGGTTTGTTTGGGTTTGTTTGGGTTTGTTTGGGTTCGCATAAATTCACTAAACAAACCCAAACGAACGCAAAGAAATACATGTTCAACTATTTGTATTGGAGTGCATTTACTTCAGTTTCAAGCAAATTTAAGCAAAGCATACTTTGTCTCACATAAACTTTAAAACCCCCGTTTCACCCCCTTAAGGGTCGAATTTCGATTTTTACCACGCTCGAAAAGTCTTCTTTCCGGTCAAACATGAAGACTGCGTGGTCAGAGTTATGGGCCACATATATCGTAATCATGCTTCCAAAATAGAAGCTACTGGCAGATCATCCTGGAAGATCACCACAAAAAACAACCAAGATGAAAGAACAATTTTTTTTAGCTTTCGATATACTTTTTTTCTCTCAGAACACAAATTTTTGTTTTTATTTTTTCAACGCAGATTGAAGATTTCGAGGATCCCCATGGGCGATTGCTTTGATCGTGTTGTATACGAAAACATAAATATCGCAATTTCGATAATGGAAATATTAGGGTCCGGGAAATGAATTGTTATTTGAACACCGAGAAAATTGGGTATTGTGATTCGATCCCTGGATCTCGCGCGCACCCTCCAAAAGCGAGTCGAATTCCCTGAACACCCCTCGTACATTTACATATATGCGCGTTATTATTACGCGATGTAGATTTTCTCATCCTTGTGTGCCGGGGATCGTGGCGAGCATAAACGAGCCCTTTGAATTCCGCAGATTTTCCGAGTTTCCGCAGATTCCGAGTTTCCGCAGATCGCATTTTAAGGATGTTGAGTCCCAAATGGCAAATGATGATAAAATTCTGAAAATTTGGTATGTTTTTTTATGAAGTATTTCAGAGGTCGTGTAAAAATTTCACGACAATTAGGAAGCTCGTTATTGAACAATTAACATTCACAAATTAAATGTTGTTTTATGGAAACTGATGTAACTTTGCAATAAGTTATTTTTTGGCCTCTCAATTTTATAATATCTACAATATACTGAAAGCAACGGAAACAAAACGAAGTTTATTGATAATTTTTTTTATTTCTTTCAAAAATTGTTCTTAAAAAAATGTTAATTTTTTAATAACAAGCTTCCTAATCGTCGTGAAATTTTAACACGATCTCTTAAATACTTCATACAAAAACATACCAAATTTTCCGAATTTTCTTATCATTTTTTATTTCAACCCTTAAGGAGGTTGAAGTAATGATGATAGAATTCTGAAAATTTGGTATGTTTTTACATGAAGTATTCAGGAGGTCATGTAAAAATTTCATGACCATTAAGAAGCAATTTATTGAACGATTAACATTAACATGTTTCATAGGGACTCAACATCCTTAATATTCGCCGTTTTCAACGCACGCACAAACACAAACACAAACACACACACACACACACACATTATTGCTGCAGCATGGCACAGCCAAAGGAAACCGGTGGGTCGACAAAAACACAGCGGCCATAATCGATCAAGATATGTCGTTCACTCGTGCGAAAGGAAAATAAAGGAAGCGCACGACTCGTGAGTGTAACAACAACCGAGTACGAGGGACGAGCAACAGACGCTAGATAGTTGAAGAGTCTTAGTTGAAGAATATTAGCCAAGAAACAGTAAGTTTAATTTTTTTCGATTATCTACATTTTATCTTTATTTATTTATTTTTTTCGGCACTTCAAGGTCATGAAAAGTGCACTCGTAATGTGTTTTTTTTCTTCGGGGTATTAGATAATTACGATCTAAGCCTAAGTGACAGAAAATATTTTGTATAATAATGAAAAAATCGCGAAATCAACAACTTTTTAGAGCATATTCGTTGGCTTGTAAACTGGCCGATACTGAGTGTCATGCAGGGCAGAGACTGCTCGAGGATGCTACAAAGTCGGGACAGATTTTTCGCGCTTATCTCATCGCGTGTCTTCGCATAGCTCAGGTCGCCGGACCTTTGCCGCGAACGCCGCGACCGCAAGGCGGGTCCGACTGCCAACATTATTTTTGGTCCCGAGTCGACGTCGTCGTCGGCGTCGTCTTGGCCGACGTGACATTGACTTTGCTCGCGGACGCGCAAAACACATCGGGGGCTGCCCGAGAACTTCGCGTCGAAGCGGCATCGACATCCTCGAGGGGAAATTGGGCACGTGATGCTGAAGTCTTCATCGTCGAAACCCTATGAATTATTTTGTATTTTTTTTTCGTCCTACAAATCTTAACCTTATCGACTTTCTTTTTAGCGCCACAGGTTCGTGTCCTTAAGAAAAAAAAGAGTAGCAAAAATGATAAATAAAAAACTTTGAAGTATAAAAGAAACGCGGTTTTTTTATCGCATTATTTCAAAGCCCAGGATGTTAATTTCAATTTGCAAGGAAGATGTAAAAATTCAAAAAATTACGGAGCGAGATACGTTTTGGCGAAGAAAGAATTTGCTGATTTTTTTAAAAAAGGAGAGATTTCTTCACCATCTTCGAGACTTAGGGTATGTTACATTACTACTTATGGCTGTTACATGATAATATTGAAAAATAAAAAATAAGAATAGCAAAGGTATGGCACGGTCTTCTAAACTGCATTTTCGAAACTGGCGCGACTAAAAAATTAATCGACTGAGTACGTTTGAAAGATACGTATTTACTTTTCGAAAAATTTAATCAGGGCGCTAGTTATAAAGCAATGACAGTGACAGCCGCGTTACATTGTGTCGTAACATTACTTCACAATGTATGGAACGCTTTGAAGAAGCTGTTCTGCTTCTTGAAGGACAAAGCGCTGTTGATATCGATTTCGTTGTCGTTTTGATATCTTTCTTCGATTTTCGCAAACTTTACGCATACTCGAATCTTACAATCTCACGATAAGTCAACTTCGAAGAAACTTCGATCCAACACACGCCATCTAGTTTGCATAAATTGCACTAGAGTACCATAGAACGTCAGTATCGGATGTTGCGAGGACTTCGATGGTTTGTTACAAAACTGTCGCACGGTCACATAAAGGGTTAATAATAAATAGCTGAAGTTGTTTTTTTGTTGTAAAAAATCGAACGTTTTTTTCTACAACTTGGCATTTTCGTATCTTTCGAAATTGATAATAAGTATCCGACCATACAAAACTTTTATTAACGTACTGAAAGTACGCGTTTTATTTTTCAGTTCTGATCACCGTAGTTGTCAGAACCAGCTACACCGATTGGCCATGCACGTTGGTGGCACTTTGTTTGAATAATAACTTTGTTATTCCTCCATGTTTTTCGATTTTAAAAAACCCGGATGTGGCAAGACTATGTACAAATCGTGCGTAAAATCCCGACCACTTCATCTCAATACTCCAGGTACAAAAAATATCTAAAATCGACCTGTTCTTGGGGCCCTTACCAGACCCGACGATACGAACAAGTGTCGGGGGAAAAAATGATGGTGTTGAAGTTAGCATCATTGGAACACAACGAATCTTTTTTCACATTTTTATCATTATAAAAGATCTTTTTTCACAGATTCATATTGCAGATCGCTCGATAAATATCTTCGAAAATGGTTGAGGGATTTTTGTCGGCAAAATCGACGAAAAAAATTAGAGTTGAGAAATATTAATTTCCACTGCATCTAGCGAACGTCAACCTCATAAAAAATGGTCGTTTTAACGGGAAAGTGTTCGCAGCGGGAAAATGGGATGGAAAATGGAATGCAAACAATTTAAGCGGCTTGCATCGAGGCGTTTGAACGGGAGACGCCAAGGGATGAGTGAGAAGATTATAAGAATGTATACCATACACCCACTACATATACATATATATATATATATATACAGGATGTCCCAAAACTGAAAGCGTTCCCTAAAGTGGGGTGTTGTGTGTGAAATTCTGAGTCTATTGATGTAAGCATGTGCGCCTCTCAGATCAACCCCTGAATTATCATTAATTTTCAAAGGCGGACCAATCACGCGCGTATCGCTCACCGACGTACGCCAGGTCATCGGGCGCACCTAATTGGCCCGTCTTTGAAAATTAATGATAATTCAGGGGTCGATCTGAGACCCACACATGCTTATATCAATCGACTGAGAATTTCACCCCCAACCTTCAATTTCAGGGAATACGTTCAGTTCCGGGACACCCTGTATATTTCCCTAAGGATATTTTGAACTCGTTGAGGATGTTGAGTCCCTAATCGCAAATGATAATAAAATTCTGAAAATTTGGTACGTTTTTGTATGAAGTATTTCAGAGGTCGTGTAAAAATTTCACGACAATTAGGAAGCTCGTTATTGAACAATTAACATTCACAAATTAAATGTTGTCTTATGGAAACTGATGTAACTTTGCAATAAGTTTTTTTTTTTGACCTCTCAATTTTGTAATATCTACAATACACTGAAAGCAACGGAAACAAAACGAAGTTTATTGATACATTTTTTTTTCTTTTAAAAATTGTTCTTAACAAAATGTTAATTTTTGAATAACGAGCTTCCTAATCGTCGTGAAATTTTAACACGACCTCTTAAATACTTCATACAAAAACATACCAAATTTTCCGAATTTTCTTATCATTTTTTATTTCAACGCTTAAGGAGGTTGAAGTAATGATGATAGAATTCTGAAAATTTGGTATGTTTTTACATGAAGTATTCAGGAGGTCGTGTAAAAATTTCATGACGATTAAGAAGGTATTTATTGAACAATTAACATTAACATGTTTCATAGGGACTCAACATCCTTAAATCTACGTGATGTTGGCTATCAGGACACCCGGCTGTTTCGGGAACGGGGCTTAACTATTTTTCAACAACATTCTTGATTTCGAGAACGGGACGGTCCTCGAAGCCTTGTCTTCAAAATCACATTTTCCCATATGTACAAGTATATACGAAGTTCGAAGCTTTCCACGAGCGACGTCGCTCCTCAGCCCCAAGGCGAAAAAGCCCGTCGAATTATTTATAACGGCAAAACATCAAGCGCCCTTTTTCGTTTTGTGCCAGCCACTGCCAAAGAACGTCAAAAGCTTGCAACGGCCGCAATGGGATACGGCGATGCTCCGCCGAGATTCTCAACGACGACTCGCGTCACGTCATTCATTCGGGCCTCTGCACTCGGGGCACTCTCCTTTTAATCCCCTCCGTTCTTCACGACTTTCCACACTTCACCCGCGCAAAGTTATGGCTTTCGCATTTTCGTTGAAAATTCGACGGGTTCACCTTATTGATTGACGTCCTCACAGTGCACTCCCGTCACAATATCCGTCGGCCCATCCACGTCAAATTCAATTCACAGAGTTCGAGCTCGAGGTGATTGAGACATTTTTTTCCGTATTTTTTTTTTGAACAAAAAAAAAACTAAGCGTACGTGTACTGCTAAAAAAAAATGGTGTGCAGGTACACGTGGGCACGATACGAAGCAATTTCATCAGCGCGCGTTTTTTCTTTCTTTTTCGTTCTGTAATTGAATAAAAACAAAAGTTGTCCGGTCAGGACGCGGCTGAGCCTCCGCACAAATTTCCTCCTCGTCCTGTCGTTACTTTCCGTCGAGGCGTCGTCAGTTTTCCAGTAACGAGAAAGCACAGCGTGTCAATTTGGAACGTCGCTTCTGAGCGACGTGGGCGAGAAAGAGAGAGAGAGAGAGAGAGAGAGAGAGAGAGAGAGAGAGAGAGAGAGAGAGAGAGAGAGAGAGCGAGCAATGTTATCACAAGCTAATTAAATCAAGCACGAGGGACCATGAAATATCAAGCCACTACGCACATCCATATAGGCAAATCAGAGATTCGAGGAGTTTCAGAACCAAACTATTGGATCTCACTCTCTCTCTCTCTCTCTCTCTCTCTCTCTCTCTCTCTCTCTCTCTCTCTCTCTCTCTCTCTCTCTCTTTCTCTCTCTCTCTCACACACGCACACACACACACCCACCCACGCTCGCACGCACACACACAAAGTGTGTGTTCGCAGCGTGTTTACCCTGCGATTTCAAGCATTTCCTCCCTCGTCGGGAAATTGAATCTTTCCCCGGATTGCACCGCAATAACAAGGAGTCTTGAGGGAGGAGAGGGTTGAAACGATTGAAGCGAGGAATATGAGCGGAAAGTCGAAGAGAGAACCCATTGAGATATTCTGACCATCAAAACAAGCCCTTGGAGGTTCCGATACTTTTCCTCCGGCTGGAAAACAAATTCTTCCCAAATTCCATAACTTCGTATCGTCGTTTTATTCAATTCAATGGTAATTCAAGTCAATCGTAATTCGACTCAATCGTCATTTAACTCAATCGTTATTTTATTCAATTTGATCATTATTTTATTCAATTTGATCGCAGCTCAATTCAATTTAATCGTAATTCAATTCACTGTAATCGTAACTCAACTCAATTGAATTGTAAGTCGATTCCCTTTAATCGTATCTCGATTAAATTTAATCGTAACTCAAATTAATCAAATCGTTATTTAATTAAATGAAATCGTAATTCAATTCAATTTAATCGCAATTTAAGTCAATTCAGTCGTAATTTAGTTAATCTTAATCGTAATTCACTAAAATTTTATCATACGATATAATTTCTCAAGTTAGTTCAATTCAAAATGGCTGAGTGCTCCTCTCCTAACGAACAGTATGGTGTTGAAGTTTGCATCGTTGGCACTCAACGGAAATACTTTTTTCCTGATGCCTAATTTTTTTTGGCATATTTAGTATATTTTTATATTTAGTATATTTTTCTGGCATATTTACATATATAGAAAGCAAATCCCTCATGCATTTTTAAAGATCCTTCTCAAATCTATCATCTGAATCTGCGAAAATGAAGTGTAGCATAATAATAAAAGTAAAGGGATGGACAAATGAAAAGGAATTTCCGTTGCATTCCAACCGATGCACACAGCAAGACTATCGTGCAGTCGCGGACATGCAATCAAATTTTATGGAGATGACAATATTTTTCGTCAATCCAAACGTTTTTTTTTGTCCGCAAATGCCTTGTCGATTGTTCGAGAAAAAACCGTAAATATATTCGCAAAATCTCGTGAATTATGCGAAAAATGATGAGTCGTACATTCCGCAATATTTAATCGTCAAAAAGATGAAAAATATAGCGAAAAAAGAATGCTCGATAAGATCTACGTACAGTGATATTAAAAAATGCCAGTAGAGATCATTGGCGCGTGAAACAATTTTTCAATTCTCTAAATACCCACATTTTCAAAGCCAGGCTACCAAAGTCATTGAAACATTTTTTCACCAGTCTTCGCAGAAATCTGTAGCCTGAATTAGCCAAAAAATGTTGGATAATAATGAAAAAAAAATTATAAAAAAAATAGGCCAAAAGTGTCGTTGCATTCGAGCGATGTAAACTGTTCACCATTGCACGATGCAGCGATCGTCGGAGATTCAAGGCCGTCCTTCTCGTCGATGCCTAATAAGGGCACACGTGTACGAGCTCGCTCCCTGATACATTCGCAACAATTTTATTATTGTTATTATTATGGATGATAGTGCAGCTTGTGCAAGTTACGAGGGGACCAGACGGGAAGAGCAACGGGGGGAGGAGGGTAGTAGAACGAAACCAGCGTGCTTGCCATGTAATCAGACACCACCTAGTTCGTATTTTTTTTTTTTTTTTTTTTTTTTTTACGTAACGCGAGACACGGTGTACTAACTACGAACTTCCGACTGTTGAAAACGGCGTTGTGCGGACCGTGCGCAAGCCTGGAACGTCGAAGGGGAGTTGAAAAAAAAACGACCATTCCGAATTGGTTCAACAGCCATTTGCATAATTGCCCTTACAATTTTTCATTCACGGAAGGTTGAACTTTCGCATACGTATCGACGAAACTCAGATAGAACGTTTATCAGCTGTATTATCGGACAAAAAAGAAACTGCGATAATTCTGTCCTGGCCTAATTTCTTTCGGTATATAAAATTCGATTATGCTTGTGCGGAGTCCTTCATTTTTTATCGAATTTAGGACATAATGAAACGATAAAATTTTATTCGAGGGTTCAATTTGATAGGAGAAACTTCCGGAACGTTTGAGCAACGAAGGCACTACCATGATGATTGTTGAACAAAATTATAAAAAGTTAAATAAAAACGCTTTACCGGTGAATGTTAAATGCTGGGATTTTTTTTAAGAAGTTGAGATAGGTCGAAAAAAAGTAATTCAACTTCGGCACTTTCGCGACTTCCGGTACACCATTTTGAGGTAAAAGAACTATTAAAATTTCGGCGATTGAGCAAACTTTCTCCGGGTACTTGATGAATTGAAACGCAGTGAGGGCTCTGCATAAGATTGAACTTTAAAAAATACGATTATCCTTTTAATTGGAGTTTTTTGGTTGAATTTTGAACTTTTTTTCTTCTAAGGCTTGCCATTATCGTAATTATAGAAAATTTCGATAAAGTATCCGGTCATATGAAAGTTTTATTATTATTCTAAGAGTAAGTGCATGTTTTATTTTTATTTTATAAGCAACGACGGCACTTCCTTCGAATAATAATAACTTCATTGCTTATCAATATTTGTCAGCCAAAAAAAAATTCAATCTCGGCAAGGCAATTTACTAATCGTGCCTAAATTCTCGACCTCGTGATCCTAATACCCTCATCAGAAAAAATTAAGAAAATTGCCTGGATTTAAATGCTTTTTCGTGAGGTTAAAGTTTGCATCGTTCTAGTGCAAAAAAATGAACATTTCTGAAATCCTTAAATCTCTTTCAGCAGATTTTGCCTACAGAAACCCTTCAACCATTTTTAAGGGGTTACGTGGGTTTGAAAATGTCAAAAAAATCCATTACATTTTTCTTAAATTCTCTAATAGTACAATATGTCTAAAATATTCTCCCAAAGTTTCAAGTCGATCGCATTAAAAGTCTAGGAGAGGGAGCCTCTGGAAATTCCCCCCGTTGGGAAAGACTGGCCGCGAACAACGCAGGTATATCGCATTTTTCTCAAAACACTATTTTTGAAGTCGGTGGACACGATTTCTCACAAACCAATGCGCACCTTATCGTATTGAAATTGTGCACACTTCTTCAAAATAGCATTGACTAATGATTGAGGGAAGGTTTTTTTTCGATTGCAAATAATTTTACAAAGCTATACGTAGTGTAAATTCCACCAAAAAATTGAACTATTTTGCACATAAATCTGCCAAAAATTCAAATTTCAATTTTTTACAAATTCTTCGTTAAATCTCGAGCTATACTTATCTACTAACAGAAAAAAATTGCATTCTCAATTTCAGAATATTTCAGATAAAGATTTGTGGATGTATTTTTTTTAACCCTTAATCCGTGAAGGTATTCGAGGTACCATAATCCCGTGAACCTGAGTCGTTTTTCTGTTTGCACTACCAAACCAACAGTTGTCAACGAAAAAAATCGGAAAAAATTCATGATCCACCTTCAGACCTTACTTCTCAAGGAAAAGTAGAGTTTTCTTTTTCTTTCTTACTTTTAATATAGTTTTTTTTTTCCATTGAATATTAAGCAACCTACGAAGAAAATGATTTTGGGTAGGACGAAAACGACCCAGGTTCACGGATTGAGGGTTAAATATCGTTGAAATGCTGCTCTTTCACGTGCTCAACATTTTGAATAAAATCATTTATAGACTATATTCTTTTTAAATGAAGCAAATGTGCTTTTTTTGGCTTCGAAACCCACGTAACCCCTTAATCGGTGACTTTAACTGCGATCGATAAAACACCCTCGGGCCTCCTTGACCTCCCGGCCGTCTCGAGTGGTTCATCGAACGTCCACGAAAAAAAAAAACAACATCTGTCCTGAATTATATTTTACAACTGCGGCGGGAATGGTTTCGTCACAGCCTCATTCATCGTGCGGTCGCTCGCGAGGTGAGATGGTGAGGAGAAAGAAAGAAACGCTTCGATAAGTTTGTTCGCAAGATTGGCGAGGATATACGAGGGAGACACGACGATTTTAATGACTTAATCGTTAGTGAGTCATGGATCTGTCGGTTTGCGGCGAGACAGGTGACGTGACTGCACTTCTCGTTTCGGTGGTAACGTATAACCCTGAGGGACCGAACCAACGACGACGACGATGACGACGAACTGACGGTGTCACGCGAGCCTCGCCTCCCTTCGTCCCAAACGATCAGAATTTCGGGGTAGAAAATAAGGGAGCTGCCATGAGACAGACAGAGAGAGATGGGGGGGAGATAGATGGGTTTATTATCCCCTAGAAAACTGTAGGATCAATTTCGATAATATCATACATGAATTAAATCGAGAGACATTGAAAAATCTCTGCACTCATCTTATGATCGAGTTTCTACGTTGAGAGGCTTGTTGAGGGGTCTGCATGCACTCGAAATTTGAAAATTATGATTTTTATTGCACTTTTATAGCCCCGGGTCTTAACTTGGATTTTGCAACGGAAATTTTGGGAAAAGTGTGAAAATAAACACAGTTATGATGATTTTCGTGAAGAGTTTAGATAGTAACGAAAATAAAGCGATTGGAAAATAAAAAAGATTTTTCGTTGCATTCCAACACTGCCATATGGACCGTAGACTTTGTGACAGAAGATTCTAATGGTAAAGATCGATTTTGGCATTTGACAATGAAAAAATCGATTTCGTGATAATTAACCATCGAAAAATTATTTCGATGGTCTTTGTTGCCTTTATGTTTTTGTTTTTTTTCGCAACTATGTTTTATCAAACATTGCACGACGTATCTCAAAATCTATTCGTCCGCTTCACGTCAAATTGAGCCAGAGCATGGCTTATAACATTTTCTATCGTATAACCGAACGATTTTTCAACACATTTCTCCATATGTTAATAATAAACGATTAAGGTAGGTTTTTTGTCGAAAAACAAGCTTTTTTCTACAGCTTGCCGTCTTCGTCATTTTTAAATTTTAAAGAAAGTATCCAGTCATACGATAGTTTTGTTATTATACTAACAATAAGAGTACATTTTTTATTTTCCATTTCGGATCATTCTGATTGGCAGAACCACCTACATCTATTGGCCATGCAGCACTATGTTTATATAATAATAACTTCATTGTTTATCAATATTTTTCATTGAACAAAAAACGCAAACTTGGCAAGATCGTGTATTGATTGTATGTACAATCCCAACCTCGTCATCGCAATACTCTCATCAGAAATAAATTATGAAAATCGACCTGTTTTTTGGCCCCCAAGCTTAGGCATTAATATGATATGAGCCTAAAATTCATTCCCGCCTGACGCATGAAACAAATTTGCAGTGTACATGCGACCGCAGGCAAAGCTAGTATAATATGAAACAATATGCAGACAGAATAATTACGTTGGAAACCTAATATCTAATAATTAACATCGAGACAGCTCCAGACTCTAGAAGGGATATTGTAGAAAACCAAAGATCATCGAAATTATTTTTCGACGGCCAATTATGAAATGGATTTTTGCCATGGTCGAATTTTTAAATCGATTTTTCCCATTTTCATATGCCAAAATCGATTTTTCCCATTGTCGAATCGAAAAAATGTTTTCCTCATTGTCAAATCGAAAGATCGATTTTCCCCATTGTCAAATCTCAAAAGTGATTTTTCCCATTGCAATATTTTATCACAAAGTTTACGGCCCACTTCCATGCGATGTTGCAGTTTGCTCTCTTGGAACGCAACGAAAATTCTGTATTTTTTCATTTTTAGGGTTTCGTACCCACAGGGCAAAACGAACCCTTTTGATGCCACTCTGCTGTCTGCCCGTCCGTCTGCCACTGATCATGTAAACGAAATGAGTTACAAACCTGAAATTTGGATATTTTGTGCAGAATATTGACCCAAACCCGTATATTGAGGGAGAGATTCAAATAAATTATTTTTTATGGGGATACATGAAAAAGAAGCATAAAAAGAAATTCTTGCCCTGGCTGTGTGGTGACATTGTCTAAATCTCATTGAGTAGAGTACAGATCGTTTTTTCTTTTTTATTTTCAAAAATAAAGAAATAGTGCTGTCAATGGCTGTCAAAGTTGTCAGTTTTAGATCATTTTTATTACGGGATCTATCTCAAAAACTAAAGTAGTTAGGAATGTGGAATTTCTGTATATTATGTACCGCATAGTGTATTTAAACAAGTACTGAAAACGCCGATTCATAATGTAGTATATATACTAATTTATTGTATACGGAATATAATAAATTTATAATGAAAATATATAAAATTATTGTTATTTAAATATTTACAATACCAAATGACTCATTTTTGGTAGTCGTTGCCAACCAAGAACGAAAGATTGACGTCGCGGAAGAAACGAGATTGCAAATAAAAAAAAAGACAGTAGATCGTATATTTCATTAATTTTTCTTCTCCTCCTCTTTTTCTGCGAAAAATGTGACAATATTGGCAATTGCCTGGTAGCGAGTCCAAGAATAAGACATTTGGTATTGTAAATATTTAAATAACAATAATTGTATATATTTCCGCTATTAGCTTACAGCAGGAGTATATAAAGCTTTAGCTATCACCACCCCATATAGTTTCATTTTAGTACTAGCTAAGAACTAAGACAGAAAAAAAGCCTTACCTCATTAAATATCATTAGTTAAAAAGAAAGTGAATTGGTCATATGTACGGACCCCTAATACATGCAAGGTCCGACTCGCACTTAGCCGAGTTTTGAAAATTTTTGTTGCCATATATTCTTTTGCAGTCTTAGGTTACGGACCCCTAACAAGGAACATCCCTTTGGTGTCCTCCTTCGATTTTGTTGTAACTTTTTAATGTGGAAGAGTGGAAGAGTAAAACTAAGAGACACGAAGTTTTTTCATCGGTGGAAAAACGGTACTAAGGGGTGAAACGCTCCCTCGAAAATGGGGATGTTTCTCGTTTTTCGTCAATAACGTTTTAACAGTACGAGATATAAAAAAAATGTTAAACAGCTGCAATGTTAATTTTTTCGTGTACTATACATTGGAGATGAGAACGATAACGTTATCGAGGAAAAACGAAAAACACGATTAAAATCGTTTTACCGCGGATAAAAAAAAATACGTGTCTCTTAGTTTTTGATACTCTTCCACAATAAAAAAGTTTCCACAAAATCGGAGTAGGACACACCAGAGTGATGTTCCTTGTAACCAGGATCCATAAAAATATTTCGGTTACTTTCGTAGCCCAAATGTGGCAGAAAAAAATTAGGGAAAACGCGAGAAACAAAATCTCGTTGCGTTTCAACGATGCAAACTTCACCGCACTTCTTTATGCCTACCCTACAAACTGAATACAAAGAATTCCAAATGAACGATAACTTAAGGATGTTGAGTCCCTATGAAATATGTTAATGTTAATTGTTCAATAAATAGCTTCTTAATCGTCATGAAATTTTTACACGACCTACTGAATACTTCATGTAAAAACATACCAAATTTTCAGAATTCTATCATCATTACTTCAACCTCCTTAAGGGTTGAAATAAAAAATGATAAGAAAATTCTGAAAATTTGGTATGTTTTTGTATGAAGTGTTTAAGAGGTCGTGTTAAAATTTCACGACGATTAGGAAGCTCGTTATTAAAAAATTAACATTTTGTTAAGAACAATTTTTAAAAGAAATTAAAAAAAATTTATCAATAAACTTCGTTTTGTTTCCGTTGCTTTCAGTATATTGTAGATATAACAAAATTGAGAGGTCAAAAAAAAACTTATTACAAAGTTACATCAGTTTCCATAAGACAGCATTTAATTTGTGAATGTTAATTGTTCAATAACGAGCTTCCTAATTGTCGTGAAATTTTTACATGACCTCTGAAATACTTCATACAAAAATATACCAAATTTTCAGAACCTTATCATCATTTGCGATTTGGGACTCAACATCCTTAAGAAAAAAAAAAAAAAGAAACCCCTACGAAAGGATTGAAATGCGGTTATTCCCATAATCAGTCTCCCACACCCCACAAATGTTCATTATTCTCGGAACGATAATGTCGAAGCTCCCGTGCCATTTAATTCGCTTTACTCGAGCCATACGATTTTCATACGAGAAAAGAAAAGAAGAAACCGAAGGGGAAGAGGATAACCTCCATTCTGTAATCGACCATAAATGTATACGAAGCGAACGAAGAGGGAGCAAGGAGAAAAGGCGATGAAGAGTGAGAGAGAAAGAGGCCGACGGAGAGACATCGGATAAGGGGTGGGAGGGGGGCAAAAGAAAGAGATCGGTATGGAATATTGCGTGAAAAAGAGGTATCGGAGAAGTTTTCATCCGCAAGTGCCTCGGGGGGTGCAGACGCGACACCGAGAAAAATGCAGCTCGAGAAAAATCGCAACAGAGAGATGAGAAGAGGAAGCGAACAAAGTCGGAGTGAAGTATACAATGGGCGCCCTCCCAGTCTCGTCCCGACGTTATGAATAATATTCTCTGGGCTTGCCTATACTCGTATCGAGGGTGATATGACTATCTGCGACGGCTAGAGAAAAATAACAAAAACCCGAGCGATATTCTTCCCGCTCGGTATATATCTCAAGAGAAGACCAGCAGCCTGAGAATCGAGAATCGCGAAAGGACAGCTTGTCTGTGAAGTGAGTCGAAGCAAAAAAAAACAGTATATATATATATATATATATTCTCGTGCCCTACTCTGGACGACTGCGTCAGGATTTTCAAAAAAGAAAAATACAACGCCCATGGATAACGTGCTCGAAGTATCCGAGAATGAAGGAAAAAGTACCAAGCGAACTGCCATTTGCAGAAAGGTTTGGAAAAACGGGAGGATCGTCAAATTCCGTTGCGATTCGGCCTCGTCGACTCAGACCAACGTCATGCTCGCTAGAGGTTGGATTCGGGTAATCAGTAATAATTGATGAACTGTGTATGCATTCGTATAGCATATAGGGGCCGTTGGTTTTTTTGGGATTTTAAGACTTTGTGATACTGCAGAAGAACGTCATTCGTACATAAACAAATATAGGACGTCACAAAATGACCTGACATTTCAATTTATTAATAAAACGTATTACCAGGTGCAGAAGTATGAAACCGGATTTTTTTTTGTAAACTGACACGTCTGTTGTTTGAAAATGATAAAAAAGCGAATGGAGACAGCTTTCTGCGTCACATTCAATTGATCCGCGAGTTCTTGTTGACTTTGAGTGTCATCTTCATCCAATAAGGCTTGCAATTCGTTGTCTGCGAACTTTTTCGGTGGTTTTCCCACGCTCTTCGTTTCTCACGTCAAAATCATCATTTGTGAATTTTTTGTACCACTCGAAACACTGTGTTTTACCAAGAGCATGTTCACCGTAAGCTCCGACAAGCATTCGATGCGATTCTGCAGCAGTTTTCTTCAAATGATAACAGAAAACCAATGCTGTCCGCAAATCGTAGTTCGTAGGCGCAAAACTCGACATGTTTAAGGTTATAGAAAAATATACCGGTGTAGGGAACTTGGGTTGTTGTGTGTTGGAAATCTTCGTCAGCTGTTAGAGGAAGATGATGGCGCTGCAGAAGCGGTCTTATGATCCCTAAATTGATGGCTAGCACCATCTATAGGGAAATTGCGGTTTCATACTTCTACACCTGGTATTTATTTGAAAAGTACGAATACTTTTTTTTTAATGTAAGGTACAAACATGGAGGTTATGTGTGGAACACAATATCCGATAAATGGTCGCCTCATTCCTGTTTGCAAACGTTCATTCTTTTGACGAAATTTTCAATAACATTTTGGCACAATTGCGGATTAATTTCATTAATGGTGCGTCCGAGTTGCTTCCTTGAGCTCCGGAATGGTCTGTGGGTCATTGGCATACACTTTTTCGTTCGGAAAACACCAAAGAAAGAAGTCCAATGGCGTCAAAAATCGCACGACCTTGGTGGCCAATTGACATCACCGCGGCGTGAAATAACAAGACCATGAAACTTCGTCTGTAATAACTATGCAGTAACAATACAGCAAATAACAATTTCTATGCGTTGCTCAATCGTGAAATTCTCCATGAGTTGTCTTTAGTTGTCAGAGATTAGTACTCTATGTTCGCGACAAAAAAATGGCGAGCTATTTAAATTGTCAGGTCGTTTTGAGACACCCTTTAGAATAAAAAATAACCAAATTCGCAGTAATCTTCGTTAGTCCCCCCTTCCTCGACTTTGCCTATAAAAATCGCTGAACTGTTTCTTGAAGATACTCATTGAGCAATCTGCAATATAAACCCGTCGGAAAAAGATCTTCTATAATAGTGAAAATAAGGAAAATGAAATGTAAAAAAAAGAGCTTCCTCAAAAAGAATACGAAAAATGAATTTTCGTATCATCCAACTCTTTGGCACATTCAGGCTATAATTATCACTGAAGTATTTTTTTAAATCCTCTTTACGGATTATCATTAGGGATCATTGGGGATCCATAACCCGAAGCTGCGAAAGAAGAGATTAGATAGTAATCAAAATAAAGAAGGATTTTCGTTGCATTCCAACGATGCAAACTTCAGACCCATTGTAGATGTAGATCTTGACGAACCCTACGAATCCTGCCTCAAACTTTTCTTTTCTGTAACCAAAATTTAACGAAGTTTGGGGTGTCTAATTTTCGGTGACCTGATTTTCTTGATTTTAGAGAAAGAATGTTGTACGGTTCGTCTAAATGAATAAATAGGCGAATAAATATCGCAATAAGAATCGCAATAAGAATCGCAGGTGACAGATCCGGAAGACCGGAGCTGGGACCTTTGGTGGTGCGAGAGATCGGAGGTTCTCAGGGCCCTCGACGCGAAGCTCGAGCAGCGCCAAAGAATTCCTCATTATCGGAATCATCGCGAGCTCACGAGGAAGGATTATCTCTGGCGGAATCTCAAGAGATACCGGAAGTTATTGACGAAGGCGGAAAAATTGGGGGAGGCCGAGCTCGCGAACGCGATGCCGATCACGTTCGAATTGCCGGGCGAGTACAGAATGTTCCTCGAGGAGTATCACAAGCGGTGCGGGGGAACGTGGATCGTGAAGCCCGCGGCCGGATCACAGGGCCGTGGGATCTTTTTATTCAGGAGGCTCAAGGACCTCGTCGAGTGGAGAACGCGAGAACCCCCATGCAAATCGGCCAATGAGGGGTGTGACGTCAACAGTCCGGAAAGTTTCGTAGTGCAAAAGTACCTGGAGGATCCTTACTTGGTCGCAGGTAACGATCCCACGGTACTTTCCACTACGCTAGTTCAAGATTATCCTTTCTGGTCTGGTTAGGCACATCGGCTATCGGAGCTCCCGAGGAGCTCTTTCGAGTCACAACGAGCTGGTGGACTTTCGTGCACACAGAGAAAAAAAGACGACGAAACTTGCATCGTTGGAAAGCAATGTTTTTGTTTTATCTCTAATTGATCATTTTTTGCCGATTTAGGTTTCGAAAATGAAACAAATCTTGTTTTACGTACTCTTATGAGAGATTAAGGATTTTGAGTCCCTATGAAACGTGTTAATGTTAATTGTTCAATAAATAGCTTCTTAATCATCATGAAATTTTTACACGACCTCCTGAATACTTCATGTAAAAACATACCAAATTTTCAGAATTCTATCATCATTACTTCAACCTCCTTAAGGGTTGAAATAAAAAATGATAAGAAAATTCGGAAAATTTGGTATGTTTTTGTATGAAGTATTTAAGAGGTCGTGTTAAAATTTCACGACGATTAGGAAGCTCGTTATTAAAAAATTAACATTTTGTTAAGAACAATTTAAAAAAAAAATTTTTTTAAATTTATCAATAAACTTCGTTTTGTTTCCGTAGCTTTCAGTATATTGTAGATATTATAAAATTGAGAGGTCAAAAAAAAACTTATTGCAAAGTTACATCAGTTTCCATAAAACAACATTTAATTTGTGAATGTTAATTGTTCAATAACGAGCTTCCTAATTGTCGTGAGATTTTTACACGACCTCTGAAATACTTCATACAAGAACATACCAAATTTTCAGAATTTTATCATCATTTGCGATTTGGGACTCAACATCCTTAACGACCTCAATTTGCAAAAAGCTCTTCGGTTAATGATAAAAATAAATCAATGAATAATTAAGAAGAAGATCGTTGCGTTCCAACGATGCAAAGTTCAACGTTGTTGGAGATGCGTTTTTTTTCATTTCAACCCCCCCCCCCCCCCCCCATAAGGGTGCTTATCGGAAGATGGAAATGATTGAAATTTTGTTCCAAGGTTCTTTTCGGACCACGGCTCGTACAACGCGAATGAAAAAAAGGGAAAGGGATGAAAAACGGGGGAAAAAAGTTCCCCCGGACGATAGAATTTTTTTCAAAACTAACCCCCCTCCCTCAAAAGGGCGCTTTCCGGAAGATCCAAATGATTCAAATTTTTTCTGACGCTCCTCACATCGGGCCACGTCACATGCAACGCCAAAAAAGGGATTATATCAAACCCCCGAGAGATAGGATTTTTTTCAATATTCACCCTTCCGCTCTCCCCCAATAAGCATGCTTTCCGGAAATTGCAAATAGCTGATTTTTTTTCTAAGGCTCCTTTTGGACCACGTCACATACAACGCAAAAAAGGGATTATATCGAACCCGTGGAAGATAGGATATTTATTAAAAATCATCCCCCAATAAAGGTGCTTTCCGAAAGATGAAAGTGGTTCAAATTTTTTCGAAGGCTCGTTTCAGGTTGCGGCACATACAACGTCATTAAAAAGGGGATTATATCAAACCTGTGTGAGATTAGATTTTCAAACATTCGCCCCCCAATGAGGGTGCTTTTCGGAATATGAAAAGGGTTGAATTCCTCTTTCGGTGGCTCCTTTCGGGCCGTGATACATACAACCCCAATAAAAAAAAGGGGTTGTATCAAACCCTCGAGAGATAGGATTTTTTTTTCAAAATTCACCGCCCGATAAGGGTGGTTCCCAGTGGTCAAAAATATCTCAAATTCATTTTACGATATATTTTTTAACCACCTAGAGCTTAAATCTGCACAAAATTATGTAAATTTAAAAATGGACAAAAATAAATAAAACCTTTGGGTCGCAAAATGACGGGAATTTCCGACCCATTGACATGGGTCATTGGCATGGCCCGTTGTTGACATTTGCATCCCCAACGATGCAAAAGTCAACAGCATCAAAATGTCCCGTTAAAAACATTCCAGGTAAACTTCAAAATTACGTTATCTTCCAACCCACCTCAAAGCTACAAAAAATTCCTCCGAGAAAATTGTTCGACCTGCTTTTCCCTCTGGCTCGGACAAAAATGCCGAGAGAAAGCACGTTCCTTTTTCGCCGAGTTTGACCTTCCCGAAAATTCGTTTCCTGTAACAAGGTAGAAAGTTCGATCTCCGCATTTACGTACTCGTGACGTCATTCCGTCCGCTGAAAGTGTGGCTTGCGAGGGAGGGTTTCGCCCGTTTGTCCGGGGTGTTGTTCTCGCTTGACAGAATAGACGACAGCAGGGTACACCTGACCAACATGTCTATCCAACTGAAAGCGGAAGAAGCGCGAAGCGTCGAGGACGCCGCGAGGACGAGAGCTGGCCTGATCTCCACCAATGTTGAGCTTTCGCCGGACCGGACTCGTGCCACGAAACGAGGTCGCAAATGGAGTCTCATGAGGGTCAGAGAATTCCTGAGTGCGCGTCACGGTTCACGAAAGGTCGAGACGCTTTTTCAACGAGTTGCAGGCACGTTGTTCTACATCTTTGCTAATCTCGATTGATTTATGGATCATCGCATTGTTGTTGTTACCAAAAGGCATATTAACATCTTTGCGATCTATCAGTTTCGCAAAGATCGATAATTCTTTTTTTTTTCTTCTGGATAGTAGGCATTTGAAATGAAATATTTCTAATGCCTTTGAATTTAATGAAAAACTAGACATTCTAGACTAGACGGTTCTTTTTACATGCTACAAACATTAATAATATAGATCTAATAACATTATCGAAATAATGTTATTTATTTATCTAAATTATCTCTATTATCTATTATCTCTATTATCTAAATTATCTCTATTATCAAAATAATGTTATTTATTTATCATTAATAAATTAGATCTAAAAACATTCATTAATTAGTCGAAAACTAGACTAGGCGGTTCTTTTTACATGGTAAAAACATTAATAAATTCTCGCGAGAAAGTTGTTGTTAATAATGTTTTTTCTTTTAAAAAACTGCTGACATGTTTAGATTTTTCAGAAAAATGTTTTCTCGGGAAAGTTGTAGGGCGATGGATGGAAATTTGGGAATTTAAATTTCTTCAAACTTTGAAAGAATTTACTTTTGAGAGAAAATAAGGATCCTTTCCCTATAAAAATATACGATCACCACGACAGTGAAAAATTGACAAAGTAACCTTGAGAAGATTCGTACTGAATTTACCTCGTGTATGAAATAGTGTTTTATTGCGCATAAAATACAATAAAGTAATAAAGACTCTGAAAAAGCTAAATGATTGAAATGATGTTGAGAGAAATATTAAGACAACCTATAACAGAATTAGTGCACTTCAAATACACAGCATAATAATAATTGAACAAAATATACTAGATAAATAAAATAAAAAATAGTTGAATAACATTTGTATTCATTAAATAAAATTAATAATAATTAAATAAAATAATAATTCAATAAAATTAACAATAATTAAATATAAATTAAATAAAATATTCTCACTCTCGATGTTGCGCATTAATTTCAACGTGACAATAAATTCTCTCAAAAACCAAAATGAATTCTTACATTCCCGAAAAAAAAAAAACCCCCACCACTTGCCCTCGTTCATTCTTTTCGCGGTTTTCTCGCGACTTTCTCGCACATCCATTTGATCGACGGGCATCGACGCCGCAGGTGTGGTAATGGCGAGTCTTCAGGCCGTGCAAACGGTGATGATGCAATCGACCAATTCGTTTGAGCTTTACGGCTACGACGTTATAATCGACGAAGATTTGCGGCCGTGGCTACTCGAGATAAACGCCTCGCCGGCGCTAACGCCTACCGACGACGTCGATCAACGTCTCAAGTACGACATGCTCGAGGATGTCCTGAACGTTTTGGATCTCGAGGGCGTTCTGACCGGTCGAGAGATCAGGATAGGTGGCTTCGATCTGCTCTGGGACGCTGGTCCGGTATGGACCACCTGCCGGAATCGTTTGCCTCGTCATCGCAAGTGTTCGGACAACGTTCCCCGAGAATTGCGGAAATTGAACGTATTTCTCGGCACGAAAAACGATCGGGAGAGTCAGCTGAGGAAATTACACGAGGATATTGCCGCGGGACGGAAACTAAATCAACGGGACGAGCGGTGAATCCGTGTAATTTTGCGATTCCTGATCCTCAATATGACTAACGAATGTAGCGTTCATTGGAAAAAAATAATTTCTCGAACAAACAAAAAAAAAATAATAATTTCTCGAATAAAAAAAAAAAATATTTTTTCAAATCGATAATAACGTTGAAATTCTTTTATAAAAAAAAACTAGTAATCTTTTCGTTGGTCTTCTTTATTTATGCGTTTTGAATAATTTTTTTGTTTGAGTTTGTTCCTTTATATGGTGAGGAAAATTCAAAATTTTCAAATTTTCAAGTAAACAAACTTATTGGTCCTTTTTTAATATCTTCGTTTGGGTTTGTTCTTTTGTAGTGTCAAATTTTCAAATTTTGAACTTAAAAAAAATTACAACATTTAATGTTGCTTTCTAAATATTTTTTTGTTTGTGTTTGTGCCCTTGTATGGTGCAGAAATTTGTGAAAATTGATAAAAATTTTTTTTTTACTAATGGGCATTTTAATTAATTTTGATGTTGGATAAAAATAAAAATAGCGAGAAAAAAAAATTTCATCTTGTCATGAGTTCCATTCGTTCCAGATTGACTTCTCTCTTCCCTAGGCACTTTTGAGCGGCTGTGCGGGTACTTCAACTTCCCCGGTTTGCGCTCGAAACATAACCGGCAAACTGCCACGCCGTTATATTACCCCTCATTGTTTTATTCTCACGCCTCGCGCGAGCGATTGTTCCAACTGGAAGAGGCCGAAAACGAGTGAAGACTGACGCGTGGGAGGATGTGTTATTTTTTTTTTAATTTTACTATGCCTCACGATCCGTAGAAACGATTCCGTACACGCGAAGCGACAAATTCGCACGAGCAACAAACTCTCGCTTGTGCGGGGTGAAAATAAAAAAAAAAAATAGAAGAGAAAGAGTCGAAGAAATGAATAATACAAAGAAAGAAAATGAGGGAAGGAGGCAGCGATGTAAGTACACGCCCGCACAAGTTGCGTAACGGTAAAAACACGCTTCCACTTTCTCCGCGAATCCACACACGATGCTTGGGGAGCGAGAAAAAGTGATTTAAAATGCTCGCGTGTGTATGTACAGGGTGGCCTGAAAAGTGCCGTCCAAAAGGGAAATCTGCATAGCTCTTATCGATACTCATCCGAATCACCCCATGTATTTTCTACTATCTATTTTTCGTTTTTGAGAAACAAAACATTAGCTTTTTTTCGACTTTTCCTGTATCATGGGTTTTTATTTATGTTTTATTTTGCGTATGTATTTTCCAGTGAAGTTCGGGTGGTAGAATAAAATACTTACACCAGTCCAAATGAGAACCAATTGCTTTAAAAACATTCTAGCAAGGAACATCACTTGAGTGTCCACCTTCGATTTTGTTGAAACCCATATATGTGATAAAGCATTGAAAACTATTAGGCACGTATTTTTTTTTTCCATCGTCGGAAATATGATTTTAAGGGGGGAAATCATCCCTCAAAGAAGGAGTGCCGCCCCTTAATTCAAAATTTTTTTCAATACTTCTATAGTGGATTTTTCGTTGCTTTACATTGGAAGAATTTTGGTTTTTTGTTTCGTTCGGATCGGTGGACTGCTAGTGGGTGAAACTGCAAGATCACCCCGCGACACGCCTTTCTTCACGGGGTGGTTTCCCCTCTTAAAACGTGTCTAATAGTTTTCAATGCTTTATCAGGTATGTTTCAACGAAATCGAAGGCGCAGACTGAAGGGATGTTTGTCGTTAAACGTTTTTAAAAGCAATTGGGAGTCATTTGGACTAGTATAAGTATTTTTTTTTTCATCATCTTAACTTTAGTGACTGATCCTCTGAAACGTATTTTTTAACTTTCAATCAAAACCTAAGGCATTTACGACAGCATTCAGTTGGCCATTTATTTATTGTTTAAGAGTGTACTTCCTAACGGTAACACAAGTTAAGGCCTTAGTAACGGGTATAGAATCATGTGCGAATTTAACAATTTTTTTTTCGTATGAAAAAGTGATTCGCTCATAAAATTAATTACACATCTATTTAGTATGAATATCGAGCTGTTAGAAAATATATAGTTTTTTCGATGTACAAAATGGCCGACTATTCGAAACTTCTCGAAACAGCTTTTTTCCAATTGGCGTGACGAATAACTTCAAGAATTTTCACTCCATTTACTTCAAATTTAAAATTTATGTTCCTAATTGCATTTCGCAGAGAAGTACGTACGGAATTTCTGATTAATCGAAAACTTTTCATTTTATGAGCAGTTATATCGAAATTTTTCACTGAAAATTCATTTCTTAAGTTCAAATACCTAAAACTTTTGAATAAAACAATATTTTTTAAATTCCGTACGTACTTCTCTAGGTATTCTAATATAGATTAACAAGAATTTTCGTTTGTTGTTCTAGGTAAAAAATTGTGAATGCTAAATGTCACGCTGCGGAGCGCCTAAAAAAAAGATAACAAAAGAAAATATTAGTAGTCGTCCATTTTGTACATCGAAAAAAAAATATATATATTTTCTAACAGCTTGATATTCATACTAAATAAATGTGTAATTAATTTTATGAGTGAATCACTTTGTCATACGAAAAAAGTTGTTAAATTCGCACATGATTTTATACCCGTTACTGTGGCCTAAAGCCTTAAGGAAGTTGAGTCCCAATGAAACATGTTAATGTTAATTGTTCAATAAATAGCTTCTTAATCGTCATGAAATTTTTACACGGCCTCCTGAATACTTCATGTAAAAACATACCAAACTTTCAGAATTCTATCATCATTACTTCAACTTCCTTAGGGGTTGAAATGAAAAATGATGAGAAAATTCTGCAAATTTGGTATGCTTTTGTATGAAGTATTTAAATGCAGGTGAAGTTTACATCGTTGGTATGCAACGGAAGTTCTTTATATTTTTCCATTTCCTAATTATCATCATTCTACAAAACTTTTTCGCCAAATTTGGATAATACATTTCTAAACAAGCGATTGAAGAAAGTGTTGAGACATTTTCGTCCTTAAGGTATGCCGAAAAAAACTGAAGCACTCAAAAAAGAATCATTTTCGTTGCATTCCAACGATGCAAATTTCAGTCTCATAGTATTTAAGAGGTCGTGTTAAAATGTCACGACGATTAGGAAGCTCGTTATTAAAAAATTAACATATCGTTAAAAACAATTTTGAAAGGAAATTAAAAAAAATGTATCAATAAACTTCGCTTTGTTTCCGTTGCTTTCAGTATATTGCAAATATAACAAAATTGAGAGGTCAAAAAAAAACTTACTGCAAAGTTACATCAGTTTCCATAAGACAACATTTAATGTGTGAATGTTAATTGTTCAATAACGAACTTCCCAATTGTCGTAAAATTTTTACACGACCTCTGAAATACTTCATACAAAAACGTACGAAATTTTCAGAATTTTCTCATCATTTGCGATTTGATACTCAACATCCTTAAGAAGAATCGCGAGGAAAGCACATTAACAAAAGAGAAGAATAAAAAAGTATCTCTCCGGGAATTTTCTTCAGTGACGTAGAGTTTTCAGCCGGGGCGTCTCAGAATAAAGTAAACTTAGTTGGCGTTGAATATTGAAGAGCTTATTTCGGCCAGTCTTTGGCGAGCCCTCGACAGCTAGAAAAAAAAGATGCACAGGACAATTTTTCCGCCAAAACTTTTGCCAGGTATTGCCCGGGCTGACCTGGGCAACGATGGGGGCCATTCGGCGTGGACCGGAGAATGGACGAGGACCGCGACCGCAAGGGAAACGAGGGAACCGGCCTAGAGGTCCATGCCGTTCCAGCTTACTTCCGCCCGGCTCGCGTGAAACCAACCGGTATATAAGAGAATTAGCTGTCGCGTTGGAGGCGGCTGGACTTCACCCTGGCTAACTAGTTTCGAGTATGGTCCCGACAGCTTGGTGCAGTGAGTGGGTGTGTCTAAGCGTTGCGAGTGCCCATGTCACACGATCGGTGTGCGGAAGAGCCTCGTGCATATTCATGGCCGGGCACTCACCGGGTGGTTGCCTGTCCAAGAAATGCTCACGTCTGCTGCCTGACTTGATGTGGATAGGGAAACTCTTGTAGAAAATAAAGTCGAAAGATAACCGCTGGTAAAATAGCCTAGCGGTTTTGTTGATGGGCTTCTTTTTCGGGATTCGTTTGGACAATGAAGCGACCGAGGCTGGAGCTGGGAGAGATCTTCCCGAGCCACCGCTTTCATCGGTACACCAACCGCTAGCTATGATTTGGTCGAAGACGGTATCAGGGATCTTTTGCTAGAGGAAGACCCAGACTTCATCGCGGATAGCAACGGCGGATGCTGCAAATTGTAGAAGTAGTCATCCAGATCTAGACTTTTCGCACCTACTGACTTATGTACAATCTAGTGGCAACGAGAGACCTAGGGCGGGGTGAATTTTACGAGTACGCTGCTCAAGCAAGTCGAAAGGGGTGGGTAGCTAATTTGGCTTCTCCTAGGGACCCGTTGATATAAGTTTAGGCGAACTAGGGTAGTGAGGCGATAAGGGTAGCTCTACAAGGCTAGTAAGATCAGTTAGACTAGGTACAATCATGACTACCATCTGTCACTGATCTTCTCTCGAGACCTAATTTCTGAGGACCCATTGATAGAAGTATAGACTAGGGTAATGAGGCGGTAAGGGTAGCTGTACAAGGCTAGCAAGATCAGTTAGAGTGTCATCTTTCCTAGTGATCCATTGATACATGTAGAGGCAGGCCTGGGTATTAAGGTAATAAGGATGACAGTGCACGAATACACGGTACACTATTCAAAACTGACGGCAACCATGACTGCCTACTCCAACCCATTCCTCCCAGGCGCCCATTGATACAAGTCTAGCCAAACCAGAGTCGCGAGGCAGTAGGGGCAACAGGGGAAGGAATAATCCCATTACATTGTTCAAGACTGTCGACAACTATGACTACCTACTCCAACCCGTCTTTCCTAGGGACCGCCTCGTAGTGGTATAGGCAGACTGCAGCAGCAAGGGTACTGACCCTATCGTATAAAGCTGAGCAACTAAGTTTGCTTGAGAAGTGAAGAGTGATGTGCATAGCATGGCGGGCCAGCCCACACCGATCCTCGTTGTCTCACGTCTCTCGCGAATCGTTCGTTCCACTTCCCTGGCTCCGGGTAGCGAACACCGGATAACATATTTACCTCTTACTGAACGATAATGGGAAAAGGGGGTGAACTTCGGGACTCCGTATTTGTCTCTAACGCTTGTATTCGCTCATCTGTCTACCCCGGATTTGCAACCAGGACAGTCTTGGCTAAGCTAGTTTATCATTCACCAAATTGTTCATTCATAACATTCGTCTCAGGCTGGACCTACTTTCCTCCTTTGCCGTGTCCGTTGCTTTCGTTACTGACAAGTTTCGTTTCCATAGACCATGCATCAATGAAGCAGTTGCCTGACGCGCTTCTTCGGATATCAACCATTTTTTCTTGCGTAAGACCATCGCTAGGCGATTCCCATAACGTACTAAATACATCAACGCTCAAGATTTTGCCGAGCACCTTTTCGAGCGAGTCGATCGATCATGCGGGATCCATTCTTCAAGAGGAGACAATCGTTGAAGCTCGAGTGGTGCGCAGCAGTTTAAGCTGCGGAAGGAATTTCAATTGCCAAACGCACAAGTGATCACTTATAGCCCTCTTGTGGCTCATCCGTACTCCAACGTGATTTGTTTTGCTCTCAGCTCTACTCATCGCCGAGGGATCAAAACAAAAGGGAAAATTGGTCTGCGTCGTTGCGAATGACACATGTAAAAGAAAACATTGAGCCGGGCAACAATTGTCTCGAGTTTGGGATGACATAATCGCGTCTCGATTATCAAGGACTCTCGGATAAGGTTGCAACGACCACGTGTATGAAATTTAAGAAACAACTGAATAACACGAGCTCCATTCGACTATTTACATGCCGGTCGAATGAAAGCACTTTATTTTCTGCACGAGCACGAGTGGCCTATCATAAGGGTTTTACTTCGGTCGCGGGGAGTCTTTCGTATCGTGTTTGGTGTGTCCATGAATACTCCTCACTCGTCACCCCCGAGGCACGCTCCATACATCTCTTTTCTTTCACATCTCATCTTCTGCGCGTTCGCTTTTTATTTCCCTTTCACTCCGCTCCTCGTCCGCCGGAACTAATTTTAGCGCGAGACTTTCAGGAGCGCTCGGTTCTCCGTAACTGAACGAATTATCCGGAGTGAGTTTGCGCTACGGTAACATCGGCCGTACGTCATCCACGAAAAACACAGCTCATTTGGATAGACGAGGGTTTTTTTTTTTTGTTACTTCGATGAACCGGGATGGTAGCTGCAATCTTCGCCTCCAACGAAGCTTTCGCTATTGGATACCAAAGTTGCAGCGAGCCGATTGATCGGTCGTGCGTTTTCGCAGTGGCCTGAGCGGCCGATGGCTTTTTTCCCGTCCCTTCCGAATACCTTAGGCTCGAGCCGAAGCGAGAGGGTAAAAAAATATCCGGAACAAAGAAAACCAGACGATATTTCATCATGAATGAAGGGAGCAGGACAGGCGCATCAAACCGCGTCTCCTTATACTTCATTGGAAAATCCATCGACCAGCTCAACGCGCCCTTTCGGCTGTACAAGCCCCGATGGATAATTTCTCTCGGCTTGGATGAATTTATGATGTTCACGCTATCGCAACTCCCGCATCAGATCATACGAGCCGGAAAACGTAGGAGGTGCACACTCGATTGCCTCGCGTTATGTCTACGTCGAACTCTTCCCACGTTATCGTAAAAAATGAACCGGCAGATGGGGAAGGTTGGAAAGCGAAATCCTTTTTTATGATTGTTACATTACGCTGCCGTAGCACAGCACTGATGCCCATTGTGGCTATGGCGAACTATTGATCGCGCTCGACGTATATGTTTCTTTCATTCGTTTCGTATTTATGGGACGGGATAATCGAGTTTTGATCTTATGCCATTGTAGCGGTAGAATTTACCTTGGAAAACTTCAACTTGTGGGAAATGAAGCAATTGTGAAGCTCTGGTTTATCAAATGTACACGTGGGAAGACTAAAGGAGAGGCTCATAGTCATTTGTTCGTGCAATAATTTGAAGCATCAATGTTTTACTAATCTGTAGTTATTATTGTTATATACGTTGGGCTACAAACATTTATTACATAGTCATTTCGATTAAATTTAATAATTCGCAATGATAATGCTCAAATAGTACAGACGGGATGGAGGGGAGGGAAATTTAGTTTGATGGTTGATATTTTATTTAGGTGACTTCAAACAACCTGCGACAAAATTATTTGCGCAATCTTCATATGAAGCTTCCATGCAACCAAGTTAGTGATTACTTGGGTGTCCGTATCTCCTGAATTGGGTGAGCGACCGAAATAATTTTGATCGAAAGTTCTAATCAAATGCTAGTAGCAAGGATTTTTCAGATTTTTCAAATCAAAGATCAAAAACTCCGGATGGGACTATTGCCAGTCACTTTAAAGACTGACATTTCGCAAATGACGATTCAAAATAAAAAAAATTGTACGTGGAAACCAAATATCGGCAGTTCTGCGATAACCGTGGCGCCGCGATTTAATGATGGATTCTTGTGTATCTCGACGAGACAAATCGAAAGTGAAGAATACAATTTTTCGATATCGATATTAGGTTTCGAGATATCGAATTTTTTAATAGTTTTTTAAAAACTAGTATAGTAAATCTATCGAATTAAACACACACACGCAAACGCAAACGTGTATGTTCCAAATATTCATTCATCTAAACATATATATCTCAGCCACATATATCGCAGATATTCATTCGATCAAACACTATATTTTTGTCTCAGGATCGGCTCCGGCCCTCCAAACCCCCGCTTGACTCTACTGGGGGGTTTCACCGCCCAGACCCCCCCCCCCCCCCCACCCATTCATCACACCACAGAAATACGTTCCAATAAGTACAATTTTTTTTTTCAAATTTTCATTCGATATCTCGAAAACTAATATCGATATCGAAAAATTGTATTCTTTACTTTCGATTTGTCTCGTCGAGATACACAAGAATCCGTCATTAGATCGCCGCGTTACGGTTATCGTAGAATCCCCCAAATATCGATTTGTAAAACCGGTCTTATGCCACCCCACTTGTTGGGGAGCGCGATTAAAAAATTCGCCTCGATTTTACATGTAGGTCAGAAATTGTACAGTTTTAATTTCAAGTGTTTGCGTCACATTAATTGAGATCGACCTCTGAACCTACTTGCATAATTTTATGCAAACAGGTTTAAAACTTTAGAAACTGTGAGCCTGTGACGGACGGGGACATGACAAAGTTATAGGGATTTCTTGCTTCACTACGGAACCCTAAAAAGCAGCCAAATGCGTTCTGAACCGCGTGTTGTCTACTTCCGTAGCTTGTCACATACGCACATAATTGCAATCTTGAACTGCACTTTCACTAGTTTCAAAAAGTTTGCCACTTATGTTGATTAGCAGTGTACCGAAGAACTAGCAGATGCAAAATATGTCAAATAGAGGCAAAATTATTTTTTCGTCTCCGAAAAAAGGTTACGAATCAACCGCAATAATTTCACTTCCAAGTACGTACAACCAGCGTTCTTCACAAAATATTTCACATGTTTGAATTAAAGGGTTGGAAGAATAAAGGGGGAGATACTCTGCGGTGAGTGACCGACGGGCCAACGGGCACGACGTAATTACAAGGATTCCTAGTAGCCACGAAACCCTAAAAAGCTATCGCGATTGGATGAACCGTCCACAAAGAGGCGGCAGTGGATCCACGGGAGGTCTCGCCGTCCGACGAGTATAAGGCCGCACCGGGTTCTTTCGCGCGAAAAAGAGAACCTATCGGGTCATAAAGTAAGTCATGGCGAAAAGCTCGAAGCGCCGGGAAAGTTTTAGCTTAAGTGGATTTCCGACGATCGTCTAGGGTGTGCAACCGAGACTCGCGTCCTGCGAGCATTTTGGGGCGCGTGTACGCGATGACCCGCCACAAGATGATACCCACTGGCACTATGAGAGCACCTACGTTATTAAGCTATTGACCTCGCAAGACTCTCGTCGATCGATATAAAGGAATATCCGGATGTATACTTTGTTATATACATACGTGCATATACGTATCCCATTTATTACGTATACATACTCGAAGTTACCAAAGCACCGAATGCATTAGGCCGCGCTTGCAAGCTCAGCTAGCATGTTCCCCCTGCTCCGTACTCAGGCTTGCGGTTAAGGTAGTACGCCCACAGAAGGGTTGAATTAAGAAATGGTTCAAATTTGACATATATGTTATTTAAGGAAACTTTCCAGTGCGACAGCCCGAAAAATCGCTGTTTTTCGCGATTTTTTTTTTTAAAGAAAAAATAATCTAATCGGTCTGGTTTTTTTTTTGTATATTAATTGGGTATTGAAGAATACAAAACAATTTTTTAAAGATCGATTTATTTATTAATTAATATCTATAAAAATGATGAAACAATTGTTGCAGAAAATGCACTTGGATGTGGTGTCCACGTTGGGGGTCACAATTTTGATCTGAAACAAAAAACACAAAAAGATTATTGATCGGTATATAATTGGCTTTCGTGCTATGGAGGCTTTTTTTTTTTTTTGCAAAAATGGCGCCGGTTTGAACAAAAAGTATCGATTTTAGCATTTTTTTTGGCAGTTTTTTTTACAAAAAAATAGGAAGATGTCAAAAAAAAAAAAGCTTCCATAGCACGATAAACGATGACGTTAAGAATATTGTGTAAAAAATTCAACTCGATAGCTTTAAAACTCTGCCCTCCAAGTTGGACACCGTTTTGAAAAATGCTGTTTCGAGAAAAACGCGTTCAAAGTTTCGCTGTAGCTGTAGCGCTCCGTTGCCTTCTTCCAAGAAATGCTGTACAGTAACCGAAATAATCTGAATTTCGGCATGAAAATTTCAGGGAATATTCGGAAGAGTGCATACTATTCGATAAAGCAAAAAAAAAAAATCGATTTTTTGAAAATTTCACACTGGAAAGCTCCCTTAATACATTATCCAAACATCTGTGCAATTTGAATAAGTTTGACCACCCCAAACCTGAGATATTTACACTTAAAGTTGGCTTGGTTTACACGTAACAAATTCGTTATGATGGGCAAACAGAGCATCATTAATTCTACCGTCAAAACTAAAATTAAGAAATTGATAAAAAAACGAGGATAAGCTAGTGTAAGATATCACGAATAATGTGAAAAAAAATGAGAATGATTCACCATCTATTTTCCAAGATATAACCATGAGAAGCCCTCACAATTTTGGTCGCATAGCATATATCCTGCTCGGCCTGCAAGCGAACGAGTGTATTGGGGCAAAGCTTGGCCAGTCCCGGCAAAAAGTTTACTGACAATGGTAGATCAAAAACACAATATAAAATATATTTTACGGCAATAAATGATATCCATCGTATTATCTACTGGTACCGAGTCAATATTGCGTCGTTTTTAATTTTATTTATTACTAATTAGACCAGTTATCAATCTTTCAAACATGAACATGGTATGTGAACGTTTGGTTGAAATTTTCGCAGAGGAACTACCTTAAAGTTGTGCATGCTCAGTTTCCCCTTCATGTAACCAAAGCGTAGCACGGATAGCAAATTCTTCACCAACTTTATTGGAGCGGCGTTCCGGTACCGGACCGTTGATTCATGAAAATGGAAAAATGTCTCGCTGATCTTCCAACATGGCCGAAGTGGTGGTTCCGGCGTTTGTCAGTTTATGGCTACATAGAACCTAAAGCCAGGTAGAAGAGGTTTTACCTATTTCAAGATCTAAAATCCATTCCTGTAAACCGATGGCTCAACTTCATCAGTGATGAAGAGCAGGTGGCGGTTAGCTTGACATATTGCTACAACGAGGTGATTGCCGCCAGCTCTTTATCCACTATGGATTGCTGTAGCGTTCCACCAGTTTACACAAAGTCTAGAGCAGTGTTTTTTCACGTCTCAAACCTTCCTTCAGCGACAACCTATCGAACATCGAACACCGCATCGAAATACGTCTAGTGGTTCTCACCACAAGTCTCAAAGAATGAACAGTCACCTACCCGCTGCGTTGTTCCACACCGTGTCTAGGTTTTAGGGATGTGTCTCATAAGTGGGGGAGGCACAACAAGGCGACTATGACGTGGATCCAGTGGGCTCGTGGGCCACATCGGAATCAAGCTTTGCATTGGTGAGTTTGTACGTGTGGAGTGCACGCTCGGTACGTTGGAACTGAAAGTGTTGAGAGGGTTTGGGGTTTGGGAGGGGCAGGTCAGGCTGGAATTGCTTCTGATGGCGTTGGTGCTTGTGCCGCTGGAGTACCAGCTCGATATTACCTGGCTCTAAGGACGCGCCCATTTCCACTTCGTTTTACGACGTCACAAACGGTTTTCCTCAAGAATTACCGCGAATCTTTCCTCTCCACGGCCTCCTTCAACCCAGTCAATGAAGAACCCACGAAGACGATTATTCTTTCTAGGCGTTAAAGTTCTCGCGCGCTCAAGAATGCCAGCATTTGCATTCATACCAGCACCTTCTTCCACTTTTATCCACCAAGCTTCGAGTATCTATATACGTCATTCTTCCTGTGAGCTTTAACCTCTTCGACTGGGTAACTTCAGCTTCTCGACAGAACGTTCCTTCCGAGTTTATCCACCGAACGTGTCTTCTTCGGATTACCTATGTATATAACACGTAAATGGCGCATCAGAGCCATTCGGTCGAGTCTAACAAAAGAAGCGGCGAATAATAATGCTCGGAAAGGAGAAGGGATAAAAAGAAGCGGGCCTCTGTTATATATACAAGTACGCAAAGCCACTGCATACTGCATTCTCTTCCTCTCTCCGTCTGGCTTCAGGTGCGCGCAGCAGCTCGGTATGCATACCGGTGACGTCAAATGGATTATTAGCTCACTGAAAATTCTTCCCCGTATTTCAGATTACCGTCGAAATACCGGCCGTGTACCCAAATTAATTAGGGCAAGGTTGGCTGCAGTAGCAATGTCATAGTTGCGATTGTCCCTAACTTTTAATGATCGCCGTTAACTTCACGATGGCCTTAACGTTTCTAATTTATTCTTCGGCGTCGCGATCCGTACATGCTGCTTTAATCGCGCGCACGTCAAATCCTCCGAGTCCATATGCCACGACATCTGCGAATATGCTAAAGTTCACGACGAGAGGTCATACTTTGTAGGGTTATATATAGACCGCTTGGCGTAAAATTCCGACGGTTGTTCTGTATTCGGTGCATTCAATGTTCCTGAAGGAAACACCCGCGGTGACGAAAGATTCGAGTGCCTAATTGACGCGCATAAAAAAAACCACGAGCTCTCGACAAAGATGAGCTTTCTCAGCCCATCGGATCAAAATGGACCAAGCCTGCTTTGGGGATGGGGAGAGGGGTCAAGCGTTCGAGCAGAGAATGCCAAAGGATCCTGTTTTTCTTCTGACCTAGTCTACAGATGTTCAAGCGAGATTCACCCTTGAAGTGTTCGTTAGTTCTGCCATATCGTTCTGCACGAAAAAAATTCTACCTAGAGAATTGGACGCAGTTGGTCATGACAAATCGTGAATGTAGCCGTATTCGATATCTCTCGCAAACATGACAATTGTGCTCATTGACGTTAAGATTCCCCGGGATACTACACCACTTGCCATGAGGGACTGCGCTGAATTTTCTAGAGCCTAATATCTCTTTATGTCCGAAAACTGTGGTGGAACTTCGAAGTTGAGGCGTCAGACTCTCATTGAGTAGCGACCGGTGCACATACCCCAGTTCCTGAAACAAGGAAGTGGCCTAAATTCACCGCCAATGGTCCAAGTTACCATCTACTCTTGTACCGCAATTTACACCTAGATGTATACAGGTAACTCGCCGGCATGCTAATAATACAATGGTGTATAAAGCGTTAACTAAGCTCGCGTTTTACGTAGAGCCCCACTTTTGGGTGAACGCCCGTTGGACAGCTATCGTGCTGAATCGACGTTGTTCGTGGAGTTGCATGCCGCAAAAGCTCACTCGTGTTGTGGAGCACCCGGTTGCCCACAAACGCCTAGCTCTTCGGCTCGTAGCTGGTCCCGAGCTAAACGACAAGCAGTGTTGTGGCCCTCCCCTCCCTATACCGTTCTTTCCTATTTCTCGCGCCCCGTGGCTTAAACCAGAACAATCTAGCGATAAGAATGAAGATGAAAAAACGGATAATGAAGCGGCTCTACAGCATTGGGATATCAGAGGGAAAATAAATGTTGCCGTTGGCACAGGCTCACGGTTATGTACGTGCCACGATAATTTTTTCCTCGCCTAGCCTACACCCGCAGCTTTACCCATAAATTACTGAGATACCTGATTTTCGGTGAACCCTTCGAGAATACGAACGCGGAAACCACCGAACGCTTTTTTCATGCACGCAACGATGAATCGTTGCTTCGCGAAGATCCTGACAAGAAATTATCGCCTGCTCGATCTTATTGATGTTCAGTACTTGGAAATTGATGTTCAAGTACTTGGAAAAACGGACGTTAGTCGGTGAAGAGCCCCGAGGGTGTAAACAATATTCCACTTTGCTATCTTATTTCGACGCATTCCAGCATCCAGTGAAAATAATTATAATTAATTGTGTAAGATGAATCGGAGACACATTTATTTCATTAAAAGTAGATTTTGATTTGGTAGGAACCGATCCATGTTCGAGATTGGAATAATTACGACTTCAATATTAGTAGGATGTAGCAATTGTGGGAATTTTGGTCCCCAGGGAGGTTGAAGATTTTTTATGTTTGGGCTTTCAGATTCTGGATGACTAATTAGTGTTTTGGGTGGTTTGTCAGATCCTCACCCGTGGAATGGTACCCGTACTCTTCATTGTCCACATAGGGTAGCTCTTTGATTTGCAGTTATTTTGTGGGTGTAGTTACCTGCAGTGTCCTTAGGAAATATAGTCACTATTGCGGTGGTGTTGGTGCATGGAAATATTTCGGGTCATGCTAACGTATGAGTTCTGGGTGGCTAGGTAGATTTGGGTCCTGAATGGCTAGTTAAGTCGTACGATGCAACTTTAGCTGTGTAACGGCTTGGCATAAATATAAAAATATTCAATAGGATACTGCACGTTATACTTATTTTGAACACATGAGATTTTCGCTGTTTACGCAAAAATGGACAACGTATCCGTGTACATCAAATTTTCGCGGCGCACAGGCCGATCGTGTCCGAACTCCACTGTACACGTTGCTCAGCTGAACACAAGTTCACCTTTCGCATAGCTAACAAGGTCCTGACCAACGCTGAAAAAAATTCGGTTCTAGCGCGTCGTTGACACGACGACAGATTCAAGTTCCTGGGGTCAAGTTGACGACTGATTTATTGACAACACCGCCTACGCTTCCTAGTGGAAATTGACTAGGGTACAGATTGATCGTTAACATAGTTTCTCATATTGACCAGTCGGCATAACGATGTCCGTTGCCCGAATGGAGGTGGATTACGATTATTTCCCATGAGGTACACCGCAGCAAGAAAATCGGCTAGTGCCTGGGCAAATTGGAGAACGGAGAATACTCAATGGCACGAGAATCTCATTCCCCTCCAGAGTTCTTTCCACACCTGACTTCCGCATCGGAACATTTCCTACCCTGATTTAGTAGTAATTCACGAATGGGCGTCGCGAAGAGAGAAATTACGACCTAGGGTATTAATGATTCTTACGAATTGTTCCGTCGAGGCTACGCCTTATTCAGCCGCTGGCGTTTTTCAATCTCGTATACTTTGAGCAGTTGCGAGCAGTGCACTAAAGGGATCGAAACGGCTGCACTCCCCTTCCCTCTGCGATATCCTCGATCCATTTCTTTCGGTGTTTATGTCGTAACGAAATTCCCGAAGAAATGAGATTCAACCTCGAGTTCTCCGTCTATCTCTCTCTCTCTCTCTCTCTCTCTCTCTCTCTCTCTCTCTCTCTCTCTCTCTCTCTCTCTCTCTCTCTCTCCTCTCTCTCTCTCCCCCCCCTGTCTTATCAGTTCGTCTCCAAAGCTGTTTAGAAGACCAGCAAAGTTACGGATTGGCGCCTCCTTCTCATCCCTGCACACCACAGCTCTGCAGTCAACTACAACGATTCAAACTTCTGCTCCGTGTTCTTTTTTTTTTTCGACGTTTTGCCGTCTCAATTTGCTTTGCCGAGGGAAGTCGAGCGCAGCTCCCATTTCTAATTTCATAGTCGTTTTATCGCGCTCGATCTGCGGAAGTGTTCTCAAACGCCGTGTGGACGTTTATGTAAGCCTCGAATATAACTTCTGGATTGAGCAAGCTTTTCGCAAAGAGCAACATGTCCGAAGCGTCCACGCATGGAGACGTTATGTTTGCAGGTGAAAGCGGCGTATCTTGTGCAAAAAAAAATTGCATGAATCGTGTTGAGCGAGCTGTGCAACTATCCTAATTCCATCGCCCTCGAAGTCTCAAGTAGACTGGTCGACTATCGAAGGGATAAAAGAGAATGGGTTTGGGGGCAGAGAAACGATAATAAAAAACCTGACATGGGAGAACTTGTGATAGGGTAATGTCGATCGTGTAGATATACCAAAGGGTTTTCGAAGCTCCAAAAGTGATTAGATTCTGCCCGTTCTATGTCTCTTCCCCGTTCCATCTTCGCGCAAAGACACATAAAACTTTTATTCGTGTTTTCGGGCTTGAACGAGTTGTTTACGATCGAGGAGAAAAATAGCAAAAGCCTTGTTATCGGGATCTATGAATGATACAAAATGGAAATGGAGCAGATGCACTGGGTAAAAAACAAACTATTTATTCAACGACCGAATCTTCGGTCCGGTAGACGTAATCAAAATTTTGCTTATTCACCTGTTCAAGAACATAGTCATCCCAGACCATTTTATATTATCGGAGAGACAATATTAAGGGAGAACCGCCTCTTTATTTTTCACTCTCTACCTCACATTTGAAAGGGGTGCATTTAAATTGAATGAAACTGGTAACTCTTTGAAGGGAGGATAAAATTAAGGTTTCCGCATTTTCGCATTCTTGCTGGATAGCAAGGTTAAGGGGTAAGATGCAGTCAGAGGCGTGAAAAAACGAGCATTTTCAATCTTTTTTTTATTATAGTAATCAAGTTTGTTTTACGAATGTGGTTCCACAGACTTTTTATGTAATATTCCAACTTGTCTTGTACAAATTTTCAAAGAAAAATATTGATTATTTATCAAAAATATCGCCATCTTTGCCGCATCGCCTTCGGCATGTAGTGCTTTGCGGTGATCATAAAATTTTACTGGATCATATGAAATTTAAAAAAAAACCAAAAAAAATCATTAGTTTAATAATAAATCTAGTCCTAAATCGAAGCTTTTTTTATAATTAAGAAAATGGCGGCTTCCGACAGATAACTTTCGAATTTCGACCAAAAATCGCTCGTTTATTGTTTAAAAAAATAGAAATTTTCATCAATAATGAAAACCCTTCGATCAAGGACTAGTTTTTAATGCTATCAATAAGCACACCAAATTTCATCAAAATCCATCGAGTGGTTTTGTAATTATAGTGGTCACCGACTTGAAAAACATAGTTTCGGGAAAAACGCGTTTAAAGTTTTTCGATCTGGATACGGTATTATATGTTCGTAAAATTTTGAGCTCAATGGATGAAGCTACACTTTTTTAAATGTATTTTAATAAAATAAAATGTATTTTTTTTTTATATTAAAAGTTTTTCGGGATGAATTATTATTTTCAAACATTTTGGGCAATTTTAAAACGAAAGTATTCTTTATAAAATGTTGCTAAAGTTCATAGTTTTTTAGTAATACATTTTTGAAAATTTCTGAGAGTTTTCCAATTTTACACTTGATTTATGTATAGAAATACTAATCAAAACATTACTTACAGCGAATCAATCTTGGAAAAAGCTTTACGAAAAAGTTGAGCAAGTAAAACTCGATACTACTACTTACATCGAATCATCAATTCCTGGCACATACAATAGAGCTTCTGCCGATGTGGAAGCTTCCAAAATATCAATTTGTTGTTGCCCTCGAAGCATTCTACCTTCCCGGGAATTATCGTTTGCGCGTTTGTCAGCCACGTCTATACGTTGAGAATCGATTCTTTCTGTGTACCGGTGAGAATTGGATCCACAATTAATGCCAAGTGTATTCATGATGAGTAACAATGTGTGTGTACCTTGACTGAACACACAAGCAGCAACATATGTAGCAAGTTCTACAATAGTACTGCTACTACACATTGTTTTTGGGCTTATTTTCCAAATTAGCTGGTTGAAGCTTTCGTTATTGTTTTGATTGACTCCACCGATAGACCTAGAGAGTAAATTATCATTACTCATTCTTCATAAATTGGTTTTATGGCACCCATAACAATAGGAGGTAAAGGGCGATAAACCGGTTGCTTGCAGCTGCCGTCCGCTACCTGCCATGGGGACCCGACGTCCCTTCACTAATTGTGGAATATCCCGGTAACTATTCATCGGATTGACTTGAAATTTTCAGGGAATATTTTCGAAACATCATACTTCAAGAAAATGTTTTAAAAAAATCGATTTTTTTTAAATTCTGACTGCATCTCACCCCTTAAGGGGAAAAGCCGCATTCCATATATTGTCGTAGATTTTCAATGGAAATAAAGGATTTTGGAGGCAATAAATGGTGAATTCGTATTCAGAGGGTGAAAATATATCGACATGGACTTATAAAAAAATCTTTAATCCAAATTTTATTGCTTCTTGGTCAATAATTGGTTGCTGAATTACTCGTTATTTGTTTCTCCTGCAATTTAAAACTACTCTGCGCTCATTCTTTACGTTATCGTATCCTTTTTTAAATGCCGTTTGATTCGCCGAGCTCTAACTATTTTTCGATTTTTGGCGGAACTTCAAATTTGAACCACCGATTTTTGCCTATTTTCCATGCAAATATACCCTTGAAGAACGGCGTTTTTTCGGCCGCTCTTCAAGTCCACTTTCCGGAAAAACTATTTGAGATGTCGGGATCGATCCAACGACATTCTCCAAATCTACCAAAATCCTTTACAAAAGCCAGCCCCTCCCCCTTTGAATTTCTCACTCAAATAGAACCGACGCTACAGCTGTCGGAAATTTTGCTATTTTGGGGATTCAGGAAAAGTGGCCAAAAGCATCAAAAATTTTTTTCGACTTCTACACCTTCCAAGGGTCAATCCGATAGAAATTTTTCCCCCGATTACAATTATCACCGAGTTTTTTTGAAGGTTCAAAATTACCCCAACCAAACGCGAAAAACCTGTTTCCATACACTTTCGAAGAGTCTTAAGGCAGGATTCTACTTTGAAACTTTAAAAGGCTAAATTGGATGAAAACACCCACCTGGAACACGTCGAAGGCATATTATATGGCCCATGCATCGCTGATTGAGGGTAAGATAATTTTTTCTACGATTTATCACTCACCAAAACTTTAAACGCGTTTTTCTCGAAACGACATTTTCAAGTACCGTGGTCGTGATAACTCAAAAAGTACTGAACCGATCCTTATGAAATTTGGAACACATATTCTATATGTGTGTACCAACCGACCTAACTACAATCAACTTAAAATTTTGATTAGAACTATTTTTTTATTGCAAAAAAAGACCCAAAAAAACGCATTTTTTTTCGTATTTTAGCCGCCATTTTGTTAATTTTGCACGTATATAAAATATTCTAGTTAGGTCGGTTCCTGAAGACATACTGAACATGAAACTATTTGATTTTTTTGTTTCAGACCATCCGTCGGGAAGATTTCACGACCACGGCAACGGTACCTGCTTTTGGAGGCGTTGGCTTTAAACCTATTTTACGTGTACAAAAAATGAATAAAATACATAAAAAAAATTTTTTTTATGTACTTAAAGAGTGTATTTATTGAACAGTTTAAACACCATATCGATATCTTTAATAGTATTCTCAGAAAAAATTCACGAAAATAGCGTTTTTTTTCAGGGTTTCAAAGTAGAATCCTGCCTTAATAGAAATTGAGGGTTTCGGAAACAACGTACGAAGCTACACCCGAACGGAAGTGGGGGAAACCAACAAAGCCGACTACGCGATCGTCCTCAGTGGCAAACGTTTCAAGCATATTTATCAATGGGCTAGTGGGTGGCGTCGAATAAGTTACGTGAGCGGAATTACCGTCGTGTTTCATTCGTGTTCGATGTATACAGGTCGTAGCCTCCATTTTTCTCCTTTTCAAGCTGCGAATGAACGGAAGCACTGAAAAGCCTCGTCCCGTAGTTTTCCCTTCGTGGCTTTTACTCCTGTACACGAGGTTATCGATGCACGTGGAAAATTTAAAGCATGTTTGCGGGTGTGGGCAGAAGTGAGAGCTTTCTCCAAGGGCTGTGTAATGGAGTCGCGAGGCCAGCAATGGAGAATGCCACGTGTATTTGCGACACACCAAACTGGGATTAGGTAAACCAGGATTACATGTGATAGAGGGCTGGGGGGAGGAGGAGGAGGAGAGCGAGAGAGGGTCTCGGATTTCTATGCCCGAGACGGTATCATTTCCGAATTGAAAAATAGCCGGGGTTGCATAACGATCTAGGTGTAGACATCGTGCATATATCTCTCGGCGATTCGTGCAAACGGATTTAAATTGAAACCCAAGCCAACGACAATACACGTTCCGTGAGGCACCTAAGTAGGTATATACGTTCCCATTTGACGAGACGATAAAAGAAGTAAAGCGAGCGAGCTATGGCTTGCTCTTTATTGCTCTTATTTTCACTCATCCGGATTATGGTCACGGATAACCACCTCACCCTTGGTTCTTATTAACGTTGCCTTGTAGCTTTCCTTTCCGGATGTTTGCAAGCTTCTTCTTATCATTTCAATAACTATTCCTTGACACGAGGGTGCAGTGGCATCGTTGGTTGAGCTCCGGACTGATGGACCATTCGATTCCCAAACACAAATCAACGAACATCTTAAAAATTGGATTCCCCCAAAAGCCCAATAAGACAAGGCACATTATGTTCATAATTGTCAATGTCGTGCGGTCGATACTTGGGTACTAGGCACATTTCTATTCCATTTCTCATGAGCCGGATTAACTGAACTCGAATGTCGTTCAGTAGGATTTTGAATTGTCTATGCACCCCACTCGGTAGGGTGTGCGATGTAATTTCTTCGTCAGTATATCATATGTATGAAGAGGTGTGAAAAATATGAAAAGAATCATTGTAAATTGATCGCTAGGCATAGCGTTGGATCTATTTAAGAGGGAATGATACCTTATCGCGGTCGGTATGGTAGAACGGTTATAGATTCCCACGAATCTCTGAAACGGCTCTTCAGATCCCGTCGAACCTTCGCCAAACGACGTCAAATAGATAGACGAATGGCTCTCTTCTTCTCAAATTTTCTGATTTTGAGAAAAAGAATGTAGATTGGCTTATGATAACCCAATCTACATTTTTTTTCTCAAATTCGGAAAATTTGAGGAGCAGACAGCCGTTCGTCTATCTATTTGACGTCGTTTGGCAAAGTTTCGACGGGATCTGAAGAGCCGTTTCCGAGATTCCTGGGAATCTATAAACGTTCTACCATACCGACCGCGATAAGGTATCATTCCCTCTTAACACGTCAGCCTGCCCGAGGGGAGTTAGACAGTAGACAGCCAGTTACGAAACTGTGATGAAATTGCCAGTGTCCTTAGTGACATCGAGACCCTAAAAACCTCATTTTCTACCCTCAATTGGCCAATTTCAAGTTTTTCACCACATTATTTACCGTTGACTGAACCTCGGTTACCATGCGCGACTTTTCTTCTCTGCGGTTTCGACAACTCCTACCACGGACAGTGAAAGGGGGCCGCGAGTCCGGTGACCTCGTGCACGAGGGATGGTCATACGACATTATATTCTCGGGAGATTTGGTGAATGCACTAGTCATGTGCTCGTTGAGAAAATCCCCGTCGTATATTCCCGTAGTCGTAGCTTTCATTTCTAACCGGAATTACCCGCGCCCTACAGTCCGATCGTCATTTCGCGAAGAGCACAGAACCGGTCCGAGCGTTACCCCCACTCCAGCCAGCCATTGGAGTGGGAGCGCGTGCACCAACCGTGCGCGCCGGCGCTGCGAGCCGGCCAATGAGAACACCCGCTCGCTCTAGGGGCGGGCCACGCGCTCCACGCGGATGTACCGGTGGGGGTTCTAATCTCAGGGCATTTTCTAGCGCGCGGAATCGAGAACGGAGTGTAGGTAGGCAAACGCGCCTCGAGCGTAGCCACGAAAACGTACGGGATAAACGATACACGTCCCACTTTTTCACAGTAGCTGCACCAACGGTATTCTCATGAATAGAAACGCGTTCTACGAGCCGACGAAGGTATTGTGCGAAATCGGGCTTTCCGACTATCGCGGGTCCACCTCCGCATACCCGCGTGAATAGCTCCTCGGAGAAGAACGTACACTCGTTGCGGTGGAGCGGCCAGGGGGGGAGGGGCGGAAGCATAGGGATTTATACGAAATGCTGAATTCTCGCAGTTTTGATACGCTTCTGTTAGCATTTAACATTTAATTGTTCTTTACATCACTTCGGGTTTATGAGGTCGAAATTTGCATCGTTGGAATGCAATGAAAATTAATATTTGTGAACTCCTTTCATTTCTTTTGGCACTCTACCTACAAAAATCCCTCTACCATATTTTAAGGTACTTATTCAGACCTCCGTAAAGCTAACATGGCAAAAAATATTAGATGCCTTGCTAGCTTGATGATAAGCCAGCGGAGCACTTTTGCTAATCACGCGCTACCCGATAACACAAAAAATGTTATTGCAGCACAAAATTAGCACTTGAAGGGCACAAAATTTTGGTACAAAGAAAAATTCATTTTTGGGACTTTGCTCTGCTAGCTTTATGGAGGTCTCGTTCAGCGATTTACAATGTAAGTCTATAAGAAAGATGATCTTCTAAAATAATAAAAATAAAGCGAATAAAATATTTAAAAAAGGGCTTCGGTGCGTTCCAACGATGCAAACTTCTACACCGTAGGTATAGATAATTCTATGGCGTAATGGACGCTTTACTGAGACGGACACGACGGAATCGACGAGATTGCAGTTTGCATCGTCGAAATGTAATGAAAATCACTCTGTTTTTTTTTAATTGCCCCAATTTTCATTACGCAGACTTAAGGATGTTGAGTCCCAAATCGCAAATGATGATAAAATTCTGAAAATTTGGTATGTTTTTGTATGAAGTATTTCAGAGGTTGTGTAAAAATTTCACGACACTTAGGAAGCTCGTTATTGAACAATTAACGTTCACAAATTAAATGTTGTTTTATGGAAACTGATGTAACTTTGCAATAAGTTTTTTTTTCGACCTCTCAATTTTATAATATCTACAATATACTGAAAGCAACGGAAACAAAACGAAGTTTATTGATAAATTTTTTTTTATTTCTTTTAAAAATTGGTTTTAACAAAATGTTAGTTTTTTAATAACGAGCTTCCTAATCGTCGTGAAATTTTAACACGACCTCTTAAATACTTCATACAAAAACATACCAAATTTTCAGAATTTTCTTATCATTTTTTATTTCAACCCTTAAGGAGGTTGAAGTAATGATGATAGAATTATAAAAATTTGGTATGTTTTTGCATGAAGTATTCAGGAGGTCGTGTAAAAATTTCATGACGATTAACAAGCTATTTATTGAACAATTAACATTAACATGTTTCATAGGGACTCAACATCCTTAAGGTTGGAAATCACTGTAACCGTTTTTTAGATTCCTCATTCTATAGATCGAAAATATAATCCTGCAAAACGTGATTCTGAATAATAATAAAAATTGAGAAACGAAAACATAAGAAAGAATCTTCGTTGCATTTCAACCCCGTCGAGATTGTTCCCAGCAGATACGAAAAAATGATCGAACATCCGGTTGCTTATTCCGGAGAAAGAAAAAAGTCGTTCTACTCGTCGGTAAATTCCGTCGCTCCCCTTCTTCCTCCGCTCGCTATTCTCTCTTTGCCCTGTCGTAGGTTCGGTGTTATTACAGTTTTCATACAGTAGTGAGGCGAGGCGACGTTTTGTCGCGTCTCGTGGCTCGGAACGACGGCGACGCCGTAAGAGCTTCGACGTAATGTAGTGGCTTTGGCGTCGAGACGCGGGCGTACATTCGCGTTTCATCTCGATGTAGACACATCCAGGGTATTCGCCCACAACGCAACGGGACGACGAAGAAAGCGCGCCGGCACACACCTTGCTCGGGGAAATCGATTCCCTTTGCAATTCCTCGGACCGCGGAGTAATTACTTAACGAGAGCGCCGAATGGGAAAGAAAAGAAAAAGGGACAGAATGGAAGAAAGAGTTCAAGGGACTGTGAAAAAAAAATGCGGAAACGTTGAGGAAAGAGAAAAGAAGGTAAAGGATGTGCAAGGAAAAAAGGGCTGAGTATTATTCCGTTCCTTTTAAGGCAGGATTCTACTTTGAAACCATGAAAAAAACGCTATTTTCGTGAATTTTTTCTGAGAATACTATTAAAGATATCGCTATGGGGTTTAAACTGTTCAATAAATACACTCTTTAAGTACATAAAAAAAAAAATTTTAATGTATTTTATTCATTTTTTGTACACGTCAAATATGTTTAAAGCCAACGCCTCGAAAAGCAGGTACCGTTGCCGTGGTCGTGAAATCTTCCCGACGGATGGTCCGAAACAAAAAAATCAAATAGTTTCATGTTCAGCATGTCTTCAGGAACCGACCTAACTAGAATATTTTATATACGCGCAAAATTAACAAAATGGCGGCTAAAAGACGAAAAAAAAATGCGTTTTTTTTGGTCTTTTTTTGCAATAAAAAAATAGTTCTAATCAAAATTTTAAGTTGATTGTAGTTAGGTCGGTTGGTACACACATATAGAATATGTGTTCCAAATTTCATAAGGATCGGTTCAGTACTTTTTGAGTTATCACGACCACGGTACTTGAAAATGTCGTTTCGAGAAAAACGCGTTTAAAGTTTTGGTGAGTGATAAATCGTAGAAAAAATTATCTTACCCTCAATTAGCGATGCCTGGGCCATATAATATGCCTTCGACATGTTCCAGGTGGGTGTTTTCTTCCAATTTAGCCTTTTCAAAGTTTCAAAGTAGAATTCTGCCTTAAAGTTACGGAAAGTATACAAGCCTCGGGAGGACCTTCTCTTCGAGAATTTCCGGAGAATTTTCGAGAAGATGACGCGAAATCTTCGTATTCCGAGTTCACCGAAACTCGACGTGATCCGAATGCTGAACCGGCGAGTTTCGTAAATTAAGGACGTTGAGTCCCTATGAAACATGTTAATGTTAATTGTTCAATAAATAGCTTCTCAATCGTCATGAAATTTTTACACGACCTCCTGAATACTTCATGTAAAAACATACCAAATTTTCAGAATTCCATCATCATTACTTCAACCTCCTTAAGGGTTGAAATAAAAAATGATAATAAAATTCGGAAAATTTGGTATGTTTTTGTATGAAGTATTTAAGAGATCGTGTTAAAATTTCACGACGATTAGGAAGCTCGTTATGAAAAAATTAACATTTTGTTAAGAACAATTTTTAAAAGAAATAAAAAAAAATTTATCAATAAACTTCGTTTTGTTTCCGTTGCTTTCAGTATATTGTAGATATTATAAAATTGACAGGTAAAAAAAAAAACTTATCGCAAAGTTACATCAGTTTCCATAAAACAACATTTTATTTGTGAATGTTAAGTGTTCAATAACGAGCTTCCTAATGTCGTGAAATTTTTACACGACCTCTGAAATACTTCATACAAAAACATACCAAATTTTCAGAATTTTATCATCATTTGCAATTTGGGACTCAACATCCTTAATTCTGTACCCTCTGGAAGATTCGAAACGTTACGCACGTGAATTTCCAGCGGTACATTTCAGTTCTTCGGAATTTCAGCACTTTGCAATTCGACAAAAATCTCGGAAAAAAATCCGGACGTTTTGACGTTGTTTCTAAAATTGATTCCAAACCATGATAATTTTGTATCATCATTTACAAACGGTTTGAAGAAATAATCAGTTAAAAAAATCTTTATAAGCAATTATTGATAGAAATGGTTGCTTTTATCATTGTGTTAGTCATTGTATTATTGCTTCAGAACTTAGCTCCCATTTATATTCTGTGTCTATGTATTATTATTATTAATATTAATATTGGTTGATTGAAATTAATTACCACCTGACCGTCTATACTGGCACGCGTTATCAAGTTTCCCCGTACCCTCGGCAAACGCGGTATAGTGTAGCTTAAGGCCTCAGGCCACAGTAACGGGTATAAAATCATGTGCGAATTTAACAATTTTTTTTCTTATGAAAAAGTGACTCACTCATAAAATTAATTACACATCTATTTAGTATGAAACTCAAGCTGTTAAAAAAAAATATATATATTTTTTTTCGATGTACAAAATCGTCGACTGCTAATATTTTCTATTATCTTTTTTTCGGCGCTCCGCGGTGTGACATTTAGCGCCCACAATTGTTTACCTACACTGAGAAAAAGAAATCATTGAATGTGCAAAATGCATTTTGTTGTCTCGAAATTTGGTTGTTTCAACAGTTTCCTCAGACATGCTTAATAAGCTACAGTTCACACCACTATACTGTTTTACCACCAACTATACTGTTTTGTTATGCCAATCGAAAATCGAGTTGAATGTATTTAAAGATACATTTTGTTAATCCAACTGAATTTTGGATGAATGAACGAATTTTTTTTCTAATGTAGAACAAAAAAACAAAAATTCTCGTCAATCTACATTAGAATACCTAGAAAAGTATGTACTGAATTTAAAAAATATTGTTTTATTCAAAAGTTATAGGTATTTGAACTTAAGAAATGAATTTTCGGTAAAAAATTTCTTTATAACTGCTCATAAAATGAAAAGTTTTCGATTAATCGGAAATTCCGTACGTACTTCTCTGCGAAATGCAATTAGGAACATACTTTTCAAATTTGAAGTAAATCGAGTGAAAATTGTTAAAGTTATTTGTCAAGCCAATTGCAAAAAAGCTGTTTCGCGAAGTTTCGAGTAGTCGGCCATTTTGTACATCGAAAAAAATATATATTTTTTCTAACAGCTTGATATTCATACAAAGTAGACGTGTAATTAATTTTATGGGTGAATCATTTTTTCATACGAAAAAAAATTGTTAAATTCGCACATGACTTTATACCCATTACTGTGGCTTAAGGTCTCAAGGCGGCTGTGGGCGCAACGGAACGTTAGGTTCGATTAGCGAAGTGCGGGTGGGGGCAATAAGAAAGCATTCAATTGAGAATAATAATATGTAAAAATTATCATTTTTACATAGAATAATTTTTAAGATCGCGGTATATAATTTTACATAATACAATTTGTACACCTTACCATTTTCACATAGTATAATTATTGAAGTCAGTAGAATAATAATAATAATGACGGTTATAATTGTAAAAATGTTTATAGCAACAATGAAATTGATGAGTTTACCATAGTTATAATTTTAACGATACCAACAATAAACAATTATGACCATTCCAATAAGTATTGATTACTACAATTACTATCAAAATGATTGCTACAATTATAAAAATAACAATTATAATCCCAATTACGGCTATAATTATAACCATAATGACAATTATAATTGTAAATATAATTATATATTATTTTCCTAATTACAATTTTACACTAACGATGCTGAAGTTGGCCTTGATAATGTGAATATACGTTCCCGAATACTTCCCCCAACTAGGTCAATTAAGACTTCGCCCGAGTACCTCATTTGGTTTCAACCGATTAATAATTCCCTCGTTACCGATGATTTGTCGTTTTCTCGAGTGTATTTTCCCCTTCGATAAGGTCCGGATCTATCGACATGCCACATCACGTAATTCCGTTATAGTGTGTTTTCATAATTTTGCTCTCTCTCTCTCTCTCTCTCTCTCTCTCTCTCTCTCTCTCTCTCTCTCTCTCTCTCTCTCTCTCTCTCTCTCTCTCTCTCTCTCTCTCTCTCTCTCTCTCTCTCTCTCTCTCTCTCTCTCTCTCTCTCTCTCTCTCTCCCTCCCTCTCTCTCTCTCGCTGCAGCCGTCGCTGATTTAGGTAATATATGGTCTTACTATCTGTATATATATCCTCTACTAATAGATGCATTCCCAAAGGGGGCTACTGTACAGTGACCTCAATGCTATACAAGTGAAGGTCCGATGAACAGTGGTGTTATCACACTGCAACTCTCTTTATATCCACATGTAGCGTATACGTGTATACGTTGTCAATACGTTAATGCAGAGCGAGCAATGGCAACAACGATTGTCTATTCAAGGTGACAAAAAATTCTTAAATCGAAACAAAAATAAAGTAGCAGCAATGTAGATGTACAACTAAAAATTGTAGGAATATTAATTTGAAGAAACAACCAAATCGTAATAATTTTAATTCAGGGCGAGAATCGGCAACGATTTGAGAGACGATAAAAAGTTCTCAAATCGAAACCAGAAGAAAGTAGGAACAATGTTGAAGCACGAAAATAAATAGTACAAATATGAATTTGAGAAAACAAACAATTCGTAATAATTTTAATTCAGGGCAAAAATAGCAGAAATTTCAGAGGCGATAAAAAATCTTAAATCGAAACGAAAAAAAGTAGCAACAATGTTGATGCACGACCAAAAATTGTAGGAATAGTAGTATTTATTCTTCATTGTACACGCATTACGCTTTACAGTTCCCTCGTATTACACTTCTTACGTTTATTATTTCTACTGAACATTTGAACCTCTTAACTTTATTACAATTTTAATCCTTACATCTACTTATAATAATGTACCCTTATGTTTTTTTTGCGTCCTTGCTAGTCTAAATTGTAGGAATATTAATTTGGGAAAACAAACAAATCGTAATAGTTTTCATTCGCGGCGAGAAATAGCAACTATTTGTGAGATGAGAAAAAATCTAAAAGCGAACGGAAAAAAAGAGTAGCAACAATGTTGAAGCACGACAAAAAATTGTAGAAATATTAATTCGAGGAAACAAACAAATCGTAATAATCTTCACTCAGGGCGAAAAATTAGACGAGATGTGAATTCAAGACGATAATTAAAACAGCTATAATGTGATAGATCATTTGCAAAATCGAGATGAAAAATTGGGAAAATCTTATTCCAGAAGCCGCGCAGAAATCGATTCGCGAGCGCGAATGAAATTTATCGTGGGAAATTTATCCACTTCAGCACTTGCGATTTCTCATCAACTTCAATGCTGAGAATTCGCAATCTCGGCATTTCCAATGACGTTAGTTTAGCTCCCATTCATTGTCGGTTCGTCTTCATTTGTACGAGGAACAGTCGGAAGTCTTTAGACCAAAATAGTTTGGAAGAGAAAGGAAGTAGCAGAGAGCAATTTAGTTGCAGCCTCTCCCAATCTCTCCACACGAACATATTTTTCACGAAAAACTTTCCCAATGACCAACCTTTCCAAAAACTAATGTTCCATCTCCGCATTCGAGAGAAAACGAAATATCGTCATATATACGTAGATTTTTAAAACATTCTATAATCCTCGAGTCTGCAGAAGTGAAAAAAATAGTTACGCACGGCGTTGCACTGGCTCATTGTTAATGTCAACAATAGCGTTGAAGTTTCCATTGTTGGAATGCAGCAATTTATTTTTATTACCCTTATTTACTTACAGTTGTTAAAATACCAATTATTTGTGGGCAGATTTCGATTGCCAATCTCTAGCGAAGCATCTTGAAAAATAAGACTTTGCCCAATTCATTTCACCAGGAAATAAAAAATAGTCAAATTTGTGACGTCGAAGGTGGCATCGTTGGAATGCACATTTTTTTTACACATTATTTTCCATACTTTCATTATTATATAGTTTTTCAATAATTTTATATTATAGATAGCTGAATAAATATCTAAGCAGAAGGTGGAGAAGATTTTTGTTGGCATCGCCCAGAAGAAGTGCAAGGAATTCGGAAACATTAATTTTCGTTGCATACCAACTATGCGAACTTCATGGTGCTGAAGTTTGCAACGTTGGAATGCAGCGTAAATTCTTCTATATATTTTTATTTCGTTATTTTTTTAACCATCTAAACGCCTTTTTTTCATGATTTGTGTTGTGGATCCCAAAAAAGAACGTTCGAAAATATTTCAATGATTTTTGTAGCTTCAATGCCGTGAAAAAAATTGGGCGGTACGAAAAAGTTGTCATTTCGTTGCATCCCAACGATGCAAACTTCAACCTCATTCAAATTTTAGTTATTGAGTCCCATCGATCTGGACCAGTTTTGAAGATTCGGTTCGAAGAACGAAAAAAAACGCTGAATTTAGAAAATGCATTTTGCCCCTCATAAATTAAGTTCCGCCCATGTATAAAAATACAATCTTCACCAAACTTCATCAATATCGGAGAGAGCCACCTTGCGCGACGTATATGCGAGTAACTTTCCACAACTAAAAATCTTTTTAAAAAAATTTGAGAAAGCGAAAAAAGAATTTCATTTCACTTGATGCTACAAACTTTAATGACATCATCGATGCGTGGACGCATCAGCCGGTGGCTGGCAAGAATTTCTATACGAGGAGTCGAAAAATATTCCATTGGGCCAAAAGTATGACGAGGTCGCTCCACTTAACGTATACCTCTCGCTATATTTAATTCGGTGAAGGAAAACGAACAACAAAAAAGCGAAAACGAAAAACACGACGTACTTACACGGGCTATTACTCTTTTCCTCTTTCAGCGTCATCCTCTCGTGCTCGTCCGTGGATAAACCAACGATCGCGTCGTACCCTGTGCATCTACTTCGTCATTTTGCCTTTCTAAATTGTTTTTTTTTACATTTTCTTTATTTTGACTCGCTTCAACTTTACTCGCGCGGGCTGATCATCGTTTCGGTTATCGAGCAACCTAATGGTGTTGAAATTTACATCGTCTTTATTCTTTGTTTTTTAATAATATTTTTATGTTCTCATTTGAATTATAATACAAAATATTTTTTTGCACATTCCCATTATAGGTATCTGAATGATCGAATTAGCAAATGGTTGGGGGATTTTTGCATGAAAAATCTGTCAAAAGAAATATAAGCAGCTGAGAGAGAAAAAAAAATGAATTCTTGCATGCCAACGGTGCAAGCTTCAATCTCATCCAACTTAATCCTTTCTTCGCGTGTACAGAGGGTGCATTTTTCTTCACGACTCTTTCTAATGGCATTTTATTACATTCCAATGATGCAACCTCTTAACCCCTTCGTTGGCATTGACGCAATAGTGCGTCAAATAATGCCGTGCCCTGTGTGACATTGACGCAATAGTGCGTCAACCTTTATTTCCCTATTTAACTTGCTCTGATTTGAGATCGGAGCCTCACTCGGGGGTTTTTGGGCTCGCTGAATCCGAATTTGAAGTCAAAATTTGGAAAATCAAAATGGCGGCGCCAATATGGCGGACAAAAATCAAAAACTTTACGCGATTTAGATGAAAATTAGTATTCCGGGATTTTTGAGGTCGCTTATTACGAATCTGAACTTTAAATTCGAAAATTAAAAATGGCGGCGCTATAATGGCGGACCGAAATTGAAAATTTTACTCGATTTAGATAAAAATTGGTACTCGGATTTTCGAGGTCGCTCATTACGAATTTGAACATAAAATTCAAAAATGTTTAATGGCGGATCTAATATGGCGGACGAAAGTGCAAAAAACAGCTCGATTTGGATAAATCTTGGTACTCGGGGGTTTTCGGGGACGCTGAGTGTGATGCTGAACTCAAAATGAAGAAATTTTTCATGGTGAATTCAATAACATGGAGTATAATATAATAGGCGGAAATATATGGAGCTTGAGTTGCGAGTTTCATCTAAATCAATCTGCATTATTTGTATTTTCATTCGCCATATTCGTTCGTCATTATGAATTCCTGAATTTTGAGTTCAGATTCGTAATCAGCACCCTCAAAAAGCCCAGAGTACAAGTTTTCAGGATAAAATAATTTCCCAGCCATTTTGGGCACTTTTCGTCGAATTCTACCAACGAAGTCTGCCAACGAAGGGGTTAATTGTTGAAACCTTTTTTTTTGCTTTGGTTTGTTCTACTATTATAGGCTTCCTTTCGTTGTTATAATTTTTACTAGTAGCAGTGTACTTTCTTTCAGATTTTTATGTCCTGTGTATTTTCTTCTTACTTCGTAATTAATATATTTTCACCCATCCCTATTCTTTTTATGGCATTAAAGTTTGCATCGTTGGAAAGCAACGAAGTTTTTGTCTTTTATTATTGCCCAGGATTTTTCCACATTTAGGCTACAAATATCACTGGAATATTTTTGGAGATCCGTATTAAGAATCGAGAACCCAAAACCGAAAAAGAAGAGTTTATGTAGTAATAAAAATGGAGAAATGAGAAGATAAAGGATTTTTGTTGCGTCCCAACGATGCAAACTTCGATATTATTTCTTATTTGACTATATGATTTTTTACTCTCTTTTTTTCGTTTCGTCTGACTAATGATCTCTGATAGTTATATTTTTGTTTTTTTGCTATTTCTTCTTTTTTCGCTACTATTTCTGATGCCATTCGTTTATCGTAAGGTGCTGACGTTGGCAACGTTGGAACACAACGAAAGTTCTTTTTCACATTGTATTTCCTTATTTTCATTCTTACACAAGATTTTTTGCATGGATTCATATTGTTGTAGATATTATTATTGTAGATTGTTAGATATTATTCAGATTGTAGATTGTAGATATTATTCTTGTAGATTATTAGATAATTATTGTAGATTGTTAGATAAGTATTTCACAAAATGGTTAAGGGTTGGAAGCTCATTTTATTTTTTTCATCTTCACTACTATTGTTCTACAATTCTTTTCTCATCATCTTCTCCGCTATTCCCATTTTTTTTATTCATCATTAATCATCGCTAATATTTTTTGCTCTTACTCTCTCCTTTCCCTGCGTCAATGGTTGTAGTTTTTTTTCATCTCGCCCTATCCTTCCTCGACTTCTCATCCTTTTAACTATTATTCTTCTATTTTCGTTGCGTTTAACTAATAATTTTCCAGTTATATTCCTCAGTTTTTCACTACTTTTTTTCCCTTTTTTGCTAGTCCTATTGGTACCATTTACTTTCTTCGTTTTTACTGCTGTTGTTTTAAATTTCTTTTCGCTATCTCTTGCACTTCTCGTCCCTCTTTGTCGCCCACGCAGATCCCAAGAACTCGGAGTTCCAATCGCGCCCCGTTTTTCAATTTTTTTTTTCACCAAGATATTGCGATTTCCGAGAAAAAAAAATCGTTGCAGCCGATCGATTTTTTCCCCCGCGAGACTTTAATTTTTTTCCAATTTAGCACACGATCGTGGCCCGTACATTGTGAAACGAATTCCGGGCTCTTCCGCGAGCGGAGCGAACGCCATTAATCTCAGCTCGGCGGCGCGCGCGGAAGGTCGGCACGATTTATTCGAACGATTCATCCAACCTGAATATCGAATCGAGCAACGATATCTCCCGCGCTCGGCCAGCCTTACCGGCGTTGCCTGATTTCTGGCACTGAACATTTTCTACGTACGGCGGAGGAAGGGAACAGGCTACGCGGGCCGGGGGGGGGGGGGGGGAGGGGAGAAAAATCCCGCGGTTGAAAAAAAATTCAATCCGGATGGACACGTTTACCTGTTGGAAAGCCACGAGGTTTTTTTTCACTTTGTAAATTGTACGAATGTCCAGATGGGTACGTCCAAGCGAATGAATTTCTCTATTCACTTAACTTCCTTTATGACGTGGACGTTTTGTATCATCGAAATGCAGTTTAAATGAATTTCTTTGGATTGGTCAAATTTTTTATCGTCATTTCAGCCTACAATTTCTACGAAAAGGATCTACGAAAAAAAGGGCAATAAACGATTCTCGTTGCATCCCAACGATACAAACTTCAGATGATACTGAAGTTGGCACCATTTGAACGAAACGGAAACTATTTTTTTTGGGAATGCCAAAATATGTTTTATGGCGGATTTGGATACGAAAAATACTCAAACGTTTTTCATGACGTTGACGTTTGCATCGTTGGAATGCAACGATATTTTTGTCATTTCGTATTTCTTCATTTTTATCATTGTCCAAAACCTTTTCTTGAAAACTAAGCTCGTAAATGTCGAATAAAAATGCGTAGAAACGTTTGAGCGATTTGCACAGCCTTAATCGGGCAAAAAATTGTAGTAATTGATAAGAATGAATTTCCGTTGCGTTCGAACGATGCTAATTTTAATCTTTATAAAAAATCTTTATAAAAAATAATCTTTATAAAAAATCTACGATGTAAATCGGCGAGAAGGTATTCTCAATAATTATAAAAATAAAGAAAAAAAAGATTTGAAAAAGAAAAGAAAGATTTGAACAAAAAAAGATTGGACGAAAATCTTTTCGTTGCAGTCCAGCGATGTAAACTTCAACACCGTAACTTCAAGGCCTCCCTTTACGTTTTCGTGGAATAGTTTTGAGATCAAGATCGCCATGTGAGTGAACTCGAAATCAGTGTGCAACGAAAACTATAATTCTTCTCCTGCTATGTTTAATAATTCATTGTTGAAATATCATCGTTGTAGAAATTGCTCAGTAATTCAGAAATTATTATGCCCTGATATTCAATGGACTGTTTTAAAGTCTATGGTTTCAACTTTTATTCACACCAAAAATTTTGCATATGCCCTAAAATCCATTGCCGAAAAACACAAAAATTTCTACCATACACGCGAGCGAAGCCGCGGGCAAAATCCAGATATATATTATGGAGAAATATAATACTATACATTACGATATACAACGTAATGTAGTACAATATTATATAATGTATAGTAAAGTAACGTATAACAATAATAGAAACGCAACGAAAGTTCTTTTTTTTTTTCATTTTATTTTCTTTATTTCTATTATTAAAGATCTTTTTCATGGATTTATATCATAAATTACTGGATAAGTCCCTTAAAGAATGGTCGAAGGTTTTTTTAAGGCAAAATCTGCCGAAACAAATTGACGGAATTTAGAACAATTAATTTTCATTGCATTCCAAAGATGCAAACTTGAAGAAGCTCATGAAACCTGTAAAGGAATACGTTGAACTCAGGAGATTAATAAAATGCTTTAACATGATATACCATAACATAATATAATAATAAAAAATTAGTATTAGCCACGAAAATCATTATCTATCTTGATACGAAGGATGTTACAAATATGTCCGATTATATCGAAGCCACGTGCCGATTTTCAATTGACCAATTTGAGAGTCTGCTACGTTGCAACGGTAAGTTTTTTCTCAATGGTGCATTTTTTCGTGCCACGTGACAGGTGCTGGATAAGAATTCAGATAAGATTTTTCGAGAAATCGCACGGCCAACTGATTCTCCACTTGAGACATGCTACGAGCTGTCGTTATCGTCCGGTATGACATTTTTTTTTCTTACCGCCGTTGCATATGAGCCGAGTCCCTTGCGGCACGTTCGAGTGTCTCGAGTGTGCGTATGTCCGTCACACACCGCGCCGCATGAGCGCTCGTGACTTTTTACGTGAATCGTGTTACAACGGTAAGGCGATACGTGGTGTATATACGAGGCGCGCGCGCCACGGGATTACACTACGTATATGTATTCTGCTACCGCGTGCCGGACGACGCGGTATTTACCACAGTTAGTATCGCGGTCGATCGACTGAGGGCGTGCACTGATATTCCAAGCGGTATAGCGAAATACCAACGAGCGCGCTATACCCGAACGTTTGAAGAATGTCCGAGAACACCAATCAACCATTTTGTGGTCCCTGATCATAAAATAGCGACTTGGAAACGACAGAAATGTGATGTACGGTCAGCAGGCGCCATTTTGTGGTCGACGATCACAAAATGGTGACTTGGAAACGGAGAAAATGTAACGTACGGTTAGGAGGCGCCGTTTTGTGGTCGACACTCACGAAATGGCGACTTCGGAACGAAAAAAAAGTGATGTATGGTGAGGAGGCGCCATTTTGTGGTTCACGATCACTAAACGGCGACTGGGAAACGAAGAAAATGTGATGTATGATCAGGAGACGCTCTTTTGCTGTTCAAGATCACGTGATGGGGATTTGAAAATAAAGAAAATGTGATGGACAGTCAGGAGGCGCCATTTTGTTGCCCACGTTCACGAAACGGCAACTCGGAAACGAAGAAAACGTGATGTATGATCAGGAGGCGCCGTTTTGCTGTTCAAGATCACGGAATGGCGATTTGGACATGAAGAATATGTGATATACAGTCAGGAGACGCCGTTTTGTTGTCCACGAGCCATATGGCGACTTGGAATCGAAGAAAATGTGATACACAGTTAGGAGGCGCCATTTTGTTGCCCACGTTCACGAAACGGCAACTCGGAAACGAAGAAAACGTGATGTATGATCAGGAGGCGCCGTTTTGCTGTTCAAGATCACGGAATGGCGATTTGGACATGAAGAATATGTGATATACAGTCAGGAGACGCCGTTTTGTTGTCCACGAGCCATATGGCGACTTGGAATCGAAGAAAATGTGATACACAGTCAGGAGGCGCCATTTTGTTGCCCACGATCACGAAATGGCAACTCGGAAACGGAGAAAATGTGATGTATGATCAGGAGGCGCCGTTTTGCTGTTCAAGATCACGGAATGGCGATTTGGACATGAAGAAAATGTGGTATACAGTCAGGAGGCGCCATTTTGTTGTCCACGATTACGAAATGGCGACTTGGAATCGAAGAAAATGTGATACAGTCAGGAGGCGCCATTTTGTGGTTCACTATCACTAAATGGTGACTTGAAAGCGAAGAAAATGTGATGTATGATCAGGAGGCGCCGTTTTGCTGTTCAAGATCACGGAATGGCGATTTGGACATGAAGAAAATGTGATATACAGTCAGGAGGCGCCATTTTGTTGTCCACGATTACGAAATGGCGACTTGGAATCGAAGAAAATGTGATACAGTCAGGAGGCGCCATTTTGTGGTTCACTATCACTAAATGGTGACTTGAAAGCGAAGAAAATGTGATGTATGATCAGGAGGCGCCGTTTTGCTGTTCAAGATCACGGAATGGCGATTTGGACATGAAGAAAATGTGATATACAGTCAGGAGACGCCGTTTTGTTGTCCACGAGCCATATGGCGACTTGGAATCGAAGAAAATGTGATACACAGTCAGGAGGCGCCATTTTGTTGCCCACGATCACGAAATGGCAACTCGGATACGGAGAAAATGTGATGTATGATCAGGAGGCGCTGTTTTGCTGTTCAAGATCTCGGAATGGCGATTTGGATATGAAGAAAATGTGATATACAGTCAGGAGGCGCCATTTTGTTGTCCACGATTACGAAATGGCGACTTGGAATCGAAGAAAATGTGATACAGTCAGGAGGCGCCATTTTCTTGTCCACGATTACGAAATGGCGACTTGGAATCGAAGAAAATATGATAGACAGTCAGGAGGCGCCATTTTGTGGTTCACAATCACTAAATGGTGACTTGGAAGCGAAGAAAATGTGACGTATGATCAGGAGGCGCCATTGTTTGTTCACGATCACGAAATAGCGATTTGGAATCGAAGAAAATGTGATACACAGTCAGGAGGCGCCATTTTGTGGTCCACGATTACGAAATGGCGATTTGGGAACGGAGAAAATGTCATGCATGGTCGGGAGGCACCATTTTGCGGTTCATGATCACGAAATTACGGCTTGGAAGGGAAGAAAACACAATTCGCGGTCAGGACCCGCCATTTCGTGGCACAAGACAACTAAATGGCGACTTGTAAGCGGGAAAAGGGGATGCGCGATGAGGTGACGTCGTTTTGTGGCTTGCAACCACGAAATGGCAACTGGCAACGAGGAAACGCCATCTTATGCGCCGTAGGCGATAAAATGGCGAAACACGAGAATGAAACGAAGGTATGCGCCAGAGATTCGCTATTTGTGGTGATACGCAACCAAAGGGCGAAACGCAACAAAAATAAAGCGGTACACTGAGAAAAAAGTGCATGGTATTTACAACAAACGCCCATGGTAAAAGAGTGGATAATAAAATTCGTTATAATTTATTGCCACCCCAATCACAGCATGGTAAACACGACTATAGGCAAAAAGAATACCTAAACATTCGATTTCGGTGGCGTGTTTGACTATCTATTATCCCCGAAATGAATATTCACTATTGTAAAAGGCTTGACGGCGTACAAACACCAAAAAACTTCTACTATTTTTTTTTCTTCAAGTTTGTACAATTCATATGGTTAACATTAACGTTTTTCGAGTATAATTTGTCAGAAGATCTCATGAAGAGTGACTATTAAAAAAAATATATTAAAGTTTACTTATAGCGAAGACGAACATCATATGCAGTTCGAGCAAGCGCAGTTCGATAGTTTTAACAACTACGGATGTCTTACAAACTGTTACATAGTATGTTTGTTGCATTGCAAAAATAGTATATCAGTGCAACACTTCTCGTAGTTCACCTTCTATGCCTGTCGGACACATATTACTATGCATTTTCAGCAGGTCGTATCATATAATATGGTATAAATCACTATTATATGGTACAAAACTATTGCGAAGCGCCAAAAATCCATCTAAACAGTGACTTATATTATTAGAAGAAAAAAAATATATCTGTGCAACATTTCGAAATAAATCGTTACAGGAGGTCAGGGTATGGCGAATTATAATTTAAAAAAATCATCGAGGTAGAACTTTCAGTTGCGTATTTTTATGTTATTTTGGATTTATGAAATATTCTATGCGTTTAGCATTGATGCCTTGTGCATTGGCATGATGCATCTGGCATTGATGTCCTGTACCAACACTTGGATAACATACCAAATATGCATGTAGCAGGAATTATCTTATAATATGGTACAAATCACTATCTACATGGTCGCAAATCACAGGAAAAGTTTTTAATCAATGTATATATATTTCAGTTCAGTGATAGAATCGTGGGAAAGTACATTTTTGAAAGTATCGGAGAATATCCATTTAAGGGGTTACCCTCACTTGCAATTTTGAAAAAATCGATTTTTTTTATTGCATTTTTTTGAAGTATAAGTATCTGAGAATATGTCCTGAAAATTTCAAGTCGATCCGAACAAAATTGACTGAGATATGAGCGTTGAAAGAGAAAAATCCGTGAATTGAAGAACTGAAATTGAAACTTTAAACGCGTTTTTCTCAAAATGGCATTTCTGAAGTCGGTGACCAAGATTACTCGAACACTAATGAACCGATCTTTTTGAAATTTTGCAGGCTTATTTAATACATAAAAATGTAGTCTTTAATCGTTCGATTTTTTTTCCGAAAAAAATGGCCGTTTTATAGCCAAAAAACGGCCGTTTTTTTTCGTTAAGATCGAACCATTAACTTTGACTGTCCGCCATTTTGTGAAAAATGAATATTTTTTAAAATCCTTCGATTAAACTACTAGTTTCTAATAGTTTCTAATCTACTAGTCTTTAATCTACTAGTCTTTAATCGACTACTAAACTAGTCGATTAAAGACTAGTTTATACTTATATTTGACTAAATCCATCCGCATTTTTTTTTTCAGATGATCCACTTCGCCGCAATGTTGGTCACCGCAAACCGTGTATATAAAAACATTATTTCATTGACGGCCATTTGCCACTAAACAAGGTAATATTTTTCAATAAAAAAATTACTGAAAGTTCTTCAAGATGTGTTCTTTAAGATGGTATATTGATCGATTAAAAAAGTTTTGTAGTTTTCTTTTAAAAAAATTCATGAAAGGCATTTTTTTGCGCTACAAGTGGGGGTAACGCCTTAATGAAAACCTACTATATCATATAGCATTGAAGAATTGACATATCTTTGAAGGATTGATGGTTGCGATGAACATATGTGGATAATTCATGCAACTGCTAAAATGTCAATGAGCAGCACTATACTCTCGGCAGTAACTACGGCTATAAAATATTATTGTATCCTCAGGGAAATATGAAATACGTATTAATACATGGTTAAGGATGTTGAGTCCCTATGAAACATGTTAATGTTAATTGTTCAATAGCTTCTTAATCATCATGAAATTTTTACACGACCTCCTGAATACTTCATGTAAAAACATACCAAATTTTCAGAATTCTATCATCATCACTTCAACCTCCTTAAGGGTTGAAGTAAAAAATGATAAGAAAATTCTGAAAATTTGATATGTTTTTGTATGAAGTATTTAAGAGGTCGTGTTAAAATTTCACGACGATTAGGAAGCTCGTTATTAAAAAATTAACATTTTTTTAAGAACAATTTTTAAAAGAAATAAAAAAAAATTTATCAATAAACTTCGTTTTGTTTCCGTTGCTTTCGGTATATTGACGATATTATAAAATTGAGAGATAAAAAAAAAACTTATTGCAAAGTTACATCAGTTTCCATAAAACAACATTTAATTTGTGAATGTTAATTGTTCAATAACGAGCCTCCTAATTGTCGTGAAGTTTTTACACGATCTCTGAAATACTTCATACAAAAACATACAAAATTTTCAGAATTTTATCATCATTTGCGATTTGGGACTCAACATCCTTAACATCATACATTTCTCTTAGTGTATGCACCGGAGACTCGCCATTTCGTGGCGATCGCAACAAAATGGCGAAAGACAAGAAAGGGACGACGATTGGCATCGGCGAGGCGCCATTTCGTGGTCATACGCAGCCAAATGACGAAACACAAGAAAGAAAAAGGCGGTTTAGCATCGGAGATCCGCCATTTTGTCATCCTCAGCCAAAAAATGGTGAATGAGTCGACGCAACTCCTCGCATACGTACAATTTTCCGAACGTGCTACCGTGCTACAGCACGCCGGAGCATCTCAACAATTTCACGTGTCAACCGCGAATAGAATCGAGTTCCGTGTTCCCAACTATCAATGGCAATCGGTATAATCAAGACACGCACACACACGCGCGCAAACGTTGATCGGGTGTTTAAACTGCGTTGCACGATTTCAAGGACTAAAAAATCGTCTCGCCGCGCACATTCGTCATTGATCAACGCCCTATTGATAGATTCGCATAGGCGAATATGCACTTTAAGATAATTGAACGGGGCACTGTTGCGATGATCCGCAACAGCGCTTGGCTTTATTCGTCAGGATGAAAAGAGTTGACGCACTTCGCTCCGAAGGAAAATCACACTGGGCGCGTCACCCGACGAGTCTCACCGAAGTCAAGAATTTTTTCTCCGAAAGCCAACTTCGATCTGGAAAGTGGTATTTTACTTTTCTCCGGGACTCAAAACCAGTTTCATCAATTGCCTGATCATTATGATGTTGAAGTTTGTATCGTTGGAATGCAATGAAAGTTAATTTCTTTTTTACTGGCCACATTTTTTTTGCCGATCCACGATCTTTATCTATATAAAAAATAGTAGAAAATTGAAAAGATCTTTCGTTGCATTCTAACAATGTAAACTTCACCACTTTTCTTCGATCTCTATGGAAAATTATCAAAATTTAATTAGAAAGAATTTTAACGGATCCCCATAACTCGACGACCTAAAAACAGGTCGATTTACAATATATTTTTCTGATCAGGGTATTGGCATGACGAGGTAGGGATTTGCACACAATTAAAACACAGTCTTGCAAAGTCTCAGTTATTTTTCGATCGAACAATATCGATAAACAATAAAGTTATTACTATTTGAACGATGCAAAGTTCAACAGCATAGTCTATGAAACTATGCAATGAAAAAAATCGTATTTTTTCAATTTCGCCGACAACATATATACATATACATATAATATATATATATATATGATCGTCCGTGCATGTGTGCGGGTGTGTAAACGTCGAAAGTGCAATGCAACGTGAAGGTCGAACGAAGTACCGACTGAGCTAAGGAAATGTTGAAAAAGGAAGAAGACTGAGAGGAAAAAGCGAGGAGGGAAGAAGATCGAGAGTTGCCGAGTGTGCCAGGGTGGCAAGGAATGCGGCCGTTGGCTTGAAAGAACGAAGGATCCTATCCGGCCAATCGGCATCTCCCCGGACATGTTCCCTTGGCACGCGAGGGAGCAGGACGGACGCAGTTCCCTTTTACCCTATGCCACATCCACAATATCATTCACGAACAGGCTGCTACTGCCTCAACTAGATATATTCGAGGCAGTAGAGGTCAGTTCACGGTATACACATACAGGGTGATTCACAACTGTTAGGGTTACCTTGGTGATGTCCAAGTTTGCATCGTTGGAAAGCAACGGAAACCCATTTTTATGGACTGCCGAAATATTTTTTTTTATGGTATTGACATTTGCATCGTTGAACTACAACGAAAATATATTTTCTTCGCACTATCGATGTTTTTTTCCAACACCACTTTCGAGGATCGTCGTGAAAAAAAATCATAACAAATACGGATAAAGAAGATTGAATATAGTGATAAAAATCGAGAAATGAAGAAACCAATGAGAATGTTCGTTGCATTCCAACGATGCAAACTTCAGCATCATTTTTTTATGTGCCTGAAGTTTGCATCGTTGCTATCCAACGATTTCATTTTTTTTTTAAACTTTTTAATTTCCTACAATTTCTTACTCAGTTCGGCTCTAGTGACTAAAAAAACATGGTAAAATGAATTTCAAATATTTTCGACCATCCGAACCAACCCTTATAGGGGGGTGAAATTTGAAGAATTCTATCTCCCGCACGTTTGATATAATCGATTTTTTTTTTGGCGTCAATGTAAGGTGGCATGAAAAGGGCCACGAAAAAAAAATCTCAACCCCCAAAATGTTCCGGAACGCAGTCATATAGGAGGGAGAACGGGGGGGTGAAATTCGAAAACATTTGTTATTTCCGATGCATTCGACATAATCGATTTTTTTATTGATGGAGCCTGTAGGGTGGCTCGAAAGACGCCTCCAATAAAAAAATCAACCCTCTAAATGTTCCGGAACGCAGTCATATTGGGGCGGAAGGAGGTGGGGGAAATTCGAAATTTTTTTTTATTTCCGATGCATTCGACATAATCGAATTTTTTATTGATGGAGCCTGTAGAGTAGCTCAAAAGACGCCTCCAATACAAAAATCAACCCTCTAAATGTTCCGGAACGCAGTCATATGGGGGGCAGAAGGAGGTGGGGGAAATTCGAAATTTTTTTTCATTTCCGATGCATTCGACATAATCGATTTTTTTATTGATGGAGCCTGTAGGGTGGCTCAAAAGACGCCTCCAATGAAAAAATCAGCCCTCTAAATGTTCCGGAACGCAGTCATATGGGGGGCAGAAGGAGGTGGGGGAAATTCGAAATTTTTTTTTATTTCCGATGCATTCGACATAATCGATTTTTTTATTGATGGAGCCTGTAGGGTGGCTCAAAAGACGCCTCCAATGAAAAAATCAGCCCTCTAAATGTTCCGGAACGCAGTCATATGGGGGGCGGAAGGAGGTGGGGGAAATTCGAAATTTTTTTTTATTTCCGATGCATTTGACATAATCGATTTTTTTATTGATGGAGCCTGTAGGGTAGCTCAAAAGACGCCTCCAATGAAAAAATCAGCCCTCTAAATGTTCCGGAACGCAGTCATATGGGGGGCGGAAGGAGGTGGGGGAAATTCGAAATTTTTTTTTATTTCCGATGCATTCGACATAATCGAATTTTTTATTGATGGAGCCTGTAGAGTAGCTCAAAAGACGCCTCCAATACAAAAATCAGCCCTCTAAATGTTCCGGAACGCAGTCATATGGGGGGCGGAAGGAGGTGGGGGAAATTCGAAATTTTTTTTTATTTCCGATGCATTCGACATAATCGAATTTTTTATTCATGGAGCCTGTAGGGTAGCTCAAAAGACGCCTCCAATACAAAAATCAACCCTCTAAATGTTCCGGAACGCAGTCATATGGGGGGCGGAAGGAGGTGGGGGAAATTCGAAATTTTTTTTTATTTCCGATGCATTCGACATAATCGAATTTTTTATTCATGGAGCCTGTAGGGTAGCTCAAAAGACGCCTCCGATACAAAAATCAACCCTCTAAATGTTCCGGAACGCAGTCATATGGGGGGCGGAAGGAGGTGGGGGAAATTCGAAATTTTTTTTTATTTCCGATGCATTCGACATAATCGAATTTTTTATTCATGGAGCCTGTAGGGTAGCTCAAAAGACGCCTCCAATACAAAAATCAACCCTCTAAATGTTCCGGAACGCAGTCATATGGGGGGCGGAAGGAGGTGGGGGAAATTCGAAATTTTTTTTTATTTCCGATGCATTCGACATAATCGAATTTTTTATTCATGGAGCCTGTAGGGTAGCTCAAAAGACGCCTCCAATGAAAAAATCAGCCCTCTAAATGTTCCGGAACGCAGTCATATGGGGGGCGGAAGGAGGTGGGGGAAATTCGAAATTTTTTTTTATTTCCGATGCATTCGACATAATCGAATTTTTTATTCATGGAGCCTGTAGGGTAGCTCAAAAGACGCCTCCAATACAAAAATCAACCCTCTAAATGTTCCGGAACGCAGTCATATGGGGGGCGGAAGGAGGTGGGGGAAATTCGAAATTTTTTTTTATTTCCGATGCATTCGACATAATCGAATTTTTTATTCATGGAGCCTGTAGGGTAGCTCAAAAGACGCCTCCAATGAAAAAATCAGCCCTCTAAATGTTCCGGAACGCAGTCATATGGGGGGCGGAAGGAGGTGGGGGAAATTCGAAATTTTTTTTTATTTCCGATGCATTCGACATAATCGAATTTTTTATTCATGGAGCCTGTAGGGTAGCTCAAAAGACGCCTCCAATACAAAAATCAACCGTCTAAATGTTCCGGAACGCAGTCATATGGGGGGCGGAAGGAGGTGGGGGAAATTCGAAATTTTTTTTTATTTCCGATGCATTCGACATAATCGAATTTTTTATTCGTGGAGCCTGTAGGGTAGCTCAAAAGACGCCTCCAATACAAAAATCAACCCTCTAAATGTTCCGGAACGCAGTCATATGGGGGGCGGAAGGAGGTGGGGGAAATTCGAAATTTTTTTTTATTTCCGATGCATTCGACATAATCGAATTTTTTATTCATGGAGCCTGTAGGGTAGCTCAAAAGACGCCTCCAATACAAAAATCAACCCTCTAAATGTTCCGGAACGCAGTCATATGGGGGGCGGAAGGAGGTGGGGGAAATTCGAAATTTTTTTTTATTTCCGATGCATTCGACATAATCGAATTTTTTATTCATGGAGCCTGTAGGGTAGCTCAAAAGACGCCTCCAATACAAAAATCAACCCTCTAAATGTTCCGGAACGCAGTCATATGGGGGGCGGAAGGAGGTGGGGGAAATTCGAAATTTTTTTTTATTTCCGATGCATTCGACATAATCGAATTTTTTATTCATGGAGCCTGTAGGGTAGCTCAAAAGACGCCTCCAATACAAAAATCAACCCTCTAAATGTTCCGGAACGCAGTCATATGGGGGGCGGAAGGAGGTGGGGGAAATTCGAAATTTTTTTTTATTTCCGATGCATTCGACATAATCGAATTTTTTATTCATGGAGCCTGTAGGGTAGCTCAAAAGACGCCTCCAATACAAAAATCAACCCTCTAAATGTTCCGGAACGCAGTCATATGGGGGGCGGAAGGAGGTGGGGGAAATTCGAAATTTTTTTTTATTTCCGATGCATTCGACATAATCGAATTTTTTATTCATGGAGCCTGTAGGGTAGCTCAAAAGACGCCTCCAATACAAAAATCAACCCTCTAAATGTTCCGGAACGCAGTCATATGGGGGGCGGAAGGAGGTGGGGGAAATTCGAAATTTTTTTTTATTTCCGATGCATTCGACATAATCGAATTTTTTATTCATGGAGCCTGTAGGGTAGCTCAAAAGACGCCTCCAATACAAAAATCAACCCTCTAAATGTTCCGGAACGCAGTCATATGGGGGGCGGAAGGAGGTGGGGGAAATTCGAAATTTTTTTTTATTTCCGATGCATTCGACATAATCGAATTTTTTATTCATGGAGCCTGTAGGGTAGCTCAAAAGACGCCTCCAATACAAAAATCAGCCCTCTAAATGTTCCGGAACGCAGTCATATGGGGGGCGGAAGGAGGTGGGGGAAATTCGAAATTTTTTTTTATTTCCGATGCATTCGACATAATCGAATTTTTTATTGATGGAGCCTGTAGGGTAGCTCAAAAGACGCCTCCAATGAAAAAATCAGCCCTCTAAATGTTCCGGAACGCAGTCATATGGGGGGCGGAAGGAGGTGGGGGAAATTCGAAATTTTTTTTTATTTCCGATGCATTCGACATAATCGAATTTTTTATTCATGGAGCCTGTAGGGTAGCTCAAAAGACGCCTCCAATACAAAAATCAACCCTCTAAATGTTCCGGAACGCAGTCATATGGGGGGCGGAAGGAGGTGGGGGAAATTCGAAATTTTTTTTTATTTCCGATGCATTCGACATAATCGAATTTTTTATTGATGGAGCCTCTAGAGTAGCTCAAAAGACGCCTCCAATACAAAAATCAGCCCTCTAAATGTTCCGGAACGCAGTCATATGGGGGGCGGAAGGAGGTGGGGGAAATTCGAAATTTTTTTTTATTTCCGATGCATTCGACATAATCGAATTTTTTATTCATGGAGCCTGTAGGGTAGCTCAAAAGACGCCTCCAATACAAAAATCAACCCTCTAAATGTTCCGGAACGCAGTCATATGGGGGGCGGAAGGAGGTGGGGGAAATTCGAAATTTTTTTTTATTTCCGATGCATTCGACATAATCGAATTTTTTATTCATGGAGCCTGTAGGGTAGCTCAAAAGACGCCTCCGATACAAAAATCAACCCTCTAAATGTTCCGGAACGCAGTCATATGGGGGGCGGAAGGAGGTGGGGGAAATTCGAAATTTTTTTTTATTTCCGATGCATTCGACATAATCGAATTTTTTATTCATGGAGCCTGTAGGGTAGCTCAAAAGACGCCTCCAATACAAAAATCAACCCTCTAAATGTTCCGGAACGCAGTCATATGGGGGGCGGAAGGAGGTGGGGGAAATTCGAAATTTTTTTTTATTTCCGATGCATTCGACATAATCGAATTTTTTATTCATGGAGCCTGTAGGGTAGCTCAAAAGACGCCTCCAATGAAAAAATCAGCCCTCTAAATGTTCCGGAACGCAGTCATATGGGGGGCGGAAGGAGGTGGGGGAAATTCGAAATTTTTTTTTATTTCCGATGCATTCGACATAATCGAATTTTTTATTCATGGAGCCTGTAGGGTAGCTCAAAAGACGCCTCCAATACAAAAATCAACCCTCTAAATGTTCCGGAACGCAGTCATATGGGGGGCGGAAGGAGGTGGGGGAAATTCGAAATTTTTTTTTATTTCCGATGCATTCGACATAATCGAATTTTTTATTCATGGAGCCTGTAGGGTAGCTCAAAAGACGCCTCCAATGAAAAAATCAGCCCTCTAAATGTTCCGGAACGCAGTCATATGGGGGGCGGAAGGAGGTGGGGGAAATTCGAAATTTTTTTTTATTTCCGATGCATTCGACATAATCGAATTTTTTATTCATGGAGCCTGTAGGGTAGCTCAAAAGACGCCTCCAATACAAAAATCAACCGTCTAAATGTTCCGGAACGCAGTCATATGGGGGGCGGAAGGAGGTGGGGGAAATTCGAAATTTTTTTTTATTTCCGATGCATTCGACATAATCGAATTTTTTATTCGTGGAGCCTGTAGGGTAGCTCAAAAGACGCCTCCAATACAAAAATCAACCCTCTAAATGTTCCGGAACGCAGTCATATGGGGGGCGGAAGGAGGTGGGGGAAATTCGAAATTTTTTTTTATTTCCGATGCATTCGACATAATCGAATTTTTTATTCATGGAGCCTGTAGGGTAGCTCAAAAGACGCCTCCAATACAAAAATCAACCCTCTAAATGTTCCGGAACGCAGTCATATGGGGGGCGGAAGGAGGTGGGGGAAATTCGAAATTTTTTTTTATTTCCGATGCATTCGACATAATCGAATTTTTTATTCATGGAGCCTGTAGGGTAGCTCAAAAGACGCCTCCAATACAAAAATCAACCCTCTAAATGTTCCGGAACGCAGTCATATGGGGGGCGGAAGGAGGTGGGGGAAATTCGAAATTTTTTTTTATTTCCGATGCATTCGACATAATCGAATTTTTTATTCATGGAGCCTGTAGGGTAGCTCAAAAGACGCCTCCAATACAAAAATCAACCCTCTAAATGTTCCGGAACGCAGTCATATGGGGGGCGGAAGGAGGTGGGGGAAATTCGAAATTTTTTTTTATTTCCGATGCATTCGACATAATCGAATTTTTTATTCATGGAGCCTGTAGGGTAGCTCAAAAGACGCCTCCAATACAAAAATCAACCCTCTAAATGTTCCGGAACGCAGTCATATGGGGGGCGGAAGGAGGTGGGGGAAATTCGAAATTTTTTTTTATTTCCGATGCATTCGACATAATCGAATTTTTTATTCATGGAGCCTGTAGGGTAGCTCAAAAGACGCCTCCAATACAAAAATCAACCCTCTAAATGTTCCGGAACGCAGTCATATGGGGGGCGGAAGGAGGTGGGGGAAATTCGAAATTTTTTTTTATTTCCGATGCATTCGACATAATCGAATTTTTTATTCATGGAGCCTGTAGGGTAGCTCAAAAGACGCCTCCAATACAAAAATCAACCCTCTAAATGTTCCGGAACGCAGTCATATGGGGGGCGGAAGGAGGTGGGGGAAATTCGAAATTTTTTTTTATTTCCGATGCATTCGACATAATCGAATTTTTTATTCATGGAGCCTGTAGGGTAGCTCAAAAGACGCCTCCAATACAAAAATCAGCCCTCTAAATGTTCCGGAACGCAGTCATATGGGGGGCGGAAGGAGGTGGGGGAAATTCGAAATTTTTTTTTATTTCCGATGCATTCGACATAATCGAATTTTTTATTGATGGAGCCTGTAGGGTAGCTCAAAAGACGCCTCCAATGAAAAAATCAGCCCTCTAAATGTTCCGGAACGCAGTCATATGGGGGGCGGAAGGAGGTGGGGGAAATTCGAAATTTTTTTTTATTTCCGATGCATTCGACATAATCGAATTTTTTATTCATGGAGCCTGTAGGGTAGCTCAAAAGACGCCTCCAATACAAAAATCAACCCTCTAAATGTTCCGGAACGCAGTCATATGGGGGGCGGAAGGAGGTGGGGGAAATTCGAAATTTTTTTTTATTTCCGATGCATTCGACATAATCGAATTTTTTATTGATGGAGCCTCTAGAGTAGCTCAAAAGACGCCTCCAATACAAAAATCAGCCCTCTAAATGTTCCGGAACGCAGTCATATGGGGGGCGGAAGGAGGTGGGGGAAATTCGAAATTTTTTTTTATTTCCGATGCATTCGACATAATCGAATTTTTTATTCATGGAGCCTGTAGGGTAGCTCAAAAGACGCCTCCAATACAAAAATCAACCCTCTAAATGTTCCGGAACGCAGTCATATGGGGGGCGGAAGGAGGTGGGGGAAATTCGAAATTTTTTTTTATTTCCGATGCATTCGACATAATCGAATTTTTTATTCATGGAGCCTGTAGGGTAGCTCAAAAGACGCCTCCAATACAAAAATCAACCCTCTAAATGTTCCGGAACGCAGTCATATGGGGGGCGGAAGGAGGTGGGGGAAATTCGAAATTTTTTTTTATTTCCGATGCATTCGACATAATCGAATTTTTTATTCATGGAGCCTGTAGGGTAGCTCAAAAGACGCCTCCAATACAAAAATCAACCCTCTAAATGTTCCGGAACGCAGTCATATGGGGGGCGGAAGGAGGTGGGGGAAATTCGAAATTTTTTTTTATTTCCGATGCATTCGACATAATCGAATTTTTTATTCATGGAGCCTGTAGGGTAGCTCAAAAGACGCCTCCAATACAAAAATCAACCCTCTAAATGTTCCGGAACGCAGTCATATGGGGGGCGGAAGGAGGTGGGGGAAATTCGAAATTTTTTTTTATTTCCGATGCATTCGACATAATCGCTTTTTTTATTCATGGAGCTTGTAGGGTAGCTCAAAAGACGCCTCTCATAAAAAAATCAGCCCTCTAAATGTTCCGGAACGCAGTCATATGGGGGGCGGAAGGAGGTGGGGGAAATTCGAAATGTTTTTTTTTTCCGATGCATTCGACATAATCGATTTTTTTATTGATGGAGCCTGTTGGGTGGCTCAAAAGACGCCTCCAATAAAAAAATCAACCCTCTAAATGTTCCGGAACGCAGCCATATGGGGGGCGGAAGGAGGTGGGCGAAATTCGAAATTTTTTTTTATTTCCGATGCAATCGACATAATCGAATTTTTTATTGATGGAGCCTGCACGGTGGCTCAAAAGACGCCTCTAATAAAAAAATCAGCCCTCTAAATGTTCCGGAACGCAGTCATATGGTGGGGAGAACGAGGGGGGTGAACATTCAAAAACATTTTCTATTTCCGCTGCATTCGACATAATCGATTTTTTTATTGATGGAGCCTCTAGGGTGGCTCAAAAGACGCCTCCAATAAAAAAATCAACCCTCTAAATGTTCCGGAACGCAGTCATATGGGGGGCGGAAGGAGGTGAGGGAAATTCGAAATTTTTTTTTATTTCCGATGCATTCGACATAATCGATTTTTTTATTGATGGAGTCTGTAGGGTGGCTCAAAAGACGCCTCTAATAAAAAAATCAGCCCTCTAAATGTTCCGGAACGCAGTCATATGGTGGGGAGAACGAGGGGGGTGAAAATTCAAAAACATTTTCTATTTCCGCTGTATTCGACATAATCGATTTTTTTATTGATGGAGCCTGTAGGGTGGCTCAAAAGACGCCTCTAATAAAAAAATCAACCCTCTAAATGTTCCGGAACGCAGTCATATGGGGGGCGGAAGGAGGTGGGGGAAATTCGAAATTTTTTTTTTATTTCCGATGCATTCGACATAATCGAATTTTTTATTGATGGAGCCTGCACGGTGTCGTCTCGAATGGTTTTTGCACGAGCGCCGTTCACACTATCTTCGGGTATCGACGACTGCTGTGCGTCTCTATTCCCTCTCGTTTTCTCGCTCTCTTTCACCCATGCCCGCTGAATTTTCGTTTCGGATGGTTTTTGCACGAGCGCCGTCCATACTATCATCTTCGGAATTACATTTCCCACAACTTTGGATATTATCATCTACACTCTAAGGTTGAAAATAAGCGAGTTGTTCGAAAAACAAAAAATCCCTCTTAAAATCTAGATGGCGGCAAACGCACTGGGGGATTTTCCCGCAAATCGAAATTAACACTACCAACCACGTCCCCCCCCCCCTCTCCTAAGTATAGAAAAAGATTATAGTACCCTCGAATTAATTCCAGGTGAAATCCTGTTTCGATTGTTTTTAATTAAATTAATTAAATTAAATTAACATTTAATTAAAGTCGACGAAATCGCGATAAAAATCATAATTATAACAACCCAAACATTTATAACTATTTTATTAATCGATCATTTATTGTACTTAAGCTGCAAAAAAATGTCCTTCAAAAGTATCGATTGAGGAATACGTTGGTAGTATTTGAGAATTTTTTGAACCCGCGATATTCAATTAATAATGGCAGTTGAAGTTAATATTATTGATGACAATTTAGGCAATATTCGATCATCTTTCCGAAAATTTAGTGGAATGACCTTCGCATGACACTTTGAGCAATTGCGGTGAAACTGATTTTTTTTTATTTTCTCAGCTGTTGAACAGTTTGTTTTTAAAAAATTTTGTTATTTTTTTCACCGGGAACAATTTGTCACTATAAGCTTCTCATGGCCCTGACGAATAATTCGCGAAAAATCATTGCCTCTATGTTTTCAATAATTTTTAACCACTTGTGGATAAACATTTTCCCTATTTTTTGACGAGTTCGAATAATCTGTTAATAAAAATATTGCAATATTTTTTTTCCTCCGATATATGTTATATAAGTTTCTAACTCTGCTGACGACGGATTTGAGAGTAAAAAAATTATTTTTCCGTTTTAAAAAACCAAAAACTGCAAATTGTTTGTAAACAAGTGGTTAAAAATAATTTAAAACATAGAGAAACATATTTTTGGCAGATTATTCGTCAGCGCCATGAAAAGCTTACAGTGACAATTTTGTTCCCGGCGAAAAAATAAAATTTTTTATAAACAAATTGATGAACACTGCTGCAAAGATTTATAAAAATAAGTTTCACCGCGATGTCCTTAAGGGTTGTGCGAAGGTCATTCCAGTAAATTTTCGGAAAGATTATCGACTATTGACTAAGTTGCTGTTAATATTGTTAATTTCAACGACCAATATTAATTGAATATTTCGGGTTCAACAAATTCGCAAATTCGGTCGACATATTCCTCAATCGATTCTCTTGAAGAACAAAACTTTTCTGCAGCTTGAGCACAATAAGCGGACAGTTAATATGAATTGAATACATTCGGTGTACATTTTTTCGTTCTTATGATTATGATTTTGATAGCAATTTCGTCGACTTACCTGGCAGGTGATGCGAAAACTCGCGAGTATTTCTCGACTTTCACATAGTGATAACAAAGAGTATAACAACGCGTGCCAAACAAACCCACAAGAAGTGTGAGTGGTGAAAATAACATCCGATCCCGTTTTCAGACAAAAATCAACGTTTTGAGGTAGAACGAGCGCGCTCTTGATTTCTATAGATATTGTTTAAATTTTAACCAGACATTGTTCATATCTTTCTGCACGTTTAAGTGAAATTTCTGAACAGTCGACTATTTAGATTGGCAGATAATAGGTTTTAAAATTGCAACGTTCAACACTGCAGGGTCTGCATTGACCGGAAGCCAGGTCAAATAATTCGTCGTACCGCTCTATTGTGTTTATCAATTTGAAGAAAAATTATCTTTTCATAGCAAACTAGTTAATGAAAAAATTAAAAAAGTTTGGTATTCGGTTTTGTTCAAAACGTTCAGTGGAGACAGAATAATGTCCCGTAAAAAATATCTGTCCTCTATAATAAGAAGAGATATGGCAGCACCGCATCGTTCCACGTATCCAAGGACGTAAGTTTGAGTGGCATATTTAAAATAATACTGCAACACAAAGTTTTATTTGGAAGTAAATTTTAATCGAACACAGTTTATAATTAGTTATCAGTTAACCAACACTTTTGTTTGTTAATGAAGATACCATAACCAATGTAAAATATAAATATTTATACCGCAAGTATATATTTTTTTAACGATACGTCCCCTATCACATAGCATGCTTGTCGAGTGTTCTTGTTCAACGACTCCCACACCTTCAACACAGTTTTTCTCTTTGGCTTCGGCCATTGATGTCAGAGATTTTATTTCACTGTCCACGACTTTTTTCTTCCGACACTTTCCTTTGAAACGAATTCTGCTTGACATTTGTATTTTTTTCCGATAATATAACCAACTAGTTTGATCCACATTGAGCTGATAAAAAAGTCTGAGCATTACGGAAACTATCCGTGATGCTCAGATTCTTCTGTCCGCCCCGCGACAGCTGGTTACAGTGTTGCCACGATCGTTCATCCGCCGAAATCTATAGTCCGATTACTAGCTTGGTATAGCATTTCTCACACTGGAGAGTACAATCGGAAGGAAAAGTTTTAATACGAAACTGTAGATTGATGTATATGCTCTACTGCATGTAGCGCGTGATATTTTTGTTTCCAACGACCGCGCTAGGTCTACCTTAATAAAAATGCAACGAACCAGAGAGAAAAGTTGCACACGAATATTATAAAGAGTCGATAAATGGCAAAAAAGGTTTGGGTCCTTTCTGCTTCGCGCGAACGCTTCCCAAAAACCTAAAAAATGAATTCGTTTAATTGTTCAAAAGTGACGAAAACTGAGGAAAGTGACTGAAGCGCGTTCCGAATTGTAGGGCGTATAAATTTATAAATCTTGATTGTTTCGTTAAAATATCTTAAGGTCGTTTTGTAGAAAATGTTATTCCCTTCAAAAATGGAACAATCATTTTTATTCACCACCCACACCTTTTCGGTGATATTTGCGCGATAATGAGAAAAAACGTGTTTTTCCGATGGTTTTTTGCATATTGTTTAAAAATAAACGACTTTCGAGGTTGTACCAAATTTTTGGTCGTATAAATTAAGATCTGAAACAACTGACGCTGGTCCCATCGATCGTAGATTTTTTCTGAGTTTGGCCGCTGTATCGTCTTCGTTTCCTGGCCTATTATAAAGGCCGTACGAAATCATACTACGCTACGCTTATGCCTGGAGAGGGGGAAGTGGGGATATCCGACGCCGGATCGCCAATGCGAAGCAGCTAGCTAGTGCAGCAAGATCGCGCGTAAAAGTTACCCCCTCTCTAGTCGCTTACGCGCCCATCACACAATCATAGTAGCGCGTGTCCGTGGGCGAGCGACGCTCGGACATCTTCGGAAAGAGCCGAGTGCGGTCGAACTGTCCCAACCGCGCCTTCAGCAGCTACACCAACACATGGACGCTGAGCACGTTCATGTGCGGCCAAGCCGAACGAAGGCTTCGAGGGAAAAAGCAATCTGAGCACGGCCCGCGCGTGACGTCACGCGACGGCACGCGTGAGGCTTTTAGATGATTTCAATGCTTATTTAGCTCTTGATTCTCTGCGTTATTAATGTATACAAAAGAATTGTATCGCGCACTCTGAACGCTTATTTTTTTAGTTCATACGTTAATTTAAATATAATAATAAATCTAAATTACAACTTATTTATCTTCTAAAAAATTGTTTACGCTTTACTCACACCCGTCCTTATGCCAAATAAATTATAATTCAGAAAAGTAAGCGAAAATATATTTATATTTGTATTATTATATTAATTCTCATATACTTTCATCAAGCGATAAAGCATTATCCCCAAAAACAATCATCCATCCGGCCGCGAATCGTAAGTACCAGAAAGTGAACATACATTGACACAAAAAATTAAGGGAGCAAGAAAAGGTGAACTGCGTCAAAAATGGTCGTACAAAAAAAAAAGGATTATGAAGCTTCAAGTTTCTAGTTTTAGTTCCGACAATGATTTTTTTTTTTGAGAATCACTGATGCGCGGTCGGAAGAAATATCACGGCAAAAAAAATTTTGCACATTTTTACGTTTTTCAAAGTTCTGCGCGGGTTTTGGTGATTTTTTTCGGACTTGACCAATATCGAGGTATTGAGCCCATTCAATTCACTTCAATTTGCTGTTTTCAATCTCCTTACGACCATTTTTAGCTGGGATATCTCAGGAACTAATGGTCGTACGGGAATTCAATCGGTGGTTATGGAAACGTGAATACATACACTACAAGCTCTGATTATTATTGTAGTGAAACTTTTATTTTTTATTTTTGTCATTAGTTTTAGAAAAGTACAAAAGAAACGATGTTTTGTTCATTTTTATGAAATCCACCGCTACTTTGCAAATATTGCGATAAACACTAATGTTTATGGACGGTCATTCAGCTCAATATGTCCCCAAGAGCCATGCAAAATGACAAGTTGATCCGATTATCGGTCTTTCTTGCCCGATTGACCAAAATTTGAAAAAAAATTAAAGGAACAAGTTTCCCCCTTTTCAGACATCATTTCAGGTTATTAAGAGGAAAAAAAACGTTTCATTACTTTTCATACAATTGGGTATTGAGCACGCATTAAATGTTGGAAAAGAACCCTGAAAATTGTATTGACTAATAAGTTTCGAAAAAAAAATTTTTTAATAAAAAAAATGTCTTTTTTTTCCAAAAAAATCGATTTCGAATTTTTTTTAAAATGTTGACATTTTTTTCAAATCAACATTGTACCGCCAGCATTAGAATTACCCAAAGCGTACCACGGGGAGGTACGCTTTGGGTAATTCTACGTACGCTTTGGGTAATTCTAATGCTGGCGGTACAATGTTGAATCGAGAAAAATGTAAAAATTAAAAAAAAAATTGTTATTGAAAGATTTTTTTATAAAAAAAAAATTTCAACACTTTTGTTATTAAAAAAAAAAATTCGAAAATTTCTAGTCAATATGATTTTCAGGGTTCTTTTCCAAGATTTAATGCATACTCAATACCCAATTGTCCAAAAAATAGTGAAAAGTTTTTTTTCCTCTTAATAATCATGAAATGATGTCTGAGAAGGAGGAAGGCTCCTTTAATTTTTTTTCACATTTTGGTCAATCGGGCAAGAAAGACCGATGAACGGATCAATTTGGAATTTTGCATGGCTCTTGGGAACATATTGAGCTGAATGACCGTCCATAAACATTAGTGTTTATCGCAATATTTTCAAAGTAGCGGTGGATTTTATAAAAACCAAGAAAACATCGTTTTTTTGTAATTCTTTAAAACTGATAGCAAAAATAATTTTTTTTAACCTACAATAATAATCAGAACTTGTAGAGTATGTATTCACGTTTCCAAAACTGCCGGTCGAATTCCCGTACGACCATTAGTTCCTGAGATATCGATGACTGAAGAGAAAAGGACGTTTTTTCATTCAAAGGCCGATATCTCAGCGAAAAGTGGTCGTACGGAGATTGAAAAAAAAGCAAATTGAAGGGAATTAAATAGGCTCAATGACCTTGATATTGGTCAAGTCCAAAAAAAATCTCCAAAACCCGTGCAGAACTTTAAAAACGTAAAAATTTGCAAAAATTTTTTTTGCCGTGATATTTCTTCCGACCGCGCAATCAGTGATTCTCAACAAAAAAAATCATAGTCGGGACTAAAACTAGAAACTTGAAGCTTCAACATGCTTTTTTTTGTACGACCACTTTTGACGAAGTTCAACTTTTCTTGCTCCCATTTTCTGTGTCAATGTATGTTCACTTTCTGGTACTTGCGATTCGCGGCCGGATGGATGATTGTTTTTGGGGATAATACTTTATCGCTTGATGAAAGTATATGAGAATGAATATAATAATACGAAGGTAAATAGATTTCCGCTTACTTTTAAGAATGACAATTTATTTGGCATAGGGACGGGTGTGAGTAAAGCGCAAACAAATTTTTAGACGATAAATAAGTTGTATTTTAGATTTATTGTTATATTTAAATGAACGTAAAAACTAATAAAATAAGCGGTCGGCGTGCGCGATAAATTTTTCGACACTACAGATAACTAATAAAAATGACTAATCAAATAAGAATTAATACTAATCATGATGAAAAAAAAGCGCTGAGCGTGAGGAACGATCTTGCGCCCCGAAGCCATGAACGTTACCAACGGGACGATCCTACCACTTGTGTTAAAAATGCACTTTCTGGCACTTACGATTGGCGGCCGGATGGATGATTGACTTGTTTTTGGGGATAATGCTTTATCGCGTGATGAAAATATGAGAATTAATATAATAATACGCTTCGTTATTATATTATCGTTCGTTCGCTATTTTCGCTTACTTTTCTGAATTATAATTTATTTGGCATAAGGACGGGTGTGAGTAAAGCGTAAACAATTTTTTAGAAAAAAAATAAGTCGTAATTTAGATTTATTATTGAATTTAAATTAACGTATAAACTAAAAAAATAAGCGTTCAGAGTGCGCGATACATTTCTGTATACATTAATAACGCAGAGAATCAAAAGCTAAATAAGCATTGAAATCATCTAAAAGCCTCGCGCGTGACGTCACCCGACGGCACGCGCGAGTCGTGCTCAGATTGCTTTTTCCCTCGAAGCCTTCGTCCGGCTTGGCCGCACATGAACGTACTCAGCGTCTATGTATTCGTGTAGCTGCCGAAGGCGCGGTCGGGACACTTCGACCGCACCCGGCTCTTTCCGAAGTGTCCAAGCGTCGCTCGCTTACGGACACGCGCTACTATGATTGTGTGACGAGCGCGTAAGAGACTAGAGAGGGGGTAACGTTTACGCGCGATCTGGCTGCCCTACGCTGCCAAACGAGAGGACCTGTGCTGGGCGTTCATCGTTCAGACGAGAGGTAAGGAGAGGTAGGCGAACATTGCCGACGATGCACGAGCGAGAGAGGCAGTGCAGCCATATCGCGCGTAACGTTACCCCCTCTCTAGTCTCTTACGCGCCCATGCTATCATAGTAGCGCGTGTCCGTGAGCGACGACGCTTGACATCTTCGGAAAGAGCCGAGTGCGGTCGAACTATCCCGACCGCGCCTTAGGCAGCTACACGCTACACCAATGCATGGACGCTGAGGCGTTCATGCGCGGCCAAGCCGAAACGAAGGCTTCGAGGCAAAAAGCAATCTGAGCACGACTCGCGCGTGACGTCACCCGACGACGCGCGCGGGGCTTTTAGATGATTTCAAAGCTTATTTAGCTCTTGCTTCTCTGCGTCGTTAACGCTCTAAACGCTTATTTTTTTAGTGTATACGTTAATTTAAATATAATAATAAATATAATTACAACTTATTTATCTTCTAAAAAATTGTTTACGCTTCACTCACACCCGTCCCTTTACCAAATAAATTGTAGTTCATAAAGGTAGGCGGAAATATATTTATATTCGTATTATTATATTCATTCTCATATACTATCATCAAGCGATAAAGTATTATCCCCAAAGAACGATCGTCCATCCGGCCGCGAATCGTAAGTACCAGAAAGTGAACATCCACTGACATAAAAAATGAAAGGGGCAAGAAAAGTTGACCACTTTTTCCGTGCTTTTCGAAAGGCTGTAACTTTGTCGAAAATGGTCATACAAAAAAAAGGATTTTGAAGCTTGAAATTTCTAGTTTTTAGTTCCGAGAAAGATTTTCTTTTAGAATCACTGATTGCGCGGTCGGAAAAAATATGACGACACAATAAATGGTGCAAATTTTTACTTTTTTCAAAGTTCTATACGGGTTTCGGAGATTTTTTCCAGACTTAACCAATATCAAGGTCATTGAGCCTATTTAATTCACTTCAATTTGCTTTTTTTAAATCTCCGTACGACCATTTTTCGCTGAGATATCGGCCTTTGATTAAAAAAACGTCCTTTTGTCTTCAGTCATCGATATCTCAGGAACTAATGGTCATACGGGAATTCGAGGGTTGATTTTTTTATTGGAGGCGTCTTTTGAGCCACCCTGCAGGCTCCATCAATAAAAAAATCGATTATGTCGAATGCAGCGGAAATAGAAAATGTTTTTGAATTTTCCCCCACCTCCTTCCACCCCCCATATGACTGCGTTCCGGAACATTTAGAGGGTTGATTTTTGTATTGGAGGCGTCTTTTGAGCTACCCTACAGGCTCCATGAATAAAAAATTCGATTATGTCGAATGCATCGGAAATAAAAAAAAATTTCGAATTTCCCCCACCTCCTTCCGCCCCCCATATGACTGCGTTCCGGAACATTTAGAGGGTTGATTTTTGTATTGGAGGCGTCTTTTGAGCTACCCTACAAGCTCCATGAATAAAAAAATCGATTATGTCGAATGCATCGGAAATAAAAAAAAATTTCGAATTTCCCCCACCTCCTTCCGCCCACCATATGACTGCGTTCCGGAACATTTAGAGGGTTGATTTTTGTATTGGAGGCGTCTTTTGAGCTACCCTACAGGCTCCATGAATAAAAAATTCGATTATGTCGAATGCATCGGAAATAAAAAAAAATTTCGAATTTCCCCCACCTCCTTCCGCCCCCCATATGACTGCGTTCCGGAACATTTAGAGGGTTGATTTTTGTATTGGAGGCGTCTTTTGAGCTACCCTACAGGCTCCATGAATAAAAAATTCGATTATGTCGAATGCATCGGAAATAAAAAAAAATTTCGAATTTCCCCCACCTCCTTCCGCCCCCCATATGACTGCGTTCCGGAACATTTAGAGGGTTGATTTTTGTATTGGAGGCGTCTTTTGAGCTACCCTACAGGCTCCATGAATAAAAAATTCGATTATGTCGAATGCATCGGAAATAAAAAAAAATTTCGAATTTCCCCCACCTCCTTCCGCCCCCCATATGACTGCGTTCCGGAACATTTAGAGGGCTGATTTTTGTATTGGAGGCGTCTTTTGAGCTACTCTACAGGCTCCATCAATAAAAAATTCGATTATGTCGAATGCATCGGAAATAAAAAAAAATTTCGAATTTCCCCCACCTCCTTCCGCCCCCCATATGACTGCGTTCCGGAACATTTAGAGGGTTGATTTTTGTATTGGAGGCGTCTTTTGAGCTACCCTACAGGCTCCATGAATAAAAAATTCGATTATGTCGAATGCATCGGAAATAAAAAAAAATTTCGAATTTCCCCCACCTCCTTCCGCCCCCCATATGACTGCGTTCCGGAACATTTAGAGGGCTGATTTTTGTATTGGAGGCGTCTTTTGAGCTACTCTACAGGCTCCATCAATAAAAAATTCGATTATGTCGAATGCATCGGAAATAAAAAAAAATTTCGAATTTCCCCCACCTCCTTCCGCCCCCCATATGACTGCGTTCCGGAACATTTAGAGGGTTGATTTTTGTATTGGAGGCGTCTTTTGAGCTACCCTACAGGCTCCATGAATAAAAAATTCGATTATGTCGAATGCATCGGAAATAAAAAAAAATTTCGAATTTCCCCCACCTCCTTCCGCCCCCCATATGACTGCGTTCCGGAACATTTAGAGGGTTGATTTTTGTATTGGAGGCGTCTTTTGAGCTACCCTACAGGCTCCATGAATAAAAAATTCGATTATGTCGAATGCATCGGAAATAAAAAAAAATTTCGAATTTCCCCCACCTCCTTCCGCCCCCCATATGACTGCGTTCCGGAACATTTAGAGGGTTGATTTTTGTATTGGAGGCGTCTTTTGAGCTACCCTACAGGCTCCATGAATAAAAAATTCGATTATGTCGAATGCATCGGAAATAAAAAAAAATTTCGAATTTCCCCCACCTCCTTCCGCCCCCCATATGACTGCGTTCCGGAACATTTAGAGGGCTGATTTTTGTATTGGAGGCGTCTTTTGAGCTACTCTACAGGCTCCATCAATAAAAAATTCGATTATGTCGAATGCATCGGAAATAAAAAAAAATTTCGAATTTCCCCCACCTCCTTCCGCCCCCCATATGACTGCGTTCCGGAACATTTAGAGGGTTGATTTTTGTATTGGAGGCGTCTTTTGAGCTACCCTACAGGCTCCATGAATAAAAAATTCGATTATGTCGAATGCATCGGAAATAAAAAAAAATTTCGAATTTCCCCCACCTCCTTCCGCCCCCCATATGACTGCGTTCCGGAACATTTAGAGGGCTGATTTTTGTATTGGAGGCGTCTTTTGAGCTACTCTACAGGCTCCATCAATAAAAAATTCGATTATGTCGAATGCATCGGAAATAAAAAAAAATTTCGAATTTCCCCCACCTCCTTCCGCCCCCCATATGACTGCGTTCCGGAACATTTAGAGGGTTGATTTTTGTATTGGAGGCGTCTTTTGAGCTACCCTACAGGCTCCATGAATAAAAAATTCGATTATGTCGAATGCATCGGAAATAAAAAAAAATTTCGAATTTCCCCCACCTCCTTCCGCCCCCCATATGACTGCGTTCCGGAACATTTAGAGGGTTGATTTTTGTATTGGAGGCGTCTTTTGAGCTACCCTACAGGCTCCATGAATAAAAAATTCGATTATGTCGAATGCATCGGAAATAAAAAAAAATTTCGAATTTCCCCCACCTCCTTCCGCCCCCCATATGACTGCGTTCCGGAACATTTAGAGGGTTGATTTTTGTATTGGAGGCGTCTTTTGAGCTACCCTACAGGCTCCATGAATAAAAAATTCGATTATGTCGAATGCATCGGAAATAAAAAAAAATTTCGAATTTCCCCCACCTCCTTCCGCCCCCCATATGACTGCGTTCCGGAACATTTAGAGGGCTGATTTTTGTATTGGAGGCGTCTTTTGAGCTACTCTACAGGCTCCATCAATAAAAAATTCGATTATGTCGAATGCATCGGAAATAAAAAAAAATTTCGAATTTCCCCCACCTCCTTCCGCCCCTCATATGACTGCGTTCCGGAACATTTAGAGGGCTGATTTTTGTATTGGAGGCGTCTTTTGAGCTACCCTACAGGCTCCATGAATAAAAAATTCGATTATGTCGAATGCATCGGAAATAAAAAAAAATTTCGAATTTCCCCCACCTCCTTCCGCCCCCCATATGACTGCGTTCCGGAACATTTAGAGGGCTGATTTTTGTATTGGAGGCGTCTTTTGAGCTACTCTACAGGCTCCATCAATAAAAAATTCGATTATGTCGAATGCATCGGAAATAAAAAAAAATTTCGAATTTCCCCCACCTCCTTCCGCCCCCCATATGACTGCGTTCCGGAACATTTAGAGGGCTGATTTTTTCATTGGAGGCGTCTTTTGAGCTACCCTACAGGCTCCATCAATAAAAAAATCGATTATGTCGAATGCATCGGAAATAAAAAAAAATTTCGAATTTCCCCCACCTCCTTCCGCCCCCCATATGACTGCGTTCCGGAACATTTAGAGGGTTGATTTTTGTATTGGAGGCGTCTTTTGAGCTACCCTACAGGCTCCATGAATAAAAAATTCGATTATGTCGAAGGCATCGGAAATAAAAAAAAATTTCGAATTTCCCCCACCTCCTTCCGCCCCCCATATGACTGCGTTCCGGAACATTTAGAGGGTTGATTTTTGTATTGGAGGCGTCTTTTGAGCTACCCTACAGGCTCCATGAATAAAAAATTCGATTATGTCGAATGCATCGGAAATAAAAAAAAATTTCGAATTTCCCCCACCTCCTTCCGCCCCCCATATGACTGCGTTCCGGAACATTTAGAGGGCTGATTTTTGTATTGGAGGCGTCTTTTGAGCTACTCTACAGGCTCCATCAATAAAAAATTCGATTATGTCGAATGCATCGGAAATAAAAAAAAATTTCGAATTTCCCCCACCTCCTTCCGCCCCCCATATGACTGCGTTCCGGAACATTTAGAGGGTTGATTTTTGTATTGGAGGCGTCTTTTGAGCTACCCTACAGGCTCCATGAATAAAAAATTCGATTATGTCGAATGCATCGGAAATAAAAAAAAATTTCGAATTTCCCCCACCTCCTTCCGCCCCCCATATGACTGCGTTCCGGAACATTTAGAGGGCTGATTTTTGTATTGGAGGCGTCTTTTGAGCTACTCTACAGGCTCCATCAATAAAAAATTCGATTATGTCGAATGCATCGGAAATAAAAAAAAATTTCGAATTTCCCCCACCTCCTTCCGCCCCCCATATGACTGCGTTCCGGAACATTTAGAGGGTTGATTTTTGTATTGGAGGCGTCTTTTGAGCTACCCTACAGGCTCCATGAATAAAAAATTCGATTATGTCGAATGCATCGGAAATAAAAAAAAATTTCGAATTTCCCCCACCTCCTTCCGCCCCCCATATGACTGCGTTCCGGAACATTTAGAGGGTTGATTTTTGTATTGGAGGCGTCTTTTGAGCTACCCTACAGGCTCCATGAATAAAAAATTCGATTATGTCGAATGCATCGGAAATAAAAAAAAATTTCGAATTTCCCCCACCTCCTTCCGCCCCCCATATGACTGCGTTCCGGAACATTTAGAGGGTTGATTTTTGTATTGGAGGCGTCTTTTGAGCTACCCTACAGGCTCCATGAATAAAAAATTCGATTATGTCGAATGCATCGGAAATAAAAAAAAATTTCGAATTTCCCCCACCTCCTTCCGCCCCCCATATGACTGCGTTCCGGAACATTTAGAGGGTTGATTTTTGTATTGGAGGCGTCTTTTGAGCTACCCTACAGGCTCCATGAATAAAAAATTCGATTATGTCGAATGCATCGGAAATAAAAAAAAATTTCGAATTTCCCCCACCTCCTTCCGCCCCCCATATGACTGCGTTCCGGAACATTTAGAGGGCTGATTTTTGTATTGGAGGCGTCTTTTGAGCTACTCTACAGGCTCCATCAATAAAAAATTCGATTATGTCGAATGCATCGGAAATAAAAAAAAATTTCGAATTTCCCCCACCTCCTTCCGCCCCCCATATGACTGCGTTCCGGAACATTTAGAGGGTTGATTTTTGTATTGGAGGCGTCTTTTGAGCTACCCTACAGGCTCCATGAATAAAAAATTCGATTATGTCGAATGCATCGGAAATAAAAAAAAATTTCGAATTTCCCCCACCTCCTTCCGCCCCCCATATGACTGCGTTCCGGAACATTTAGAGGGCTGATTTTTGTATTGGAGGCGTCTTTTGAGCTACTCTACAGGCTCCATCAATAAAAAATTCGATTATGTCGAATGCATCGGAAATAAAAAAAAATTTCGAATTTCCCCCACCTCCTTCCGCCCCCCATATGACTGCGTTCCGGAACATTTAGAGGGTTGATTTTTGTATTGGAGGCGTCTTTTGAGCTACCCTACAGGCTCCATGAATAAAAAATTCGATTATGTCGAATGCATCGGAAATAAAAAAAAATTTCGAATTTCCCCCACCTCCTTCCGCCCCCCATATGACTGCGTTCCGGAACATTTAGAGGGTTGATTTTTGTATTGGAGGCGTCTTTTGAGCTACCCTACAGGCTCCATGAATAAAAAATTCGATTATGTCGAATGCATCGGAAATAAAAAAAAATTTCGAATTTCCCCCACCTCCTTCCGCCCCCCATATGACTGCGTTCCGGAACATTTAGAGGGTTGATTTTTGTATTGGAGGCGTCTTTTGAGCTACCCTACAGGCTCCATGAATAAAAAATTCGATTATGTCGAATGCATCGGAAATAAAAAAAAATTTCGAATTTCCCCCACCTCCTTCCGCCCCCCATATGACTGCGTTCCGGAACATTTAGAGGGTTGATTTTTGTATTGGAGGCGTCTTTTGAGCTACCCTACAGGCTCCATGAATAAAAAATTCGATTATGTCGAATGCATCGGAAATAAAAAAAAATTTCGAATTTCCCCCACCTCCTTCCGCCCCCCATATGACTGCGTTCCGGAACATTTAGAGGGTTGATTTTTGTATTGGAGGCGTCTTTTGAGCTACCCTACAGGCTCCATGAATAAAAAATTCGATTATGTCGAATGCATCGGAAATAAAAAAAAATTTCGAATTTCCCCCACCTCCTTCCGCCCCCCATATGACTGCGTTCCGGAACATTTAGAGGGTTGATTTTTGTATTGGAGGCGTCTTTTGAGCTACCCTACAGGCTCCATGAATAAAAAATTCGATTATGTCGAATGCATCGGAAATAAAAAAAAATTTCGAATTTCCCCCACCTCCTTCCGCCCCCCATATGACTGCGTTCCGGAACATTTAGAGGGCTGATTTTTGTATTGGAGGCGTCTTTTGAGCTACTCTACAGGCTCCATCAATAAAAAATTCGATTATGTCGAATGCATCGGAAATAAAAAAAAATTTCGAATTTCCCCCACCTCCTTCCGCCCCCCATATGACTGCGTTCCGGAACATTTAGAGGGTTGATTTTTGTATTGGAGGCGTCTTTTGAGCTACCCTACAGGCTCCATGAATAAAAAATTCGATTATGTCGAATGCATCGGAAATAAAAAAAAATTTCGAATTTCCCCCACCTCCTTCCGCCCCCCATATGACTGCGTTCCGGAACATTTAGAGGGCTGATTTTTGTATTGGAGGCGTCTTTTGAGCTACTCTACAGGCTCCATCAATAAAAAATTCGATTATGTCGAATGCATCGGAAATAAAAAAAAATTTCGAATTTCCCCCACCTCCTTCCGCCCCCCATATGACTGCGTTCCGGAACATTTAGAGGGTTGATTTTTGTATTGGAGGCGTCTTTTGAGCTACCCTACAGGCTCCATGAATAAAAAATTCGATTATGTCGAATGCATCGGAAATAAAAAAAAATTTCGAATTTCCCCCACCTCCTTCCGCCCCCCATATGACTGCGTTCCGGAACATTTAGAGGGTTGATTTTTGTATTGGAGGCGTCTTTTGAGCTACCCTACAGGCTCCATGAATAAAAAATTCGATTATGTCGAATGCATCGGAAATAAAAAAAAATTTCGAATTTCCCCCACCTCCTTCCGCCCCCCATATGACTGCGTTCCGGAACATTTAGAGGGTTGATTTTTGTATTGGAGGCGTCTTTTGAGCTACCCTACAGGCTCCATGAATAAAAAATTCGATTATGTCGAATGCATCGGAAATAAAAAAAAATTTCGAATTTCCCCCACCTCCTTCCGCCCCCCATATGACTGCGTTCCGGAACATTTAGAGGGTTGATTTTTGTATTGGAGGCGTCTTTTGAGCTACCCTACAGGCTCCATGAATAAAAAATTCGATTATGTCGAATGCATCGGAAATAAAAAAAAATTTCGAATTTCCCCCACCTCCTTCCGCCCCCCATATGACTGCGTTCCGGAACATTTAGAGGGTTGATTTTTGTATTGGAGGCGTCTTTTGAGCTACCCTACAGGCTCCATGAATAAAAAATTCGATTATGTCGAATGCATCGGAAATAAAAAAAAATTTCGAATTTCCCCCACCTCCTTCCGCCCCCCATATGACTGCGTTCCGGAACATTTAGAGGGTTGATTTTTGTATTGGAGGCGTCTTTTGAGCTACCCTACAGGCTCCATGAATAAAAAATTCGATTATGTCGAATGCATCGGAAATAAAAAAAAATTTCGAATTTCCCCCACCTCCTTCCGCCCCCCATATGACTGCGTTCCGGAACATTTAGAGGGCTGATTTTTGTATTGGAGGCGTCTTTTGAGCTACTCTACAGGCTCCATCAATAAAAAATTCGATTATGTCGAATGCATCGGAAATAAAAAAAAATTTCGAATTTCCCCCACCTCCTTCCGCCCCCCATATGACTGCGTTCCGGAACATTTAGAGGGTTGATTTTTGTATTGGAGGCGTCTTTTGAGCTACCCTACAGGCTCCATGAATAAAAAATTCGATTATGTCGAATGCATCGGAAATAAAAAAAAATTTCGAATTTCCCCCACCTCCTTCCGCCCCCCATATGACTGCGTTCCGGAACATTTAGAGGGCTGATTTTTGTATTGGAGGCGTCTTTTGAGCTACTCTACAGGCTCCATCAATAAAAAATTCGATTATGTCGAATGCATCGGAAATAAAAAAAAATTTCGAATTTCCCCCACCTCCTTCCGCCCCCCATATGACTGCGTTCCGGAACATTTAGAGGGTTGATTTTTGTATTGGAGGCGTCTTTTGAGCTACCCTACAGGCTCCATGAATAAAAAATTCGATTATGTCGAATGCATCGGAAATAAAAAAAAATTTCGAATTTCCCCCACCTCCTTCCGCCCCCCATATGACTGCGTTCCGGAACATTTAGAGGGTTGATTTTTGTATTGGAGGCGTCTTTTGAGCTACCCTACAGGCTCCATGAATAAAAAATTCGATTATGTCGAATGCATCGGAAATAAAAAAAAATTTCGAATTTCCCCCACCTCCTTCCGCCCCCCATATGACTGCGTTCCGGAACATTTAGAGGGTTGATTTTTGTATTGGAGGCGTCTTTTGAGCTACCCTACAGGCTCCATGAATAAAAAATTCGATTATGTCGAATGCATCGGAAATAAAAAAAAATTTCGAATTTCCCCCACCTCCTTCCGCCCCCCATATGACTGCGTTCCGGAACATTTAGAGGGTTGATTTTTGTATTGGAGGCGTCTTTTGAGCTACCCTACAGGCTCCATGAATAAAAAATTCGATTATGTCGAATGCATCGGAAATAAAAAAAAATTTCGAATTTCCCCCACCTCCTTCCGCCCCCCATATGACTGCGTTCCGGAACATTTAGAGGGCTGATTTTTGTATTGGAGGCGTCTTTTGAGCTACTCTACAGGCTCCATCAATAAAAAATTCGATTATGTCGAATGCATCGGAAATAAAAAAAAATTTCGAATTTCCCCCACCTCCTTCCGCCCCCCATATGACTGCGTTCCGGAACATTTAGAGGGTTGATTTTTGTATTGGAGGCGTCTTTTGAGCTACCCTACAGGCTCCATGAATAAAAAATTCGATTATGTCGAATGCATCGGAAATAAAAAAAAATTTCGAATTTCCCCCACCTCCTTCCGCCCCCCATATGACTGCGTTCCGGAACATTTAGAGGGCTGATTTTTGTATTGGAGGCGTCTTTTGAGCTACTCTACAGGCTCCATCAATAAAAAATTCGATTATGTCGAATGCATCGGAAATAAAAAAAAATTTCGAATTTCCCCCACCTCCTTCCGCCCCCCATATGACTGCGTTCCGGAACATTTAGAGGGTTGATTTTTGTATTGGAGGCGTCTTTTGAGCTACCCTACAGGCTCCATGAATAAAAAATTCGATTATGTCGAATGCATCGGAAATAAAAAAAAATTTCGAATTTCCCCCACCTCCTTCCGCCCCCCATATGACTGCGTTCCGGAACATTTAGAGGGTTGATTTTTGTATTGGAGGCGTCTTTTGAGCTACCCTACAGGCTCCATGAATAAAAAATTCGATTATGTCGAATGCATCGGAAATAAAAAAAAATTTCGAATTTCCCCCACCTCCTTCCGCCCCCCATATGACTGCGTTCCGGAACATTTAGAGGGTTGATTTTTGTATTGGAGGCGTCTTTTGAGCTACCCTACAGGCTCCATGAATAAAAAATTCGATTATGTCGAATGCATCGGAAATAAAAAAAAATTTCGAATTTCCCCCACCTCCTTCCGCCCCCCATATGACTGCGTTCCGGAACATTTAGAGGGTTGATTTTTGTATTGGAGGCGTCTTTTGAGCTACCCTACAGGCTCCATGAATAAAAAATTCGATTATGTCGAATGCATCGGAAATAAAAAAAAATTTCGAATTTCCCCCACCTCCTTCCGCCCCCCATATGACTGCGTTCCGGAACATTTAGAGGGTTGATTTTTGTATTGGAGGCGTCTTTTGAGCTACCCTACAGGCTCCATGAATAAAAAATTCGATTATGTCGAATGCATCGGAAATAAAAAAAAATTTCGAATTTCCCCCACCTCCTTCCGCCCCCCATATGACTGCGTTCCGGAACATTTAGAGGGTTGATTTTTGTATTGGAGGCGTCTTTTGAGCTACCCTACAGGCTCCATGAATAAAAAATTCGATTATGTCGAATGCATCGGAAATAAAAAAAAATTTCGAATTTCCCCCACCTCCTTCCGCCCCCCATATGACTGCGTTCCGGAACATTTAGAGGGCTGATTTTTGTATTGGAGGCGTCTTTTGAGCTACTCTACAGGCTCCATCAATAAAAAATTCGATTATGTCGAATGCATCGGAAATAAAAAAAAATTTCGAATTTCCCCCACCTCCTTCCGCCCCCCATATGACTGCGTTCCGGAACATTTAGAGGGTTGATTTTTGTATTGGAGGCGTCTTTTGAGCTACCCTACAGGCTCCATGAATAAAAAATTCGATTATGTCGAATGCATCGGAAATAAAAAAAAATTTCGAATTTCCCCCACCTCCTTCCGCCCCCCATATGACTGCGTTCCGGAACATTTAGAGGGCTGATTTTTGTATTGGAGGCGTCTTTTGAGCTACTCTACAGGCTCCATCAATAAAAAATTCGATTATGTCGAATGCATCGGAAATAAAAAAAAATTTCGAATTTCCCCCACCTCCTTCCGCCCCCCATATGACTGCGTTCCGGAACATTTAGAGGGTTGATTTTTGTATTGGAGGCGTCTTTTGAGCTACCCTACAGGCTCCATGAATAAAAAATTCGATTATGTCGAATGCATCGGAAATAAAAAAAAATTTCGAATTTCCCCCACCTCCTTCCGCCCCCCATATGACTGCGTTCCGGAACATTTAGAGGGTTGATTTTTGTATTGGAGGCGTCTTTTGAGCTACCCTACAGGCTCCATGAATAAAAAATTCGATTATGTCGAATGCATCGGAAATAAAAAAAAATTTCGAATTTCCCCCACCTCCTTCCGCCCCCCATATGACTGCGTTCCGGAACATTTAGAGGGTTGATTTTTGTATTGGAGGCGTCTTTTGAGCTACCCTACAGGCTCCATGAATAAAAAATTCGATTATGTCGAATGCATCGGAAATAAAAAAAAATTTCGAATTTCCCCCACCTCCTTCCGCCCCCCATATGACTGCGTTCCGGAACATTTAGAGGGTTGATTTTTGTATTGGAGGCGTCTTTTGAGCTACCCTACAGGCTCCATGAATAAAAAATTCGATTATGTCGAATGCATCGGAAATAAAAAAAAATTTCGAATTTCCCCCACCTCCTTCCGCCCCCCATATGACTGCGTTCCGGAACATTTAGAGGGTTGATTTTTGTATTGGAGGCGTCTTTTGAGCTACCCTACAGGCTCCATGAATAAAAAATTCGATTATGTCGAATGCATCGGAAATAAAAAAAAATTTCGAATTTCCCCCACCTCCTTCCGCCCCCCATATGACTGCGTTCCGGAACATTTAGAGGGCTGATTTTTGTATTGGAGGCGTCTTTTGAGCTACTCTACAGGCTCCATCAATAAAAAATTCGATTATGTCGAATGCATCGGAAATAAAAAAAAATTTCGAATTTCCCCCACCTCCTTCCGCCCCCCATATGACTGCGTTCCGGAACATTTAGAGGGCTGATTTTTTCATTGGAGGCGTCTTTTGAGCTACCCTACAGGCTCCATCAATAAAAAAATCGATTATGTCGAATGCATCGGAAATAAAAAAAAATTTCGAATTTCCCCCACCTCCTTCCGCCCCCCATATGACTGCGTTCCGGAACATTTAGAGGGCTGATTTTTTCATTGGAGGCGTCTTTTGAGCCACCCTACAGGCTCCATCAATAAAAAAATCGATTATGTCGAATGCATCGGAAATAAAAAAAAATTTCGAATTTCCCCCACCTCCTTCTGCCCCCCATATGACTGCGTTCCGGAACATTTAGAGGGTTGATTTTTGTATTGGAGGCGTCTTTTGAGCTACTCTACAGGCTCCATCAATAAAAAATTCGATTATGTCGAATGCATCGGAAATAAAAAATGTTTTCGAATTTCACCCCCCCGTTCTCCCTCCTATATGACTGCGTTCCGGAACATTTTGGGGGTTGAGATTTTTTTTTCGTGGCCCTTTTCATGCCACCTTACATTGACGCCAAAAAAAAAATCGATTATATCAAACGTGCGGGAGATAGAATTCTTCAAATTTCACCCCCCTATAAGGGTTGGTTCGGATGGTCGAAAATATTTTAAATTCATTTTACCATGTTTTTTTAGTCACTAGAGCCGAACTGAGTAAGAAATTGTAGGAAATTAAAAAGTTTAAAAAAAAAATGAAATCGTTGGATAGCAACGATGCAAACTTCAGGCACATAATTTCTTTACAGTTATCACTATCTGAACTCATGACATGGACGTTTGCATCGTTGGAACGCAACGATTTTTTGTTAATCTTTCATTTCATTATTTTTGTGCTTACCTAAAGTCTGCTTCTTTTTCGCAAATTTCTAATAACAATACGTAAAAACGTTTGAGTCATTTTCACAGCGAAAAAGAGAGACAGAGAGAGGGGGAGAGAGAGAGAGAGAGAGAGAGAGAGAGAGAGAGAGAGAGAGAGAGAGAGAGAGAGAGAGAGAGAGAGAGAGAGAGAGACTGTATTTTATCCTGATTTGGCCCCGCGAGTCGGATGTGGAATAATCGTCCGCGGCGAAGTGGCCACACGTATACGAGGAAAACGGAAGGAGGGAATTGAAGGAAGACTAATGACAGTGGAAAAAGCACACGAGTAGAAGTCACGGAGTTCGCATGTAGACGAGGACATCGGATACGAACAAAGAATCGAAAAGATTACGTGAGATACGGACGGTCGATCTGCGATTACGCGGGTACAGGGTTAGTTGCCATTATCGGCGGTTTTCGCAGTCCTCTCTGGCATTGACTTATCCGACCAGATTTACGTTGTAATCAGGAATGGACACTCAGGATGGATTGGGCGTCGTGGGCGATTATAGCACGGTGATAAATATTCGATTTATTGATGCTGCGTTTGTTCTAGGGATGTGGGCAAGATTTCGTATCGACCCACTTACTCGATTTGAAGAATTATGACACTTTTAGTTCGCACTTTCGCACGGGATCGTATGGCACGTTGTTTTACCGTGATATATGACTAAAAGCTCATGGAAGAAATGGCACAGAATTTTTTAGATTGTCTTGTGCGGATAATTTATGCATGAGAGAAAATTCTTTGGAAACTTCTTAAATACGATTTTTTTATTGCCCAATTCTGTAGCCTGGGGTCTAAACTTCAATTTGCAAAAAAGGTTCAGTAAAAGTTAGAAAAGTTAACCGAGTTACGACGACTTTGGTAAAGCGTCAGATCGCACTAAGTTTGCATCGTTGAGATGCAACGAATCTTTTTTCTTCGTTTTTATTTCTTCATTTTATTTGTTTTTACTATTTATGTTTATTTTTTGTTACATCGAAGCTTGCATCGTTGGAAGGTAACGAAAATTTCGTAGCCCAATTTTGTTGGGCACAAATTGCTCTTCAACGGCACTCGAACTTTTTTCAGGATCTTTATTAGAAATCTTCAGCCTAATTATGTGAAAACCTTTTCTCTTTGGATGATAATAAACACAAGGAAATAAAGAAATGGAAGAGATTTTTCGTTGCATTCCAACGATGCAAACTTCAACATCGTTTATTCTTTATATTTCTTCATAATATCTATTATTTATCTATATCTATATTTCTTTATATTATCCAAAGCTTTTTTTGCGAATTGAGGTCGTAAATATCTCATAAGAATACGTCAAACGTATGAGTGACTTTCACAACCTCAATAGACTAAACGAAATATGTGCAATGAAAAAAAATCTCTGCGTTTCAACGATGGAAACTTCAACGTCATCGGATCTGACGTTGAAGTTTGCATCGTTGGTCACGCGACGAAAACTATTTCCTGTTAATTGCACAAACTTTCGTTGGCCAATTTTGGCTGTGAAAATCACTCAAATGTTTTTGGGTATTATTATTAGAGACCACGACCAGAATTTTTAAAAAGGCTTCGGAAAGTTATAAAAATGAAGAAGAAAATCGTTGCTCCTCAACGATGCAAACCCCACCGTCGTAAAAATCTTCAAGGGAATCGCGCGTCACGTCCAACCGGTAAATTCAAAGATTAAGTTCACCCTAGAAAAACGCAGGCACAGACAACCCCTATAACTTCATATTACCAGAAAGGGGTGTATTGAAGTTTGCATCGTTGGAATGAAACGAAAGTTCCTCGTTACTTTTCAACTTCTTTATATTTGTTAATGTGAAAAATACTTTTTTCATAATTTATTCTGTACATCTTTGAATAATTTTCTTAAAAAATAATTAAGGATTTTCGTAGGCATGTTTGGCCGGTAGAAATAAATAGAAATTCATAAGTATTCATTTTCGTTGCGTTTCAACGATGCAAACTTCAATCTCATCAGAAAGGACCTCTCAAAATGAAAACACCACCTTTTTACTACTTTTTTCTCGAAACTACCTTAAGGGGTGAGGCTACTGTGAAAATGTAAAAAAAATCGTTCGTCGCTTGGGGCAACTCGCATTGAAAAAGAAGGTTCAACATATGGTATGGGAACCGCAGGTTGAAAGTAAACTCATTATTCCAACGATAGAATTGTTGGTCAAACTTTAAACGCGTTTTCCTCGAAACTATGGTTCTCAAAACGGTGTACACGATTTTTCGACATCCCATGATAGAATTGACTTGAAATTTGGCGCACTTGTTGAATTTAATAGTAGTTAAGTTTTGACCGACGTTTTTCTTCTTACCGTTATTTTTCATTAGTCGGTAACAATAATCATGTTACTTTTCCTCGGAAAATCGAAATAAAGTAAATTTCTTTTTGTCGATTCAAACACGATAACAAAAAAAACTCGGTCAAGACTTAGCCAATGTTGGGAATAGTACGATATCCGTGGCGCCAAGCTTTCATTTCAGGAACAAAAAATTTGTCGTTTCGGCTTTTAGTTTTAACCACATATTCTTTACAACTATATCTATAGCGCATATCAAGCATATTTTAACATTTTTATATTTACTATTTTTTATGCCAAAAACGGTGAAAAAACACGTTTTTTTTTCTTTTCGAAAAATCTCCGTCATTTTGTTATTTTTGCATAAATAAAAAATGGTACGATATGCGCTATAGCCATTAACATACTGAATTTAAAACCGTTTGATTTTTTTGTTTCGGATGGTCCATCTCCGAGATTTCATCAATAGCGCAGATCTACATTTTTTCAGGACAGTTCTTTAACTACCATTTTCATCTATAAATAGTGACTTAAATATATAATTTTTTTTAAATGGATTTCGAAAGTGTATTTATTAAGTGTAACAACTTTTATTTCAATATCTATAATATAATGCTATGACAAAATTAATGAAAATAGCCTTTTTTTTAAGCTACTACAGTGAGAAGACGCCTTAAGGCCTGAGAGTCACTTTGGAGCCTTATGAGTTTGAAGAGGGATGAACAGTATACTTTTAATCCCTCTTCGGACTCCTAGGGATTTAAAGTGCTTTACTCCCTGTCTAGACACAACTATAAGCGGGGAAACATGGCAGTGATATGAGAAACCTATTTTTGGCTTTCCGACACTGCTCTAACTATATATTTCCAAGTAACCTCGCCTGATTTTTATTATTGATAATAAAATAAAGGTATGTTGGTAGTTAGCAGAAAACATTTTTGAATTCGAGAAAATCGTAGTTCTTAACGAGGCTGCATCGCTGGAGTGCAACGAAAATGAATATTTCGGAATTCTTTCAGTCTCTACTAGCATATTTTGTCTACAAAAATCCTTCAACCATTCTTTAAACGCGTTTTTCTCAAAATGGCATTTCTGAAGTCGGTGACCAAGATTACTCGAACACTAATGAACCGATCTTCTTGAAATTTTGCAGGCTTATTTAATACATAAAAATGTAGTCTTTAATCGTTCGATTTCTTTTTTCGAAAAAAAATGGCCGTTTTATAGCCAAAAAACGGCCGTTTTTTTTCGTTAAAATCGAATCATTAACTTTGACTGTCTGCCATTTTGTGAAAAATGAATATTTTTTAAAATCCTTCGATTAAAGACTAGTTTATACTTATATTTGACTAAATCCATCCGCATTTTTTTTTCAGATGATCCACTTCGCCGCAATGTTGGCCACCGCAAACCGTGTATATAAAAACATTATTTCATTGACGGCCATTTGCCACTAAACAATGTAATATTTTTCAATAAAAAAATTACCGAAAGTTCTTCAAGATGTGTTCTTTAAGATGGTATATTGATCGATTAAAAAAGTTTTGTAGTTTTCTTTTAAAAAATTCACGAAAAAGGCCTTTTTTTGCGCTACAAGTGGGGGTAAAGCCTTAAATTGTGGCGCTACGGAGATCGTAGTTATTGGCCAAATACTATTTATTTTAAGAGAAAACTCGTTTTTTTCTTCAGGTCGACTGCGTGGCCAAAATCAGATACAGTAGAGCGTCGATTATCCGAACGTTAGTTATTGTTGCACGATGTATACATTGTTGTACGTCCCCTCCACTTTCTCGGTCTGCGCTCGCGTGCACTTTACTTTCCGCTGGCAGTCGAGATTTGGTAGCAACTAAACGAGCTTTCGTTGTGAAGCAGAAGAGAATCGTCGACTTTTTCAAAAATAAATAGATAAGGACCCAAAGACGTATGAATGTTGATTATTTTTAAACACATATTTAACTTCGTTTTATATTATGGTAATCCTATCCCCAGGCTTCAATCCATAGGATTTTTTTTTGCGCTTCACTAAATACACTAATAATCGCCCCTATAAAATTTCAGGGTCGGTTATCGACCTAATTATAGCGCAAAGAAATATTAAAATTGCGTATTTTTGGGACGAAATTCTGAGACGAGATTAAAAAACCCAATTTCCGGTCGCTTCAAAATTGTATACGGTAATGAAAATCCGTCGGATTCTCAAAAATAATCAGATTTACATACTTAACACTTGTAGTAATCCAAGGCACTCAGAAAAAAATACACTTATTGGCCTAATTTTCATGCAATATGAAGCTTAATTTGAACTTCCGGTATTGGATTTATTACCACTTGCTGCGATAAAGAGACGTGACAGCGAGGCAACAGCCGACTGTACACCGAACCTCACGCGTTCGAATTTTCACACATCTTTTTTAATTTTTAACCGACCATATTTCGCCGACACAAATTTTCTACGCCTCTCACCAGTCGTGGCCCGAATACAATGCTTTATATTTCCCGCGCCTGACATTGTTTTGACAGGTAGACGTTGAAAAGCATGGAGGTCAAACTCGCCTGGTTGAGTAAGGAGAGACAGAGATAGAACCAATGTTGTCAAATATCAAACTTAGAAATACTGCGCAAATCGTCGGAATAACTGTTTTTTTCATTTTTATAATTAAATCTGAACATTCATCAAACGGCTTAAACATGGAAAATTTGCGTTGTTACAAATTATCTTTTTGACATATTTTATAAATATAAACTGTACCAGTCTCAAATAAATATGATCAGTGGTATGACTAGTGTGAAGCGATAGGATTACCTCAAATCAAACAATGGTTATTTGCAATTCACCAACAATGTTCTTTTATTATTGACATATTAATGTTCATTGTATTTTTAAATATATATATATTTTATCATAGTGAAAAATCAAAGTTTTTCGTCCGCGGAATATTGCTGTTCGGTTATCTGAAAGGCGCCCGGTCCTAATTGATTTGGATAATCGACGCTCGAAGGTTCGAAGGTCCTTTACGAGATTGTTTATTACTTCCTAAACTATTAATACGTTTTAACGAAATTTAGTACTGAATTTTGTCAATGTACATACAAATAAATGTCCGAACGATTGTTCAATCTTGTACTTAAGGATGGTGAGTCCCAAATCGCAAATGATAATAAAATTCTGAAAATTGGTATGTTTTTGTATGAAGTATTTCAGAGGTCGTGTAAAAATTTCACGACAATTAGGAAGCTCGTTATTGAGCAATTAACATTTACAAATTAAATGTTGTCTTATGGAAACAGATATAACTTTGCAATGTATATAATTATATATAAATAATATATACATTTTTTTGTGGAAAATTATTTAGATTAAAATTGAAAATCTATACATGGTGTTATTAGAAATAAGTAATAATATAAAAGCGAGCTATAGAGAGAGGACATATGTACATACAAAGAGCGGAATGTAAAAGGTGTAACACCATACTATGGAAATAAAACCTACTACTACTATATACATTTTTTTTATTTTAAAATTTATAAAATTTCATAAAAAATTATAAAAAATTATATAAATTTTTTTTATTTTAGAATTAAATTATATAAATATAATAAATTATATATTTATATATAATTTATATATAAATAATGTTTTATTTATATATAAATATAAATAAAATATTATATATAAATAAATTATATATAAATTATATATAAATAAATAAAAATAAATAGAGAATTTTTTTTTATTTCTCTTAAAAATTGTTCTTAACGAAATGTTAATTTTTTAATAACGAGCTTCCTAATCGTCGTGAAATTTTAACACAACCTCTTAAATACTTCATACAAAAACATACCAAATTTTCAGAATTTTCTTGTCATTTTTTATTTCAACCCTTAAAGACGTTGAAGTAATGATAATAGAATTCTGAAAACTTGGTATGTTTTTACATGAAGTATTCAGGAGATCGTGTAAAAATTTCATGACGGTTAAGAAGTTATTTATTGAACAATTAACATTGACATGTTTCATAGGGACTCAACATCCTTAATCCCTCTAAATTAATTTTTCCCGTTGGACTTCTTTCTTTGGGCTTTTCTGAAAGGAAAAGTGTATGCCAATGACCCACAGACCATTCCGGAGCTCAAGGAAGCAATAGGACGCACCATTGATGAAATTAGTCCGCGATTGTGCCAAAATGTTATTGAAAATTTCGTCCGAATAGTGAACGTTTGCGAACAGGGAGGAGGCGGCCATTTATCGGATACTGTGTTCCACACATAACCTCCATGTTTGTACCTTACATCGAAATAAAAGTATTCGTCCTTTTCAAATAAATAATACGTTTTATTGATAAAGAAAAATGTCAGGTCATTTTGAGACACCCTATATTTCCCAGAAGCAATTTTTTCACATAATTTCAGTTTCTCCGCCCAAAGGGTTCCAAGGCCCGTGGGGAGGTCTGCGACGGGCCCGCCGAAGTCACAAGGGCGCCCACTGTCCGCGGCATGAAGATCGGAGGCCACTCGTCCGTGGCGGGCAGTCTCGCCGAATTTCTCTACGGCTTTCGCACCCGCAACGATCTCGCTGTCCGGTCCGAGCGGGTCAAAGTTGCGCAGGTGGGAAAACTTTCGTTGCGAATGATAAGAAAAGAGAGGGAAAAGCTGTAACGTGCACACACGGGAAGCGAACGCGATCCGGGCGTCTCTGACGAGCGAGCGCCACGTACCGGGTCGATACTGTAATACTCGCAATTTCGGGCATACACAAAAAGACACACGCACGCAACACATAGAAAAATCGTCTCAATCGTTTGGTAGAACGTACCTTCCCGCTCTCCGCGGCCGGTGAATTTTCGACGATGTCGTAAATAACGTGCGGCAGTCCGGCAGTCCCGAGGAGGGAGAAACCAAAGCCGGCGTTGTCGCTTCTGCTCAGCGTTACCAACAGTTCCTCAGCCATGTTTTCACAGTAGCACCGACATCGATCCTCACCTCACGAGGCACACCGCACTCACTGGACCTCTCTCTCTCACTCTTCGTTACACGGTGTAGGATCAGTCGCTCTTCGGCGATTGCAGCACACGTTCATCCGCCGACAGTTTATTCATACCCCCCGATTCAAATGCTCAATTCCAAGCGCCCGACACTTTATTTTTCCTCGATATAAACAAGGAGGCTGTGCGAAAAAGCCGCAGGGATCAATTTCAGTTTTATTCCGCAGCCAAGCGGCGAACGATCAAAACAAAAGAGAACGCAGTCGCGAGTATTTATTTTTTTCCGTAGTTTTGCGGCGAAAAAGCGTTGCCCGTACGCACATGTGTCGAGGGGATAGTCGCGATATTCTCGCGCAGGAGATTATAGTTATTGGAAGATCGAGGGAAGGTGACTACGGGCACCCCGTAGACCCGATTCGCAGGTTTGTCAGGCTGCAGCCCCGTGAGAACCCGAGAGCAACACACACGCGCGGGTACAGCGGGTTGAGGGGAGTGGGGCAAGGGGGCCGGGGCGCCAAGCGATGACGGAATGCAGGCAACAACTGTAACGCCACTCCTGCACTCGGCCAGTGCCGCAAACTCTCTACGTACACACTGACGCGCTTTACCCTACATGTATATATCGCTAACCCTTTCGGACCTTTTCTCTTTGCCTCTCAGCCGCGGGCGACTTTGACGACTGACGGTTGGCGCTGGCGCGTCGAGCACTGAACACCACTCGGCCCGCTTCTCCTGGCTAGCGACGAGCAACGACGAGTGGACCTGCGCTCGCACACACCACACACGCACGTAGAAACGCGGCGCTCGGCGACTGTGCAGCCGCCACTGTACCGAGGGAGAGACGCGAGCGCGCAAACGCGACACCTGCGTCGCCTATCTAACGGTTTACGCGCACTACGAACGATAAGAGACGAGGACAGTTTTGTTTATGTTTATTTTGGTTTTTCGATGCCGAGCGTGTGTCACGACCGCTCGATGACAGCAGCAAAAGCGACACTGAGGCCAACCGTAAAACTCGCGGACTCGCGTGCCGGCTCGAGACGGTAGTTCGCCGTGCGCCGTAGGATGGCGCCACGTACCCGGCGCGTGGAAATTGAACCGCTTGGCCAGATGGAACGACAGTCTAAGGCCTGCGCGCCTGTTTTATCAATAAAAAATAAATCGAAGGAAACATCCAACCGCTGAGGCCTAGGGACACGCGCGCTCGATCTTACCGCTGGAGTTGCGGGCGATGCGTTCGCGGATAGGTGACCGAACGATGGACCACCGTGGGGCTCGGGATTTTCTGTTCGTTTTATCTTTGTTTATTCTATGATTGGTGGAAAATACTCACGTAGCGAAAAAAAAGAACGTACGGTTCGATTGAAGGCATGTACATGGCAGCATAACCTCAAACATTTTCCAATCCAGTTTTCGAATAGATCGTTGACTTTTTTCCGATAAACAAAGTATCGGGGTGTGGAGAATTGCGTGACGAAGAGCGTGACGATTTTCTTTTGGACTAAATCTTATTCATCTTGGAGAAATCTCTGTTCGAAATTTATAGCTATCTCGCTCGTACTCGTGTCAAGTGATACGTATTCTACTTCGCTTTAACATGCCCAGTTGTAATGGTCGAAAACAGCTCATTTTTTAAATAAAAAAATGAAAAGTGATGATAAATTTGTACAAAAATGAGGCATTTGAAAAAGTATCATCCGAAGAACACTCATTTTTTGTGAGAAAATATTTGATCATAATCGATTTACAGGAAGGAATTTTCGAATTATGAAATTTAAACAAATGACGCGTGTTCGAAGTGTCTTGATTTTTGCGTAAAAATTGGCGTTTTTCGTTCATGAAATCAAAAATATACATCGGGGAAAAGAATACTTCGATCAACTACTATATTTTTATATCTATAAAAAGCGCCAAAATATTAGCATTAATGATTCAGTAGTTTTCGGGATTTTTCCCACCGACTTTGAAAACGTATTTTCGAGAAGAAAAAAGCATTTAAAGTTTCGAACGACGCTCCAAGTGTTCCGAATATTTATGAGATGATATACTGTAAAAGTCTATCGGTTAAAAAAGAAAGTGCTTTTTGACTTCTACAATTAGGTAAAACCTCTCAAATTCCGCTATCACGCGGGCATATCCGTAAAATGTACCTAAAGCTTCTCACCAATCGCGTTCCGCGATTCGACTATGCACAGGCTGAAGGAGCAATTCAATAGGTCGAACGCGGAATTTCATTCATGATAGCCTTTACTAAAAAATCGTGGGGAATTTTTCTCGTTCTAGCAATATTCTGTCATAGCAGTACTGATTACAGAATAAATTATGATAAAGGCGAAAACAGTGTCTTGGAAAAGTAATCACTCATTGTAACGAGTACAATGATCGATAAATGTCTTGGAAAAGTAACCGCTCGTTATAGCGAGCATAATGGTCGATCATTCATCTAAGGACAGTGACAGTAATTTCGGAGGTCGAATCGACCGCGCGGTTTCAACGACGGAAAAAAAATTGCCGTTATTAATTTGGGCGGTATAATGACCGTGATTCTTGAAGATTCCATTGGTTTCGTGCCCGGTGGCAAATAGAAGCGTTCGATCTTATTCTTGCTATACGATCGACGAAGTCTCGCGTGAGAAGGCGCCACATGTATGTGCGGGAACTACGCGAGTCAGGGACGAGATTTGAAATGGTTCTAATTGAAGGAAGGAAGATACGGAACGTTAAATCTTGACAAAATAAATAGTAAAGAAAGCCGCTGAAGGAATAGTAAAAAAAAATCAATCAAAATTAACGGACAAGGTAAGTGTCTTTTATTTTCCAATTTTACTTACATTTTGTTCCTGTAAATGTTGTATGATTTTGTATAATTTGCCGCAAGTAAAATGAGTAGAAAATACATTAAAATTTACAGAAAATTGACTTATATTTTTTTTTCAACTTTACATTCATTTTATTCTTGCCAATTTCGTATAATTTCGTATGACTAGGCAAAAACGTAAAATCCTAATTATTAAAGAGGTTGGAGTGGTCCGAATGAGTCAAATGACGGTTTATGATTTTTTTTTAACGAACCTCAAAAAACACATACGAGGTATTGATTTATCTGTATATGCTGATTTTTCATAAAATATATAATCAAAGGGCAAAATGTGCATTTTGATATTTTTATAACGTAAATAAGAAAAACTTTTGTGTTACTACCAACTTGAAAAAGTATAGCGTTATCGACGATTATTATGAAAAAAAACTGCGTCAGCGAATGTTTTTAAAAACTCGGAATGAAATTTTGAGGCGTGTTTTATCATTACGCCTATTTATATTTACGTGCCGAGATTATTTATTATAACCATCGATTAATATTAAGTGTTGCCGAAATACGGCAATTTCGCGGACATTGAGGTTGGAAGCAATGCGCTTCATTCGCCAGCCAAGTTTCTTAATCTTTTATCAAACCTTCATAGTTCAATATCGAATATATATGGTTTACGATCGCCAAGATGGGGCATTCTTTTTCTAAATGTTAACGAAGGTTGAGTTTGCGTTAAACCGTTGTTAGAAATTGTTTATCTTAGTTCTAAATAGCCAAAAGAAATTACATCACCCGTAGCGTGAACGTCTTGCCCATCCAACCGCACATAAAATTACATAAAGTGAACAATTTTTTATCTCTGGTGTTTGATGGTGAAAAAAATTCAAAAAATGTGTAAAAACTCAGTATAGTCCAGACAGTAACATGTGTTTTTTTTTTTCAAATTCAATCTTGAATTGTGACTAACGCTCCAACCTCCTTAAAAATTCTGTTTCATTTCCTGTCCCTAAATTTCTCTTATTTTCATTTTTCGTTTCGTCACGCGAAAGAACTAAATACTCGAAAGAAGATTTCGAGTGTCCTCGTAATGGAATAATCGGTAACCCGAAGCTCTATCAACGATTCGACTCGTCCTGAAAATAAACCAAGCGAGAGTATCGATATCCGTCGCTGGCAAAGATGTTACCGCCGCGACGTTCCGAAACGTCACGTGGTGTCTTGAACTTGACTCGGTCAGTAGTTAGCAGAAAAGATGGAGCCGATAGCGCACCTCGTCAAAGTGTCTATACCGAATTATCTCGCGGGTTTACCGATACCGGACTCGATAGGCGGCTGGTTTCGGCTCGGGGGTATAATATCTATTTATCCGATCATACGTCAGTGTCAATCGGGCCTTTTTGGCGCCGCGAAAGAAGTAAAATTCCCTCATTCTTGCATTCACCTCAGTCGCGTAGCTTCGTATCGCGGGGCACCCCCCAAGATTCGCGACAATCTGGATCGCTCTAATCAGACTTCTCTTTTTTCCTGTGCGTATTTACAGTCAGGGATTGGTTATCGTTGATCCCACCGAGCGCTCTTCTTGCTGGTGTCGGATACATGTCCTATCAGGCATTTTGCCCTCTCGCTAGACCGGTGAGTTATCGCGACTCAGCGCTCGTCCTTTCGAAACTTACACAATAAAAAAAAACAAGAGAAAAAAGATAAAATCGGATAACAATTATCCTTAAATAAAAATTCAAATAAAAAAATGCGTATTAAAAAAACGGAGCCGAATATATAAAAGCGAACCGACAAAAAGCTGTCAGTAACGAGGTTTTTAAAAATGTAAACAAAGTGGGTCATCGATCTTATTGAGGCCAAAAAAGATCCGAAAAACAATTTTCTCAGTCTGGTGTGCAGCAATCAACAACTTCCGGTCAGTTCGGTCGTAGCGAAATCGAAGAGAGTTTCGTTGGAAAAAGGAATTTAAAATATATCGTTCTGGTGCATCGGGGTGAGGCGCCCGTTCACTACGGCCCTGAGCGCAAGATAACGTACCTATGTGGGACGGATATGGGGTGACACTTGATTGCTCGCTTCGCTGTATACTTGTATCGTTATGGAATGCGCGCGAGTTGCGTAATTGTGGAAATTTCTGAGTCAGTTGTTGACCTCACGAGACTGCGTTTCCACGCGAAGCTGCACACACCCACCCCCTCGACATATATATATATGTATATATTTGTGGAGCACCGTTACATCAACGCGCAATCAAGTTTCCGCGAATAACGGAATCTCACGGCAATCGAGAAAGAAAATAAATATTGAATCGTCATTGATACAAGCTAAAAATATACCTACGGATATAATACAATTTCTACGTGAATTCTGTCTCCGAAAATATTGTTTCGACATCTCTACGTCGATTTCTATAAATTGTAGAAAAAGATGATAATAATTATTGCAAAAAATAATTTATTCAATTAGATTTCCGGGAGCTTGTCGTAAGTTACGTTAAAAAAATTGAGAAATCGGCAACTGGGCTACGTTTCGCTACCGAAGGCGAAAAAATGCGTAATAAATGATGAAAAGAATAAGTGATGGCGATAGCCGTTGTGACGGTGGCGTTCGTAGCGGTAGAAAGGGGACCTAATGGTCCTTATAAGTTTTTCCGTTGAAAAGTTATTTCTATATAAACATTTCGATATTCCTACATCAATTGCTATAAATTATAAATAATAGTCATAATAATAAGTTATCCAATAATAATATATATAATAATAATTCTCATAAATTATGATGGAGAACTATTGATCCTTATAAATATCCCTATTAAAAATAATTTCTATATAAACATTTCGATATTTCCATCTCGACTTTTATCAATTCTAAATAATAGTAATAATAATAAACGATATAAAAATAGAAAATCAATGAATGAAATAACAATAATAATCTAATCGTAATAACAATGATAATGATAACTAGGATTAATAATAGGAACTACGAATAATAATAGGAACAGGTATAACAATCATGATAAAAATAGGAATAGGCCGGGAAGTGGGAATAAGGAATAGTAATAGTATCCCTAATAATAGCAAGCACAAACTACGGCAATATTCATAACGAACAAATAATACGAATCATAAGCAAATACTAATAATAAACAGCTATATAATTATTATTGTCTCGCTATTATTATTATCATTATTATTATAAAGCAACGCCCATTGAATTTATTGTTATTTGACAATAATATTAACAAACAAATTAGCTACACAACCTGAATAAATAACTCGGAAATAAAAGCACTCGAACACTGCCCACTTTCAGCCGCCGAAGATGATCGTGAATCCTAAAATACTGAAGGAAAGTGCCAAAGTCGTTGACACGTTCGACATCGAGGACATCACGGAGAAAACGGTTTTCTGTCGTTGCTGGAGAAGCGAAAACGTGAGTATTATTTTTGTTTTCTTCGACAAACGAAAAAGCCGTTGTAAACAAAAAAACTAGATGCAATTCCCTATCGAAGCGCAAACAATGCTAACGGTGAGAGAAAACTCGTTACCCAAAGAAAAATAGGTCTCGTATCCGGGACAAATATTTGTTGCGTAGACGATGCAGCGTGCGCGCTGGTTGCGCAATCGCGCCTGACAGGAGTAAAAAAAAAGTACAACTCATCGCATCGACGCAAATAAGCGGTTAACCATTGCCACCTGTTGCGCTCTGACAACGTGAAATGATCTTTCGCAAGCCCGACTTTGTTTTGCGAATGTTGTTTTTCTTCCTTTTTAAACATTGATACGTTGTTTTTTTTTTTGCGTTTCGAATACAGTGGCCTTACTGCGACGGCGCCCACGGACCGCACAACAAGTCCACTTGCGACAACGTTGGCCCTCTCGTCATCACCAAAAAGGCGCAATAAACGGATTGACAACCGCCTGTGACGCTCGACACTCGAGAGAAAAAAGAAACCGGGCGCTTCGAGCTTCGCGCACTCGAGACGAGAAACAAACACGAGTACGTTCGTCGTCGGAGACGTCAAGGACGATGTATAGAAATATAGCACTTGGATAATTGGCGAATTACATTGTGCTTAGCTGCGAATGATTTCTTCGATGTAAAAAAGGAAGGAATTTTCTTTTTTTCTTTCTTGCCAAGAAAACGCAATCACCGTTCGGTCTGTTTGTGTAAATATCATTGGTGGAGCGAAGCGGGGCTTCGCTCGGATACTTATTACAGGTAGCAGGGTCACTTTTCAATAAATCATTTCAATTTACAAAACGGTAGTTACGTTTATTTGAAAAAAAATATATATATATTTATTCGTATGCCTGGTGTGTGTGTTTTTATTTACAGGTGGCTAACAAGGAACGTCACTTAAGTGTCCGCCATTGATTTTGTTGAAACTCATATGTAGGGTGTCGAAAATGACCCGACACTTTAATTTATCAATAAAACGCGTTATGTATTTGAAAAGTACGAATATGTTTATTTTAGTATATGGTAGAAACATGGAGGTTGCGCGGAACACATTATCCGATAAATGGCCGCCTCGTCCATGTTTGCAAACGTTCACTCTTTGGACGAAATTTTCAATGACATTTTGGCATAATTGCGGACTAATTTCATTAATGGTGCGTCCAATTGCTTTCTTGAGCTCCGGAATGGTCTGTGGGTCATCGGCATACACTTTTCAGAAAAGCCCAAAGAAAGAAGTCCAATGGCGTCAAATGGCATTGTTTCGCTCGCAGTGGGGCAGGTTGCGCCATCTTGTTGAAAGAATATGTCTTCCAAGTCCATGCCGTTTATGCCATTTATCGGATATTGTGTTCCACACGTAACCTTTGTGTTCGTACCCTGTATTAAAATTGAAATATTCGTACTTTTCAAATAAATAATACGTTTCATTAATAAATTAGAATATCAGGTCATTTTGAGACATTCTTCGTGCGATGGAGCATCGAAAACTATTAGACACGTATTTTGTTTATACCGTTTTGCCGTTTTGGAAAACGACTTTAAGGAGGGAAACCAACGCTCGAAGAAAGGCGTGTCAATCCTGAACTTTTTTTTCAATAATTCTATGGTGGATTTTTCTTCGTTTACATTTTTCCGCCGATGAAAAAAGGTTCGTGTCTAATAGTTCTCAATGCTTTATCACATATGTGAGTTTTAACAAAATCGAAGACTCAAGCGATGTCCATTGTGAGTAGTCGCATCTCTAACAGACGGTCGATAAAGCGAGCAAAATGCAGTGTAGTATTTCAACACGTCACGTGCGTGCGGCGACCGTTTTGATTTAGTCGATTGTCTTTTTTTTCCTCCTACGAGTATCCGCACGAATGCGATGACGGGCCAACTTTTTTTTTCGACGGAGAAACCAAAATTGGAAGCAAAACGGGAAAGCTTTTTTTCACAGAGGAAAAACGAGTCGGATTCTTTTTTTTTTACAGAAAAAGGGAAAATATTACTTCCCCAGACGAAAATATGGGAACCTTTGACGACGGAAAAAAAATGAAGTTCCTTTTATTCTTCTTTGGAGACAAAATTTGATAAAAGTGTGACGTTTTTTTCCCCCGAGGAAAGAAAGAAATGGTTTTTCTTTCTGCGGAGGAAGAATGAAATGGAAGAGTTTCTTTCTTTCTCGCGAGAAGATATTTTTCTTCCGGGGTGAGAAAAGGAGGAAAAAGGAGCTTCTGCTTTTCCGGGCGAAAAATGGAGACTTTTCTGCCCTGAGAAGCGTGCCAACCTCGGGACGAGACTCACGACGTCCGATCACAGATCAACTATGCTTCAAGCGGCATTCGTTCGCGTCTCGCTCGAATTGCCATTCGATCAGCCCGGTAGGCTGATTCTCCTGTGGTTCGGTTCTGAAAAGAGATATTCCTTTATGCATATTTTTTAAAGAAATGAACAAAAATCCGTATGTATTTCGACGCTTCGAGATTTTGAGTAACACGGCTCGTAACGTTTTTTTCACAATTGAAGTACGATAACCAGCAACAAAATAAAAATTCCAGTAAAGTTATGAATTCTCGAATGAAAAAATATTATAATTTTCAGCAAAGCCTTACCAACTCTCGCGCGGTGTGCACGTCGATCGGCACGACCGGCTCACAGCTGCAAACATAAATTCATAAATTCAAAATAGACGGCAATGACAATGTAGAGAAAAGGGACGATAAAAAAGGTCGCTCGTAAGAACATACCTCGAAGTTGCTCATGTCTGCGGCGTCGAAATCGTTGACGAGCAGCTCTCGATTTCCGTATCTCCACCTAATCGTGAGAAGCCATTATTAATATGCAGAACGTTGCTTTGAGTTCGAGGCAAATTTGGGGTATCAGGATCCGTATAATCCACTTGAAAAATTATATTAAAATTAATTTCATCGGTTGGGCCAATACTCGGATTTCATTAGCTTTCCTACCCATGGAATGTCCCCCTCAAGGTGTTCCTTTGGCGAACGGCCGTATTTTGGCATCTCCGTAACGGGTCGTATAAATGAAATGATATCTAGCGTCGTATTTTTTCGTTAAAAGTTGGGTAACTTGGCTTTAAACTTTACCAGTAACCGGGATGTATTTTTGCTCGATTACAGACGCAAATCAGTCGATTATTAAATATTCGGGTTCGTGAGTAAAATACCTTAAGGGGTCAGAGATACATCTATGGGTACGTCAGGGCATTGGCACGCAGGGAAATACGGGGATTCCCCGGACTCACTCGAAATATCGCTTCCGGACGAGAATACCGATGTACACAACGACAACAATCATGGCGAAAGATATGGCCGCTATGAGGGCTGCGACGCCAGAGGGCATCGGTGCTGGCACGGGTGTCTTCTTCTGGTGCAACTTCATCTCCTCCGGACTTGGACTGCTCGGGGTTGGCTCGACGGTCGCGGTGGTCGGTTCATCCGTCGTTTCCTCGACCATTGTTGCGTTTAACGTCAACTTTGTCATTGGCGCTGTCGTCGTTGAATCTTCTACTGGCGTTTGAACTTTCGTCGGAGTGTCCGACAGCGGCGACATCGGCACCACCAAAACCGACGCGGTCATTGCACCTGCAAACACGAAAATTCTTCGATGATTCGACTATTCGGGTTGAACTTCGAGATTCATTGAATTTGTAGTTATTTTTTAACTTATTTTCGTCAGATTCGAAAATATCCGGCCTGCGATATCAACGGATCAGGAAGATTCCTAGATCTGGAAATATGCAGCTAGGGATATCGTCGGATCGGGAAGATTCCTAGATGTGGAAATATGCAGCTAGGGATATGGCCGGATCAGGAATATCCCTAGATGCAAAAATGTCCAGCTATAGATATTGTCGGAACAGCAACATTCCTAGATCTGGAGATAAATAGCTAGGGATATTGTCCGAACAGGAACATTCCTAGGTCTAGAGATATCCAACTAGGGATATTTTCCGATCAGAAACATTCCTAGATGCAGAGACATGTAGCTAGGGATATTGTCCGATCAAGAAGATTCCTAGATCTGGAAAAATGCAGCTAGGGATATCTCAGGATCAGGAATATCCCTAGATCCGAAAATATCGAGCTATAGATATTGTCCGAGCAGGAATATTCCTAGGTCCAGAGATATGCAGCTAGGGATGTTGTCCGAGCAGGAACATTCCTAGGTCTAGAGATATGCAGCTAGGGATATTGTCCGATCAGGAAGATCCCTAAATCTGTAAATATGCAGCTAGGGATATTGTCCGATCAGGAAGATTCCTACAGCTGGAAAAATGCAGCTAGGGATATCCTAGGATCAGGAATATCCCTAGATCCGAAGATATCGAGCTTTAGATATTGTCGGACCAGGAACTTTCCTAGATCTGTAAATGTGCAGCTAGGGATATCGTCGGATCAAGAACATTCCTAGACCGGGAGTATGTAGCTAGGGATATCGTCGGGTCGGGAATATCACTATATACGGAAATAGCCAGCTAGGAATATCAGAAACATCTCTAGATCCAGGAATTTACAGCTAGGGATATCCCGAGATCCGGGAATATCCAGCTAGGGACTTTGGCGGATGAAGATACCTGGATCTGGAAATATGCAGCTAGGGATATCGTCGGATCAAGAACATTCCTAGATCTCGAAATATGCAACTAGGAATATCGTCGGATCGTGAACATTTCCAGTTCTCGAAATATGCACCTAGGGATATCGCCGGGGCAGGAATATCCCTAGATCCGAAAATATCCAGCTAGGGATATAGTCGGATCAGGGAAATTCCTAGATCTGAAAATATGCAGCTAGGGACGTGGTCGGATCAAGAACATTCCTACATCTGAACATACGCGGCTAGGGATATCCCTAGGAATATCCCTAGATTCCGGAATTATCCAGCTCATGATATTGTTGGGTCAGGGATATCCCTAGATCCGGAAATATTCAGCTAGGTAAAAGTATGGAAATAACTAGCGGAGGCTCTTCATTACAATTTTAAGGGGGTTCGAATTTCCAATAAACTTTCTATCCTAATTCCGGTATGTGCAATTAATTTCTTCCATCAAGCAAAATGAATAATCGATCAAAAAAAAATATTAGAGGCGAACGAGCCTGAACGAATAATAAACCGAAATAATAATGATTGAAGAGCGTTCAGACCATCAAAGTAGCCATTTCTTTCCTAACCCAAACTCGAGATAACGCAATCGCGTAAGATAAACTTTGTTCCCGCTGACAGAATAAATAGTCATGTCTCCGGAACTGAAGACCGGAAGTACCGGAAGTGGAGTTCGCGTGGCTGTCGTTGGTCGTGTAGCGCGTCATGTTGAGTTTCGCGTACCACTCGGGAGTGGCGATCCTGATGTCGGCCGTTGTATTGTCATCGGGAAAGACCGCCGGTGGTGGTAACGCGGTTGTCACAAACGACCCGGGTGTCGAATTTTTCGCTTCTGGATCGGAGCTGCTGTCCCCTGAATCAGTCGTACTCGTCTTCAAAGGTTTTTCGCTCGTCGCCGAGCCGTCTACGTCGTCCTCGTCGTCTCGAGGCATCACGTGCGTTTCCAGCATGTCCTTGATCTCCAACTTGTCCACGCTCAGCGACGAACTGTCGCTTTTTTCTTCGACCACCGATGAGTTCGTCGCTGAAGATTTCGTCGTGATTGGCTCTTTCGCCAGTCTCACCAATCGATGCAAAAATTCGTGCTCCAGAGGTCGCACGTCGGATCCATCGTTTCGAAATCCTCGCACGGATGCCGCCAGCACTTCGGCTTGCCGGGTCATGTGACGCTCGCCTGCAACGTGCGGCTGTGCGATCAGCTCTTCCCTCGACGCCGAAATAACCGTGCTGACTGCGACACAAAGAAGACGGGGTTTACATTCAACGCGCTTTAGTCTCGCGGGTTGTTGGGTACGCACGATGACGTTATGTTGATTGAAAATTAAGGGTGTCTAGGAGTTTTACTTTTGAAAAAATTGCTTACATTTTCAGAAATGTTTCGAAAACTTAACTTTTGAAAAAATTCTTAAGACTGCTCAGATTTCCAAAAAAAAAATCCTCACATATTGAGAAATATTCCAAAAAGCTCCTTAAGGGGTTACCCCCACTTGCGATTTTGATAAAATCGATTTTTTTTATTGCATTTTTTTGAAGTATGAGTATCTGAGAATATGTCCTGAAAATTTCATGTCGATCCGAACAAAATTGACTGAGATATGAGCGTTGAAAGAGAAGAATCCGTGAATTGAAGAACTGAAATTGAAACTTTAAACGAGTATTTCTCAAAATGGCATTTCTGAAGTCGGTGACCAAGATTACTCGAACACTAATGAACCGATCTTCTTGAAATTTTGCAGGCTTATTTAATACATAAAAATGTAGTCTTTAATCGTTCGATTTTTTTTTCGAAAAAAAATGGCCGTTTTATAGCCAAAAAAAGGGCCGTTTTTTTCGTTAAAATCGAACCATTAACTTTGACTGTCCGCCATTTTGTGAAAAATGAATATTTTTTAAAATCCTTCGATTAAAGACTAGTTTATACTTATATTTGACTAAATCCATCCGCATTTTTTTTTCAGATGATCCACTTCGCCGCAATGTTGGTCACCGCAAACCGTGTATATAAAAACATTATTTCATTGACGGCCATTTGCCACTAAACAATGTAATATTTTTCAATAAAAAAATTACTGAAAGTTCTTCAAGATGTGTTCTTTAAGATGGTATATTGATCGATTAAAAAAGTTTTGTAGTTTTCTTTAAAAAAATTCATGAAAAAGGGCCTTTTTTTTGCGCTACAAGTGGGGGTAACGCCTTAATGTATATAATATGAACCTATCAAAAAATTCATGAAAATAGCCTTTTCTGGCGTCTGAAGTAAGAAAGCCCCTTAACTATTGAAAATATTCTTAAAAGACTGTTCAGATTTCTAGACCCAAACAATCCAAACGAACTCTTTAGATTTAGAAAAATATTCTTGAAAAAAATTCTAAGATTTTTAGAAATGCTCTAAAAAATCTCTTAAAAGTGTTTAGGAGTTCTTTAATATCGTAAATATAATGCTTTAAATATGGTTTAAAATATTCTCAGATTTTTAGAAAATATTTTGGAAAAAGCCTCCTCAGATTTTTATAAATGTTCCAAAAACTTCTTATATTTTTAGAAACATTCTTAAAAACTACTGAGATTTTTGCAACCATAATTCTAAAAACCTCCAGAGATTTTTAGAAATGTTCTGAAAGTTTCTTGAATTTTTAGAAAGATTCTTAAACATTCCTTAGATTTTTAGAAATATTCTAAACAATATCTTACATTTTTCGAATTTTTTTTTCACTCAGCCTTTTAGAAATATTCTAAAAAAACTCGTATGCACTACTTTTTTTGGTGATTCCGTTCGCCTTCTACAGCTCCCGGCCGCATGCTACACGCGCCCAACCGGAAGTCCTCCTATCCACTATAATTCTTCATTATATTTTTTTAACCTCGTTTTTACTATTATACGAAATCTTTTTTTTTGTACACCCATTGGAGATCTCTGGATGATCGCCTTAAAAATGGTTAGGCGATTTTCATATAAAAAACAAGTCAAAAGTAATTGACGCAATTTGGGGAAAAAAAATTCTCATTGCATTTCAACGATGCAAACTTCAATCTCGTAAAAAATTGGATGCATTGTTGCTCCTTTTATTCTAAGCCTGTAAGCAAAGTCCAGAATCCACTAGCCAATGGGGAATTGAAGAACTTTTAATCTGCAGTAGTTTTGCACGCGAGCTTATCTCATCACCCAGTCTTGCTCTCAGATATGATTGAAAAAAGCATCACGAAAAAATGGTACGGCATATTTGAGATTATTTTCTGCAGGTAATTTATGTACAAAAGAAACTTTTTGAAAAATGTCCCAATCATTCGCTACGTAATTGTAGTTCAATCAATTCCAACTCCTTCCTTGATTACTTTAAAGAAGTTTGCGCATCTGCCGTTTGTTGAACGTCATTTTACAGCCACTGAAAACGATAAAAATCTAACATGCAAGATTTTTCGAACTGTCAAAAGTGTAGTGTTACGAACTGTTAAAAAAACCCGTTTTTCTTTTTTTTTCTCGAGGCTAATTATCGAAGGTAACCACAATAATTATACTTGGCATTCACTGAATGCTATCTTCACAAACTATCGGAGATTACTAAGCCAAAGGGTGGTTTTTTTGAACTTTTTAAATTACATATTTTCTTAGTTGTGTCGTCGTTTTTGGAATTTCGCAGTAATAAGAAAGTCTGGCACTTCCTCCTTAATTGCTGCGAAATTCCAAAAACGACGACACAACCAAAAAAAATAAGTAATAAAAAACGTCCTCTTTGTATTCGCAAAAGAGACCGCTTCCTTTTCTCCGAATTATTCACCATCACCCCCGGTGGAAACCGAAATTCCCAGACGCGAAAGTCAGTAATGTCGTTCTCCATTAATTAAACTCGAGTATGCTAATTCTAAGACTTGCCGGCACAATCGAAATCATCTGCCAGTTAATGTGCCCGAATAAAATAAATTAACGACACAGGGACAAATTTATTTTCGATATTTCATTTCGGCGCGACATTCTACAATGATCTCACGTATTTGATAAAAGATTTGACCTTGAACGAGAAAAAATGTCGCAGTATCCGAGGATCGAGTGATTCTGGCATTGACACGAAAGACATTGTTCCTTCCGTCTAATTGTTTGTCTAGACGAGAAGGGTGTCGGGAGAGAGGTAAATATCTCCCACGGTTTTATTAACGCAAGATTTGACCCACTGACATTGCCAGTCCTAACGATTCACGTCCATTCGTGTGTAATAGTCGATCGTATTCTAAGCACGACTGGATCTTCGTGACCCTATATATCTCTCCTATATATATTTTTTGCCCCATATATATATATATATATCTGCTGTTTCTTGTGGGTTTGCCGAAGGTCAAACCCACAAGAAACCTGGACATTCAAGGTCAAGTTCATTTCAAAATTGAAGGTCGACTTCATTTTCTTCAACTCTAAAACGCATTTGAAATGTCACGCGGTCGTTCCTTCGATTTAAAATGCTTCAGAAGAAAAATGCTTTAGGATCAAAAATATTTCATCTCCAACAAAGGAAATAAAAAATATGGTCCCGCGTTCCAATATTTTTGCTCATTAAATCATTTTTTCAACTGTCTCATTACGATACTTCTATGGTTTTCGATAAAGTCGCCTTATCACGATTATTCATGATGCTGAAGTCTGTATCGTTAAAACGCAACGAAAGTTCTTTTTTATCTTTTTCCATATTTTTATTGTTATAGAAGATTTTTTTATGAATTTATATTCAAGAGCGCTGAATAAATATCTTAGAAAATGGTTGAGGGACTTTCGTGGGCAAAATCTGTCAAAAAGAATAAAAGATTTCAGAAATGTTCATTTTCGTTGAATTCCAACGATACAAACTTCAACCTCATGATTATTCGATCATATGCGGCAATTCGACTACTGAAGAGAGCACTTTGGCGTTCTAGAGAGAGTATTTTACGGTCAGGCGCAGCGATCTGTATGCTCGCGAGGGAGAGCGTTACCGCGCGGATGCGCCGCTAGGTGGACACGCAGGGCATCGTCTCGCCCAATGGGAACATGATAGCTACGGCTATATAAGTATACTTCCCTCCCTGTGTTCAAATTTTACTTCCAACAGGGTTTATTCAAATTTCATCTCGATTCAACAAAAATCAAAATGAAAACCTCGAAGAGAAGAGGGTAAAGTAAACACTAACCATTAATAGATTCTAAGTTACCACAAAACAGGAATGGTCAGTGAAAGAAAATGTAATACCGAAATGCAAAACGAAAGACTGGATAAAGGAACTTTTAAAGAGGTTGGAGCGTTAACCACATAATATGTATTTTTTTCCTAATATTAAATTTGGAAAAAATGTATATTATTGTCTAGACTATACCGAGTCTCTACTATTTTTTGTGAAAATGATTCACCACAAAACACCAGAGATAATAAATAGTTCAATGTATGTAATTTTACGTGCGGTTAGATGGGCAAGACGTTCACACTACGGGTGATGTAATTTTTTTAACACAAGTTTTAACGTACATTTTTTTCTTGTTAACGCAATAAAAATATAGACAAATGCATAATTTAGCCCTTTATTTATATATTGTGAGAAAAATGAGTATCTACAGAATAAATTCAACAGTACTGTTAGTACGTTTGGAAATTGCTGTGCACTTTTATTCTGAATTTACGATCTTTCCTACGGCGCGGTATCCTTCGAAGGTTGGAATTACCCACGTGGATCGAGTCTTCCTACAAGCTCTCGCTTCCTCTCGATGTCCATCGATCATTTCATATACCGAACTGTCATTCGCGCGCGGCTCTTAATTGCCACAGACGCGTCCGCCTCCCTCGTTTCCTCGAGGTCTATTCGAACAGTGTAACGATACTAAGGCGCGTGTACCTATTGCACTTGCAGCACGTACTCACTTGAATTCATTTACCGACGTGACGTATGGCCACCGTGCCGCGCGAGAAAAACAATGTAATCGAAACAATTGCGACGGGTAATCCCCACCGTTCGATCGCATTGAGGCAACGCGTTTTTTCGCTTCGAACTCTCACAGCTCTGGATTACATAATTACGGGTAATTAAGGAGGTACGCTCATTTCCACTGGGTCAAAAAAGAGACTAAATTTATTTTACCCACAGCTGCTCTGATTGATGTTTGCTTATGTCGATTATTCGTTTTATCGATCATAGTGTGCCAAATATTTTGGTAAATGATGAATTTATTGCACGTGAACAAATAAAACTGAAAAATTACTTCGACGTTTTTTGATTATTTGGACATGCCACATGGGATTACCGCCTTAAGGGAGAACACCACTCTAGGATTTCGGAAAAATCGTTTTTTTGGCTTAAACAATATTTTGGGGTCATAAAAACAATTTGCAATTGGTCCTGTAGCGATTTTTTTTGGTTCAATCATTGATTTTCTTGTTTGAAAACTTTTTTCAAATTGGGAGGACGGATTACTCGAACACCTTTGCATGGATCGATTTGAAATGGTGATAGTAGCTTCACAATTACATTCTCTACGGAAGTACTCAGCCTTTTTCAAAATTAAATGTAGACTTTTTTTTTATAAACAATTTACTGCTTATTTTTTGAGTAAAAAATCGATTTATTTCTTTCAAAGTGCGGCATTTTTTTCAAAATTTAATTTAAGAAATCCGTACGTAGCCCTATAGCTACTATATGGTTTTATTTTTTTTTGTTTTTGTTCCAGGTCTTATACTTTACGGGAAAACCGTGCTCCCGTGAAGCTATTTGTAAAAAAACACGTTTTTCAAGATGGGCTCTGTCGCCGCCATTTTGCATGAAAATTATAATAATATTTTTTTGCTATTCCTTTTTTCATACTTCCAAAATAAATTGTCAAAGTTAGGCCTTATTCTCTGCCGCTAGATTGGTGTTATCCCTCAAGGCCTTAAGCCACAGTAACGGGTATAAAATCATGTGAAAAATTAACAATTTTTTCTCGTATGAAAAAATCTATTTAGTATGAATATCAAGCTATTAGAAAATGTATATATATATATTTTTTCGATGTACAAAATGGCCGACTACTCGAAACTTCGCGAAACAGCTTTTTCCCATTGGTGTGACAAATAACTTCAACAATTTTCACTCGATTTACTTCAAATTCAAAACTTATGTTCCTAATTGCATTTCGCAGAGAAGTACGTACGGAATTTCTGATTAATCGTAAACTTTTCATTTTATGAGCAGTTTATGAGCAGTTATAACGAAATTTTTCACTGAAAATTCATTTCTTAAGGGGTTACCCCCAATTGCGATTTAAAAAAAAATCGATTTTTTATTGCATTTTTTTGAAGTATAAGTATCTGAAAATATGTCCTGAAAATTTCAAGTCGATCCGAACAAAATTGACTGAGATATGAGCGTTGAAAGAGAAGAATCCGTGAATTGAAGAACTGAAATTGAAACTTCAAACACGTTTTTCTCAAAATGGCATTTCTGAAGTCGGTGACCAAGATTACTCGAACACTAATGAACCGATCTTCTTGAAATTTTGCAGGCTTATTTAATGCATAAAAATGTAGTCTTTAATCGTTCGATTTTTTTTTTCGAAAAAAAATGGCCGTTTTATAGCCAAAAAACGGCCGTTTTTTTCGTTAAAATCGAACCATTAACTTTGACTGTCCGCCATTTTGTGAAAAATGAATATTTTTTAAAATCCTTCGATTAAAGACTAGTTTATACTTATATTTGACTAAATCCATCCGCATTTTTTTTTCAGATGATCCACTTCGCCGCAATGTTGGTCACCGCAAACCGTGTATATAAAAACATTATTTCATCGACGGCCATTTGCCACTAAACAATGTAATGTTTTTCAATAAAAAAATTACCGAAAGTTCTTCAAGATGTGTTCTTTAAGATGGTATATTGATCGATTAAAAAAGTTTTGTAGTTTTCTTTAAAAAAAATCATGAAAAAGGCCTTTTTTTTGCGCTACAAGTGGGGGTAACGCCTTAAGTTCAAATACCAACAACTTTTGAATAAAACAATATTTTTTTAATTCCCTACGTACTTCTCTAGCTATTCTAAAGTAGATTGACGAGAATTTTTGTTTTTTGTTCTAGGTCAAAAATTGAGGATGTTAAATGTCACGCCGCGGAGCGCCAAAAAAAAAGATAAAAGAAAATATTAGTAGTCGGCCATTTTGTACATCGAAAAAAAATGTTTTCTAACAGCTTGATATTCATACTAAATAGATGTGTAATTAATTTTATGAGTGAGTCACTTTTTCATACGAAAAAAAATTGTTAAATTCGCACATGATTTTATACCCGTTGCTGTGGCCTAATGCCTTAAAAGAATCGTGGGCGAGGATAAGATGTGGTAATGTCGAGAAAGACGGGAAAAAAGGTATGTAAACGCCGAATGTAGAATATGCAAGTAGGAAATTTAAAATCCGATACGAATTTGCGAGTGTTCGGAAGTTGAGGGAAAACTTAGTTTTCCCTTGGTTTTTTCTTTTTTTAAATTTTCTTTTCACCATTTTCACTATTTCTTGGTTAAACCAAGGTTGGAAAATAGCGGGGGTTGGAAATTTACCGGAAAATAGCAGCGCAACTGAAAATGCAACTGGTAAAGCGGCTGTGCAATTAAATCAGACAATTTGAGGAACTAGCAACTAGGATAGATATGACAAAACCAATGAACAATAATTGATGCAAATGAGAAGGGAGGGGCACTCATGTACACGCCCTTAGAAAGGGTGCACAAGGAATAAAATACCACGACTATATATACGATGGGCGCAATATGCGAGATAACGTAGGCAATAACAATAATAGTGCTTGTATACTTTCGCGGGCGCTCAATGCAGTTATGCAACGTCCTGTTATGTACCGGATGAGTCACTAGAAATTATACCCTCGGGGTTTCCATTTTTAAAAGTGAAATTGAACTTGGGTGCAGGTTGACTCCACCGCTTGCAATAAAAACTCAGTCTAATGAGGTGAAGATCTCGACAAATCGTTCATTCTGTCTTTGACGTTTTTGTGTAGAATCGAAATTGGTGGGAATTGATTAGTGTCTAATTGCTAATTTTGTCTGGAAGTGACGGCTGTAACAGTACTCGTATATTTTCGAATCGCTCAAGTACGTAGTCATGCAATTTACAGCTTCTTATATCATGTCAAGGATGTTGAGTCCCCAATCGCAAATGATAATAAAATTCTGACAATTTGGTACGTTTTTGTATGAAGTATTTCAGAAGTCGTGTTAAAATTTCACGACAATTAGGAAGCTCGTTATTGAACAATTAACATTCACAAATTAAATGTTGTCTTGTGGAAACTGATGTAACGTTGCAATAAGTTTTTGTTTTTGACCTCTCAATTTTGTAATATCTACAATATACCGAAAGCAACGGAAACAACACGAAGTTTATTGATACATTTTTTTTTATTTCTTTTAAAAATTGTTCTTGACAAAATGTTAATTTTTTAAATAACGAGCTTCCTAATCGTCGTGAAATTTTAACACGACCTCTCAAATACTTCATACAAAAACGTACGAAATTTTCAAAATTTTCTTATTTTTTATTTCAACCCCTAAGGAGGTTGAAGAAATGATGATACAATTCTGAAAATTCGGAATGTTTTTACATGAAGTATTCAGGAGGTCGTGTAAAAATTTCATGACGATTGAGAAGCTATTTATTGAACAGTTAACATTAGCATGTTTCATAGGGACTCAACATCCTTAAGGACAAGTTAATTGTTAATAGGGACTCAACATCCTTAAGGATGTTGAGTCCCTATTAACAATTAACTACATCCTAAGGTTAACAACGTCGTTAAGGATGTTGAGTCCCTATTAACAATTTACTAACTAACAATTAACTAACTAACAATGAACATTAATAGGGACTCAACATCCTTAAGGATTTTGAGTCCCTATTAATGTTAATTGTTAATGTTTATATTGTTAAATGTTTATATTGTTAATTGTTAAATGTTAATAGTTAATCGTTAATGTCAATTGTTCAATAAATAGCTTCTTAATCGTCATGAAATTTTTACACGACCTCCTGAAAACTTCATGTAAAAACATACCAAATTTTCCGAATTCTATCATCATTACTTCAACCTCCTTAGGGGTTGAAATAAAAAATGATAAGAAAATTTGGTATGTTTTTGTATGAAGTATTTAAGAGGTCGTGTTAAAATTTCACGACGATTAGGAAGCTCGTTATTAAAAAAGTAACATTTTGTTAAGAACAATTTTTAAAAGATTAAAAAAAAACATTTATCAATAAACTTCGTTTTGTTTCCGTTGCTTTCAGTATATTGTAGATATTACAAAATTGAGAGGTCAAAAAAAAACTTAATGCAAAGTTACATCAGTTTCCATAAGACAGCATTTAATTTGTGAATGTTAATTGTTCAATAAGGAGCTTCCTAATTGTCGTGAAGTTTTTACACGACCTCTGAAGTACTTCATACAAAAACGTACCGAGTTTTCAGAATTTTATCATCATTTGCGATTTGGGACTCAACATCCTTAACAGCACTTTCAACGCTATCATTTTCATCGCTAAAAATCACGAAAATCAGCCATTTTTTCCTCGCCCAAAGCTATCTCCCCCTTGAAGGAATTCCGAAAGATGAACTTTTACTGCATTTCGACGATGCAAAAGTCGACCACATCAGATTTCGCAGAGTTTCGACAGACGAAAAGAACCAATCGTAAAAAATTCATGTTTATTCATTGACCAAGAATTTGGCAATCACCGAAATTTTTTTCGAAAGCGAGCGTCAGCCCGGTCTCCAAAAATATCCACACGTCGAGGATTTCCATTTATTCCTAGAAGTCCTTTCTATTTCTCTCGCGCCCTCCCCCGTTCGCACCTTCGCGTCGAATGATGGATATTGCCAACTTACCGATGAGCAGCCCAAAGATCGGTAGCCCGTTGATTGCCAGTGACCGAGACATGGCGAATACCCTTGTGCCGAAAATACTGACGATGATAAAGTATTGCCCAGACGCCGATGCGTGTGCCTCGTCGAGTGATCGTCCTCGTGAGACTCGGAAAAGGAAAAATAATTGATCGAACGACCTTCCTTATCGATGGTACATCGATACGCTCTTCTCCTCGCGCAAACGTAATAAAACCGCGCTGGTCCTGAAACCAACAAGACAACGCGGGCATTGGCCGGAAATTACGTAAATCACGATTGCAGACTATCCTTGAGATAAACTTGTGTTTGCGAGACGGAAAAAGATGATATCGCGTTAGGATTTTCGATATTGTTTCCCCTGAGTTGCAACGTATACCTTTGCTGGTTTTCCAAGGGCCTAGGCCACAGTAACGGGTATAAAATCATGTGCGAATTCAACAATGTTTTTTTTCGTATGAAAAAGTGATTCACTCATAAAATTAATTACACATCTATTTAGTATGAATATCAAGTTGTTAAAAAATAGAACAAAAAACAAAAATTCTCGTCAATCTACATTAGAATACCTACAGAAGTACGTACGGAATTTAAAAAATATTGTTTTATTCAACACTTGTAGGTATTTGAACTTAAGAAATGAATTTTCAGTGAAAAATTTCGTATAAAACTGCTCATAAAATGAACTTTTCGATTAATCAAAAATTCCGTACGTATTTCTCTGTGAAATGCAAGTAGGAACGTAACTTTTGAATTTGAAGTAAATCGGGTGAAAATTGTTGAAGTTATTTGTCACGCCAATTGGCAAAAGCTGTTTCGAGAGATTTCGAGTAGTCGGCCATTTTGTATATCGAAAAATATATATATATATATTTTCTAACAGCTTGATATTCATACTAAATAGATGTGTAATTAATTATATGAGTCAATCACTTTTTCATACGAAGAAAAATAGTTAAATTCGCACTTAATTTACTTTATTAAGCCTAACGCTTCATAAAAAAAAATAGCACGCTACAATCAAAAGTAGTAATAAAACATATCCTAAGTCTAAAAATGGTAAAGAAACATTTCCTATTAAGAAAAAATCATGAAAATCAGAAAGGTTTTCCTCACCTAAAGATTCAACTATTTCTCAGTGGACATTTTCATCACACGCAAAGTTAAAAAATTATGACTCATTCGTGGAATTGACGAGCAGCCTCCGAAGCTTAGTTCTGAAAGCGAAACTGAAAATACGAATCTATCGTGCCGTTACCAAGAAAGAAAGGGGCGAGAGAGAGAGAGAGAGAGAGAGGGCGAGGAAGACGCGACAAGGGACTTCCGGGACTCCGAGGTTCGTTAGGATAGCGCGCGAATAACCGGTTTTCGTCTACCCGCGTACTTGGATTTCTTGTTGTTCGCCTATTTCGCGTCGCGAATGTTGTCGAAATATTTGCCTCGTCCGGGCTGAGTGAGGAAACAGAGAGAAAAATCACGCTCGATGTGTAACTGCCCGCAGGCGGAGGGAAAAAGCCAGCCGGTATCTCTTGCCCCTAGGCAATGTTACATACGCATCGAATCTGTAAGTTTCGTAGAAATTCTTGCGAGGATTCCCCTCTGCGGTGTGTCAATGTCAATTGACATGTGCGAAGACTTAGAAATCACACTTACACAACAACTATCACTCTGTTTCTCTCTTCCTTTCCCTCTTCGTATACACAGGGCGTCCTGTTACTGAAATGCTGGTATTTCAGTTTAGTAAAAGTCTCGCCGTTTTCCGAGAAATTGGGCATTGTGTTTGAAAAAAAAATCATCCGCTCTTAGTTTTTCGCATGCCATTTCTACAAATGACGTGAACCGACAATAACTAAGTGACTTTTTAAAGTAATTGGCACGATATGCGTAGTACATGCTTTTTACACAGCACGCTATCGTGAGGTTGAAGCTGCATCGTTGGTACGCAACGAAAATTCTTTTCGATTCCTTATTTTTACTTTTATTGGAAATTATATTTCGTAGATTGAGGGCGTAGGTTGCTGAATAAAGATCCTTAAAAATGTCCACGCAATTTTGATAGCTCAAATCGGCCAAAGGAAATTCGATAAATTCAGGAAATAAATATTTCGTTGGATTCCAACGATGCAAACTTCAACGTCATACACGGAGAGAATTAAAAAGTAATTTTTGTGGTGAATTTCACGGTAAAAATTACCGTGATATATTTCAATGTGGTGACAAGTGAGAAAAACATAATCATTCGTATATGCGTCAAGTTTTTCTTAACTCACGTTACAGAAAATTTCAAATACGTAGTTCAAATTTTACTATACAAGAAGGGTAAAAATTGGAGACAGTAAAATTTAGCATGTAAGTTCGAAAATTTACCTACTGTCGGTTAAAAATTACCAACCGCGCCGTACGTTATTTTTACGGTGCTGCACAGTAAAATTTACCTGCGTCAACCTCGGAAGAAAAATTCCCTATAAGTGAGTTAGAGATGTGTGCGGCCGTGTAGATGACAAGATAGCCTTTGAGGATTCGGCTTCGATCCGGCCAGTGAAGGTTATTCCAAAGTCAACAGTGGAATTAGAAGATGTTTACGTTTCGGCCCTCTGGTTCGGGTCCTCTTCAGAAATTTTATTTTTCTGTATATAATATGATACACATTTTGTCATAATAATGTTTGTTTTGTCATAATAATGTAAAAACATTATTATGACAAAATGTGTATCATATTATATACAGAAAAATAAAATTTCTGAAGAGGACCCGAACCAGAGGGCCGAAACGTAAACATCTTCTAATTCCACTGTTGACTTTGGAATAACCTTCACTGGCCGGATCGAAGCCGAATCCTCAAAAACAATTTCCTATAAGGCTGGTAAAATTTAAATTCTTCGATTGAAGAAATCCTTAGTAAAATGTATTTTTTCTTCAAAGACTGGTGCTATAATAATCATAATAATAACCGAAATAACAATAACCATAATAATAATAATGAATATTATTTACTATTGAAAAATTGGTACAAATTAATGCTGTTTGTTTTTTGTTGGGAACATTTTTTTCTTCCATATAAATGTGTATAGTCAACAAACGGATAAGGAGACAAATTTAATCATTAGAATTTATTTTTCGTTTAATACTAGCATTTATTTATAATACATTTTGTACCATCGTAGGCTCGAGTGATGTGACTAATTTGCGCACATATTACTTCGTCATCATTTAAGACGATCGCTACGTGTCACTTTCTCGCAGCGAGACACTGCATGCGACTGAGGCTTCAGGCTAAACTGAACCGGCGATGTATGCAGTTTAGACGAAATTTTTTTGGGAAGTCCCATCGTGCCATAAAGAAATCGCGCTCCCCTACTTACCCCCACCACCATACCATTCTGAAGTGAAAGGAATGAAGGGGAATTTTTACAATGCAGTGCCTCAAAATTCCCGTACCGTACCGCACGATAATTTTAACCAAGTGCGCACGATAATTTTTATCGAGAGCACAATACATTTTCCTGTAACATTCATTAAATTTTATAATAAATCTTAAAATAACTTTTATAAAGACGATACTTTTTTATAGACATTTCTGAAAGGCATAAAATACTAAAATGCACAGTAAAATTTTGCTGATATTATATATTTTTCAAATTTAAGTTTTGCGTATTTTGTTACACATCGAAATTTACTAGAAAATCTGGTAAAATTTTCTACTGAAGAACAAATTTTATTTTGTTTTCGTGAAAATCTGTGTTCTACCCAACAATAATAAGCGAAGTTTCAGGGTTGTCATCTGGTTACCGTTACTGTACGGTAATTTTTAACATTTAATTCTCTCCGTGTACGCTATCGAAGTGAGATGTCCGAATTGGTTTGTATGTAGACTTCTTCAGTGCAATAGTAGTTTAACCTCAACCGACGTTGCTCTTTCTGATATTTTTTTCACTAGTTCCTAACATCAATGATGTAATTTTTCCACAAAAAATCGAAAAAACTTCAAACGTATCTTTTTACGACTGAAACACGATAACAAAAAAAAGCTGAGTCAAGCTTTAGCCAATATTATCAACTAAAAAAACAAGACTGTTTATAACTTCTTTAATTATCGATATTTTAAAATAAAATTTGTACACAACTTTGTTATTGTACATACAAACGAATGTCCAAATAATTTATCAATCGTTTTCATTATTTATTCAAAATTGATTTTTTCAAACAAGTGACCTTTTTCTACACCTCTAACATTCCAACTCACACAATAATACATGAAGCGAAAAAAACGGCGAAACGAATATGAAAGACAAAAAAATTATACCGATCTGATTTTCAGTGACAACGTCGGAAGAAAATGAGCGGAGCATTGGTTATCAGGCACCGTGGTCCTGGGCGAGTTGGATTGCCTTGTACATGGAGCCATTAATTCTGGTAATGTCTACGGTATTTTACGATCGTCTATGACCGCGGGGTTTCCGTCTCGGTAATAAATTAAGAGAAAGTCCATCCCGAAGATTCTGCGCTATTGAGATGTTTTCGTGTATGTGTAATCCGGGCCGATTCGTTCAGATCGGTGGATTAACGAGACAGTCTCGTAGATAAATTTAAACCACTCTCTCTTTCCAGCCGATATAAATTGATTCTACGAACACCTTTTTTTTAAATGCGGGCCGTAAATGAGAAATTGCCAAAAATATCGTCCCAAGGAACTCCAAAAAAAAAAGAGATAAAATAGCGCGTAATCCTGCGTGCGCTATATTGGTGGAAAAAGGTAGTAAAAGCATTTCTTTATTTGTTTAGGTTCGTATGCCACCAATGCACGGCGAAAAAATAAAAATTTCTTTGTTTACAAAAAAAATGGCAAAGTATTGCAAATGAAATCCAGAAAGACGAACTGGGTTAAAATAAATAATGAAGGAAAAAAAGGAAAAGTGGTAACAATAATGATTTTTCATCCCGTAAGTGTGGCGGAAAAAATTATGGATTTCTCCTTATTGTTTTTATCCCGATTAAATTTTTCGAGAAAAAAGTACTGAATATTTTAGACTTTTTTACGAAAACAAATTATTAGATTTCAAACAATCTTAGTTTTTAGATTTCGAACTTTAGTTTTTTATTTTATAACAACGATTTGTAGATTTAAAAGAATCGTAGGTTATAGAATTTTAGACTTTTTATAAACACAACTTTAGATTTTATCGAATTTTAGATTTAGATTTTAGTATTTTAGATTATTAGGGGGGAAAAACAATTTTTTTACTATAGAATTTGAGTTTTGAGATTTCGAAATTCAGATTTTTTGAAAAACAATTTGTAGTCTTTAAAAAGATTATAGAATTCTAGATTTAAAAATTTCAGACTATTTAGAAACATAACTTCATATAAAGTATAACTTTTACATTTTCTACAATTATAGATTTAATACAAAGTATAACTATAGATTTTAATTGAAGACATAAAACTTTTACATTTTGTATAATTATAGATTTAAATTGTAGGATTTTAGATTTCACAGAAAAACCATTTTCAGGTACAAAAACACATGTACGTGTTAAACTTTCTCTCTGCCCTTTTCCTCGTCGCTTAGCAGTTATCAAGCCAGTGACAATGTCGAACGTTACTTGTTCGTCGATGAAATAAATCACGGAGGAATTCTTCATTTCGATAACGACACGTCAGCGAGATCGATACGGCCTTTTGTTCAACGTCACGAGCACGTACACGTGGCTATTAATTGGTTTATGAAGCGAACGTGTGACTGTGCCGATTACAATAAAGAATGTGCGAAACGTGAGCATCACAACCTGTATCCAAACTAATTGTTGCATTTTTCGCAAAGTCGGTAATTTAAAACGTTATTCCAGAACCGGTGCGCTGGTCTAGTGGTTAGCGTACTGGCCAGCGGACCGGGAGGTCGCGGGTTCGAATCCCAGTCGCGAAATGTTTTTTTATTCGACATTTTTCCGCGAAAGACGACTAGTTTCGTGACTGGAAAGCGAACTTGTGACCGGCCGTTATCGGTATAGGTTTTCCGCAGTTTCCCTATACCCATGGCAGGTATGTCATGGTGGATACGATACAGAGGGGGGGGGGGGGGGGAAGTCGGCTACGGCCCCGTGGTGGGGGCAGGAGGTAAGGGGAGAGTTGTGGAATGGGGAGGGGGTGGGGATATGTGGAATGGAGGGTAAGAACCGAAGGTGAGGCGAATTGGGGATCGTAAAAAGGAAAAAAAGCTCCCCCTGTACGGCTGGAACGAACCAATTTAAAAAAAAACATTATTCCAAGCGTTTTTTTGTCCACATGTTACGACGTTTATCCGGATTTTTCAATGAATTCATTTTTATTATGATTTTCACGTCAAGGTCTACGGTGAAAAATCCGTTCACGAAGAAAATATCGGGAGTATTTTGTTTTACGATTTAAATTACTCATCATGGATATAATTCGAATAATACTTATTCGAAATAAAAACCGGTGCGGAAAGATTTACTTTTATTCGTTTGGGGCAAACGACTGATGGGCTTTGAATACTAAGAAAATGATATTAAAATAACAATTGATGAATGGTACAGAAATAAAAGTAAAATTACAAATGATAAGTAGATTGCGATGGATCCGGATGAAAGGTTATTCGTAAAAAAGAATCAAATGCGTCGCCAATGAAAATATTTGTAAAGAAAAGTATAAAAATTAAAATACCGCAATGTTTAACTTCAAAAACAATAATAATCAGACTCAATAACAATTAACGATCTGTAGATAAGTGAATGTAGAATCAATAATGTCATATGTGCATTATAAAGTGATAATTTTTCGGAAAGAAAAGACAGTCCTACGAAAAAAGGAATTTGTTACTAGCAAGAACATTTATAAATAAAAATATATAAATTTAAATACCGCAATATTTAGCTTTAAATACAATTATAATCAGCTTGATAACGATGAAGGATCTATAGATGTATAAGTGGACTTAAAAATATGCCGTTGAAGTTTGCATCGTTGCGATGCAACGAAGACGATTTTTTTCAATTTTGCGTTGCCTTTGGCAGATTCAAGCTACAAAAGTCACAAAAACATTTTTTACGATTCTCATTTGTCGATATATAACCTGAATCTACAAAAAAAATTATTTTCAATGATAACAAAAATGAGGAATTAAAAAAAAAAATTCGTTGCGATGCAACGATGCAAACTTTAACCCCATTTAAGATCAACATTTGCTGCCAACTACAAGATAATGTCATTGTCAATATAAAAACGCTGATTTGAAAATCTACCATTAGCTCATTCAGTTGACGCGTTTTTAAAATTGAATATGGAAAACGGAAAGGATTTCATCAATAATTATTTAAAAGTCTTAATGATTAATACGTCAGCCGTAGACGCCAAGGCGGTGGTCATGGAAAACATACTTTCATTTCAAAATGATAAAATAAATGCTGGAAACTTTAGAATGCATATTAATAAGGAGTATCGCCATAACTTATATAAGCCTTTCCAAGCAGCAATAGTACTCCCAGTGAGCTCAGCCGGCTGTAAGAGGAATTTTTCTGTCATGAGACAATTAGACGCTTCAGGAACGATTCTCACTTATGTCACTGCTGAATACAGATAATGACATTGATAAAAAAAATTCCAACTTTTAAATTGGAATTTATTTGTCTTTTTTTCTGCAAATATGCCCAGCACTTGTGTGATGGGCAGAAAATATAAAGCTAATTGTAAAACTTATTTCAAGACGATTTCAGGAGTGGTCCAGTTGAGTCAAATGACGGTTTATGGAATTTTCTTTTCAACGAACCTCAAAAAAATGCTTATGAGGTACAGATTTATTCTGTAGATGCTAATTTTTCATAAACTATATAATTAAAGGGCAAAATTGTGCATTTTTATACTTCTATTACGTAAATAAGTAAAACTTCGGATACGATTCCGAAAACGCCCAACCTTCGGTCGAGCTGAAATTTTCAGGAACCTTCCTTCTAATATTTTCAGATAATTCCTGAATGGATTTTTGGCGACACGCAATAGTTTTCGAAATATTGAATTTTAAAGTTTTTCCCCCGTAATTCTTTAGATAAGTGACTTTTCCGAAAAATGAGCCTAACATTTTTTTCGCGATTTTCTCATTTGTCGGGTTATGAATGATAATGTTCAGTCGGAGGAAGCTGACATTTTTCATTAAAAAAAATTTTTACGAGCGTAAAATCGTTGAAAATTATTTCGAATTTCTCAAAAGCTGCTGTACTAAAACCCTTACGCCCGAGGGGGTTGGGTTTGTTTGGGTTTGGGATGATATTCAGTCAGGGTTTGGGTTTCTTTGGGTTTGGGGTGATATTCAGTCGGGGAAAGCTGACATTTTTCATGAACAAATTTTTTACGAGGAACAAAGTGTTAAAAATAATTACGAATTTTCCAAAAACTCCTGTATTAAAACCCTCCCGCCGGAGGGGGGTGGGTCTGTTTGGGTTTGGGATGATATTCAGTTTGGATTTGGGTTTATTTGGGTTTGGCATGATATTCAGTCAGGGTTTGGGTTTGTTTGGGTTTGGAATGATATTTAGTCAGGAAGTTTAAGAATCCAAATAAAGTTCAGAAAGGTGAAATTTATCATTAGCATTTTTTTTACGAGCAAAAAATCATTAAAATTTATTTCGAATTTTCCAAAAACTCCTGTATTAAAACCCTCACGCCGGAGGGGGTTGGGTCGAGTATTAAAAGGGAGGTCTGTGCAAAATGTCAGCTCGATCAGAGGTTGCGGCTTTCCGGAACGTTACCCAAAACTTTTGTGTTACTACCAACTTGAAAAAGTATAACATTATCGATGATTGTTATGAAAAAAAAACTGCATCAGCGAATGTTTAATACAACTCAGAATGAAATTTTGAGTATTTTTCCATTACGCCTATTTATATTTACGTGACGAGATTATTTATTATTGCCATTGATTAATATTAAGTGTTGCCGAAATACGGCAACTTTGCGGACATTGAGGTTGGCAGCAATGCTTTTTATTCGCCAGCCAAGTTTCGTAATCTTTCATCAAACCTTGATGGTTCAATATCGAATATATATGGTTTACGATCGCCAAGATTTTTACGATTTCTAAATGTTAACAAAGGTTGAGTTTGCGTTAAACCGTTGTTAGAATTGGTTTATCTTGGTGCTAAATAGCCAAAAGAAATTACATCACCCGTAGCGTGAACGTCTCACCCAACTGTCCGCGCGTAAAATGACGTACGTTGAACTATTTTTTATCTCTGGTGTTTGATGGTGACAAAATTTCGAAAAATTCGCAAAGACCCAGTACAGTCTAGAAAGCAACATATCTTTTTATCAAATTTGATATCAGCTTGTAGCCAACGCTCCAACCTCCTTAAGGAATAACGTTCGAACAATATCTTACCGTCGAATCGGTGACAATAAGGCCGGCGAGCAGAACTTCTCCCTGACCCCTTACAATGTCACTCTCCGGCGTCGAGAAAAACAAACGTCGCGAACTTTTCGCTGAGAATTCCAACGGCGAACACGAATTTTTTCTGCGTTTTCGGCACTTCTGTCAATATTCCTAACAATACCGCACGCATGCGAAAACGCTCGCGCGTGGGCTACGATGTGAAAACGAGAGACCGAGGCGCAACATTTATGTTCTCGCAGGATCGTCTCTCCCTCGTGAAACGACGACGGGCGCGCTCGGCAAATTCCTGTCCTCTTATTCCACAAGCACACGGGGGATGACACGCGTGCACCGATATGGACAAAACTCGCACGTTTCGCCCCACAAATTGTCCAATTTAATTGACTATCAAAAACGATCGATTCAAATCGCGAAACTTCAAAAAGTGCAATAAAAACAGCCGAATTTTATTTCCCGATCGTAACAACGTTATTACCAGTCGCGTTATCAATTCGAGTCCATTATATTTCCATCGGACATTTAATTTTATGAACTTTCCCACATTTTTCTTTCCCCATCGAATTTTTTATCTTCGCCTTCTCAAATTCTTTCCCTCAGAGTTTTCACTTCTGAAATGTTCTCTTCGAATCGCTCGTAATTACGAGTCGTAACTTTTTCTCTGGAAAATCGGTCGATGGTCGCTTCGCGACAGGAGGGTCCGAGAGTGTTCTGTTTAGTTCGTCCTCACTCTATGCCGGACAGCGCGTCACTACGGGCGACCGGCTTATCTGCTTTTCCTCTCGGAGGAACTTCCACGGGAGAGAGAGACGCGCGAACGCGCGGAGACTCGAAGGTCGGCCGCGCGCGCGGACGCTTCAAGGCACTGCGAGTACACGTATTGCGAGCGAAGTGCGAGGATCCAACAGAGGTGACTGTACACTATGCTGATGCCGCGAAAATACGACCGGATACAGACGGAACGGGCGTGATAGTCATCGAGGGAAACAATCTCGTTGTATCCGCGCATTATTCGAATCCATATCCGAAATTAAAATTCACTCAATCGCTCACCTCAATTCGCTTATTTCAATTTTTCCTTCACCGCATTTTCCCACGACTTGTTTTTTGTTTTTATCACGTCGCATTATCGTTGACCGTGATCATATCGCAAACTTTGCGAAAAACGACCCGCAAACTTGATTACGTTTGCTCGTTTCCGGGTGTACGAATTAATTTTCTTCGACCGCACAAAGAAACGTTTCGGCGCTGAATTATTTAAGCGCGTTTTTTTCCGTCAGTTCCCGGAAAATCAAAGGCAGAATATGCTATATACATGTGTGTGCGTGTGCGTGCGTACGTATGTGTGTGTGTATTATGTACATATATGATATATTATTATTTTTATCGTTTTTATTTTTCTCCGATGAACAGCCAATTTGGGAATGATTTTTTTCTAACAATAAAATAATTTTTTTCAAATTTATCGATATTCCATTAATTGTAGAATTCCCTCTTCTGCATATATATAATCCTGATATGTGTTTTGGTTCACTTTTTTCTCTAGAGCTATTTTTCGGCACAATCTTTACCCTTCAACCATTTTTGCCTCCAATATGTGTTTTATTATCAATATTATCCAATGAAAAAATACTAATAGTAAGACATTATTATTGTTGAATGATAAATCATTTTTAAATAATTAAATGGATAGCATAATTGAATAATAATAATGTACAAACAATAATAATAGATGTATTCATAATAGTAACAATATTAACTATAAATATAATAATAATTTTTGTTCCTATTACTCATATATTTTTCTGCTGTTATTGTAAGTATTATGATTATGATTATTATTATTATTATTATGGTACATATCTTTAACGTTTTTTCCGTCAGTTCCCACAAAATGAAATGCAGAATATGCACACACACACACACACACACACGCGCGCGCGCGCGCGCACGCACGCACGCACGCACGCACGCACGCATGCACCGCACGCACGCACGCGCACGGAAGCGAGCACGCGCACGGACGCACGCACCGTACGCACGCACGCACCGCACGCACGCACGCACCGCACGCACGCACGCACCGCACGCACGCACCGCACGCACGCACGCACGCACCGCACCGCACGCACGCACGCACGCACCGCACCGCACGCACGCACGCACGCACGCACGCACGCCCCTCACGCACGCACGCACGCACGCGCATGGACGCACGCGCGCACGCACGCACGCACCGCACGCACGCACGCACGCACGCACGCATCGCACGCACGCACCGCACGCATGCACGCAAGCATGCACGCACGCACGCACGCACCCACGCACGCACCGCACGCACGCACCGCACGCGCGCACGCACGCACGCACGCACCGCACGCACGCACGCACCGCACGCACGCACGCACCGCACGCACGCGCACGGACGCACGCGCACGGACGCACGCGCGCACGCACCGCACGCACGCACGCACGCACGCACGCAAGCACGCACGCACCGCACGCATGCACGCACCGCACGCACGCACCGCACGCACGCACGCAAGCACGCACGCTCGCAACGCACGCACGCACGCACGCACGCACGCATGCACGCACGCACGCATGCACGCACGCACCGCACGCACGCACGCACGCACGGCACGCACGCACCGCACGCACGCACGCACGCACCGCACGCACGCATGCACGCAGCGCACGCACGCACGCACGCAGCGCACGCGCGCACCGCACGCACGTATATGTAGTAAAAATGATTAAAAATTATAACAATGAAGACACCAATAACAATTGTTATATCAAGTCTACTATTATCATTATTATTGCCATTATTATTATCGTATAATACTGCCAATGACAATTATTTTCATTATTATAAATCGCATGCCATGATTGTGGTCTCAGTGTGCTCAATTTCGGAGACACGTCCTACATTTTCATTCCCAGGTCATCTACGAAAATGCGCAAACGCGTCAATATTGCACCACAACTCGGAATGACTTAATTTTCGGAGTATAGCGCCACCAGAGGCATCGACTGCGTGAATTTGTCGTCTCGAAGTTTTCCACCGATCCGATCCTATTTTCATTCTCGCTTTTCATTGATCGAAAGAAAAAAAAAATGGAAGTCTCTCTTGGAAAATTCTCACCTGTGTGAATATCCTAAGAAATTGCGGAGAAGGGAAAAAAATAGTGGAATCATCCGTCGTTGAGTCATTGGCACGAAACGAAGACGGAAGGAAGGAGGAAGCACGTTGAGGAAATCTTCGATCGATTGCAATGAGTCAGAGATATATAGTCAGACTCATTGCGCGAACGTCGGGGGGCAGGGGGGAGTTCCGGTACGTTGGACCTCGAGGTGGACGTTCAGCAGTTTTTTCCGTCACATGTTACGTAGCCTCCAGGTGAGTTAAAGAGGGACACACGCGATTGCTCGTGCATGTACCAACTGAGAGTGACGTTTGTTTCCGCGTGCTCTTACGGGTCTGCGAATTTAATTCCCGGAATAGATCAATGAATAACGACGATGATTTTGCGAAGGTATGTGTCCAACCTATAAATAAGAAAGGAAAAAGACGGATATGTTGCACGTTGCCGCTCGTATTCCGATGAAATACCGTGATGCACCTACGTGCTAGTCAATGATCTGACGATACGCTGGAATCCCACAGCTATGGGGGGAAAGTATACACGAACTGGTTTTAATGACGTATTGGGGAAAAACGCGTCGTTGGATTTTTTTAGATAAGGCGAAAGAGTGATTTTATCGAAGTTTATTAAAAATAATTTTATTAAATTTTATCGAATTTTGTTGAATTTGATTGAATATTATTGAATTTTTTCGAATTCAATGACATTTGTCGAATTTTGTGGAATTGTATCGAATTTCGAATAATTTTATCGAATTGCATCACATTTATCGAATTTTATCAACTTTTATTAAATTTTTTCGAATTTTGAATAATTTTATCGAATTGCATCACATTTATAGGATTTTATCAAATTTTATTGAATTGTATTTAATTTTGTCTAATTTTCTCGAATTTACCGAATTTTATTTAAGGGTATCAATTGTTATAGAATTTTATTAATTTCGTTGAATTTTATTACATTTCATTGAAGTTTCTTTTGCACCAGAAAATTGGTGATCGGAAAAAAAGACTAACAAATTTTCCATGGAGAAGAACATATCGACAGTAAACGAAAAAAGACACGGGAATTTTCGAATAAAAAATGAATGGACGAAAAAAAAACGCGTGAATAGACAAAGAGCGCAAATGAATTCACAAACAGAATAAAATATACAAAAACATTTTGATAATAGAGAAATAAGAAACTCGTTAATAGAACAAATACTTGACGAATAGCACGAGGAGAGAAAAAATTCCGAAAACAATAAAAGTATAGTGGATCGGGCGTTGCGAATTGAATTTTCCCCAATGTTTGTTTTACTCGAAAGCCCGGAAGCGCGCAATGAGTTTGGGAAGCGTTGCACAGCACCTACGCTCGTCCATTTGCGGTGCAGCGCTGAAAATAAGTTACGATATTACGCGGGCGTTTCGGTGAGAAAATATTGCGAAAAGGCAAGGCCTTCGGGGTCTCGAAGTTTGCATCGTCAAAATGCAACGAAAATTCCTTTCTATATTTTCATGTCCTCATTTTGATCATTTCACAACATCTTTTGTTGCAGTTTTCCATTCCAGATTTCTAACTAAGCGAATTAGAGAACGTTTGAGAAATTTTCGTAACGATTATTCGGCGAGTAAAATTCGAGCACGTAAAAAGTAATAATGCTAGTTGCGTTCCAACGATTGCAAACTTCAATCTCCTAGGCCTTCACACTGTAATTCAACGAGCTCCGAGGCATTTTGTTTACTGCGTTAATCAGGATACTTTTATTTTTTGTGCGTAAAACTTTCATACATGATATGAAGAGTGTACGTGGATATTTTTATCCTCGTACTCGCATCGATCTCGACGAAAACAAAAAACGAATTCTACGAAGAATTTTGTTTTTCGCTCGATACGTCGAGCGGACTGCGATTCGGCGAAAACTGCAAATACAGCGAACTAGAGTGTAAATAAATTAGGGCTTAATCTAAATTGCGACTCCGGAGGTATTAAAACGAGGGTACGATAACAAAAGATGCAATTACCACTCAGTAGCGATTATTCTGTTTCCCTTTCTTCATTGTTCCTACGTCGGGGCCCCTTAAACCGAACAATAAATACTTTTAGCGAGTTTTGACTAGCGGCACGTATCACGCGCACGTTGCGATGAAAAGAAAAAAAAAATGAAAAAGGAACAGTCGCGAGGGAGAAAAGAAACCAGTGTCGACTTAACGGTCCAAAAGGCACGGTGCGAACTTATCACGCTAGTTTATACAATCTACGAGGTAAAATGTTTACAAAAGCTAGTCTAACCGACGAGGGCTTCGTGCGCTCATTCTCCTGTATCGCGCGTGCATTCTCAGACAAAAGTTCGTTTCGATCGGAATTTCGGTACTTCGCGATGTAAAAAAAATCTAACGAAAATTCAGTGACATTAAAGTTGCTGTGAACATTGGAGCTAAATAATAATAATTCCGAAAAGTTAATTCTTCAGACAATTCGTTGTTCAACGAATAACTGGTAGGGATAACAAAAATGGCATCGTATGCAATGACTTCGTTGGTTTTTCTCAATACTCACAAACTGTTTCAGAATATTTTCGTATTTCTGAGCCTTAATTCCGAAAATTTTGAAAAATTGATAATTAATCGTGAACTGATTTTTTTCGTACGAATCTACATCATTCTTAAGAAGTTTCCACGTCAGTACGAACAGTTTCAGAAATACCTGTAAAAAAAAATGAAAAAGGAATTTCAAATGATAAAATCGGCAAAGAATCCATAACTATTTAGAACAATTAATTATTTTATTTTCCGCGAAGAAAAACATTTTGGACGAGTGTTCGTCGAATAACTATTCGTTTGAGCCGTTTGTTGATGATTTTTTTACATTCTTCGTAACGGAAGTTCGTAACATCTCAAATAAGTTTGAGTTTGAGATTTCCGTTGAACAGCGAAGCGCCAAAATTCTGATCGAGTAAAAGTGTTGGCTTACGATGCACGTGCGATACGACAGCGACGCCGGAAAAATGCTTCGCGACGAAAAATTACGTTTTTCCGCGGTCCCGCATAATCTCTATTCTACGCGTTACTTTTGGAAAAAAGATGTACCCGGCTCTACGAATTCGTCGGTATCTCGCTCGATTCAGCGATCGATGAAAAAATACACTTCGCGAGCTATCGGATAATTTCTATCGATACCGTTTTTTTCGTCTCTTTTCGAATTTATCTTTCTATCTTTCAAGCGATTGCGTATTGATCGGCAGTCCAAAACCTTTCTAGCGTGCTATGCGTAGAACTTTTCGTTTTTTAGCTTTATCTATTAGGATCGAGTAATTGATTTTCGTCGGACAGTCGTTGGTTTGAAAATTCGCGTTAAATTGTCACGTGATCTACGTCCGTACGTGAGAGTCCCTCGCACGAGGAGAGAGCTCTGTCAAGAGCCAACTCGGGAAAATCCATTGACAGCCTGTTCCAGATCTCGGGTGGCAAATCGCGCAATTTTCTATTGCGATTATTGAGCGACGAGTCTTTGGAGGATCCTCACCGTTCGCTGCGAGAAAACGCCTCGTTTATCGCGGCGAAAATCGTCGCATCGTGTCGCCAGACCCGACCAGTCGAGGTTTGCGGAACCTCGATTGCCGAAAACCAATTGGAATGCTTCGATCTTCGCGCATATACGTCATTTCCTTCTGAGGTCAACCACCTCCACATCGGCGGTCGGGGAACGTTTGCAGTGCATGGCTTTCTGGAAAAATTAACGTAGCTGTGCACTCGGAAAGACCTTCGAACGATTTGGCAATTTTTTTTTCTATTACTCGAATGCTTTACGGCGTCCCGATCAGAAAATGAACTGTGTGGAACGAGGCATAATCATCATTTTGATGACAATTTATAATCTGCTTGATTTCTAAATGTTATACTTATCGGTTTATAATTTGGCCCGTTATTCCGTTTAAAAATAAACGAAATCATCGATTATGACGAACATCGGTTCGTTAATTATTTCGGAACATTCGTTCAAGTTCACTATCGATATTGTTACCGAATTGGTTATTATATTAGTAATTATAAAATGATCAATATATGCATAAAACTTTTTTTTAGTAATCTTGTGAATTTATTTTGAACGTATAAACAACTTTATTAACAATAAACAACTTACAATAAATCATCGTTATATATGTATAAATGAGGTGAGGATGAAAAGTTCTCGGCCTGAGGTTCTACAGAGCAAATGAAATGCCTCGTGGTCGCTCGGCCGAGAACTTTTCAGCCTCCCTTCCTATATGGATAATTGTTTATATGTATTCATGTAAATATTATTTACAATATGTACAATGTAATAAAATGAATATACATGATGAATAATGCAAATATTTGACAGTTATGTATTTAAAGGGGAGGCTGAAAAGTTCTCTCAGCCGGGGTACTGTGAGTCATCCGATAGAAGGAAGGCGGCAACTACAAAAAAATCGAAAATCCGTCTTACTATACCGAACGATGGGAAATTTTGTACCGATTCCAACGGTACCAAAAACGCATTTTCGATTTCTTTTATGTACGGCATTATTGGCTCCTTATGCCTCAGGCCGAGAACTTTTCAGCCTCGTCCCATTTATGTCTATGACAATTATTGCAACTTGTTTATTAGTTAATAACGCACTTGAAATGAATCGATAATTTAACTATGTATAACATTCACAAGTACATTGAGGAATACGTGAAAAAATGAACGAAAATAATTTCCCGAGGATTATGCGTACGCGAAAATTACTCGAATCACCAATTGAAAGAACAAGATATTGATTTGCATTTCCCTAATTTTGTACCTCGTATTATTCAAGGTGTACAATAAGATTGAAGCTTGCATCGCTGGAATGCAATGGAAATGAATATTTCTTTATATTTTTAATTTACTTTGGTCGATTTTGCCTACGAAAGTCTTCCAACCATTCGAAGATATTTATTTAACCATCCACAATATTAATTTATAGAAAAAGATCTTCCGCAACAGTAAAAATGTGAAAAATAAATGTGAAAAAGAACTTTCGTTGGGTTCCAACGATGCAAGAGTCAATGCCACAAGGCACATTTGTCTTTTACAACTGCGTGATCCTTTTTTCTGGTTGTTAAACATTATTGGCCCAGAAATTCTCTGACTTTACCAAGTTTTCCACACAGGTTCTGCAAATATTCCAGCGAAATTGGGTTCGAGCGAGGACGTAATTTTTTAAGCTCAAATGTATGAAAATGTTAGACATTAAAATAAAATTAGAAGGAAACCAAATTTCGAAAAATAATCTAAACACTGTAAAGTAAAAAATACAGTCATCAAAAGCAAATACTTTTCATTTGCTTGTAGTTTATAACACATTCTTTATTATAAACAGTATTTTTTATGCCGGTGCCAATAAATATAGAATAAATATAAACACTCATCTACAATAATAATTGCGTGATTCTGTATCGACGAATCGAATCCAAATATATAGAGCTTTAGAGTAGAACGATTTTTAGTTTTTGCAATATTTATCGTTTGGCACTGACATAACTTTTTTTTGTATAATACAGGATACAATTTGGATATAACGAATGAAGGACAAATATTAAAAATATTTCGTAAATATTGAATATGAAAAATATTTCGCCGTAGCAGAGACAATAAAAAAAAATATATCAAAAATATACAAATATATTTATTTATGTACCTTTAGGTTTTTTTTCGTTGGTTCAATTTTTCGTAATTCTTGCGAAAAGTATATTTTTAAGGGAGCTTTCCAGTGTGAAATTTTCAAAAAATCGATTTTTTTTTTTTGCTTTATCGAATAGTATACACTCTTCCGAATATTCCCTGAAATTTTCATGCCGAAATTCAGATTATTTCGGTTACTGTACAGCATTTCTTGGAAGAAGGCAACGGAGCGCTACAGCTACAGCGAAACTTTGAACGCGTTTTTCTCGAAACAGCATTTTTCAAAACGGTGTCCAACTTGGAGGGCAGAGTTTTAAAGCTATCGAGTTGAATTTTTTACACAATATTCTTAACGTCATTGTTTATCGTGCTATGGAAGCTTTTTTTTTTGACATTTTCCTATTTTTTTTGTAAAAAAAACTGCCAAAAAAAATGCTAAAATCGATACTTTTTGTTCAAACCGGCGCCATTTTTGCAAAAAAAAAAAAAAAAAGCCTCCATAGCACGAAAGCCAATTATATACCGATCAATAATCTTTTTGTGTTTTTTGTTTCAGATCAAAATTGTGACCCCCAACGTGGACACCACATCCAAGTGCATTTTCTGCAACAATTGTTTCATCATTTTTATAGATATTAATTAATAAATAAATCGATCTTTAAAAAATTGTTTTGTATTCTTCAATACCCAATTAACATACAAAAAAAAAACCAGACCGATTAGATTATTTTTTCTTTAAAAAAAAAAATCGCGAAAAACAGCGATTTTTCGGGCTGTCACACTGGAAAGCTTCCTTAAGAAATTTCAGCGAACTTTCAAAATTCCCTGAGTTTTTCCTGATTTTTCCAGGAGGAAAAAAATTCCTAAAGTTTTCCCGGTTTTCCCTGTCTTCCATATGCGTAACAGCCATGTTTTTTTAGGGCTGAAGAACGACGAAATGTCCGTATAATTTCAGCTACTATATTTACCGTATAGAGGGGCGGTTCGGTCGGATGAGGATGAAATCCACTTTGTCTGCAGCTCGCGATAAAGTTCAACCCGTATTCCGGTGTGAGCATGAAAAAGCCCGTTCTGTAAGCAAACATCGATACGCACGGAATTAATTTCTCGCAACCATCTCGGAGTATTGCTTGTGTAAACGGTTTCACCGTGGGTTTACGATTTGTATTCTTACTCGTCGTATTTCGGAGCGCAAACGATCGCTATAGCCTCGGCCATCATCAACTGATACGCGCAGTGGGTGTGAAGATCGACGCTTGATAAAAATGCGGTTTGGGTCGGATGAGTCTGTCGAGAAGAAATACAAATTATTGCCACGACCGCGGACATTCTCAAGGAGATACATCTACGTCGAAACCCGAAAGAAATTTCCAAATTCCAATTTTTTCCTTCTGGCAACCGGTTCTCAACACAAAGGTACTTATACTGAGAGACTGAATTTAAAAATCACCAAAAATTACGGTAAAGCAACAAACACATGGCGACCAGCAGATGATTCTGTTTTCAAAGTTGGTGGACATGATATCTCGGGAACTACTTGATGGATTGTTTCCACATTTACAGGAGATACGGCGTGAAACATTTAAAGCCCATTGACGTGATTACTTTTTTCAAGATCATCACATGTGACGGGTCTAAAAAATCGATATTTTTCTATAACTTTTGCATGCTCGAGTTTCCGTTCGTCGCCACTTTGTTAAGTAAATTATTCTAAAAATCGACGATCGTCAACGACTCGTGTTTATTTTTAACCGGAATAACCCGTTTGTTATTTTTTTTTGTATTTTTTGAAAAAGTTTCTCAATATATGTACCTTTGTGTTTAAAAAAATGCGTTTCTTTTTTACCAACACATTCCCAGAAAAAAAATCGAAATTTGGCCATTTTTTCCGGTCCTCTAGGTAGATGCAGCCTCTTAAAAGAAAAAAAAACTCTGTATGAAGTTGGACATCAATTCTGTAATTGGATGAGTTTCGGTTTTTTACGGTCCAGCCATTTTTCACTCTTTGTCCAAGAGACTCACGTGAATCCATCCCAACGTTATGAGATTATGTTGATCTTGATAATCGAAGATGTCTTCCTCGTTGTGTGTCGCACAAGAATCGGGTGAACCCGTTTGCTGGGGGATCAGCAAGTGAGTCACGAGCAACTTGTTGCGCTCCAATTTGCCCGCCAGTACGCCGCACGTTTCCTTGTTGTTAGTTGTATTTTTGAACGCGAGCAGCAGAAACTCGCGCATCGTTCGAGTCGGCAGTACGACGTCGCGCAGAATTTGCTTGTCCTGGACGAACGGTTTCGTCGAACGATCTATCGACGGTGTTTTTCTGCGAACGGTCAATGTATATACGTGATAAAGGCAAAAGATATGACGCTGGAATCCGATGACTGGTCGTGTTCGTTCGGTCTCATCATTTTGATACGAACAAGTGCACATGCGCATAATGAGGCGCATGCGCACTTGTTCGTACCACAATGACGAGACCTAACGAACACGACCAATATCAAATTTCATTCGTGTAATAGGATCGATGTATTTTGAGTCTTTAACCGACACTCATTGTTTATTTACAGGGTGTCCTGTTACGAACGGATAATCCTGCAACTGTCGATAGGTCAGACCATGTCCTATTATATGCTGGAATTTCAGTTTAGCAAAAGTCCCACGATTTTCGGGATTTAGGGCTTTTGGTTATTAAGGCGCTAGGCCACGGTAACGGGTATAAAATCGGGTGCGAATTTAACAATTTTTTTCGTATGAAAAAGTGATTCAGTCATACAATTAATTACACATCTATTTAGTATGAATATCATGCTGTTAGAAAATATATATATATATTTTTTTCGATATGCAAAATGGCCGACTACTAATATTTTCTTTTGTTATCTTTTTTCCAATTGGCGTGACAAATAACTTCAACAAATTTCACTCGATTTACTTCAAATTTAGGAGTTATGCTCCTAATTGCATTTCGCAGAGAAGTACGTACGGAAATTCTGATCAATCGAAAACTTTTCATTTTATGAGCAGTCTTATACGGAATTTTTCAGTCAAAATTTATTTCTCAGTTCAAATACTTACAATTTTTTAATAAAACAATATTTTTTAAATTCCATTCGTACTTCCGTAGGTATTCGAACGTAGATTGACGAGAATTTTTGTTTTTTGTTCTAGGTCAAGAATTGTGGATGCTAAATGTCACGCCACGGAGTGCCTAAAAAAAATTTGCAACGATTTCTTTTTTTTCTTCTTTTAACGATACAACTATATATAATATGTACAATATTATCCTAAAGTTTCAAAGCGAAATGCAAAAAACTTCACACGTTACAGCCCGTCAACGAGATGGGCAAAAATGTATTAAATTAAGAACTAACAATTACAATTACTACTGTAATTGATCATCAAATTACTACGCAACCGATTACTTGAGTAATTCGTTACTACAAGTACGTAGTGCCAACGATTTATGCTACAAAAATTATACAAAATGGTGACGCTGGAGCCATTCTCGCGAGGCATGTTGAATTTGAGACGCTCTGCGGCACGCCGTAAAACTGACGCAAATAATCCTGCAATCCAGCAATTTTATTCAAATCCTATGTGAACTTCAAACGCGTTTTTCTCAAAACGGCGTTTTCGAAATCGGCGTGCAGAATTACTAGAAAAAAACTATTAAGCCGATTCAGTTGAAACTGAGTAGAAATATTGATATTATTGCTACTTTCTACTCGCCGAGAATTGTTTTTGAAAATATATAACAAAATCTATAAAAACGACTTTTGAAATCCAAATATTAAAGAAATTTTGCGTGAAATGTTGATTTTTTTTTGTAAATGCGTGCGATTCTCTCAAATTTGCATTTTCTTCATTCGCATTACTGTCAAATGGAAACTTTACATGTTCGATTCGAATTTTTTTTGTAAATCAATCTACGGGAAGCAGCCTTGCTGTGTCTACCACAGGTCCGCCATTTTGACGATAAACGAATTAAAAAAATTTGAACGTGGAAAAACACTGATAAATCTCTATAAACTAACATGAGTATAGCTAGAGAAATACGTAGGGATTTTGAAAATATGAATTCGTCCGTAATTGGCAAGCATTTGAAGTAAAAACTCAATTTTCGACAGAAAAAAGGACAATAATCTATTGATAACTAATGTTATAATTAACTCATGGAAAATCTCGTACGTATTTATCTTCGGAATGTTATTTTAAAGTTGTGCTCAAAATTTGGAGTGAAAAGAATACAAATTTTAAAGAAAATTTTTAAGAAAATAATTAATTTTGTTTAGGTTTCAAGCCTATATTCTAGTTTTCACTAGGAAAAACAAGTTATAAAGGCGCTCAGTCCGAACTAGTTTTAAAACGCGTTTCAGTCGAAAATGGTTTCAACTGTAAAATAAATAACAATAAAAACTGTCCCTAAATACCATTTTCAAGCCCCAGACTTTCAATTTTCACGACCATTGATGTAGCCGATTTTTTTAACACGAACTCAAACGTTTTACCGTCACAATCCGCACTGTCAATTTCTGCACTGTACAAATTCCACTTCCGTGTTGTTTCTTTGAAAGAAATGAATTTCTTTTTGGTGCGTCGAGCGAGACTCACCTGTCCGCCGTGGCTGAGATCGCCAACGGATCGAACTCTGCGGCGATGGATGGAAAGTTGGGAGGCACGGAAGGCTGCGAAATCTCGACCTCAGGGCCGCCCAATACGGAAGAGTTGAGCGCGGCTTTGACGGCCTTTGCAGCGGCCACGGCCGCCAATTTATTTTTCCTGTCCTCCTCCTCGCGCAGCCTAATTTCGCATGGACGAGAAAGAGAGACAGAGAAAAAGTGCACGCTTCGAAAATACGACGAGCACGCTCGTCAACGAGCCCTTGTGCTCTCATTCCGTGTACCTTCGCTTCCTCTCTTGCTCCGACCTCTCGAGTTCCGCTTTTTCCCTTTCCCTGACGTCCGCCACGTATCTCAGAGTGTCCGCTTTGTACTGGTCCAACAGTTTGACCTTGAGGGCTTCCGCCTTGGGAAGAACTTCTCTGAGCATTTTTTGATTAGTCGCTCTGTCCTTGGAAGGTACCGTATTGTACTCAGGATGTCTTCTCACTTTTTCCAAAAATAGCCTGCAACGCAGAGATCGCTCATTGGTTGGCCGCGTTCGATAAACTCGCGGAATCAACGTCTTTCGTTGAGTTTCAAGCTTACGTCATGAATTTGTGATACAAGAGGTACGCCTCTTCGAGATTGCCCTCCTTCAAATAAACCTTCGCCATTCTGTCCATTTCCACGCCGCTTCTGTAATATCTGTGATTCGTCGATCATTCGGCACTGTTAATTATAGTGCCCTTGAATATCGGATGGTTTTAATACGCAAGAAAAACCCTGATGCAGTGCTGGGCAAAATTTAATTGCTAGGCTAATTAAAGATTAAAAATTAATTAATTCTTCATCACGGCTATAACAATTAACAATTTTATGGTCCTTTTCATACCGCCACAAAATAAAAGAAAAACAAATTTCTCGAATATTCATAGCATTCGCTATCAGTATTCTTTTTAATCAAGGTTGTACGTAATAATCGGAAGATTGAAATATTTTTAACGCGCTCGGCAGAACCAATAAAATAAAATTCGTAATAAATTGACAATAGTAATAATAATGCCCCGACTTGAAAATAATGATAGTGATAAGAGACATGAAATTCATAACTTTTCTTTGCTATCAAACAGCAATTTTTGTGCAAGAGATTTGAAATTCTATCTCGAAAATCGTTACACGCATTTGTATTTGTTCGAGCTCGATTTCGTGAATTTTTCGTAACTGCTAACTTCACACAGGTCAGCGAAGTTCAACAAATGAAAAATAGCGTGACGTATGTAGGGTAAAAGTGAAAGAATCGTAAATGCCCAAAAACGTGTAGGAACGACCATTGAATGAATTTGTACCTCCTGAGCGGTGTATTGTGATCCATCTCGACAGCTTCGCCGCGAGTGGACAGCGTTTTCAAACGAATATCCGGATCTATCAGACCCGGGTCCTTGACGGACAAGTGCTTGGTGCTCCTCATATCGTTCCTATCCTTCTCTTTATCCATGACGAGGAAACTTTCTGCAAGCAATCGCTGTAATCTCAGTTGACGTGTGCGGAGAACTTCCTATGATGATCTTGCGAAAAACATCTATCGGCACACGCACACGGCACGTACGTTTACATCGTATACATATACCGAGCGAGGCAACAACTATTAGCAGTAGAAATATTTTCCAACCTATCAGACTTAGGAGAAAACTTTTCTTATGAAAGTTGCAATCGTCGAGTGGTAACTGCGAGGTTCATCCAGGTGGAGGTGCTTCGGCGATTTCCAGGTCACCTGCGTTTCTTTAAGGAAGGAAATGCTTTTGAGGGACGAAAAAATTTGCGAACTTTCATGATTTTTTTTAAAAGGAGAGATTTCTTACCATTTTTGAAACGTGGAATACGTTTTATTACTACTTTTGGCAGCTACATGGTATTTAAAATAAAATTAATCTCTTAAAATGGCGGAGGTATGGCATGGACTTCTAAACTGCATTATCGAAAGTGGTGTAACGTATAGCTAAAAAAACTAATCAAGCGATTCTGATGAAATTTGGTATAAATCTTAACCTTATTGTCCGAAACATGACCCTAAATGTTTTTGAAAACAAATAAAATTTTTTCTCTTATTGCAAAGTGTAGCCTTTTTTTTTACTTCAATTTTTCTTGTTTCCAAGCCTACCATTTAATCGATTTTCAACATTTCTCACTTTTTCTTTGTTCATATCTGGGTATGAGCGTTAATGAACAAAAAATCTTCGCTGGTTTGACGACATCTGTCGACGGTTGACGGTGGCCTGACAACATCTACCGCAACCCATTTAGAAGACTGTGTCATATCTCAACTATTTTTTAACACTAATGGAGAAAAACAATACCATGCAACAGCCAAAAGTAGTAATTTAACATATCCTAAGTCTCAAAAAAAGTGGAGAAATCTTCCCTTTTAAAAAAAAATCATGAAAGTCATCAACTTTTCTTTCCGAATTTCGTCAAGGAACCAAAAATAAGCTCGCACCCCAAATTTCAAAATGATCAAACAGGAATATTATTTTTTTAGCACGAAATTGATTCAAAGAACGGTGCAAACACATACTCCTATTGAAGGTGCTCAAAGCAGTTGCCGCCACTTCAATGACCGTGCACAGTCTGATTCGCATTAGTCGTAATGTCTCATCAATCACGTTAGTCTGTATTAACAGTCAGAATCTGATTATTCTTCCGTGCTTATCTCATGCCGACACATCTTTGTACACTATGTCTTTCAAAGTTTCCCATGAAAAAAGTCCAGTGATGTCAAGTCCGCTGAACGAGCTGGCCAAGCCACACGACCCCCACGCCCAGTCCGACGATCGGCAAATTTTCCACTGAGCTCATTTCTAGCGACCAAAGAAAATTGAGCCAGGCGTCCATCACTCAACATCATGCAACTTTTCTGGGAAAAAGTATTCCCCTAAGACTGATAGGTTAGAAAATATTTTTACTGTTAATAGTTGTCGCCTCGCGCGGTATATATGCATATATATAAATATATTAGTATTTATAAGTGAAGATTTTTCGATACTGACGAATATTGGAAAGCAGACCCTCTCATTTGCCGCTAATTGGACGTTAATCCGTCATCCGTCAATCCGTCAGTCCGTCAGTCCGTCAGTCCGTCATCGCGTCTCGTCACCACTTTCAGCAGTGCGCGATTTATTCGTGTCACCGTACGCGTTCCCGTTCTGAAATCCATCCACTTTGTCCTCTCGAGCGCACAGAGATTAGAACCGGTGTACTGAAATATCGATAAGGAACAATCAAAGGCTGTGTTATCTTTTTGTCGAACTGTCAGACGGTAGATGCACGCGCGCACACACACACACACTCAGTAGCAGTAGCAGCAGCTATTCCAGTAGTCTAACCCTAAAGCATTTCTATTTCGTTGGACAATTAACCTCTCTCCCGTTAGTTCACGGTCTTCACCGCTAGATGCTCCGATTGCGAGGGTGAAGGGCACAGACGTTGCGACTATAATCCAATTCCGTATCGCACTCGACGCGCGGAAATAACGCCGTTACGCGTTGTTACGAGTGCTCGATATTTGTCATTCCGTTTTTCCAAAAGAAAAGGGCAAGGATTCGTTTGTTTTTTGGTGATTCGCCGCCGAAACGTTCCTCCTGTAGGACAGCACTGTACGGCGCACTTCCGGTCGTCCCTTCGCGGCGGATCGTCGAACGCCGAACCGCGTTAGTGTCTAGTGTTCAATTGTAGCGAATCTTTTCCTCATTTTTCCGTGTAATCGCGCGATCCGTTGCCGTAAATCATGTCGCAAGGGAGCAAAAATTTGCGCCGATCCACGAGAATCGCGCGTAGTCGAGCGTCCGAAAGCGAGGACAGTACCACGCCCGTTAAACGTAAGCCGATCTTTCGAAATTCCTCATCGCTTTGCATTTTTGGAGGAAATCTCGGTGCATCCTTCCACGTTTAACCTCAATGCTACTCTTTGTGTGTATATAAAAACAAAACAAACGATTTTTTATATTTCCTACAGTCGTGCATCCTAAACATGCAGAAATGGAGGCAAAAAACGTGTGATATTTTCTTTGCGATAGGAAAAAAGTGCTCGAATAAACATTATCGACATATTTTACGAAAATCTTCGTCTCGATGTAAAACAAAAGAAGAAGCATGTGCCAAAGTTTCGTGGGTTTTTATATTATTTTTATTCTAAGATTGGCGAGAACAAATAAGATATTATTTTATTATTAACAATAAAAATATTGGTAATGAAATGAAGTAATAATGCATTTGTAACAATAATGGCGGTAACATTAGTAATGATAAAAACTGCGAACCTTGCGAATAATAATAATAATAATAATACAAACAACAAAAATAATAATTTATTGCCTGAAGCCTTTAAATAATAATAAATGATTCTAATAGTTTATTTCCGAGAGCAATAAAATCAAATGATAATAACAATAACAATAATAATGGGAAGATTAATAAAGTGTATTTAGATAAGGACGTGCCACCCCCAAGGGGTGGGTGAATGTTTCCTAGTGCAAACTGAGGAAGTTTATTGCGCCTAGTATTGAGTCTATTAAAAATTAAAAAATGGATCTAGAAATAATAATAATATCGGATATGTACTTCCTTCCTGTACATGGCTCCCCGTTTTCACAACATGTTTATATACCGGTATTTCCTTCTCTCCGCGGTACCTGCTTTGTCTATACCCCAAATTCTTTTGCGTCCGTGCATACCTGTTTCACCAACTTGTTCATCACTAATTCCTCTAATTTTTGTCTCAGTTCTTCCCCTCTCTGCTCTCCGGCACTTCTTCCAGTTCTTCCACTACCTCACTCCGATTTTTGCCTTCATCGCTGTGCAACCACAAATATGTTTCAATCTCTCTTCCCCTTCCCTATACATTTGGCAGTCAATATCGCTGTACCCCTTGTTACCTTTTTCCCCTACATTCCTACACCTTACCCTTGCCCATAATTCTTTTGTTTCTCCACTGAGATCCTTCATTTTCCAATATTTTTCCATTCCTGCGTTGCCTTTTCTACATCCATATCCTTTGCAGTGCATCGATTTATTGATTCTGCACAAGTCGTTCTGAATTTATTGTTCCATTTTGATTTTTATACCCCTCTCAACTTTATGGTCTATTCCTCTTACATTCTCGCTTGTTATTGCCTGCCATATTCCTCTACCCACTCCCTGCATGGCCTTATTCAGGTCTTCGCTCCACTTTGATGGGTTTCGATTGATCGTTCCTCTTACTTCTTTCAAACACACTTTCTACCAACTTCCTTCTTTCATCTTTATTATTTCTATCAGGTATTGTGCTGTTCTGTTCCGGGCCTCTATTTCCACCCCTCTGCACCCCGATTCCATTCTCCGAATGTAATTTAGTTTGGACTGATTCCCATAGCCATTACGTATTTTCCCTGCCGTCTTTTCAAGGTTTTTCTCGTCCTCCGTCTCCATACTTCTCCTCCATACGACATTCCACTTTTTACGATTGCCCCACAGCATTATTACAATATTTGTTAGTTATAGCATATTATATATTATTTATTCTTATATGTACATAAAACTGTAGAATAATAATGTCAGGCACGCATGCGTACCCATGTGTACGCACGTACAATTCACATTATTCGAATGAGCTTTAAAAAAACAAAGCCCATTACTAAAGATCGTCATAAGAATTTCGCAAATTGGCACAAAAACAACAATGCCCTAATTGTTATCATAATCGATTGATGTTTTTTTGTACGGAAAGTAACACCGAGCAGACGCAGGCGGCATAGTACGTCGAGTGTGGAGAGCGAACCAGCTTCGAAACCCACCTACAGACCAGAATTGGAGCGGGAGCTCGAAACTATCGAGGAAGATGTTCAAAGACCGAGGGGTAAGGGAAAAAATACAGAGCGTAACTTGCCGCCGGGGCGACTTCAGTGATGGTTCTTTCTCATCGTTTGTTGTACTTTAGAGTTATTCGACGACGAGGATGTCAGTGCGAATCAATACTACGGTTTCAAGACACCCACTAAGAAGCACAGCATGGCGCAAAAGGCAAAGCTCTGCAGAACTCCCACGACTCCGAGAACGCCGGACAAAATGCCTCAGCTGAAAATCATCGTGGAGAGGGCCATGGTCGAGTCTCCAAAGAGCACGAACAGGAGACAGAGGACTAAGATCGGTGAGCCTTCTAATCTAATTTACCCGGGGCAAACGTTATCTTTTTATTCCTCACAGAACGCTCACGTTGTTTTCTCTCTTCCAAAATTTCGGATAGGCGAATAATGTTCTGCGCATGGATTGAGCATTTTAGGAGATATATGGAGATATTGTTTGTATATCCACCGTAAAGGGTTTTCACTGAATTTCGCAAAACTTTAGATACTGGAATCATTTTTTGCACATGTGTAGAGTTTCATACGAGAAAGTGGTATTTTCATTTAGCGAGAATCCTAATTGGTGTAGACTTGAAGTGCATTTGAATTACTCAAACAAATTGAAATTCAATGGGAAGGATAATGGTGAATTAATTTTGCGGAAATAAGAATAATACATTTTATTCTATACAAAATCTGTGCAAGTTTGGAACTTGCACATGAATTCCTCATTGGTTAAGTTGGCCCCCAAAGCTGAGCATAGGCGTTTTTTTCTTATCCTCAACGTGCCTTCGTACATCCTTACAGGCTTTCGCCTTCCCATCCTCGTCGATTTTACTCCACAATTGTAACTTCACTTCCGCCAGTTCTGCGAAGATCCTCCAGAGTGTTGCCCACAGTTTCCTATCACGCAACTGCATCGCATTTGCAGGAGGGCACAAGGAAACTGTGACAAACCTGTGCCGATACGCACAAGGAATATCACTTAAGTGTTCTCATTCTATTTTGTTGAAACTCATATATGTGATAATGAAGCATTGAAAACTAATAGACACGTATTTTTTTTTATCAGCGGAAAAACAGCTTCAACGGGTGAACCACCGCCTCCCCCATAGGAAGGCGTGTCACTCCTTAATTCAAGTTTTTGAAATACTTCTATAGTTGATTTTTCGTCGCTTTACATTAGAAGAATATTGGTTTTTGTTTAATTCAGATCGGTGGACTGTTTTTGGATGCAACTGCAATATCACTTAAGGGGCTACATCAACCTAGAAGCCCGAAAAAATGGCCAAATTCCGCAAAGAAATTCTGGGAAACGCATGGTGAAAAAGAAACGCATTTTTTTAAACATAAAGGTGCATATATTTAGAGAATTTGGGAAAAAAACACCAGAAAATACAGAAAAACAAAAACATGGCCATCGGCAGAGAATAATATTTTTTCCGCGACGTTTGGCGGTGGACATTCTCCAGCTTAAACGGTCCATCAACGACGATCGCCGATTTCCAAAATCATTATTCTTAAGGGATAACACCACTCTAGCGGCAGAAAATAAGGCCTAACTTTGACAATTTATTTTGGGAGTAGGATAAAAGGCATAGGATTTCTTTTAAGACGGTTTATTCAATACATATTGTAGTATAAAAAGAAAATTCTAATTTTCATACAAAATGGCGGTGACGGAGTCCATCTTGAAAAACGTGTTTTTTTACAAATAGCTTCACGGGAGGACGGTTTTCTCGCAAAGTATAGGACCTGGAACAAAAACCAGAAAAAAACTATAATGTATATAGTATTAGCTATGGGACTACGTAGGGATATTTTTTTATCAAAATTTTGAAAAAATAGCTCACTTTGCAAGAAATAAATCGATTTTTTTTTTCAAAAAAATAAGCAGTAAATTGTTTATAAAAAAAAACGTTTACATTTAATAAAAAAAACGGCTACTCCCACAGAGAATGTAATTGTGAAGCTACTATCAAAATTTCAAAACGATCCTTGCATGGGTGTTCGAGTCATTCGTCCTTCCAGTTTGAAAAAAAGTGATTCAGAGAAAAACGCGTTTGAAGTTTTACGACCGCTTAAATGTTCGAAATTTTTGTTTACCTTTAATCTGCGATGCCTGCAAAGTATTTTTTAAGCCAAAAAGCAACGATTTTACCAAAATCCTAGAGTGGTGTTATCCCTTAACAACGCGGCATCTTAAATTAACGGTAGCCCGTTTAAAATTTAAAAGTTTAAAACCGTTTTTCCGCCGATAAACAAAAAGTACGTCTAATAGTTTTCAATGCTTTATGACATATATGAGTTTCAACAGAATGGAAGGCGTGACACGTGAACATCTTAGGTGACGTTCCTTGTCAGTTAAATTTACAAGGCGAAGAGAGAGCAGGATTTTTTTTTTACCGACCTTGTTGCGTTGCCGCGAAGAGACTCCCGTGCGTCGAAGAAGAGTCGTATCCGGCTTGACGAGCAGCGAGAGCGAGAGCGTCTCCGAGGACAGCGAGTTCGTTCCATCGAACGACGACGAGAGCAGCAGCGACGATAAAATGCCATCCGAGGACGAGGACGATGACAACGGCGAGAAAGATGGTGAAAAACGAGGTCGAAGCGTTCAGTTGAGAAAAATGCCCGCAACGCCCTCGGCGAGACGCGGTAAACCGAACAAATCGATTGCGTATTCGAATTTTGTGCGTTTTAATGACATATTTAATTTTTATTTAATTTATTTTTTCAACTTCACACCACCAACCATTCCTCAGCCGTACTAATGTCGCATCATTTGCTTCGTCGTTTACAGCACATGAAAGCGGACGAGTATTTCGAGACACAGTCGGAAAAAGTATTGACGTCCGATCGCACTCTCGCCAGGCTCAGAAATCCCAAATTGAACGAGGAAAAGCTGCAGGAGTTGTTGGGTAATCAGAGCCACATATCGAGAACCCACATTCAAGCTATTCGAAAATTGACCGACAATTGCAGAGCTCTCTTTCGAATGTGGTATCACATAATGGAGTGAGTACGCATTTTTTTACATGATGTATATGTAAATAAATCAGAATGATGCATCGAATAATGAAAAAAGTCGATCTTAGGACAGGGGGGACTATTGTTTAGATTTATTATCAATATCGTGGTTTTTTAATGGAAATTATTTATATGAAAAAGAAATTTGCGAAATAGCAAATTTCTAAGTAGCAAATAAATATGGGCTATTGGGTTTTTGGAAAGCGCCATCGTGAAAATGGTTTATCGGAAGTTTAGGTTACAAAATTAGGTTAGGAATTTTAAGCTAGAGGGCACTAGGGAACGAGAGGATAATTGTTTAGATTTATTATCAATATTGCGTTTTTCAATTAAAAAATTATTCATTCGAAAATATAATGCTGAAGGGGTTTTTATTTATGTGCAAAAAAATATCCGAATGTTCTTAATTTTGGAAAATTAACACCGTGAAGACATTCGTTTTGAATTTACAAAGCCCCTTAAAATCTGAATGTTTCCAGCGATTTTCGGCAAATTTCACCTGCGCCTACCGTACAAGATTCTCTACTTACTACTTCTCTACGTTTTTTGTCAAATTTATTTAGGACGTATTTTATGACGTTGACGATTGCATCGTTGGAACCCACCGAACATAATTTTTTTTTATTGCGGACATTTCGTTTGACCTATTTAGGCTCCGAAAATCACTCAAACTTTTCTACGGATTCTTACTTGAAATTCACGAGTTTAAATTGCGCAAAAAAGGCTTTGGATAAGAATAAAAATAAAGAAAGAACAATGGAGAAAAAAAATCATTACATTCCAACTATGCAAACTCCGTCATATTTCCTACCGTACGATATTAGTGTGCAAAAATTCAGTCAGAGATATCGAAAAAAAAAATTTCTGCGTTGGAAAAAATAAAACAATGATTGGTAATTCTTTAGATGAGTGCCTCTTCCGAAAGCCTAACTTTTTTTTTGTTGCTATTTTCTCATTTATTACCCAAACAATCTCCTGCATTAAAACCCTCATGCCGGAGGGGGTTGGGTTTGTTTGTATTCAGGAAGGCTTGTTTTATAATTCCCCCACCTCCCACCCTCAATATAGGCGTCGAAATGTTTAAAAATGGCCTATTTTATCACGCGTTTCCGCGCACTTCAAAACCCCCATAAATTTTTGTGAGGGGGTATGGGGAATTCAGCTTCCCCCGACTGAATATCATTATTCATAACCCAACAGATGAGAAAACGCCAAAAAAATACTTTCACGCTCATTTTTCGGAAAAGTCACTTATCTAAAGAATTACCATATGCTTAAACCTCTATAGTTTGAATCTTGAGTAACATTTTCTCCCGGTCGCAATTGTCGTGCTCAATCGGTAATTTCTTCTTTTTTTTTCAGAGAAGGTTACAGTTTGCTACTTCACGGTTTAGGATCCAAGAGAAACGTGATAAACGACTTTCACAGCGAGATCGTCGTCGATCATCCGACTCTGATCGTCAACGGCTTTTTTCCGAGTTTGACTGTGAAAGATGTGAGTGTCGCGTTCATGGAAAATTCACTTTGCGACGAAGTTGAATTTTCATTAGTGATTTTCATCTTTTTCCCATAGATCCTCGATGGCATTATCACGGAATTGTTGGAGCTAGAGTGCCCTACAAATCCGAACGAAGCGTACAATTTGATCGAGGCGACGCTGCGGAAAAATCCCGACGATCGCCTTTACTTGCTCATTCATAATATCGACGGTGCGACACTGCGTTCCAACAAAGCTCAGGACACCATATCCCGTCTGGCTGCGATACCGAACGTTCGCCTCTTGGCTTCGGTGGATCATATCAACGCGCCACTCGGTGCGTTTTTTTTTATTACGTTTCAAGCGCAAACTATTTTGCTCGCGAAAAACAGAGAGGCACTCCTTTCTAGTCTATTGTGCGGACCCGAAAAAGAGGGTTATTGAAAAAAAAAAAATTTGAAAGAATCAGCAAGAGGATTTACAAATCGCTTGAATATTTATTTGTATGTACGTAACTCCAACTGCGTGTGGGGTCGATCCGACCCCGGACGTTTTTCAGATCGTTGTATTTCGGTAAATATGCATTTTCTTTTGTCGAGACGTTTTTTGCAGTCAATGATCCTTATTTTATAGCACAGAATTCATTTTTTCCGAAAAACAAAAATTCAGTGCCCAAACACTCGTTCAAAATGAAAGATGCGTTGAACAATACGTACTTCGAGAAAAGGATCATAATTTTTTGTCAAAATACTATGATCTTAACTATATTTTAACTATTGAATTTTTTTAAACTACTTTAACTGTTTTAACATTAGTAAACAAGACGGTGTCGACCGTCTTTCCAAAAAGTATTTTCGGAGGTTTGGATTTGAGCATTTTGGGGATAGTGAAAAATGGAAAAAATCGACTCCCTCGGTCACATTTCTGTATATCTTCCGTAAATAAGTTTACCTTCAATTCGCGAGTCCTGCACAATACGTCGAACCTTTCTCTTCAATTTGAGTTGCCTTGAGGGACGAACGAGTGTTCGTCTTCTTCACAATGGCCTGATCCCTTAATAAGCTTAGTTCTTCCTTAGATTGATTTTTTCGCAATATATCTCTCTATAAATAAAATTAGTTCTTTTGTACGTAATTTTTTGTTCTTATAAAGTTTAGTATGTCCATGAACTTTTTGTGAAAAATATCAAAAAGGCAGAAGCAATTATTTCATTGTAGAAGCTTACTTCGCAATTCTCTAAACTTGAAATTTTCAAAGTTTAAATGCTTGGCAAATAGGTTTGCAAATCGGTAATTTCTCACTATTGCAAGTTCGTTTTTTTTCCTTAGCCAGAGTACTCAAATCCTCAACCTTTGTTCTTTTTTTTCCAACTAAAAACCTCAATGAAAATCGAACAGAAAAAAATGTATTACTTCAAAATCGTCCGGTTACATTTATTCGTACGATTTTTCCATGCTACACACAGGAAGCAAAAGACCATCGCAATACAAAATGGGAAGGTAAAATGTGAGACTTCAAGTTACTGCACGTCAGTTTTTAAATCAAGGACTGAAAGAACAAAACATTAGGAGAGAAAATAAAGAGAAACGAAAAATAGAGATCAAGAATATCAAAGAAAAATGTACAACGTATAAATAATTATTGTAGAGAAAATAAAGAACGATTTATTTGCATAAGTAAAACAAGCATGAACTAAAAATACAATTCCAACAAAAAAAAATACAGTCTACGACCTAGAGTCAAACATGACAGTAGAGAAAATTATTTTTTTCTCTGCACAAAAATCAACATTCCGAAACGCCAAAACTCAACGAAAAAAATCTTTAATCGCAGTCTGGGACAACGTCAAGCGTTCTCGGTACAATTTTTACTGGTTCGACGCCACGACGTTTTTGCCGTACGAGGCTGAGACGTCCTACGAGAGTTCGCTCCTGGTACAGCGCAGCGGTGCCCTCGCGCTGTCATCCCTGCACAACGTATTCCAATCTCTGACCTCCAATACCAAAGCGATCTACGTGTTGCTCGTGAAGTATCAACTCGAGAACGGGAAGAGTCAGCATTATCCAGGTAAATCGGGTATCACACTTTTTTTCGAAAGGTGTCTCAATTTGATCCTTCGGTGGTAATAAACTACCAGAATTTTTATTTCTATTTTATAAAATCGATAAGCGCCATAAAAATGCTTTTAAATTTTACATTTCAAATTTCCGCGCGATAACGCTAGCCGCCATGTGGCTTCGGTTCGTGACGTCACTTGCATAGTCAGGGTTGTTACGCATGTGGAAAACCGGGAAAACTCAGGGAATTTCTTTCCTCCCGGAATAATCAGGGAATTTTGGAAATTTTCTGGAATTTTCTCGCAATTTACTTTTGGAAAGAGATACAAAAAGAAAACCGACTTAAACAAAAACTGGACAGTATAAAAATAAATATTTTTGTATATCTTTAATATTTATATTATTCCTCATTATCCACAAAATAAAGATATGTCAGTGCCAAACATTGAGAATTAAAAAAAACTGAAAACTTGTTTACTGTAAAGCTACATTTGTAAATTAATGTAAATTAAAAGTAAAGCTACAAAAATACATTTGCATTCGATCTGTCGATACACAACCGCATCATTATCATTATATACAAGTATTTATATTTATTTTTTGTTTATTTTCACCGGCGTGCAAACTTTTGTTTGTTTGGGTTTGGCATTTTCAAAATTTTATAATATTTAAATTATGTTTCGAATTTCAGTTAAAAAAATAAATATCAATTTTATCAAATTTCCATATATTTGGTCTTAAAAAATTATGTTATCCAGTTCAACATAATTCTTCAATAGAAGGATCGAGTTGAGAATTTCCTTTGATTCTTCAAGGCGGTTAAAAATGTTATTTTTTTTCACAAAAATCAGTCATTGCTATTTTTACGTATATAACTTTCCCGTATCGTTTGTAACGTTTACAAAGACTAATATCTCGCTGACTCAAAGAATATATGTTTGATGAAAAGTAAATGTTCTTTATTTGACCCTAATCTGGCTAATTGGCAAAATCTGGAATTTCTGCAAAGCCTTCTGCAAAGTCAATAACGCGTAACAACTCTGTACATTCTTGGTATTTTTCTTACATGGAGTAAAATACCCTATTGCCAACCGAAGAATTCGTGTCGTGGTAACGAAGATTAATAAACGATAAAATTTTTGTTTCCAGGGATGGCGTTCAAGGATCTTTATCGGGGCGCTAGGGAAGGTTTTCTCGTCAGTTCGGATTTGGCGCTGAGAGCTCAACTGACGGAGTTCATAGATCACAAATTGGTGAAGACCAAGAGAAACGTGGACGGCACCGAGTATCTCTTGATACCGTTGGATAACGCCCTCCTCCAACAATTTCTCGACCGACAGAGCGATTCCTAAAAACTCGTATTATCTTTATTATTTAATTAGCCGTATTTATTGATCATTTCTTTGAATTTTCATTTTTTCTATCGAATAAACAATATTTTGGTAACGCTGCTTCGTACGCCCCTGCGGATTTTCACGCTCCTATCTCTTTTACCACCGCACACTTGTCACTTCCGGTTGACCATAAGTCGCTCGCCGGTGTCCGGTGCTTCCGTAAATCAAATTGCATTTTTATTCGCGTAACCGACCGCCGTACCGATTGGCTCATACCAAAAATCGAACCTTGCTTTGTGTTGTAGACGCGCGCTGGTTTTTCTCGCCATTTTCGCGAGCCTCAACGTCACCGGACGGAAGAATTTTTTTTTTTTTTCGCATACGCCTCGGTACGTCGCGAGAAATATTCCGGAAGAGCCGTGGCATTGGAGTGTCGCGTGTTTAACGATAAAATCGCCGCAATTCGCGGCTCGTAACCGTACGAACGTCCACGCGCGTGTGCGTTGTTTTTTCAAGAGCCAGTGACGTAAGGAACGTTTGCAAGTTACGACGAGGCGCGGTAGGGAAAATGAGACGAGTGCTCAGTGTGAGTGCGACCGAGTTACCGAGCAGTCAGGAATCATGCTCCTTCTTGTCCGGTAAGTTCTATTATAAGTTCACGCGTTAGTCATCGACGCGTTTATTATACCGCGCGACCACATGGCCGATCCAGCCCGCGATAGTATCGCGCTAGAGACGCGTTAGTCTGCAAAAAAAAAAAGCCGAAGACCTTTTTACTTGGGTAACCAGTGGACCGAGCGATTCGCGGTTAAGGGGGGATGACAGCGTAACAAATTGCTTTGGTCTGTCATTCCCAAAGAGTGCAATACCGAGCTGGAATCATCAAGGTTAACGCGGGACAAGTTTGCGGCAAATGCATTTTACCAGTGGAGCCTTCAGGTCCTATAAATCATTTGGTTATTGAACTCCTAGCTCAACCATCGCGCCCAGGCATCGTTGCGATGCAACGGATTTTTTTTTCTACTCTTTTTATGCCAACCAAGATGCGGACATCACTCAAAAGTCTTTCGCATACTTAAGAGAGATCTACGATTTCGATCTACAAAAAATGGTGAATAAGAATGGAAGTGAAAAAAATTTCGTTGCCTTTCAACGATGCGGAATTCAACGAGATGCGAAATCGCCACTGCGCTCTTGAAAATGGCACAATCGGCTCGTGGTCAAAATTTATTGGGCCAATTTGTATATGAAACAAAAAAATGTACAACTTTTGCTTGTTCGGTGGTACAGAATTTCGCTAATCTTTTAGAATAAAAAATAGCTGGATTTTTGGAATAAAAAAATCTTGGTTTTTTATCTTCTAGAATTAAGAAGCCCGATTTTTAGAACGAAAATTCTCTATTTCTAGAACGAAAAACACCTAGTTTATTTTGGAACTAGAAAGCGGGTGGATTTTTTACCTTAGGAAATCCACGATGTTGAAGTTTGCATCGTTGGAATGCAACGAAAATTCTTTTCAGTTTCTTTATTTCCTCACGTTTATTATCATCGAAAACCTTTTCTCACTTAATTAAGCTGAATATCTTTAATTAGGGTCCTAAAAAAAAGTTCGAGTGACGTTGGAGAGCAATTTGTGTACAGCAAAGTTGGGCTACGAAATTTTCGTTGCGTTCCAACGATGCAAGCTTCAGTATAATAGAATACCCTATTTAATTTAATTCAGAAATTTCCGTTCTTTGGAATAAAAAATCCATAATTTTCGTACAATGAAAAATGAATAAAGAAGTTTCGTTTTTATGGTAGGAAACTCTGGAACTTCTACTTTGTGGAGGAATTTTTCGCACAGAAGTTTTCCATTTTCTTCTTTTCCCTTATCTGTAAAAAAAGTTTTCCATTTTCTTCTCTTCCCTTATTCCCTTGTTCAAGTGTCGGTTTACACAAACTTGTATTTAAATTATAGAAATACACACGCACAAGTATGCATGTCTATATATTGCTACATTACTATATATATATATATATATACACAGGTCAGATCATGTCCTACTACATGCTGGAATTTCAGTTTAGTAAAAATCCCACGGTTTTCGAGATTTTGGGCTTTATGTTATTTAAACAAAAAAATAATCTGCTTTTGCTTTTTTGCATGCCATTTATGCAAATCATATGAGTCGACAATAACTAAGCAACTTTTTTAAGTAATTGGCACGATATGCGTAGTATATTTTCTTCACACCGCAGGCTATCAAAGTCAGATGTTCGAATTGGTTTGTATGAAAATTGTGCACAAGATCTCTTTCCATAAAGTTCCTATAACATTTAAGGTTAAAAAGAAGACTTCTGGATAAAACAAATAAAGACAATATCATTTGTAGAAATGGCATGTGAAAAACCAAAAGCTGACCTTTATCTCAAAAACCGTGGGACTCTTGATAAACTCAAATTCCAGCATATAGTAGGACATGATCTGATCTATTGACAGTTGCAGGATCATCCAATCGTAACAGGACACGCTGCATATATAACTATAATTTCAACGGACACCAATTGTAATAATATAACAGTACAATGTATCTAATAATATTTATAAACCTTTTTTAAGATCTACAACATTCCAAATACCTTCCAGTAATTTACGAGTGCCTCGTACCGGCCGATACCGGAACTTCTTTCCTCGCAGTATGCTTTTCGATCAAAATCCCCGTCCCAACATTGTCTCAAGTACATTTCTCGATGGTCATTTTCCAGCCACGACGCGTCACATAACCGTAACATGACCCGCGTGCAATTCGTCAGCCCGAAAGGCGGCAAGCTCGCCAGATACGAAATGTCTTTTAAACAGTGTGACAAACATGACGGTGCTGAGGTGCGTTTTTCGAAAACCCACCGAGCGATTGTCAAAATCAATCCTATGAAAAAGAATTCGCCGTAATCCGAGCGTATCCGACGAGGCGAACAAGTTCGTCCTTGAGATTGACATTGTTCGGGCGTATCTGCGTGGCTTCGTAGGTTACTCGGGACGAGGCGGCGTCGCGCTTAAGGTTGGTCGCACTGGCCCGGAATCCATAGTTGCCAGTCAGCCTGCTCGCGGCGAGCCCGGAGTGCAATATCGCGTTTGTGCTCGCGCGAGTTGAAAAAAAAAGAGAGACAAGTACACAGAACGATGTCGTCGGATCTCCGGTACTTTGTGATCGCGCGACGAGCGAGAAAAAGGAAGATTTGAAATGTCCGATAAAATTACGATGGGTCGAACGATTCGTGCGAGTGATAAGTTATCGCGGCACGGATAAGCCGGACGTACCGGCGTTCGATTTCGTTCCTGACCATCCGGTAAGTCGACGCTATAGCTATACACACACGTGTCTGCGTTGGCATTCTCGTCTCACGCGCTCTTCCGTCCTCTTTGTTTTTTTTTCTTCACATCTTTGACACACGAAGGTTGTCATCTCTCGTTCTCACTCGCCCGCGTGCACTCTTCCCTCTCGCTCGCACCTTTTGTTACGCTCTCCCGAGCGCCGACGAGATTCTCGCACCGGCCTTGACTTTAGTCGCAAACAAACGAGTCCCCGGAGCGCTACTTCGTTGTCGATTCGACCGCGCTTGCCGATCGTAAACAACGATTATCACGCTTTTACCGAACCCCTCGTCGAGGAATAATCTCCGAAACTTCTATGGTATTTGAAGACAAAAAAATCATTTTTTCACTTTCGCGAATGTACGCGGCGTTGGAGGGGGATGGAGGCGCGCTGTTTACGTATCCCCTTGAAAACGCGCGATGTTTTGTTTTTGTGGCCACACGCGCGGGGCGTCCCCGAGAGATGCGTTGATTTGCACGGTTCATAGTCGCATGATCACGTATTTTCGTCTCGAATTCGGGCTGCTGGAATATTGACAGAATGGATCGAATCTACGGCTTTTCGGTGCGATAAAACGATCCACGTCTCGATCTTCGAGATGACGCGACATTTTAGTTTCTTTGGAAATGACAGCGAAATAATAGCAAAATGAGGTTGAAGTTTGCATCGGTGGAATGCGATGGAAATTAATGGTTCTGAATTTCTTCGAGGGCTTACAGCGAGGTGGAACTTTTTGAAAATGTCGATCTTTGGTCTTTGTCGGATTCGCGAAATATAAGAGTGGGCAAATATTTTCTGAATATTTAGTCGAGCTGTTGGAAATTGAGAGAGTTGTGGCCGTCTATGGGCTTTCACGGACCGGCGAAGTTTGAGGGGTTAGACTACTGTGACGACCCGAACAGAAGAAAATTTTGAAAAATCAATTTTGAAGAAATGAGTAAGCTGATTTAAAAATCGTTTGGATATTTATTTGTATGTACATTAAGGAAGTTGCTTAGCAAACTTTGTTGAAAATATTCATAATTGGAGATGTTATAAACCATCTCGTGAAGGACCTTTGTACGTGAGGGGCTGACGGTGTACGTGATTTTCATCACCCGGTTGGTCTGAAACAAGAAAACGGATTTAAAAAAAATAGATAACCTTGACTAACAATAAGACTTGACCGAGTGTTTTTTTTTGTTTTTTTTTTAAATCGTGTTTCAATCATGAAATTGTTTTTTTGAAGACTCGCATTTTCAAAAATTTGTTTTTTTTATTCTTAAATTTTTAAAAAATCGTTTTTTTTAATCCTTAAATTTGCAAAAAAATAATTTTTTCAAAAATTCTCAAATGTTCTCAAATTATTTGGAAAATTTTGTCTCAAATTCAACATGCCTCGCAAGAATGGCTCCAGCGTCACCATTTTGTATAACTTTTAAATATAAATTTGCTTTCGTTCTCTTGAAGATATGACCAATAGCATCATTGAATATTATTATCCTCTTACTTGTCCTTCCACCAAATGAAAATCGCGAAAAATCGCTTAATTTCAGACGTTTGCAGCGGTGTTAGCCCTTACCCCCTCAGGCGCTTTTTTTAATTCTCAAAATGACTTTTTCAAGCTCGATCACCACGCATATAAAAAATCACCGCACCGAGCAACCTCAAATTTCACAAGCTTCTCTTGCATATCAAGAAGCAGTGCTGAAACGAAACAATTTTTTTTCTCGCATCCATTTTTTATCCCAAAAATACAGCATTTTTTTCACCGAACATCGATACTTTCACCTGAGACTGCAGCCATTTTTTCAACGCTCAATATTTTTTTTAAACCTCCGTCCAAGCACTAGATAATTTCATGCAAAAACTTGATGCGTTTGACTTTTTTTTTAATTTCGGATAATTTGTTCCCGAGCATAAGTGATCCCCGTAAAGGACGTTTGTCAAACAGCGGCCTGCACAAACCATTGTATATAATGACATTCCGTAGATCAATTTTTTTTTGACAAATTCAGGCCTCCCAAATCGCTTAAACTTTTTTCAAAATCCTTATTAGAGATCTTCAGTCTGAATATGTAAGAAATATTTGGAATGATAATGAATATGAGGTCAAAGATGAAAATGAATTTTCGTTGCATTCCAACGATGCAAACTTCAACATCGTCGTATCTACCACATTTATAAATATTTTTCAATACAGAAATTGTAGAAAATACTTGATACCATACTCTAAGAGATCATCACGATTTTCGCGATTGTTTTTCGATGGTTAACCTTTACTCGTCACACTTTTGTAGAATACACATCAACAATGGATTTTCGCGTGCGAAAATAAGTGGCGGGGTCGTTACGTGGCAAGTGAGGGTTAAAGTACGCTAATCAGTCTGATGTTTTTATGTCAAATTTGATTTGAAGCACTCGTGAAGAACAGAAAATACATTTTTAAACGTTCATTTTTATTTACTTTTTTCTTCACATTTTTTAAAGGTTGAAAATGTCTTCGAAAAAAGGAAAGGTTGTGGCCATAAATTTTATTTGAAACAAAATTTGTAAAAAGATTATTAATCATTACGAATGCCGCTATCTTGCTACGGAGGTTTTTTTTCCTTATTGCAACACCGGCACAGGACCATACTCTTTAACGTTAAAAATAATTTTGAAAACCTGCACTTGTATCCTCAGAAAAAAATTACGACAATTCCTCTTCTTTCCGGCCACGAGCTAGCCGTGAGTCGATAATTTCTCCTGGCAAATTTCGCCTACAAAAATTCCTCAACCATTTTTTAAGACACTTATTTAGCAATCTATAATATATTCTGCAATATAAAAAAATATAATACAAAAAGGTCTATGATATTAAAAATAAAGGGAAATAAAGTGTAGCTTTCGTTGTGTTCGAACGATGCAAACATCAACACCGCAAATAAAATCTCTCATTCCCTTGCCCTCTCAGCCGAGCACGGTCTTCCCGGTAAGTACCGTGTACAGTTCGTACGACGATACCATGTGTACGCGATCGGTGAATGGTCTCGCCGTAAAAACGACTCGAACGTTATCTCCCATGACAAGTCAGATATTTAGTATTCACGGCTACGTTACCTACGATACACCACAATTTTATTTACTAGCGCTTGAGAAGGCACTTTTATCGAACTAAAATCCGGCATTTCGCAGCACAGGTGATTATGACAGAATACCCATCACGGTTCGGCACATGTATGATTTCCACCGCTCGTGGCAGTGCAAACAATAAATTGTAATTATTTTTTCACCTGCTTATTATTTATTACTGTTGTCGTTGTTGTTATCGTTATCAAAACAATAATGATAATAATAATGATTACTATGATTATTAGCAGCATAAGCACTATGTCGATATGATAAAATTGCGTCGTGACGTTGGATAATAAACGTACGACTATCAGGCATAAATGTTTCACTTATGATGGCGAGGTTATGCGACACTTGCTTCCGTAGTGACGATCCTGGGCCTGCATACATTCAGGCTTAGTTGATAATCATAGTAATCATTATTATTAGCCTAGCTCATAATCATAGTAACCTGGCTCATAATAACCTAGCTAATCATCGTGATCATTGTTATTATCATTATTATTATGATAACGATAACAACAAGAACGGCAACGACAATAATAACAAATAATCAGCTTAAAAAATAATTGCAGCTTATTATTTCCACTGCATAAACAACGAAAACAACAACAATAATAATGGTAATGACGATGGTGATGATGATGATGATGATGATAACAACAACGACGACAAAAATACATATGAGCAGTTTTAAAAATAATTACAAATGATTATTATCGATAAAATTTTTTTGAAAATAATTACAATTTATTATTTCCACTGTAACAGCATCAACAGCAACAGGAATCATGATACTGATTATTATTATAATTATAATGATGACGGTGGTGATAAGAAAAAAAAACGACAACACTAACAAAAAAGCAGCTTTATAAAGAGTTACAAATTATTATTGCCAATAATAATGGCGATCATGATTATAAATAACAATGAGTCAGCAAACTTTAAAAATAATTGCAAATTATCATTGTCGATAATATAAACCGCAAAACAATTGTGGCTTATTATTCTCGATGGGTGTAGTTCCGAAAAGGGCACACCTCCGATTAATTTGGAATTTCGTGTTATATTATGACTCGGAAAATACCCGCAAATTTGATTTTCAAGATCAAAACTCACAAAAGCTGATTTTTCAAAAGTCTGCCGGACTTTATTACAAAACTCACAAGAGCTGATTTTTCAAAAAGCTGCCGGATTTTTCAAAAGTTTCTTTGTTTTAATACCCGTTGTTAGAGAAAAAATGTTTCTCGCGATAAATTTATCACAAAAATTGTAGCCTATGAATAGCTTATTTTTCTTGAAACATATTGGTCTTAGACAAAACTTGTAGAGAACCCCATGGACCAATCTGTTTATAGGCTACATCTATTGTGGGAAACATTTTTTTCTAACATCAACATTTATTACAATAAAATAAGCAAACTAAAAAAAATGAATTTTTCTGATTTGCGACATTGAAAATCAAATTTGCAGGTATTTTCACTATTACATTCGTGATCAGCGAGTAAGTATAAATCGGTACACAAAATTCCGAATTATCCGGAGGTATGTCCTTTTCGGAGCTTTATTCATCCTAACAATATAATAATAATACCGATACTAACGATAATAATAAATAATTACACATGATTATTCTTAAGACTAGCAACGTTAATAATAATAAAAAATTATGATCGCTTATAATGGCAACTTAAAAACCATAACAAATACTTGTTGCTAATAATGTCAAATTGAATAATGATGATAACAACAACGCAATTATGCTTCCAGAATATTGGATACAAATAAAAATAAAGTCAAATTTCATCTCCGTAATCTACGTGAAAACTGCACCGAGAAAATCAATTACACGAGTTCGAAATCACTAAATTTTGGCTCTCTATATTATAACACTTTTTTGCAATTATGCTCACAATCGGACGACCTTGGGTGATTACGACGATGGTTTTTTTCGTCGTCATTCGCGTTTGCTTCGTCTACGTAACCGAATAACGTTGCCCGGCAATGCTGAGACTCCGTTTTCTGGTCTGTAGAGAAACACGAGACCACCCCGTACAGCGGGCCCATTGGAATTGTCGTACCGTGAAATACGATTGTTTCGAGCTTAGAAATATTTGATAAGCTTCTGATGACGTGTTGGCGACTGAAATCGGAGCTATCCTGAGCGTACCCGATTCGATGCTGTTTATTCATGCGATTTCTTTCGTTTCGAAGGACATTGGCTGATTAATTATTTAATAAAGCAACGATACTTTCCTGTGATGAAAAAAAGATGCAACGCCTATTATGAATTTGCTTACTAGAAGATTTATTACTTTTTTTTTTATCATTTGGCTTCATTTTTATCTTGAGTGATATTATTATTATCAATTTCCATTCTCGGGGGCAATGTTTTATAATAATAATAATCGTTATTCATACGGTATGACGATTTTCATTATTATCATCATTATTATTATTCATCTGTATTTTTCATTACTGAATTATCAATAAGTTTAAACAATCAAATGATATAGCAAAGATTAATGAAAATCGTGATAAATTTGACTAGTTGCGATAAATAATTACTGCACACGGAATGATTAAAGAATAATCAATAATCACGGAATGATTAAAGAATAATCACAAAATAATCAAATTATTACAACAGTTGTAGAATAATGATCAGTATTTTTGACAAAATTATTGTTGAATAATTATTACACCAATTATGGAAGAATAATAGTGGAGTGGTAATAATTATTTTTTTATATAATTCATTACGCAATCTAAAGGAGTCTCTTTACTAAAAATGGGTATTGCTATGCACATGAAAAAATAGTGGGAGGATAAGATAATTAGCGGAGAATTAAAATAAACGAGGGCGAGGATGAGATGGGATAATGTCAAATGTAGAATATGCAAGCAGGCAATTGAAAATTTCAGACATATTTGTGACTGTACGGAATTTAAGGGAAAACCCAACCTATATATATATATATATATATATATATATATATATATATATTTGAGAAACTGGCAACTAGGATAGATATCCCTTCCAGTGCACACTGGGTCATTTTGACCCTAAACATTTTTCGTGTAAGTACGTATTTTTCAACGTATGTCCCACTTTGTACGAATGTTTTGGCATTTAATTTTAAAAACACCGTTAAACATCGCTCCCTTACGATCTGGCTCATATTTTTCCTCTTATATTATTTTTAATTTTCGTCACACTCTGCATTGTCAACCTGACAATCACATCGATATTCATTCATTTATTCAGATTAATAAAAATCGTGATAGATGTTATAAGTCACGATAGATAATTATTGTTAAACACAGAATGATTGCAGAACAATCATTATAGTGTAATTATTACAGTGCTTGTAGCATAATGATATGCTTTTTCTGTAATTACTATTACATAATAATTACAACAATTGTAGAATATTGATCAGTGTGTTTTTCTATAATTACTGATAATTACTTCTTATATAATTTATTACGAAGTCCAAACGTTCTCGTAATTTGAAATGGATCATTGAGTGTCCTTGTTACTTGGCAAGTATCCGAGCGAAAAATCAATCGTACATCTCCAGAAAAAAAATCGGAAAAAAATTCACAAGTTGAGCGTCTCAAGAACATTATCCGCATCATCGTTAGTTTGCTTATCCGAAAAAATGATAATTCCGCGACGCAAGGCTACGTAAGGCACGATCGCAACGATGCACTTGGAGTAGAACTCGCATTTAGTAAGGAGGAGGAGTGGGGCCTCGGAATAATCGAGTGGAAAAAGAGCTGTGCATAAATGACGTATTTCTCGTTGCAGGTGTACGTCTCTCGGGCAAGTGATTCGCAGTGCCTCGTCTATGTTCCGGTAAGTCGATTGAATTTTCTCGATATTCGCACATGAAGATAAGAGACCGATTGGGACCGAATATATTCTTTTTCGAATTACTCTACTAGGAAAACTTGCGGTAATTACGAGAAAAAAAAATGTTTCCAAAAAACTTACACTGTCGATGAAAATTCAGGGTTCTTACGCATATGGAAAATAGGGAAAACCGGGAAATATCGGGGAATTTCTTTCCTTCTGGAATAATCAGGGAAAAGTCAGGGAATTTCGGAAATTCTCTGGAATTTTCTCACAATTTACTTTTTGAAAGAGATACGAAAAATGAAATCGTCTTGACGAGAAAACTGAACGGTATAAAAATAAATATTTTTGTATATTTTTAATATTTATGTTACTCTTCATTGTACACAAAATAAAGTTATGTCAGTGCCAAACATTCAGAGTTTGAAAAACTGAAAACTGGTTTACTGTAAAGCTACATTTGTAAATTGAAGTAAATCAAAAGTAAAGCTACAAAAATACATTCGCATTCGATCTGTCGATACACAACCACATTATTATCATTATAGATAAGTATTTATATTTATTTTTGTTTGTTTTCACCGGCGTACAAACTTTTGTTTATAATGAAGAACAGGTCCTGTATTTGCTTTTAATGTCTTTTTTTTACTTTATAATGTTTAAATTATGTTTAGAATTTCAGTTGAAAAAAATAAATATCAATTTTATCGAATTTCCATATATTTTGTCTTAAAAAATGATGTTACCCAGGTCAACATAATTCTTCAATAGAAGGACCGAGTTGAGAATTTCCTTTGTTTCTTCAAGTCGGTCAAACATGTTGTTTTTTTTCCACAAAAATCAGTCATTGCTATTTTTACGTATATAATTTCCCCGTATAGTGTGTAACGTTTACAAAGATCTCTCTAACTCAAAAAAAAAAATATGTTTGATGAAAAGAAAGTGTTCTTTATTTGACCCTAATCTGGCTAGTCTGAAAATTCTAGAATTTTTGCAAAACCTGTATGGAAAACCTGGAAAAGTCATGAAGCTGAAGTTTGGAATGCAGCCTAAATTCTTCTATATTTTTTTATTTCGTCATTTTTTAATAATCTAAACGCCTTTTTTCACTTTTTGTATTGTGGATCCCGAAAAAGAACGTTCGAAAAGATTTCAATGATTTTTGTAGCTTCAATGCCGTGAAAAAAAATGGGCGGTAGGGAAAAATTGTCATTTCGTTGCATCCCAACGATGCAAACTTCAACCTCACGAAAAGTCAGGGAATTTCTGAGTCTCTGATGCCCCGAGTGGAAAACGTAACTGATCACCGCCTAGCCACAAGCTAGTAAATTTATGTTTCGAATCGCCATAAGCTTGCCGTTTTAGCTATCGACTACCCAGCCTTGTAACGCTGGTCCTCTAGTGACTAAATACAAAAAATGATATGCCGACTAGATAGAAAGAAATATCTCACGGCTGCATAATATTTCCGACCTAGCCATGACTTACTTTTCTTCAGCTAGTGACTGGGAATAAAAAATTAGGTGACGGCTAGTTATTAAAGTTTTAAGTTGTAAAAGTATTAAAGTTGTTTACATCGCTGCACAGTATTTCCATGAGCTTGGTGATGTACTAATTACAAATAGGGTATGTGTTTGATGGAAATAAATTAAACATATTAATTTTGAATTATTTTAATAACGTTACGTGGGAGGTGGTTTCGATCCCGGGACTCTGGATTGGGGGATGGCGACATTGTCCACTGAGCCAATCCTACTTTCTTAATTCGTATGTGGCAATGCACAACGTTGGGTTATTAAGGCGTTACCCCTACTTGTAGCGCAAAAAAAGGCCTTTTTCATGAATTTTTTTAAAGAAAACTACAAAACTTTTTTTAATCGATCAATATACCATCTTAAAGAACACATCTTGAAGAACTTTCAGTAATTTTTTTATTGAAAAATATTACATTGTTTAGTGGCAAATGGCCGTCAATGAAATAATGTTTTTATATACACGGTTTGCGGTGACCAACATTGCGGCGAAGTGGATCATCTGAAAAAAAAATGCGGATGGATTTAGTCAAATATAAGTATAAACTAGTCTTTAATCGAAGGATTTTAAAAAATATTCATTTTTCACAAAATGGCGGACAGTCAAAGTTAATGGTTCGATTTTAACGAAAAAAACGGCCCTTTTTTTGGCTATAAAACGGCCATTTTTTTTTCGAAAAAAAAAATCGAACGATTAAAGACTACATTTTTATGTATTAAATAAGCCTGCAAAATTTCAAGAAGATCGGTTCATTAGTGTTCGAGTAATCTTGGTCACCGACTTCAGAAATGCCATTTTGAGAAAAACGCGTTTAAAGTTTCAATTTCAGTTCTTCAATTCACGGACTCTTCCCCTTCAACGCTCATATCTCAGTCAATTTTGTTCGGATCGACTTGAAATTTTCAGGACATATTCTCAGATACTTATACTTCAAAAAAATGCAACAAAAAAAATCGATTTTTTCAAAATCGCAAGTGGGTGTAACCCCTTAAGAAGAAGGCGAGGACGATCGGCGGGACGGCGACTAGCTAAGGACCACATTGCCGCCATTACGGAATCTTGGCTAGTTCATGGCGATTTACCCAACCGAATTTTATTTTCTATTCTTAACGCCATCTGTAACTCGAGTTAGCTAGGCAGGCACGACGTAGATACTGCGTGGAATTTTTATCACAAAGCAGCGACATCTATAACCTTAATCGGCGAAACAGCGACTATGCAAAGAACACACAGCCGCCATTACGGAGTTTAGTTCACGGTGATGTACCCGACACTGAATTTTGTTTCCTATTCGTAACGCCATCTATAACTCGAGTTGGCTGTGTAGGTGTGATATAGACACTAGGTGGAGTTTTGACCATAACGCAGCGCCATCTACAACCACAATCGGCTAGATAGTGACCAGCCAAAGAACCCATAGCCGCCATTACATAGTATCGGCTAGTTTATGGCGAGGTAGTCACGGGATTTTTTTTTGCATTCGCAACAATCTCTGTGCCTCAAGCCGGCTAACCTGCCGTTGGCTGATCGTTAGACGGTACTACATGTATTTCACATAACCTTACTTTGTCGTTCGTAACTAGCGTTGGCTGGTTCATCACGTTCGAGTCACTAGGTGGCACGTTTATGGTAATACAGCGACATCTGCAGTAACGATCGCTTAGGCAGTGGCTAGACCAGGCCTAGGTTACAATGTGTTCACAATATTACTAGCTCACAGTGAATCAGCCACTACACGGAGAAAAATACGGCCTCAAATTCTAACACTCATTGCCAGAATTCTAATATTCAGTGCTAGAAAATATAACAGTTTACTGCCAGTTCGGAAATTCTAAGACTTGTTGTTATAGAAGTGTAAAAATGATTCTCACACCGTATAGTAAAAATGATGCGTGCATATTACATTTGAAACTATTCTCGCATAGGCGCGAGTCCTATACGCTGTATAGTAAAAATAATGCGTGCTTTGTAAAATACCAACCTTTATTACACGCTATATTTTCATATGGATTTTACTATACGTATAGCACGAATCTTCGTGTATGTATAGATTTTACTATACGCATAGCATTAATCTTCGGCGTATAGCGAAAAATATTACGAAGTTGATTAGTAAAATGTGACTCTTTACACCGTACTTTTTGTAGAATACTGGAAACTAATTGTTCCAATTACGTGGGCAAAATATTTTTTGAATACTACGAAAAATCACAATATGCCGAATAAAATGTATTATTTGTATCAGTTTACGTGCCATATCGTAGGTTAAAATTAAAATTTCTTCATTATTACTATACCATAATTACAATTTTTATCTTCCATTCAATACTTTTTGTTCTTTAATGATATTTTTTTTTAGAAGCATAGTATTAATTTTAAACTTCGAGGCTCCTGTTTTCTCCGTGTAGGTAGTTCGTGTGATATCAATTGGGCGAACCAGTTACTAGCATGTAACTCAGACAGGCTAGCGCAATTTCTGCTCGGGGCGTAACAACCCTGAAATTGCACAAGAAAGCGATTTTTAAAAAACAAATGTTTCCTAACAATTGAATTTTTTCTTTTTACACAATAACAACAACAATAATAACCGTCGAAAGTCTACGAAAACTTTAAACCCAAACAAACCCAATCGAGGCATTGAGAGGTCAATTGAAAATTGATCCCGAATATCAACGGTATGAATCTATTAGAAAAATGTTTTTTTTTCGCCTAAAAAATCAGATAAAAATGGCGAATTTCGAAAACAGTTTTTGTTTCGCGCGAGCTCACTCCTATCAGCACGCGATTTTAAATCGACGAGAGAGGTGCCCATCGTGGAATCGAATATTGAAGATTATTAATATCGAAATTTGCAATCGAAATTCGATGACCCGAATACCACGGGGCAGCGCAGCCGAGCGTCGACCCGCCGCGCGGGCACAATTTTATTTGCAACAAAGTGTTTAAATCGTCGACTCGATCGTGTGTGTATGTGTGTGTGTTCGTTGCAATGGGAACGCGAAACTTGATATACTGGACGTGTTCTTCCTGCGCAACCGATAACGTACGTGTTCCCAACACAGTTCCACCCCCACTCCATTTTTATATACGCCGGTACATAGCCGCGCGAGATTTCGCGCAATTACGATTTGTGGCTGATTGTGACATTTATGGCTTATTTGAAAATAATTGAAATTTCTTGGTTGGTCGCATGGCCAATTCTGGCAACTAGTGTCATCTAAAATGAAAAATACAAACATTTATTTTCAGTATAATAATAAAACTTCTGTACGATCGGATACTTTTTTGAAATTCTGACATTTACGAAAAGGGCAAGCTGTAGAAAATAAAGTTTGATTTTCGATTAAAAAAAAAGGAAATTCGATCATTTTTTATTTACAAATGGATAAACATATGAACAAAATCATCCCGTCATACGATAGTGAATGTTATAAACTATGCTCTGTCCGAATTTAAAGTGCAGTGGATCAATAGATTTTGAAATTCTACGTGCCCTTTGCATAGTGAAATGCAAAGATTTTTTTTTTCTGTTTTTTCTGTTTCTCGACTATTATTGTCATCAAAAGCCCTTTTTTTCCGTAAATCGAGGTCGTAAGTTTCTAACAAGAATACACATAAATGTTTGGTGGATTTTCACATTGTTAAACGGGGAAAAAAATTGAGTTATTGAAAAGTTATTGACAATTGAATTTTTTTTCCATTCCAACGATGCAAACTTCAACGTCATGGCGGTTGACGCTTCAGGAAAATCGTCACAACTCGGTCCATTTTTGGAATTTTTACAAAATCCTTGTTGCAAATTGAAATTAAGACTCTAGCCTATGCAACTGGAAAGTTAAAAAATGTTTTTAATTTTTTTTTCTCAATTTTAATTGCGAAGGAACATACAGAGATGCTAATTCAGTTTGTCTCCCGCGTGTTTTTCACGTTCCGAGAGCTTTTCCCGCGCCCATACACGTGTTACTCGCGATCCAAGTTCGCGACGTGAGAGCAGCGCTACAAATCTGTGAGCGAATGTCGCGCTCGCGCCAATATGCATTATGCATCACGTCGGAACTTCCCTTCGCGAGTGACCGCGAGGCGTACTCGGAATTCTCTCACGATCAGCTCCGTTTTGACTCCCTCCATTTGACTTTACATAACACACGACAAATTGCTTCGTAACCCGTTTATAGCCTTACGGAAAATAAGTCTTTTTTTTTTCGTTTCCTATTTTTCGTGTGCATTTCTGAATCTGCGAACATGCGTATTGAATATGACGTTTGGAATGACCCAATAATGAATATATATATATCGTTTCTTTTTTTCGTTTATAATAAAATAATATATATGAGGTATTCCACGTGAATCCGGTGGACTTTTTCCCTGACCCCCGCCAATTCGATTAATTTTTTTTATCTGATTCCATTGACTCTAAAAGACACCTTGGATTTTTTTACATTTTTCGAAACAACCCTTAGTCAAAAAAAAATGTTTTTCCGAAAAAAAGCGCCCCGATTTAAAAATCCGAAAAAATTCCCAAAAATACGTGATTATATGGAAAAAACTTTAAGCTATCACCCGCAGTGGAAGTAGGATTTTTTCTGATATTCTGAGATTCTGGAGTAGGCGATAAATATGTGTATTTTATAACGAAATATTTATAACCATAAATATGTGTATATTTATAATATTCATGACGATAAATACGAGTATTTTATAACGAAATATTTTATAACGAAAGCAAAGATAGGCTCTAGGAACAATCTAGGGTCCTGTGATTATAGCAAAGGTCGATAACTGGAATACCAGGGTCAAACTATTCGAGGTGGTAGTTCGAAGCTCGTGTATGCGATAATCACCTGGCGCTTAAGGCACTGCGAAGAACTAGAAAAAGTCCAACTACAGCTCTATGAAAAATTGCTAGCTATTCTCATTAGTACACCTGAATTTAATATCGATCGACGTCATTAAAATAACACTTTCTTATTCGGTAAAGCTACTGGACATGAAGCTTCTACGTTTTCCGAAAAGATGTATCGACAAACTTGTAGCCCTGGACGTCTTTCCAATAAATGTATCGAAATACAACTGGTTCCCATATAGGGAACCCCAAGTAAGACATATACACGGAGAGAATTTTTAAGTATTTTTTACGGTGAAATCTCCGTAAAAATTACATTAAAAATTTGAAACCGGTGACAAATGTGCACATAGTCAAAAATTGACACTAGCTTTTAATATTTTGCTTTCATTCATGTAAACATTTAAGCAAGTAGCATAATTTTTTACATTTCTTTCAGTAAAAATTCTGACACATTCTCATGTAGAATTTTAACAATGGGCTGCCTCAAAAATTCCAAGTTTCTACAGTAAAAATAACCTGGACAAACTTGAAATTTCTAAAATCCATAGCGAAAAATTAATTCCCTATGATTAAATAAATACTCTATATACTGTATTTCTGAACATTTGTGTTCTTGATTGCTACGTATTTTTGCATATCATCTTTCCGTACCATTGTAGACGTCCTTTATCGAAGTTTCTTTTCACGTTTCTTTGTTTTCTTGCGTAGAACTGCGTAGAACACGTTAGACTGCACGAGACCACGAGGCTTTCTTGGCCCATGTTTCGTACTATAATGCGCATGCGCGGTACCGCTGTTGCTAAGCAACGCGGGTCGGCGTCGTTCGTGCTCGTCATACTGCGTCATACACAAGCACACTCTCACAGCTTGCGTTCACGTATACGCACGCTCACACACAGAGCTCACGCGTACGGTCAGGCGACCTAGCCCTAACTGATTTTACTATAAAGAACGTAAAATTCCGGTGGACGCACGGAAAATTTCGGCTTCCTTTTTTAAATTTTTATGGAAAACACGCAAATTTCTCAATGTTCCACTGAAAAATTTCATTTATATTAGCACTTCTTTAACTTATTGTCGTAATCTTTACGTTTCATGAAATTTTACTATTAATTTCAGTAAAAATTCTGGAAAATATTTTAAATTTCTGTTACGCAAAAGTAAATTTTGATTCATTTCCATGAAAATGTATAATTTATTTCCTAAAATCCTGAAGAATTGCACATTTGTCACCGAGTTACTGTGATTTCACAGGAAAAATTACTTAAAAATTCTCTCCGTGTACCCAACTCAGTTTCCGGGAAAGTCAGAACACTTATATAGGGCTTTTCAATTGACGCGGGTAGATATTGGCGGCCATATTGTTTTGGTGGCATCTGTCTAATATGTTGTTTATTATTCAGTCACTGATGCCAAATCACCATGGCGAGTTACACGATTGAACAGCACGTCCAAATGATAAAACTTTATTGTCAAAATGAGTGTTCGTAAGTGCAAACGTTGCGCGCGTTGCGCCCATTTTACGACAGAGGCGATCGCCCTTCACAGTCGACTCTCCAACGTTTGGTGGCCAAATTCGAGACTACCGGTTCGGTAAACAATCAGCCAACACCCGTGCGTCAAAGGAACGCCAGATCGGCCGAGAACATCGCCGCGGTGCGTGAAAGTGTGGAGGAGAACCCGTGGCAGTCAATTCCTCGCCGTGCACAAAAACTCGGCCTTTCGCAGACGCTCAACTTGGCGAATTTTTCGTCTGGACTTGGGCCTACACCCGTACAAGATCCAACTGACCCAGGAGCTCAAAGTTAATGACCATAGACAACGCCGTTTGTTCGCTGACTGGGCTTCGGAGCGTTTGGAAGAGGACCCCAATTTTGGCCGAAAAATCATATTTACCGACGAGGCCCATTTTTCGATGAATGGCTATGTTAACAAGCAAAATTGCCGTATACGGGACGACGCCAACCCACACGAGGTCCACCAGGTGGCAATGCATCCATACTAAAAATATACTACGAATTGGAGAACAGCGGCATATGTACAACGTGCAATATGTTTAAACCTGAAACGCTCGATCACTCTATGAACGAATGTCCAGTGTATGAGTTCGCCAGAATGCGATACTTAAGCATAGCTGGTTATACGTACATTGGTTGCACTGGACAATCGCACAGAAACAGGGGCGCACAACCTTGCGTTACTTGTACTAGAAGCATGCAAGCTGCATGCGTTTATTTTAGTTTTATAACTAAAAAAGGACATGCGAGAGTCTAGCAGGGTGGAAGCGCGTTTGTTAGAAGAGGATTGTTCACACACGGAATATACGATATATGACATTAGTGTATTAAGAGGGAATGATACCTTATCGCGGTCGGTATGGTAGAACGATTATAGATTCCCACGAATCTCTGAAACGGCTCTTCAGATCCCGTCGAAACTTTGCCAAACGACGTCAAATGGATAGACGAACGGCTGTCTTCTCCTCAAATTTTCCGAATTTGAGAAAAAAAATGTAGATTGGGTTATCATAAGCCAATCTACATTCTTTTTCTCAAAATCAGAAAATTTGAGAAGAAGAGAGCCATTCATCTATCTATTCGACGTCGTTTGGCAAAGTTTCGACGGGATCTGAAGAGCCGTTTCAGAGATTCGTGGGAATCTATAATCGTTCTACCATACCGACCGCGATAAGGTATCATTCCCTCTTAAGGATGTTGAGTCCCAAATCGCAAATGATGATAAAATTCTGAAAATTTGGTATGTTTTTGTATGAAGTATTTCAGAGGTCGTGTAAAAATTTCACGACAATTAGGAAGCTCGTTATTGAACAATTAACATTCACAAATTAAATGTTGTTTTATGGAAACTGATGTAACTTTGCAATAAGTTTTTTTGTTGACCTCTCAATTTTATAATATCTACAATATACTGAAAGCAACGGAAACAAAACGAAGTTTATTGATAAATTATTTTTTATTTCTTTTAAAAATTGTTCTTAACAAAATGTTAATTTTTTAATAACGAGCTTCCTAATCGTCGTGAACACGACCTCTTAAATACTTCATACAAAAACATACCAAATTTTCAGAATTTTCTTATCATTTTTTATTTCAACCCTTAAGGAGGTTGAAGTAATGATGATAGGATTCTGAAAATTTGGTATGTTTTTACATGAAGTATTCAGGAGGTCGTGTACAAATTTCATGACGATTAAGAAGCTATTTATTGAACAATTAACATTAACATGTTTCATAGGGACTCAACATCCTTAAGTTCAGCTACAAATGAAAATGTAAAACCAAACTGTTAAACAGATGAGGCGATTAACCCCGGTGGGTTAAGTCATCGATCTTCTTTTTATTAGGTGAAAACCTATAAACACGCACATAGCTATCTAACTATAGAAGATCTTTTTTTATACATTCATATTTTAGACCACAAAATGAATATTAAAAAAAATTGGGTGAGCGATTGTTGGCAAAACCTGCCACAAGAAATTAAAGGAATTCAGATATGTGCTGGAATGCAATGAAACATCAGAAATATTTCATTGCATTCCAACCATGCAAACTTCAACGTCATACGAACTGGAATGGAATTGTCTTTCTTGGCGTTTTTTTTTCTACTCTCATAAAAACGCGTGTAATTTTTCGGAAAATAGCAATCGAAATCTCTCCTCAGAGACTCGAAAGCGCCCAAATTTACTTTCTATTTCCTACGAATAAGAAACGACTTTCGATTTTTTTGTTCGCAAAATTATTCAACGTTTTGTAAATTGTGCAGTCTTCGAAAAATGCTGTAACTATAACTACTATTTTTTTTAAACTGCAACCCGATAACTATGGGGTTTGAAATAAAATATCCAGGGAAAGAAAAGTTCGATAAAAAAAAATTCAAATTCGAAATTCGAAAACCCCATAGTTCTCGAGTTACTCGAGTTAGTTTTTCGAAGGCTGCACTATTTTACATAAAGTTGAATAAACTTTCAAACAAACAAAAAAACCAAAAATACATTCTTTTTGTAGACCATAGAAAGTAAAATGAGCGCTTGTGCAGTGTGTGTGTGAAATTACAATTCGGCAAGAAAAAAAATGGAATTTCGTTTTTCTGAGTGCTTCTAGTTGGAAGTATATATATAAGGAATATTTATCTTGAAGAATATAAATATTGCTTTTTATGTATTCTTATTCGAAGGCCATTTCCTCCTGTGGACTGTTGTAGCGCTGAAGCACGAAGCAAATTCATTGTGCATGCACATTGATTACTATTGCAGATTGTGCACGCGCTCTCCTGGGTATATAGACCTAATTTTTTTTAATTATTTTTTTAATTCTCTTACTGTCAACTCTGAGTGAGAAAGAGACGCCGCTTGTGCACACACAAGATCGTATAATATATTTACGAGCGCACGTGAGCTCGTGAGTGTGAACAAGGAAAAGTTATTATTATTGTGCCAACCGACGCAGCGTATGTATACGTACGGGGCTGCAACATGCATTTTCCAAAACTTTTCTTTTCATTGCTCACATTCCGGGCCTTGCAGCCGGTCCTGGTATGCATATAATAATAATAATAATAATAATAATAATAATAATAATAATAATAATAATAATAATAATAATAATAATAATAATAATAATAATAACAACAACAACAACAACAACAACAACAACAACAACAACAACAACAACAACAACAACAACAACAACAACAACAACAACAACAATAATAATAATAATAATAATAATAATAATAATAATAATAATAATAATAATAATAATATAATAATAATAATAATAATAATATAATAATAATAATAATAATAATAATAATAATGATCATGATCATACTAATAATAATACTAATAATAATAATATATAATAATAATAATAATAAAAATAATAATAATAATAATAACAACAATAATAACGATAATGATACGTGATTTCGATGAGTAATCGATCGCTGCACGAGCCGCAGATTATTCTACTCGAATATACTCTAGCAGTGATTTATTACGCGAGCTACTAATTACTTCGCGTCGAGAAAACCTCGTTTCGCGATTTATGCGAGTCGTTTCATTTTGGGCGGAACTGTTTCGAATTTTTGGGAACATAGGAATTAACCTTTTAACCTCCAAAGTCTAACCTCCTTTTAAAGTCTCCAATGTACACGAAAAAATAAGCATTGTTGCAATTTGAATTTTTTAAATATCTCGTACCGTTAAAACGTTATCGACGAAAAACGAAAAACATTCCCATTTTTGAGGGTGCGGTTCACCCTTTAAGACCGTTTTTCCGCAGATAAAGAAAATACGTGTCTCTTAGTTTTTGATACTCTTCCACATGAAAAAGTTTCAACAAAATCGGAGGAGGACACCAAAGTTATGTTCCTGGTTAGAAGATATTTGGCTGGGAGAATTCAAAAATGGCATCATGAGGACTCATAGTCCTCATGAGCTAACGTGACGTTCCCCATATAGATAAAGGGTGGCTCGAAAAGTGACGCCCAAAAGGAAAATCCACATGCCTCGTATCAATACCCATCCGAATCAATGAGTTTGACGGTTGCATCGTTGGAATGCAGCGAAAATCAATTTTTCCGTATTCCTTCAATTTCTTTTGGCAGATTTTGCCTACTATAGAAAACCTTCGACCACTTTTAAAGATATTCATTTAGCAGTCTACTATATGAATCTATAAAAAAGATCCTCTATAATAAAAGAAAAACTATCGAGAATAAAATGTTAAAAAGAACTTTCATTGCGTTGCCATGATAGAAACTTCAACACCCTCCGAATCACCCTCATGTATGTTCTACGATCGTTCGCAATTTTCGAGAGGAGTTTTTTTAAAGCGTTCCCCCCACTTGTAGCGCAAAAAAAGGCCTTTTTCATGAATTTTTTTAAAGAAAACTACAAAACTTTTTTAATCGATCAATATACCATCTTAAAGAACACATCTTGAAGAACTTTCAGTAATTTTTTTATTGAAAAATATTACATTGTTTAGTGGCAAATGGCCGTCAATGAAATAATGTTTTTATATACACGGTTTGCGGTGACCAACATTGCGGCGAAGTGGATCATCTGAAAAAAAAAATGCGGATGGATTTAGTCAAATATAAGTAAAAACTAGTCTTTAATCGAAGGATTTTAAAAAATATTCATTTTTCACAAAATGGCGGACAGTCAAAGTTAATGGTTCGATTTTAACGAAAAAAACGGCCGTTTTTTGGCTATAAAACGGGCATTTAAAAAAAAAAAAAAATCGAACGATTTAAGACTACATTTTTATGTATTAAATAAGCCTGAAAAATTTCAAGAAGATCGGTTCATTAGTGTTCGAGTAATCTTGGTCACCGACTTCAGAAATGCCATTTTGAGAAAAACGCGTTTAAAGTTTCAATTTCAGTTCTTCAATTCACGGATTCTTCTCTTTCAACGCTCATATCTCAGTCAATTTTGTTCGGATCTTGAAATTTTCAGGACATATTCTCAGATACTTATTTATACTTCAAAAACATGCAATAAAAAAAATCGATTTTTTCAAAATCGCAAGTGCGGGTAACCCCTTAAGCAATTGGGAGTCATTGAGATTAGGATGTAATATTTTTATCATCTGCATTTCAGATGTGATCCTCTTGGACAAATTTTTTCAACTTATGATCAAAACCTGAGGCATTTACGTTAGTGTTCAGTTGGTCATTGATTTATTGCTCAACAGGGCACTTCATAACGATAACACAAGTAAGAAAAATCGCGAGAAACGCGCGTGTGCATAAGAGAAAATATAAATATGCTTTTTTTTTGGAAAACTAAAAAAGATCGTGGAACATACACGGAAGTGATTCGGACTGACGTTGATGTTTGCATCAGTGCTATGCAACAGTTCCTTTTCGAATTGTTTATTGTTTCATTTTTTCGCCATCCAAAAGGTTTTTTTTTTGCAAATTGCGGTTGTAGATCTCTAATAAGAGGACGTGAAAACGTTTGACTGATTAAAAAGCATTAGTTCCCCTTGCATTCCAACGATGCAAACTTCACCCCCGTTATTCGGATAGGTATCGACGCGAGGATTCAGGATTTTCCTTTTGGGCGTCATTTTTGGGACCACCTTTATATTATCCTTAAAAAACTAAAAAACTAAACTATCCTTAAAAAACATTCAACTCCAAGAAAGATTAATAGGTGTGTGTGTGTGTGTCTGGATTTTTATTTTTAAGATATAAAATCAATGTCTTCAAAATCACCACTAGATAAATTTAAGCATATTACGGGGGGCGATACCTTTAGGCGAGGAAAAAATTGCTGGATTTCATGACTTTTTTTTAAAGTAAAGGTTTCTTCCCAATTTTTGAGACTGCAGGTATGTTTCATGACAATTTTTGGCTGTTGCGTGTTTTTTTTATTAATCTTTAAAAATGGCAGAAGTATGGCACGGTCCTCTAAACAGTTGCGGCGGATGTTGTCAGGACGATTAATCTGAAAAAAACCAACGAAGATTTTTCTTTCGCTAACACTAATACGCAGGATATGAACGAAGATAAAAGGATAAATATAGAAAACCGATGAAATGGTGGGCTTTGAAACGAAAATGTTGAATTTTTCGAAAAAAAATAGCTACATTTTGCAATAAAAAAGGTAGTTTTTTTTATTTTCAAAAACATTTAGAATCATGGTTTAGACAATAAATTTAGAAAGATTTTTACCAAATTTCTTCAGAATCGGTCGATTAGTTTTTTCGCTATATGTCACGGCCGTTTTGAAAACGCAGTTTAGAAGGCCCGTGCCATACCTTCGCGATTTTAAAAATTGATTTACAAAAATACCATTTAACAGCCAAAAGTAGTAATAAAACATACCCTACGTAAAAAAAATCATGAAAATCACCAAATTTTTTCATCTACAACTAAAGCTATCTCCCCCCTTAATACAAAGTTCGTCTTGAGAATCATCCTGGGCTGACAATCAACAAATCTTATGAACAAGTCTCTAGGGCCATCCTCAAAACAGTCTGACGTGTTGATAGTCAATATTACATAAATTGAACGAGTTCTGCACACAAATATATATTATATATATATATAATACTTTTTCAAGCCTTTCGCATTTTAACGAAGTCTGCGTCATTCTTAAAATATTCAAGGCGTACACGTGCTCTTTACCGTCATAATATAATCGTCTGCCTCGTGTAATGCCGTTAGCCGTGGTAAACATCGGAGTGACAGCGCTGGAAAAATAATTTTTCATGCTCCCTCGCTTCTCTTCTGGTTATATTCCATTAGAGATTGCGCTTAACTCGGCTATAATTGAGTGCTTGCAAGCCTCGCGTACCTTCGTAAAAAGGTTCGCCCTTTTTTTACGCCCATCCTCGTTTTTTTGTCTTTCTCTCCTGCGTCGGGCAATTTTAAATGTTTATCGCCAAGAGGAGAGAGAGGGAGGGAGTGTGAGCGAGAGAGCGAGAGAGAGAGAGAGCGAGAGAGAGAGAGAGAGGGAGAGAGACGTCGCGGCGCCCCCTGCCTCGAACGTTTCCGCGCCTCGAGGTCGGCCAAACTAAACATAACGTAATAATAAGCTGCTTGCGTAATTTACTTCCAACGCTCCAAGTGGCTGAACATATGCTGTATTGTAAAAAAAAGAACGAAAAACTTTTCGGTTTTTTTCGTCATCCTCCTCACAGCGAGGGCGAAAAGTAAATGGCGATATTAATTATTGCTGTTTTTTCTCCCCCCCCCCCCCCCCCCCCCACTTCGGTTACAAGTATTCGCGCGAAATCTGAAATAATTCATGAGAATAGCGTGCGAGGCTTCCGAGAAAAATTATTGCGGGCATTTTTAAATCATTGGCCCAGGGGGAAAAAAATGAGTGGAGCGATTCTTTTATTTGGTGGGCTTTAGACTGCTGTATTTTGGACACTGGTTAAACAAATATTACGAGTCGAAGATTGATAATTATCTTCGGCAAATACTGTTGTTAAATAAAGAACAGATTAAGTTGCATAGTATTTTGATTATTACAGAAGATCTGTTATTCAATGGATTTGAATGGATTAAAAAATTTAGTGACGGCTGTCGTAAAATCATCAACACTGTAGATTGCTAAATAAGTATCTTAGAAAATGGTTGAGGGGTTTTTGTAGGCAAAATCTGCCAAAAGAAACTAAAGGAATTCGGGAAGATTAATTTTCATTGTATTCGAACGATGCAAACTTCAATCTCATTTTTATACTCAATTTCGAAGAAAACGAATTTATTCAAATTTACTTCCTATCATTATCGAATATTATTTCTTTAATAATATTTAATTAAATAATAAATACATTCAATATCCACAATATGTATATAATATTATATTTGATGGAATATTTGATGAAACGTATTGTTCCCTAAATAATATTTGTGGAATAACGTTTACTAAAATATTAAATTCGACCATTACATCCAGTTAGCATGGGCAGAAGGGCCGCAAGGTGTTTTCTTGAAACAACGAAGATGGGGGATGGTAGGTGGTCAAAAAATGCCTAGGGGAGGAAGTAAGAGCAATTATCAATGGGAACCCATCGAAATGGGAAAATAAGAAAACGAAGCAATGAAAAGGGTAGGTGAGGAGGCAATCTGGCAAGCCGTATGGAATGGAAATGTAAGGGAGCTCGAAAGAAAAAGAGAAAGAGGCATAAAAATCAAAATTAAAAAAGAAATTCAATTGATGTAAAGAGAAGGGAGAGGCATTATGTAAACACCTTTAAACAGGATATATCAGGAATAAAATACTACTACTACAACATTGGCACCAATTTTTTTTAAATTCAACTTTACATATTAAAATCGATAATTGTATCTAAAGGTTCACGATTTTTTTGTTGTTATATTCGATTGAATCATTTTTCCACATTTCAAGCATTGTTTCAGAACTTTTTAATGATTTTAACGCGCTAAAATTGAATTTATATTTAAACTTAGCAACGATTAACCTAGATGGTTATAAATTTAAATACAAAAAATAGCCATAATAATGAATTATGAAAATAATTAACATAAAATGAATACAACAAATATTAACGTATTAAAATTCATTTTATATTTATATTTACATATTCATCCTAGAATAATTATCATTTATCTTGAAGTATAACAACGATTAACCTAAATAATTATAATTCTTAATAAAAAATGATCACCATAATAACGAATTAAGAAAAATTAACACAAAATTAATATAATAAATATTAACGTATTAAAATTAATTTTATATTTACATTTACATATTTATCCTAGAATCATTATCATCTGTCTACTTCAAAGTCGTACGAAGTTGAAGTTTGCACCTTTAGAACGTAACGAAAATTAATATTTTCCAATTGTCCACATTTTTTTCGGCAAATTGTCCGATCACGAAAATCGCCCGTACGTTTTTTCGTGTTCCCATCAGCTATTTTCCGCATGAATGTGTCTATTTTCACGAATAATTAAAAACAAAGAAATCGAAATAAAAACGAAGTTTCGCTGCATTTCAACCACGCAAACTTCCACAACGTGGATTTATTTCAATATGCTCAACCCGTAAATATTTCGTTCTTGTTTCCGCGGTTTATCGCAAGAAGCTACGATGGCTTTTTCCGATGTCCTGTACCCGCGTTGATACGGTGAGGTGCAAACGCGTAATCGTAAACCCAGTTCTGTCCCCGGTTAGTTTTACGAGTTGGCGAGAGAGCGTCGAACTTTGGGCAACGTTGAAAATAGCTCGCATTTTGTTCCCTATAGAGCACCGGCTTCAAGCCTGTTAGTTAAATTAGTTCGAAAGCCGCTCCCTAACGATCGGACTCTATCTCTCGTCGAGTGGTCGTTCTCCTCGTTCTGTATGCACACACGGTAGTCGTTGCGGCTCATCACAGCCAAGGATTATTTTATATCTCGACCCTTTTTCTTTAGCGGCTGGATCGTAGGAAAAATCGCCTGTTAATTAGCTGCCGAAACCCACTGGCTTAGCGGCACGGAAATTGATGAAATTAATTGGGAGGGCTCGAGGTGTTCAGTCCCATTCCCGGAGTGCGAAAAAATCGGCAATTAGCATTCTACGTAATATCAATATTAATGATAAAAATAATGCTGGTAACGTATATTTAGCAATTTTGACACGGTAATTTAAATATGCGGTTGCTTTTCAAGGTTTTTGACAAATCAATAATAATCGGGACTTTTAAATTATATTAACGTTAATTTTAATAATAAAAGTGAAAATGAAAGGAATGGATGTAACATTTATAAGATGCGGGAATAATGCGTACCTGTTGGTATTGATTTTAAATAATATTGTCTATATAAAATGAGAATGGCAATTTTCATTGATCGTAATAATATTGAGGTTGAAGTTTGCAACGTTGGAATGCAGTGAAAATGAATCTTGATCAATTGCTTTGATTTCTTTCGGCAGATTTTGCCTACAAAAATCCCGCAACCATTTTTTGAGATCATTATTTGGCGGTTTACGATATAAATATGTAATAAGATTTTCTATAACAATAAAAATAAGAAAAAAACTGTTAAAAAACGCTTTCCATTTGTTAAATGCTCATTTAGGGTTAGTATTATTCATAACGCCAATAAAGGAGTAGGCAGTTTCAATACCGTGGGAGATACGATTTTTTTCAACCCTCGTGCCCTATTGAGGGTAGGTTCTGTTCCTCGAAATCCCTTAAGGGCGGAAAATCTCTTTAGACACTCAAAAATAAGTGATTTTTCATGAATTTCTTAAAGAGAAAAAATAATCATATCATCTTTTAATCTTAACATTATCTTATTACAACTTTCAAGTGTTAATTATTTTCGAACAAAACAAAGCGTCTTTTGAAAAACTGCTCATGTTATAGCTCCAAAAGTTATTGATCGATCTTTCTGAAATTTTGGGAGGTTTCTCACTATAACATTATTGAAAGGATATACCTAAAGTTTTGAGGTTATCGCGTAAATAAATTACTTTTTTGAGTTAAAAATTGTCGAGAAAATGGTCAAAAATATGAAAATTTGATTACAAAGCCGACTTAATTTTTAATTCTATACTTTTTTATATTATCACAGGTATATCCTTCCAATAACGCTATAGTGAGAAACCTCCAAAAATTTCAGCCAGATTGATCAATAACTTGCTGAGCTATAACTAGAGCAGTTTTTCAAAAGACGCCTAAGGGAATAATTTATAACGCCGCCATTTTGTTCTATTTAAAAACGAAAAAAAATTGAACACTTGCAAGTGGTCATAAGATAATGTCAAATTTTTTTTAAAAGGCGTTTATTTTATCACCTTAAAAAAAAATCATGAAAAACTGACTCATTTTTGGGCGTCTAAAGGGATTTTCCCCCTTAAAACGTTTCGTTCGATCATTCGTAGGCACCTAGAAGCCGAATGTTTAACAGATTACTCGAAACCCCAAAACTAACAAGGAACATCCCTCAGGTGACACCCTTCGATTTTGTTGAAATTTGGATATGTTATAAAGCACCGAAAAGTAAGCGATACGTATTTTTTTTTTATCGGCGGAAAAACGGTTTTAAGGGGTGAAACGCGCCCTCGAAAATAGGGGTGTTTTTCGTTTTTCGTCGATAATGGTATCGTTCTCATCTCCAATGTATAGTACATGAAAAAATAAACATTGTTGCAATTTGAATTTTTTTTATATCTCATACCGTTAAAACGTTATCGACGAAAAACGAAAAAACATCCCCATTTTTGAGGGTGCGTATCACCCCTCAAAACCGTTTTTCCGCCGATAAAAAAAAAATACGTGTCTCAAAATTTTTGATGCTCTATCACATATATGAGTTTCAACAAAATCGGAGGCGGACACCTGAGGGATGTTCCTTGTAAGTGAAAACAATTCGTTACGTCGCAACGATGCAAACTTCAGGCCCATTAATTTTCAGAATATACCGTTAATTTTATATAATTAACTGTTGAGGCTAGGCAATGGTAACATTGATATTAACAATATTCACACTAATTTCAATTCATCAAAATAATTTTCTCATAAAAATAATGCAACGGAAAGTCTAATTTTTTTCTCCATAAAGAAAAACACCCCCAAACTAATTATAGAACCGTCTTTTGTACATTATCATGCTTAAACATCCGAAGATAATCCGCAAAAATATCCGCGAACATTACAATAACGAAGTTCGCGCTGATGAAAAGCAGCGAAACTTATTATTTATCAACTTTCATAATTCTAGCATCATCCAAAATTTAATTACACTTTTTTGCGCTTTTTTCTAAAGATCTCAATTCAAAACTATGAAAATAAATGCACAACAATTTAAAAATCAAAAGTGGAGAAAAACATATCGTCGCCTGTCAACGCTGAAAACTTTGTTATTGCAAAAATACGGCTTTTCAAGGAGGAAACCTCGCTGTCTATTTTTTTCTGCTCTTTGTTCAAAGATACTGACTGTGAGCCACTTTACCGACCGAGTCTCATCTCGTCTCGATTAAGAGGGAGAAAGAGCGAGAGACGAGCGAACGAAGTGGGAAAGAGTTTACGAAGATTGCCGAGAGATGGTAGCGGTGTTCCGAAATATTAAACATCTTTTAGTCCCGAGCAGCATGTGTGACATTTGTGGCTACGAGCCCTTCAACAACAATAATAATATAAGAAAAATAATAACAACGATAATCATGAATATTATTTAAGGGCTCCAGATCGTCAAGTACAATTTTTAAATAACATTGCATGTCTGCAAACCCCGATATATAATTTGAGTACTGCAAACTGTCGATAATGATAATATTAAAAATAATAAAAACAAAATCAATGTTATTTAAATTAAAAAATTAATTTTAGAATTTAATTTTAACATTATAAATTTATCAAAATAAAATTCTTTAATAACGGTATTAAAAGAAAAAAAAATAGCAAGAGCAAAAGAAAAAGAAAATGCAACCGGCAAAGCAACCATGCGATTACATCAGACAATTTAAGAAACCAGCAACTAGAATAGGCATAAGAAAACCAATCTACAAGAATTGATGTTAATGAGAAGGAAGGGGTTTCTTGCACACGGTTTCAAATAGTGTTTACATTTCTGTAAACACCCTTTGAAAGGGTATGCAAGGAATAAAAATACTACCGAATAGTAAAAATAATAAAAACATTTATACAATTTGTAAGAACAAGTTCGAAGTAGAGAATGTGCGGTGGGGGGCATATGTGTAAACACCCTTAAACGATATACCTAGGAAATTAAGACTACTAGGAAAATAATAAAATAGTAACATAATAGTACACTCTTCGACGGCACATGCCCGATGGAATTGAAGTTTGCATCGTTGGAATGCAACGAAAATTAATTTTCATTCCTCACTTTTGTTATTGAGCAAAATTATCATATGAGGCAGATTTGAGTTGCAAATCACTAAATCAGAATCCTTAAACATTTTTCCGTGATTTTCGTAGCTGAAATCTGCCAAAAGAAATTTAGAAAAAATTGATTGCATTCCAACGATGCAAACTTCCACGTCATACACGTCCGCCACGAAGCTTTGATACTGCTTGTGGGGTCGAGCGAACCCCAGACGTTTTTCAGGTCGCTGTATTTCGGTATAAACGTATTTTTTTTTGTAGCGACATTTTTTGTAGTCAATGATTCTTATTTTATGGCTTAAATTTTTTTTTCAAGAAAAACACCAACCCAAACATTCGTTCGAAGTATGAGTTATGCAGGAGCAATACAGGCAGTTGAAGAAAGAAAAAAAAACATGGGCTCATAGCGACCCAGTGTCGAGTCGAAGGAGAAAAACAATAACAACATAAAAAATCAAAGTAATAAAATTGAAATAAAAAAATCTTGCAGCCTTTGATTCCTAGAATAAACAATCAATCAGTGGAATAAAAAAATGCAAACCGCCCCATCACGACAGCCGATGAATTTTGCTTCGGTGTAAGAAACTTTTCCCTTTCACAAAGAGTCGTGTCTTTTTACATTCCACTTTGACGCCCAATTAAAGATAATCTTGTCTTTGTACCTTATAATCTCAACCTACAAAAGAGAGCCAGTTAATTTCCGAGTATTGTCCTTTCTCAGACGTTTTATGCTGACAGTGAGTCTCGAAAATTTCGTCTCGCTTTAATCTTGAGTAGGAACGTAAGATGCTCACGGAATTCAGAATAGTCGAGGAATACGTGCTCGGGATGAGGGCTTCTCGATTGCCCGGCGAGTTCCGCTCCTTCTGCCTTATCCTCTCTCGTTTGAAACTCTGCTCTCCTTTATGCGTGTACGTACGAAGGAGAGGCAGGCGTACTTTGGCCTTCCATTCGCATGCCCCTAAGATGCGTATCTCGTGTTTGTTGGGCTCGCCCTGCCGCGTACCCGTTATACCTCGTGTCAAATGTCAGATCGTCAGGGAGCGATAAAAGAGGAACGAACTTATTATTTTCCGAAGAAGAATCGAGCCAGTCCAAAGTTGGCTTGATTCTTCAACCGGAAGTCGCGGTGGCTCTGTAGATGGCGTTGAAGTTTGCACGGTTGCAATGCAACAAAAATTCTTTTCAATTTCTTTTCACAATTATCCAAAACCATATTTGCACTCACCTTATGGCTAAATAAAAATCCGAAAAAATGTTCGTGTGATTTTCGTGGCTGAAAGCTGCCAAAGAAATTTTGGGAACAAAAATAAATTAAATCTCGTTGCATTGCAACGATGCAAACTTTAAGGTCGTTTCTGTAGGAAGGCAACGAAATAATTTTCGTTTGAATCATTTTCTTATGTTTTTTTCTTCAATGTTCCTTCGTTTGGTCCTGTGCACTTCTACGTTTGGTTTTCCTCTTGATTTTATCTTCAACGAAAACCTCGGTGGTGCGGTTTCGACGGAAAAAAATGTTTTTTTCGTTGGAGCTTCACTCTTCTACGCTCCTCGCACCCTTTGAGGACTTTCCGTCGCTACATATGGCAAAAATAAAGAAAGTGTGGCTGGAGCGAAGAAACCGAGAGATAGAAAAATACATCGCGTTCGCGGTAGTTTCGATATTCATTTGTTCTTTCTTGATCTTACGTTTGATCAACCCTGATGGGAAACGGGGTGACGATCGAGGCTGAAACTTTATACTGTCGCTTCGCTGGCGGTGTACTGTTCCTAATTGTCCGTTGGAAAATTACATACGACGCTCGTGATTCGAAGTAGGCCAATTCGACGGAACAATGAGCGTATACTTCGCGTCCGACAGAACGACAAACCGCGGTTCTCTTTCTCTCTATATTTTGTTATTAATTGTTATTGATTTCAAATTTCAAATTAATTGTCACCATTAATTTCGTTATTACTTCTTATTGTTACCATATATTTAGTGTATTTTAAAATTATTACAATATTCATTGCAACAATGACAATTACAATTATTACAGCAATTACAACATTACAATCATAAAATTATACAATATTACAATATTACAATATTACAATAACAATCATTATTGTTATTGTTTTTGCTATACGTATACTTATTTTATACGTATACATTTTGTTTTTGTTGATATTATTGTTATTATTATTGTTATTATTATTATTGAAATAACTACTATATTTCTCATTATTGTTATCAACATTATTTACATGACATTTGTTATCACGTAGCTTTTATTTCATCTTTATTATAATTACGATTCGTTTATTTGGTTATTAGCACTTTGTTTATCCTCTTTTGTTGATTCCGCATGATTTGCTTGCCCAGGCATACATAAAATTAGCAATCAATCAATCGAACTCACTCCCTGGCTCTTTCTCTCTCTTCTCTCTTTCTCCTTCTATCGCAAACTGCTCGTTTCTGCGAGACGAGGATTCTCTTCTATAACATATCGAATTGCGTTCCTATAAAAAAAGAAAATTACCGAATTCATAAACCTCTCGCGATTTTCCACTCCCATTAACATTTCTACAATGCGTAATTTATACACTCTTACACGTTTTCTAAATATCTGAAGACACATTTCTTTTAAATCGCTTTTTTCGATATTATTATCAATGATGTTTATTATTGATTTTTATTATTATTAGCTATTGTTATTGTCAATAATAATTATTATTGTTATGATTAATTATTCTAATTTATTGTCTAATAAATTATCTAATATTAATAAATAAATATTAATAAATCTAACTAATATTATTATTATTGCCAATTTTTTTTACATAGAGATGGCACTCAATTTATATGTTTCTTGGGGTGGCTTTTCCATCCCGAAATCCATTTTCTCAATTATTACTTTGATTTTATATCTTCGTTAGTGACTTTTCGAAGCTCCACAATTGTCTCCGACAATTATGACGTTGGCGTTTACAACGTTCGAATGCAACGAGGATTAATCTTTTTTTAATTGCACACATTTAATTTTGCCGATTTAGTCGCTGAAAACCACTCAAACGTTTTTCCGTAATCTTATTAAAAATTGACGGCTGCAATTTGCGAAAAAAAAAAATTACGAAATAAAAAAAAATTCGTTGCTTTCCAGCGATACAAATTTCAACGTCGTTGACAATTTGGTTTCGAACCTCAGCCCGACGTATTTTTTCGTCCCTGGTCTTCTTGCCGTTTCAACCCCCAGGAATATGTCGATCCGCAAAAATAATATCGCATGCTTCTGTGATCATTGGAAATATTTTTATTATTTTTTTAACGATTTTAAGGAAGCTTTCCCAGTGTGACAGCCGGAAAAATCGCTGTTTTTCGCGATTTTTTTTTTTAAAGAAAAAATAATCTAATCGGTCTGGTTTTTTTTGTATATTAATTGGGTATTGAAGAATACAAAACAATTTTTTGAAGATCGATTTATTTATTAATTAATATCTATAAAAATGATGAAACAATTGTTGCAGAAAATGCACTTGGATGTGGTGTCCACGTTGGAGGTCACAATTTTGATCTGAAACAAAAAACACAAAAAGATTATTGATCGGTATATAATTGGCTTTCGTGCTATGGAGGCTTTTTTTTTTTTGCAAAAATGGCGCCGGTTTGAACAAAAAGTATCGATTTTAGCATTTTTTTTGGCAGTTTTTTTTACAAAAAAATAGGAAGATGTCAAAAAAAAAAAAGCTTCCATAGCACGATAAACAATGACGTTAAGAATATGGTGTAAAAAATTCAACTCGATAGCTTTAAAACTCTGCCCTCCAAGTTGGACACCGTTTTGAAAAATGCTGTTTCGAGAAAAACGCGTTCAAAGTTTCGCTGTAGCTGTAGCGCTCCGTTGCCTTCTTCCAAGAAATGGTGTACAGTAACCGAAATAATCTGAATTTCGGCATGAAAATTTCAGGGAATATTCGGAAGAGTGTATACTATTCGATAAAGCAAAAAAAAAAAATCGATTTTTTGAAAATTTCACACTGGAAAGCTCCCTTAATGATACGCGCTCGGTGAAGCTACGTAAGTTGCGTGTGTGCGGAGTATACACGGCGCGGCGTTCTCTCTCCAAAGTTGCGCGGTGTGTCTCGCTCGCGATCATCTCTCGCTCGCACGACGCCGCGCGAATCCTTGTCTTACTTTCCAAGCTCTGGGCTCGCGCGAGATGAGGTGCCGCCTGACCACCGTATCGTTACAACGTCGCTGGGGCAAACGTTCTTGTAACACATTTTAAAGGACCCAAATACAATGTGCCGTGTACCCTCCTTCTCCGAACGCTCGAGCATTGTTTGTGCTGTGTGTGTGTGTGTATATATATATATATATACAGGGTGTTCTGTTATGAACGGATAATCGTGCAACTGTCGATAGGTCAGATCATGCCCTACTATATGCTGAAATTTCAGTTTATTAAAAGGCCCACGATTTTCGAGATTAAAATAATCTGCTTTTGGTTTTTCGCATGCCATTTTTACAAATGATAACTGTTTCACCAGGTTTAAAAAAATACTCTTGGTTATTTGTTTTATCTAGAAAAGTCTTCTTTTTAACCTTAAATGATAAGGAAACATTATGAAAAAACGATTTTATGCAGGATTTTCGTACAAACCAATTTACATACAAAGAATTTTCGCACAAACCAATTCGAACATCTGACTTTGATAGCCTGCGGTGTAAAAAAAAATGTACTACGCATATCGTGCCAATTACTTTAAGAAGTTGCTTAGTTATTGTCGATTCGTATCATTTGTAAAAATGGCACGCGAAAAACCAAAAGCAAATGTTTTTTTTTTCAGAAAATAACATGAAGCCCAAAATCTCGAAAACCGTGGGATTTTTACTAAAGCGAAATTCCAGCATATAGTAGGACATGGTCCGATCTATCGACAGTTGCAAGATTATCCATTTATAACAGGACACCCTCGATTTATATGTGTGTGTGTGCGCGTGGTTACACACACATGTACGCATACACACGCGGAGTTTAACCGGTCAGAGCATCTCTCGTGCCGATTTGAGAGATGAGAAATCATTCAGTAGCATAAGGACCTCGCATCTTCGAACCTTTTATATTCTTCTCGTTTTGAACCTTCTAGCTTTCGTGCTCACCGTTTCTCTCTATCGTTTTTTCTTTTTCCTTTTTTGGTCCGCCTCAATATCGCACTCTCTCTCTCTCTCTCTCTCTCTCTCTCTCTCTCTCTCTCTCTCTCTCTCTCTCTCTCTCTCTCTCTCGCTCCCCCCTCTCCCTCTCTCTCTCGCTCTCCTGCCCCTTCATCTTCCTCTTCTCCATTCGATTAAATAGAGCCAAGCCCTGTTCGATTTGATTTGAGAATTTCTTTCAAGACTATACTTACGTTTCTCCCTCCCATTTATTTCGCTCAGCTAATTACGACATTCAAGCTCTGCTACGGGATCCGCTGAACCGACTCCTACACATTTTTCGCAGCGGTATAGTCCGAAGCATCATGCTCAGACAGAAAGCCTTAGAGAGAGAGAGAGAGAGAGAGAGAGAGAGAGAGAGAGAGAGAGAGAGAGAGAGAGAGAGAGAGAGAGAGGTCGCCTCTACTCGACATCAAACACGACAGCATCTTTTTTTTCCATTTTTAAGCACGATTTCCCTTAAAAATAAAAGGAAAAGAATTGGTTACTTTATATATATATATATATATATATATATATATATGTGAGGTATTCTACGTGAATCTGGTGGACTTTTTCCCTGACCCCCGCCAATTCGATTTTTTAAAATCTGTTTCCATAGACTCTAAAAGACACCCTGATTTCTTTTTACATTTTTCGAAACAACCCTTAGTAAAAAAAAAATCTGAAAGAAACGTCCCGATTAAAAAATCTGAAAAAAAGCCAAAAATACATGATTATATGTAAAAATTTTCAAGCTATCACCCGCAGTGGCAGTATGATTTTTTCTATGCTGAAGACGACTTCAATTGAAATTAATACCAGAACTTTTTAACTGCTAACGAAAAAATCATACTTCCAATGCGGGTGATAGCTTGAAAATTTTTACATGTAATCACGCATTTTTGGGAATTTTTTGACAGATTTTTGAATCGGGGCGTTTTTTTTTCGGATATATGATTTTTTTTGACTAAGCGCTGTTTCGAAAAATGTAAAAAAAATTCAGGGTGTCTTTTAGAGTCAATGGAATCAGATTTAAAAAAATCGAATTGGCGGGCGTCAGGGAAAAAGTCCACCGGATTCACGTGGAATACCTCATATGTATTCTACGTGATATATATATATATATATATATATATATATATATATATATATATATATATATATATATATATATATATATATATATATATAATTGACTTCGCGTGTTCTTATTTTTTCCATGGATATTGCCAGCAATTTTCAAACAAGATATACATATAGACAATGTTCCATTTCGTTCAGGCGGCAATAAATGGCTATAAAGAAAGAAGCATTTCTCGATTTTCGTGCCACCGGCTCTTTTGCAATGCCTCGAAGGTACAAAGAGAATTTCACTTTTGGCGAGAGGGACGCATTCATTCCGTCCTCCCTTGGCCATTTTGTCATTAAGGACACTTGTGCGAAATCACGTACTTACGGTACAACACACTTTTTTATTTAAAAAAAAAATTTAGTACTCGTTCGATCTTCGCCGCGGATTTCTCGTTACAATTTTTACGACGAGTCGTCCGTAGACGTTTATTCAGTTCAAGCCCAACACGTAGCACCTCTCGCGTCTCTTCGAGCCTCCAGTAGAATTATCGCGGTGAGAAAATCACGAATTTTGCCCTCCCCCCTTATCGCCCCGGTAACCCCAACTCTCCTCGTGGATCCTCTTAATGTCTCGCGATAAATTAACACTTTGTCAACGTTTAATGTATGCAAATGGCTGCATGGAAATTTATCGTGATCGTTCGTTAATTGACCGGTTACATATGTATGACTCATGAGGCTCGAAATCCCCTCCGGTATTTTCTTTCACGAACTATCGAGCACGAGACATCGCGACGGATTCACAGGGGGACGGAGGGTTGACGCGGACTGGAGGAATATTCGCGTCGATCTGGCTTGATAACAAAATTAACGCGTAAATGTCATTATTTTCGTGTTTTTTTTTCGCGAAAAAAATGAAATTTATCGTTTTTTATAACTATGAAGAGAATGCGCGCACAGCGGAATTTCAAATCGAAACGAAAAATAAAGCATCGGCGGTTGAGTAAAGAAACATTTTTTGCCCAAGTGCGAAAAAAATTGGATTTTCAATACTTTAATTCTGAATCCTTAGCGATGTATTTTTATTTCCTGAATGCGAATTTACCATTCATTTCCCACGGAATCCTCATTTTTTATGAAAAATCGTCGAAAGTGTGGAAAAATACGTTTTTCACGTTTAGCCTGCGTAATTTTGAGCTTTCGACGAGAACTCAGCGACATTCGCAATCAGCGGAAAATACCCCGTAGGATATACTTTCAAAATTATTTAAGTCGAAAAAAATGTCGACTCATCTGGCCACTTTTGAAAATGGAAGTTTACCGGTCTTGGCAATTCTGCAAAAAATCAAAGGCGGCCACCAAAGTGATGTTTCTTGTTAGAAAAATCCTAATAAACGTTTGAGGTTAAAGCTTGCGTCGTTGAAATGCAATGAAAATTAATAAGTCTGAATACCTTTAATTTCTTTCGGAAGATTTTGCGTATAAAAATACCTCAACCATTTTTGAAGATACATATTGAACGATCTAAAATATAAATCTATAAAAAAAAGATCGATAATAATTAAAATAAAGAAAATGAAATGTAATAAAGAGCTTCGTTGCGTTCAACATTGCAAAAACACGATCCTGAAGTTTGCATCATTGGAAGGCAACAGAAAATTGATTCGTTTCTGCTGATGAAGATTTTTTTGCCGATTTGGGCTATGAAAATCACTCGAATATTTTCACGTATTCTTATTAGAGTTTTATGACGACAATTTGTAGAAAAATGTTTCCAATGATACTAAAAATAAAGAAATAAAAAATGGGAAAGAACAAAATCGTTGCAGCCCGATGACGCAAATTTCGGCTTCATGTTGAAACAAACTTGAGGCACCAAACACGAGGCCTTAAGATGGGCTGGGCGCCTGCTTCAAAGAATTCCTTCCATTTCAAACTTTTATTCATTTACGATCATTTATTCAGGATCACAGAGAATAGGCTTGCGAATCGTGAAAAAGCGAACCTTGGTAGGGCATTATGGTTCACAAAGCGTCGACCAAAGTCTTGCCTTCATTCATCGCTATCCCGTCTAACGAAAAAGACATCGCGGCTGCTCCCTCCCCCCCCCTGCAGCAGATACAACCAGCTCTCCAGGGATTCCAGCATCCCGAAGTTCAATCCGGGAGATTTTGCGGCTGCGGGAATTCAAATTCGCCAATTTAAATTCATCGATTCTGAAGGGCTGGCCGTGTCGGTAGGTTGAAGAAGCGTGGGGAACGCGGGCCTCGATCGCACACCGCGTTATAAATACCATTCCTCAACATCGATGAAAAAAATCCTTCGCGGTTCGTTGAATTCCGTTCGCGGCCTCGATTATCATTGCTCTCCAATTGCTTTTCGTTGACATTGTTAACCTACGCAAAAATGGCAAGGCCGCGGCGATTAACAACGGACTTGAGGAACCCACGAAACGTACGATGCTGAAGTTTGCATCGTTGGACTGCAACGAATTAAATTTATTTCGGCAGATTTCGCCTACAAAAATCCATCAACCATTTTTTAAGATATTTGTTTTGCGATCTACATAAAAATCTATCAAAAAAAGGTCGCCTATAATAATAAAAATGTGGAAAATAAAATGTAAAACGGAATTTTCGTTGCGTTCCAACGATGCAAACTTCAGCACCATCGAAACGTACGATCGATCAGGGTGAAATCGCTATCAACGATAAACCCGACCCTGGCAGCCGAACGCACGGTGTCCACTGCAGCGTGGCAATGTCGAGCTCGAGGACTTATTCTCCTCTCTCGTCATTTTATCGTCATTGTTGTTGCTACACATGCTCAACCGTCATGGTGCTCTCGTTTTCTCGCTGTTTTTATTCATGTTTTTTTTTTCGCGTTGTCCGCCTCGTTTATCGGAATGCCACTGCGGTTTGGCCGTGCCGTTGCACTTAATTCGTCGTTAAGTGCAATTGAGGCCATTACCGAACAGTCAGGGTCTGGGGACCCTGGGCTAGGTCGTGCTTTTTTCCTTATACTCGATTAGATACGGCTCTCCGTTATTGCGAATAGGCAGTCCAATCTCTTGTGCTCGAAACACGGACAAGTATATCTGCAGTCGTTTCAATTTTGTTTTCACGTTTCAATTTTGAATTTCCTTTCGGATCGAGAGGGCTTGCTACTGAAACAAAACGAGAGAAACGAGTGGGTGTTCATGATCGATCGGGTTTGAAAATTTAAGGCGGGATTCTACTTTGAAACCATGAAAAAAACGCCATTTTCGTGAATTTTTTCTGAGAATACTATTAAAGATATCGATATGGGGTTTAAACTGTTCAATAAATACACTCTTTAAGTACATAAAAAACAAATTTTAAATGTATTTTATTCATTTTTTGTACACGTAAAATATGTTTAAAGCCAACGCCTCGAAAAGCAGGTACCGTTGCCGTGGTCGTGAAATCTTCCCGACGGATGGTCTGAAACAAAAAAATCAAATAGTTTCATGTTCAGTATGTCTTCAGGAACCGACCTAACTAGAATATTTTATATACGTGCAAAATTAACAAAATGGCGGCTAAAATACGAAAAAAAATGCGTTTGTTTGGGTCTTTTTTTGCAATAAAAAAATAGTTCTAATCAAAATTTTAAGTTGATTGTAGTTAGGTCGGTTGGTACACACATATAGAATATGTGTTCCAAATTTCATAAGGATCGGATCAGTACTTTTTGAGTTATCACGACCACGGTACTCGAAAATGTCGTTTCGAGAAAAACGCGTTTAAAGTTTTGGTGAGTGATAAATCGTAAAAAAAATCATCTTACCCTCAATCAGCGATGCCTGGGCCATATAATATGCCTTCGACGTGTTCCAGGTGGGTGTTTTCATCCAATTTAGCCTTTTCAAAGTTTCAAAGTAGAATCCCGCCTTAATCTTCGCCGTCGCACTCCACTCAACAAATTTGAGGCTTTCTATCTGCACAGAATTGGAGATTGCTTTAGATGATGGTACCTCAATTCACTAGTAGATACCGTCCCGAAGAGAATATAATAAGCCATGTGGAAGACCAAAAGCATTGAGTACTTTGCCCTTGCTAAGGAAGTTGACCCAATGTGGAGAAGAAACAAGTGTACATCATCGCCCCATCGTAACATCTGCAACCGGTGTAATCCCGAAATGTGCACACTGAAGCCTGTAAAGAACGGCTCGCACATCCCCGATGCATATTCGGATGCCGACCACAGTTGAACTGCAGATCCCATTTACAGGAAAACAGCGCCTGAATTTGCTATACTGACGATAGGAACTTGGACTAGTTCCGTTTCGATCCAAATGCACCCTCCTTGAGGACTAGATCTTCAACAACGATTAAAATAATGATGGTAGTAATGATCGTTATACGAACAGGACCCAGAGGTAGCAGGGCACCGTAGTAGGGGTCATCAAATCACCTATAACATTGAAAATTCTAATAACAATTGCAATAGCACTAATAGTAACACAACATCGAATTTTAGGATACCCGAAGGATTTCCGAGTTCATTCAAGAACATAACGTGACAACATAAACTTGAGGCGACGATTTGTTATAGTGTCCGTTATGTAAAGCCCCTGAAAGCTCTTCGCAGTGCGCACCCACGGGTGGCCATTGCGGTATTTTTGGAGACCCTCCAATATCTCTGAAACGGATTCCCATAATCCTCCAATATTCGTGCCCCCATTACTGGAAGGTCGGTTCCTAGGGACACAGTATCTGATTTCCCGTTGCCAGGACAACCGGAGGATTGCCAGGCAATTCTCAGGGAACGGATATCACATCAAAAGCATGAGGCGTCATTATCGAAACGTACATTGTCCGAAATAGCTTATACATGGGTAATCAATCACGTGTTGAGGGATTACAATGTTTTAGGTCAGGATGGTCTTCGCAGTAGACGTTGCCATTGATTTTTTTTCTCTCGGAAGCTTAGGCTGTTATGGCGTCGGAGCTCGGGGGAGAGAAAGGCCACGAGGCTTGGGTTGGAAGATTGGTTTTTTCGTTGGTCTTATTTTTCTCACTGCTTTCGAGGATTCCAGTTTCAGGGCCTCAAGACAAAAGGCGTGGAAGCTTGTATCGCTGGAATTAAACGTGAATTATTTTTCATCCTTTCATTTCTTTCATCAATATCTGAGAACTCTTCAGCGGATTTAGGTTGTAGGTCTTCAATGAAGTTCATACAAAAAAATGTTTGAGCGATCATCGTCATCATCAAGCCTCCTCCTGGATACGTAATCCTTGTATATAGAACGTTGTTGCGGTCAAAACGGTAACAGTAGCACGATGTCAACGAGGAGCCGAGCGTCATGGAGAATCTCTCAAGATCGTCTTCCCTAGGAAGACACCAAAGCCTTCATTGTTCACTGAGCCCCAGGCACCAAACATCCAAGTCAGCCATGGTATGTCTCCACTCACTTATCCAAACTGGCGCATACCCACATACGTATCCAGACTTGCGCACGTGGATTTACCTACTAACACACACACACACACACACACGTAGAAACGTTCGTGCAGGCGTACTACGGAACTGCGATTTCCTGTGTTATCGGTGAGTACAGGAATACGATGGTGTTAGCGTTACGGCTGCCGATGGTACAGGCAACTGTAGAGCACGGCCCTGTAACGAGATTACGGTACATAGCCATGTCGCTCGCTCACCAGTCGCTCTCGCCCCTTTTGTGTACCCGCATTTGCATACGGGCCCGGCTCATTTCCGCTTTTGCCGAAATGCAGGTCGCCCGCGGGAATCACCGTTACCGCGTCCCAGGACTCGGCTCAAATGGCGAATCTCCCTGCATCGCGCTCGGATTCGCCGTTGACCGTCAAAGGGCACGCAATCGTCAGGGACAAAGGCTAATAAAGCTCGTCTTTGATGGAAATCACATTGCCAGGCGCAAATAAAAGAGAGTCAGTTTGAAGTGGCGCTCCGCAGTTTGTTAGGTACCCGCGGAATTGTGGCATCGAAGTGGAACGTCATTGCTTTGGAAAAGCTTGCGGAATTGAGCTTATTAAGGGGCCAGTCCACTTTGGAGCCACGAAAAAACGGCTATTTTCGCGATTTTTTGTTGTTGAGGATTTTATAAAAGATATGAATATAAAAGTTGTTGGGCTTGATAAATAAAGTCTTAAAATACGTTAAAAAAAATAATTAATTCGATTTTATTCATTTTTAAGTACAAAAACTGTTTTAAATACAAAAAATGTTTAATTCATTTTTATTCATTTCGAAGTACAAAAACTATACCGAGTAATGGGCTTCAAGTTTGCAACGTTGGAATGCAATGAAATTTATTTTTCTATTTTCATTTTCTCATTTTTATTACTTCTTAGGTTTTATTTTGGAGAATTTATTATCCTAGAATTTAAATGCGAAAAAAAATATTTCGTAAAACAGTAAAAATGAGGAAATAAAGATACGAATAAGGATTTTCGTTGCATTGCAACGATGCAAACTTCAAGACCATACCGAGTATACAATATACTATATACAAAAAAAATGAGTTTAACGTCACGCCTGAAAAATAGGTGGGCTAGGTAGCACCATCACAACGCGGCAGCGGCTTGTCTGAAACAAAAAAATCAAAGTCCATTAGATTCGGTATGAGACCAGCTACAAAATAACCCTCGGATATAAAGTTTTATCAAACAATAAAGAAATGGCAGATGAAAAGAGAAAAAAAGTAACAAAAAACGCGTTTTTTCGCAGTTTTTCGCAAAAAAAGAGTAAATGTCAACATTTTAAAACCATCGAGGATCATCTTGTTGCGAATCATGTTTACAATATGTGGTTCGAATTTCAAGAGAATCGGTTTATTAGTTTTAGAGATACGATGGAGCTAGACTTTGGAAACGTTGTTTCGAGAAAAACGCGTTTGAAGTTTATATTATGGAAAACTCTTACCTAAACTCAATCGGCGATTCCTGCACCGTATACAAAATCCCTTCTGATTGCTCATCATCGTCGGTTTCTCCAAGTGAAATTTTCAAATTGAAAATTCGAAATTTTCAAAGTGGACTGGCCCCTTAAACTACAGCGTTTTGCAAGGACCGATGGTTATCGATGCCTGACGTGTACAACTTGTTTGAACTGTTGAAAATATGGCAGATGGAATGTTGTCATCTGAAAGAGTGTTTTCCGTATTCTTTCCTAAAACTCAGCATTATGCAGTAATCGCGGCCGTTGATGGCAATGGGTAATTTTTATGCTAGTGGGATACAAAAATAGGGGCGAAGACGGCACTGTGCTGTAACAAATGGTCTTGAGGTACTTACAGGGATGCCTGGAGTGTAAAATGCCTAGGGAACTGTAAAATCGGCAGAATCGATGGAAATTCTGCAATCGAACATCGATCCAAACGATGCATCATTGGAGTCTGATATTTTTATCTTTGTCTCTGTGATTTATTCACACAAAAAACGAGGATAAACTTGCTGTCGGTGTAACCTTTTGCTGGAGAGGCGAGTATATTCTGGGTTCCCCAAAGGTTATACGAGATCTCACCATAGGCAGCTTTCCACTGTACAGCACATCGCGTGGGTATGAGAAGGAGCTCGTGCAATCGAGAGTATCGATTATTGCAAGTATCGAGGCGAGCAGGTCAAGAGGATAGGAGTATATCGGCATACGAGTCTAGGTCGCCTGGCTGGTTCTTCGCTGTACCATAGTTGCCTTATTGCCCGGACCGTAAATATACATCGGCGCCACCGACGTCCACTAAGGGTCCTCGAGAGTTTGACCTATCGGGAGAGACATGCTCTACCGGAAGTCCAAGTAAGCCGCAACCACGGCTTCGTACCAACCGCGCTTCTGTATCTCGCGGAATTGCGTGACCTCTTGGCCGAACTTTCGGTCGGCACTCGCCGCAATGAGGAGAGTAACCGATCACATACTTTCAACAACATTATTCGAGTGCGAAACAATTCGAGATTTCGAAGTATTTTTACACGTCTGTGGATCGGTTTGGGGTTTTTTAGGTGCCTCTGGACCTACTGAGATTACTTTGGATGTATTTAGATCCCTTGAGCTGTCTGTGGATTAGTTTTCGTTCTTTTATGTGCCTCCAGACCTACGGGGATGTCTTTGGATGTAGTCCGATACGTTTCGATGTCTTTAGATGTCTTTAAGATCTCCTTAGATGTCTTCAGCTATCTCTAGGCGTCTTAAGAGCCCTGAGATGTCTTCCGGTATCTTTAGATGCCTGATCTTTAGACCCCTCTAGATGTCTTTAGGTACCTTTGGTTGTCTTCACGTCTCTCTAGGTGTCTGAAAAATTCTCTTACAGGTTCTTAGGTATCTTCAGGTGTCTTTTGATATCTTAAGATCCCTCTAGATGTCTTTAGGTATCATTAGGTGTCTCAAGGCCCCGTGAGATAGTTTGAGATCCCTTTCGATGTTTTCAGGTATCTTTAGATCCCTGTAGGTCCCTTGAGGTGCCATCAGATCCCTTCAGATGTCTCAAGATCCCTTATGATTACTTCGGGTTCCTTCGGATGTCTCAAGATCTCCTTAGATGCCTGCAGATGTCGTCCGGTTTCTTTAAATATCATCCGCTGTCTTCAAATTTCTTAGTCTCAAGGTGACTTCAGGTATCTGCCCACGTTTTTGAGTCCCTTCGGATGTGTTACGTTCCTTCCAGATGTCTTACGGTTCACTGTCATCTGACATCTTGAAGTGTCTTCAGATGCCTCTAGATGCCTTTAGATAGCTTCAGACATCTTCAGATCCTATCAAATGTCCCCACCTGCCTCCTAGATCTAAATTTAAATGCACCACCGCAAGCACCCCGTTCATCCCAATATCAACCATAAGGATCAGAGCTCGTTCATTGGAAATCATTCCGAAACCCGTCTACCTCAATTCAAGGTAGTCAATGTTTAACTTCGCACCGTATCTTCTGAAGTCCTACAAATAACTAAATATCATTATAGTCCCTTTTCTCGTTGCTTTAACCTCACCTCACGGACTTAGGCCAACGATATATACATGTGGTGATGATTTATATTTGTATACCCGGCTAGAAAAACGAGTCGTGTGAACGGGTCGTTCAGGACATCGCATTCATCATGGCCCTCACATCTTTTATCTCCAGCTTTGTCTTGCGCCTGTGTCTCGTAGGGTAAGGTCTCGCGTCCGGAGGCGCACGACGTAAACAATTTTTCTGTATGTCGTCTCGTTGGAGGGCAGGTCGTGTCAGAACGGTAATGGCTTATCGCGTCTCTGGAGGATTCTGCGCTAAAGGAGCCTAGTGGTGCTCATCTCTGATGGCAATCACACGTAGGATGTCAGAGAAGGATAGAGAGAGCGAGAGAGGGAGAGGCGTTGAGACAGACACGTTGACGGAGAGGTGGAGGCACGAGGACGAGACCTCCCCACAGACAAGGACAAAAATACATTCAGATGAGGCACCCAATTATCATCCCGTATACATCCCCGAAGACAGGAGTCGTGAGCGACTCTCGAGAAAGAAATATAAAAGGCGTGGAAAAATCGAAGGTTGACGAAATACGTCTCGCCAATTCGTGTCCTTGGCTGACTGTCTGCCTCGTCCCCGACCCGAGTCTACGGAATTCACCGTTTGCGAACGCTTCTTTTTCTTTCATTTATCTTGTCGCTCCTTAACGCAATTTTCGTAGAGAAAGTCAGAGCAAGGGTAATCGAAGGGTAGGATGGGAAAAAGGGCTTAAGGGTGCACGAAGGCAGATGGAAAAAAAGATGAAAAATGTCGTTTTTCAATGTTGGAAAAACGGCGAGGGACAGGGAATATTTGTACGGCTATCCATCGACGTTGTGACACAGATCTTTATCCGCGGGCTCCGCTCCAGATACAGCGCAACCTTTGCTCTTTTAAATGCGCGTGAGCGCGATATTCATTCAGGCCTGCGAGAAGGTCGCCTCGGCATCACATGCACACGCACACACACGTATTCACCCATGCGTCTGTGTCTGTGCGAACGGACATTTTGAACCCGTTATATCCATGTAGCGTTGCCTATCAGAGCATCCGTTGTGAGGACGAACTTCGCTATTTTTTCTGAACGGAGCGCGGATTTTGGAGACTGGTTCTCGAAATAACCTTCGTACGGATATGCTTCTCCTAAAGGCGATTTTTAATACATTGGCGTTTGCCCATTGTTGGCTCTGGGGTCGAATGTCCTCGAAATCAACATTATCCATGTATGTATGAACGTCTACAAGATGATTGACGTTCATGAGAATATCCCTCGATAGTGTACGTACACGACAGTTCGGTATAGCAGAAAGTAGAATAATATGAGCGCAGTTCCACCGCCGTTTTTGTCGTGTATACCTCCATCGGTGTAACGCAATGCTGCATTATTGACGCCGTTAAAACAAGGGACGTGCAGACATATGTGCGAGCAGAGACACGGGGTCTCTCTCGCTTCCTCGATGGAAGAGAAAGAACGTGTACTTGCTCGATCGTATTATTGATTCGTGCGATTGACCAAAGTATGGCTAAGAAAGCCAGAGAGAGCGCCATCCCATAAATGATGTACTTTTTCTTATCTTGCGAAACGATTTTCGCCAGCGAGATTCAAGACTCGGCTCAGCGAAGTACACGCCAAAAATCGACTGATTTATCAGCGATCCGACTTTGCCAATGCGAAAGTGCCGAACCTCCATATATATATATCTGTGTGCAAACTATGGGAATTGTTGCTAACTCCCTGCCGGGTTTATCGATGCAAAAAGTTTCACCAGTTACTCCAGAAACTCTTTTATTCTTACGTGAGGTATTACGACACGAGAGGCCATATCAGCGATTGAGTTCCACCGCTTGAACGATCCGAAGCCGATCAGTATACTTGTAAGATCATTGGCGGGGAAAAAAAATCTGGGTTGTGCCTGGACCACAAGACGAACGGGAGGACTCGATTTCTGATTTGTTTCTTCAGCGATCGCGCAGTGGTCCAGAGCGACTTTCGTTAGGAATAGGTAGTGACAGGGATGTTTGGATCCGTATATATCATTGGTTGAGGAGCTGACAATATCGAGCTGCCTCGAATTGTAGTAACGTGACAAATCTCGTTACTGATGCATGGAAGAACGTGGGTTGTAGCTTTAGAAGTCTTCAGAGTCATTCATGTGTCTTCAGATGTCTAGCTGCCTTCAAAGCCCGTCGTGTGTCTTTGTATCCATTCAGGTCCCTAGCCCACATGATGGCTAGGAGTGTACTCTCAGGTTGGTGTCTTCAAAGATCACGCAACAAGTCAGCACAATCAACTTTCGTACGATACATCAAACGTCATTTCATCGAGAATCAAATAGAAGCTCAGTATGCTGAGCTATGAGTAGTTAAAACACAAAAATTGAACATGCTCTGCCCGTCGGTAGAAAAAATGTTGCCAGTGTTTCATCATTCAGCGCAAATTCGATCGGTATTCCGTGGCTGGAATCATTCCAATCTTGATGTGCACTTCGTCGAGTGTCCTTCGTTTTTGGTTCGATTCACCTGTCCAGCCTCGGTGTCAGCTTATGGCAGATCGAACTGTACAATTGGATCTGTGGTTTTCTTGCTTCCGTTCGTTCTCAACAGTTACGTCAATTGAACGTGTACGACGAGCGTCGATAACGACGAGGATGCACGAGACGAAGTTTATTCAGACGTTGATCAAGGCCTTTCATTGCCTTCTCCATTGTGGCTTTATTATCGCGTCAGGAAGAGGGGGAAGGTCTATCGATCTACGGCTCCACTTCGACGCTCTCGGCCGAGCTCTTTGTCTCTCGGTGTCTGGTTTTTTCCACTCATCGTCACATACACCACCAGAGACGCACATCGGCGCTATTCCTTGCGGCAGAAACTGATTATTTCCGGTGACGAACCGGGCAATACCATCCTCGCTCATGGCTGCTCACGATACGAGACAATCGAGCGTAGTCCATTCCCTCTTACGTGCGTCCACGCATGGCACAGGGATTCCACTCTGGCGCGATTCAACGCTCGTCGTAAATGTACCGAGCAAGATTCTCCTGCGTCCTGCACGCGATCGTTATTTTTTTTCTTCTTCTTCGAGCGATCTTTGACGAGCCTCGTTTACCGGGTCAACTTGTAACGAGTAATGACATAGGGCACTTATACGTCTCAATTGATTCTGATTGACAGGGACGATCTAGTGGAGACCTCCAAGTCTCGTTGCCGATCAATGTAACTTCATTAGCTGTCGTAACCTTTCCAGGCTGGATTTCTATCCTTCAATGCAATTAAATTTCGCGGCCTTGAGGACATTCCACGACAGTGAGCTACACACTTTCGGTGGAGAGGCTGATGATGAGTTTGGGTGAACAAACGGTCATACGCGCTTGTCTTCCTATCCCCCTCAGTATGTTCATTATAATCCACAGACGTTTCAATTGCTCGCTTGGATCATCAGGGAATATCCTCCGCAGGGACTAAAGCGGTTGGGTAACCCATTTTTTGTCGAGCTTTTCCAGACGGCTGGTCGCGAATTGGTTCTCTATACATAATCCCATCGTTACCACTCCTGACCATCGAACAGTCAAAGTTAGTGGCTGGAAACGACGTATGATTGGGGAACGGAACTTGTTTTCTCCGGTTATACATAATCGTGCCAGTATGGCCACGATATTTTTTGCGGCAATTTCGGCGAGGCACTGTACTTCCCGAACAACCACGTGCGCTGTCAATCTCCGGGTCCTCTGCGACGTGGCGCCCATCGATGCGAGAGGGATCTGGACGCGACAGCCACTCAGCCCACGATCGTTCGGCCCTCAATGATGAACGTTCCGTATTGATTTGTTTAGACTCCCAATCAAATGGTCACAGAATAAAGGATCCATGTGGGTAGTCTTACAAGGAACATCCCTCAGGTGACACCCTTCGATTTTGTCGAAATTTGGATATGTTATAAAGCACCTAAAAGTAAGCGATACGTATTTTTTTTTATCGGCGGAAAAACGGTTTTAAGGGGTGAAACGCGCCCTCGAAAGTAGGGGTGTTTTTCGTTTTTCGTCGATAATGGTATCGTTCTGATCTCCAATGTATAGTACATGAAAAAATAAACATTGTTGCAATTTGAATTTTTTTTATATCTCATACCGTTAAAACGTTATCGACGAAAAACGAAAAAACATCCCCATTTTCGAGGGTGCGTTTCACCCCTCAAAACCGTTTTTCCGCCGATAAAAAAAAATACGTGTCTCAAAATTTTTGATGCTCTATCACATATATGAGTTTCAACAAAATCGGAGGCGGACACCTGAGGGATGTTCCTTGTTAGTAATTGACAGAGGTTCGTCAGCACTGTGTTCTTAAATGTTTATATGTGTACCTGAAGCTCGCGAGGATGCTGCTGTTTGTCACTACAAGCACTACATTTGAGCCACTTGCAGACAGGTAACCAATTCTGTGCTGCCTGCATGGAATTGATCGATAAACCCAAACAAACCCAAACAAGCCCAAACAAATGGTTACCGTGTCTGAGTATTTGTCATATCTCTATACCTATACACATCTGCATACTGGAAAAGTATATTTTAAACCCGATATACCTGTGCAATGTTGGCTATCAGTAAATCTGGCTGTTTCGAGGATAGTAGTTGACATTTCTTGGAGGAAGTCTTTGATCTTGCAGACAAAACGGTTCTTGACATTGGCTTTGATTATAATGATGGTGATTCAAACGCGTTGGGAGACATCACGTTGACTGTGCGGACAATAAGTTACTACGAGGACAGTGTTCGAAGATTTTATTAAAACTCGCATTTTTCGATCGCCACGTAAATTCCTTCTCATTCTTTCGTATCCTTTTTATTACTATCCGCAACATTTTCCACCGATTTCGGTTGCAGATCTTCAACAATCTTCAAAACGCTCGAGTCATTGCACCAGCCTAAATCTGCCAAAAATGGCGACACTTCGAGAAAAATTGTTATTGCATTCCAACAATGCAGACTTCAACATCGTCCTTATGGTTGAATATTTTCAAAATAATCATCTGCGGAATACATCATCTGCGTAATAATCATCCGAAAGTCTGCATAGCTGAGAATGCCCAACGAATAACGCGTGTAATCAACGCGAAAGAAAGAAAAACATCTCCATCAAAGTGTCCTGAATCAATTGACGCAAAAGCTGCGTAACAAAAGCGTCAAAATATTCGTACAGTCCCTTGCTCTTTCCTTTCTGAATATCCAGCCCATTTTGAACAGATTGAAAAGGGAATTGTCTCATTCCGGCGCTGACAGCCCGTGTAGCGTTGGATCGCCTAAAGGGTTGAGGGCGTCGGAAGGCCCGTCCGGGTGAAACAGGACGAGGAGAAAAGAACGAAGGCGAGCGTGGCACGTGGTAACGAGAGTCTCCAATAGCGAGAAAGACAAGTTACGGAGGGGACTTTGGTTGGTAGTTTGTTCGTAAAACGCCGACTACTGTGACGTGGATGGCCCTTTTTAGTCTCTGTCGAGCATTGCTTCGTTGTACTGTGTGAAAAGCACTCTTTCCTGGCTACGTGACGCGCCTCACTACGCTGTAGACCTGCCGCGGAGAGATATTTAATATGCCAGTACCAGGTACAGTTTCTGCCTCGACTGTGGCGTTTCACCGTACAGCGTGGAGCTGAAAAGCAAGCACAGCCGCGTGGCACAATCGATGCTTGTTTCGTTGCTCGTAGCCGGGACGTCGGTGGCAAGACCCGGCGAGACGCGGTGACCGAAAAAGCTACCGGGAAAAGCGAGAACGCTGCAACAGGGCTGTGTGCACGGACCGCACGGTGGGTGGTTCCCACGAAAACGGAAAGAATAAACAGTTCAGCGCAGCGCTGCCGCGAGATAGACAGACAGGATGAAAACGTTATTTTCCACATACGTGCTAAATGCAGGGACAACATTTTACTTTCGTTGACGCTGGTCGACCAACGAGAGTTCTACGTTGAACCTCTGCTCATTGGAGTACTGTCTTCCCGTTGTATGGGCATTGGAAACTTAGCAAAAGGGTGCCCGCTCAGTAGTCGGTGCTTAGCTCAGTACGCGACTGAACAGTTATCAAGCATTGACCTGGACGGCTAAACATGGAAGATCAACGAAGCCGTCCGTCAATCGCATTTCCAATGCAGTCGGTTCTTTTCATGTTCCGCGCCTGCCAATTGGTCGCGTTTAGGTAGGAGGCAGAGCAAGCGCTCGAGAAGCCTCGGGAATCCATGGGGGAATTATCGCTTCGCGGACTGATAGGGCTAGGTCGTTTAGCAGCCTGAGGGTTCATATTTGAGCTTGATTGAAGCTTTCAATGGCCCAGAGGTTGCTTTCGAAGGAGAGTTTTGAAAACGCGCGTATTTCGAAGGCTACGTTGATCAGTGCATTGCGTCGTTGCGAGTGTTCTCCTTGACCCACCCTAAACCAATTGATTGCATAATCCGCGATACAGCTCTTGTCTGCAAAGTGGCACGAGGCTTTAATTCAATTCCACGACAATTACGAGAATATCAAAGTATGATTCATTCGAGTGAGCGAAGTATCGAGTTGTGCAGGAAGGTGGATTAGGGACAGGTAAGTTGATCAATTGCCAATTGCAGCTGGCAGTGTCTAGCTGGTTTTTCTTCAATCGAGCTGGAAGCTCCGATAAGTCAATTTAACTGCTCTCTCAACTGGGCATTAAACTTCTCACACGAAGGTACGTTGTTCTCGCGGAATAATCTTTTTACACCGAGCACTTTTGTCCCGACGTTCCATTGTCCTTGTGCGATTAATTGTTGTTCCCCTTTCACGTTTCGCGTTCGTTTATTCTTTCGATGATCGATTAAAGTCTGGCTCCCTCACGATACCCGAACAATGGTAACATCCAACAATGATCACTCGGGGCACAATAAATTCGCCAGCATCGAACGTTTCGCTTCGAAAGCCCCCGAGCATCCTCTTCTCCCGCCCCGTTTTCCTCCTCCTTCGTCCTCTCGTTCTTTCGGTGCTTATACGGCTCCAAACTCAGCCCGCTGGATCTTCTCATCGATACGGCGGAGCTCTTTCACGCGCATACTTCGAACGAACCGACACGCGCTCCCAGAAACACATGCATATTTATACACGTAGCGAAATGCACACACGAACGCGCACGAACGGCCTCGATAATAACGGTTATGAAACGTGGCCGCGATAGTGAAAGTGGCGTATATGCGTTTCCCAACTTAGCGACGACTACGACGAGGGCGATTGAGAATGGCGATGATGAGTGCTGATGACTCCGTCAGGCTTACTTGCATTGTTGGTGGAAATAGGATTGGAATAGGCATTGTTGATGACAACAAACGGAGCCTGCTAAGCATTCAATCATTTCAGGCTGCAGTTGTCTTAAAGAGGCTGCATTACCATTTCACTGTAGATTGCTTTATCCATTCGAATAGCTTGGTTCACTTTGGGTGACTTATATACGTTTCCAATTTAGCGACGACTACGACGACGATGAGGCCACCTGGCCGATCGAGAAAGCTGGTGACGAGTGTTGATGACTTTGCCAGGCTTACTTACATTGCTGGTCAACATAGGACTGGAATACGCTTTGGCGATGACAACAAACGGAACCTGCTGATCGTTCAATTATGTTAGGCTGCAGTTGTATCACAGAGGCTGCATTTCTGTTTTATTGTAGAATGCTTGATCCATTCAAATAGTTTAGTTCACTTTGGATGACGTATCTACGTTTCCCAATTCAGCGACGACTACGACGATGACGAAGACTATCGAGGTGATTGAGATACTCAATGATACGTGTTCGTGACTTTGCGGTTGACTTACATTGTTGGTCACGGTAGGATTGGAATACACTTTGTCGATAACATTGAATGAACTCGGCTGAGCGTGCAATTATTCTAGACTGCAGCTATCTCGAACCGGCTTTATTATTTTAGTATAGACTAGTATATTTAGTATAGACTAGTCATTCGGCCGTTTTCGTTGTAAATCACCCATTCGGATCATATTTAGTTATTATACCAGTTCCAAATGATCCAACTCCTTATCCAAACTTGATTATCATTTTTTAACACCATTGCTATTCGTACATTTCCACCGTTACACATTAAAGGCATTCACAACTTCATTCCAACCCCTAATACCCTCTATTTATTTCGTACCTCAAGCCGACTCAATCCTCAATGTCCCAGTGATTCTTACCTACAATATTCTAGAAAAGATTCGATTCTTCTCGATCTCGTCTTTATCCTCATCAGCTAAAATTAGCCCTATCTACATCGTACCATGTAAATCCTATTAATTACTCCATAAGTTTTACATATCAGACTCAATCAAATTCGGCAAAAAAAAAATACCAGACTCGACAAATTCGTTTTTCGCGTCTGAGACATGCACATGAATAATCTCGCGTTTTATTTCGGCGTTATTGATTAGTTCGGAGCTCCGACCATGGCGAGATACGACTTCCGAATATTTTGATTTCATACGGCCTGATAAAATACAATCTCGTTGGAGGATGATAAAAGGGACATATACATATATATATATATATATATATATATGTATGTATGTATGTATGTATATATATTTATATGTGAGACCTTGTTGACGAATATTTCTGCGTTTCGAAGAGTTATGATTTCAGAAACGTATAAATATACAAATAAATATATATACGCGAGTAGACAGCAAAAAAGCTCGCGTTGCAAAAGAAAAAAACGAGCTTGTCCGTGGGTCCTCCAATCTATCTTACGTATAGCTCGTTTGCATATGCGACACACGCTGGGGGTATGCAATCGAACGTAATTCCACAGCGGACGGACGCGAGAGGACTCTCGACGGTATTAAGGAGCGAATACCAATTAACCGGACTATTAATCACCGGCGAAGCCGACTCGAGTCCCTCGCTGCGCGTTCTTCATTCGACTGGTTCTATCTGTACTTTCGAGCTCGGCGCAACCCCGCCAAGCTACCCACACAATTCCCGCACGAACGCTGCACTTGTCGTCGCTACGCGATGTATCAACGTTATTTCGTTTGCTCTGGCGACGGACATTCCGCTGGCAAATAAAATCAATTAAATTGACACAACACTCGAGAAGTACCCCACTCTTCTCGCAGCTTTCGACAAAGGTCTGCGGCGTCTCGCGAGCAACGAGGAACGCCTCGATTTACGTCACGTTGTTTCGAAGATTGTGTTTGGTTGGAACTGTTTTTTTTTATTTGAGAAAAAAATGTATATTGTCATCCATGATTGGCGTTTGATACGTTGGAATGCCACGGAAAAACTTTTTTGTTTTCTTATTTCAATTGTTGTTGTAAATTATTATTGTTGTATTTTTCAGTTTTATTAGTGTCGTTTTAAAAAAAAACTTTTCTCATGAGTTTCTTTTATTTGATTATTATGTATCAAGATCTTCTATTCCTGCATTTTTATTTCTCTTTTAGAAAATATGATTATTATTTGGACGTTATTACTTTTTTATTTCGTTATTTTGCAGCACAAACCAAAGTAACGAAATAAATAAGTTGATATTTAAATTTTATTTTCGTAATTTTATTGTCAAATTAACGTTATAGATCGGTATTTCAAAATAATTTACCAAATTTATCGAAAACGGATAATTAAAACAATTTATCAAAAAAATAATCACTAAAAAAATATATCATTGAATTCTCAAGATACGAATGTTCTATATCAAAATTTACTGGGACTATCTTAATTTTTGGAAAACGTCGAATTTTTATATCTTTATCGAAATCACGATAGAGAGATCTCTATTGAAAACACAATACTCTGATTTTGTTCTCCGTCCTTTCCGAGGCCTCTGGACTGGTGAGCGGTATTTCGAAAAGAGATCTCTACTTTTCAGTTTAGACACTAAATTTGTGCTTTAAATTCTTTAAAATGTTTTTTGGATTGAACAAATGATTATATTTATTACGATATCATATCTAATATCTTTACATTATAATATTAATATTTAGCACATATATTCATATTTGTATTTTATTTACTTATTTCCTGGTGTGCACTTGCGACCTTTTACACCCACCCCCTCCATACCCCCTCTTATATATCACGATTCAATCTTTACATCTTTGGAACGCAAACAAAGTTCTTTTTTCTTATTACTTTCCATTTGCGCATTTCTTAAAAAATGTCCGAAGAACTTGCCTAAGCAGAATCTGCTAAAAGAAATTAAAGGGATTTAGGACTATTAACTTTCATCGCATTCCAACGATGCAAAATTCAACCTCATCATTTTCCGTCCTTCACAATTTCGGCCTTCAAATGGCTATATTCGATTGAGGCTTCGCTCACAAAACAAACGTTCCTTTGAATTCTGACCCTCACGAGTCTCTTCAATGGAGTCGCATCAACATACTATTCATTTAAAAAATTACCCGAACAAGTCTTTAGAGGAGTTCGTTTGAACCAATCTAGCCCCAAATAAACCCAAAACAAACAAATGGGTTCGCGCACCATTTACACATCTACGAAATCGGCACTGATACGAGATCGCGACTATTAAATTTAGACACGACATTGAAATGTCGGGTAAATGCGTTTACATTGGTGAACTATATAGAGATTCGCTCGAATAACGATGCAAATAACCTGTATCCCTCGTATTTATTATCAAATTAGGATCGAGCTGTCGTGCACGGTGTGCAGGCGTATCGACGATTCGGTAGTAACGTGGCAATACCAAATTACGCAATAACGAGGTTACGTTGCACAGGCAGTGATATTTCCAATTTGCGCCTCGACGTGCCTGAATTGTGGAATTCGATTAATTCCCCAATTTAGTTTATTCGAGGATTATTCACGACGGGGAGTTTCCCGTGTCCACTTTTTTTTCGCCAAATAGCGCAGCCTTAATTGGAAGTGCTGTGTTAAACGGCTGTGCATTTGAGACGAATGGACACGCAGCAAGGACGGAAAATGCGATTTTTTCATAATGATTTTCCATAATTTTAATTTCTGCGGAAGGAAACATGAAAAAAAAGTTTTTAAGATTGAATAGTCGATCATCCGGCATCGAAATTGTAGAAATTTTGAAAATCATTTTGAGACCCTCCAACGATAGCAAATTCGGTCTTGTAATTGTTATCGCATATCGAATAACCCCGGATGAAATAACGTTTGTCCTAAACCGCGATGAGTTTCTACTGTCTAGCGGGTCTGCATAGGCTTGGGGTCCAAGGAACAGGTAGATTTTCAATATTTTTTTCCGATGAGAGTATTGGGATGACGAGGACGGGATTTTACACGCAATTGATACATAGTCTTGCCAAATTTGAGGTATTTTTTCGTTGAAAAATATTCGTAAACATTGAAGTTGTTATTATTTAAACGAAGTGCCGCTGTGGCTGCATGGCCAATCGTCGTAGGTGGTTTTGACAGCTCGGCTGATCAACAAAAAATGCTCGCGTATGACCGGATACGAAAGGGGCAAGCTGTAGAAAAGGAGTTCATTTTTCGACTGAAAAAATTATTTTAATCATTTGTTATTAACAAATCGATACAGATATTCAAAAATTCATCCGATCGTACAATAGAAAATGTTAGAAATTCTTCTCTGTCCGAATTTGACGTTGAGAAAAACGCAAACGAATAAAGTTCGCCGGAGCGCAGTGGGCGATCTGACCTTTCACAAAAAAAATTCTAATTTGGTCAATTTTTGCAAATTTTACAAAATGCTTGTTGCAAATCAAGGTCAAGACCCTAGGCAATAAAACTGTACAATAAAACAATATTATTTTTTACATGACAAGGTTATGCAGACCCCTTTAATGGGTTCAAGTTCTCCGAACGATCTTCCCGTGCAACTGATCTTTCACGGTGTTTTACTTCTCCTCTTTTTTTTTAGTAGATCAGGTCAGATTTACGTACGGTAAATGAAGGATGATCGTTTTTTTTTCTAGCGTCGCGGGCGCGTGAATCCGCTGCCATAGCTCTCTTTCATATCCTTCCGCCCACCTTTCACCTCGCGGTTGTATCAAAGGCGGGTATTATACGCGGAATAGGTGAATAAGTACGGCACGGGCGCGTCCGAGCGATTAGTCGTCATTGTGAAATTGTCATAACGGCACACTATTCGCCACTCTCCGCCTAACCCCGTTCCAAACTGGCCCTCGCGCCCCGCGGCCAGTACAAATCGTTACGCACACATTTCTCGACGTCGTAACGACTCTAACGGAAATACTCGGATATCGAGCATATATTCGGTTCGGTAGGTAATTTGATTGCGACGGGGAAGTTTGCTCATCATTAGAAAGCAATGTAAATTCATTTTCATCGATTGAACAAATTTGCATTCGGCGGGTTTGGGTTATGAAAATCGCGCAAGCGCTTCCTTAGAATCTTTTGGAACCTTCTTAGGTTTTTAGAATCTTCTTGAAACCTACTTAGAATCTTTTTCGAATATTTTAGAACGTTTTTAGAATCTTTTTAGAACGTTTTTAGAATATATTTAGAATTGTTTAGAATCGTTTAGAATCTTTCTAGAATCTTTTTAGAATCTTTCTAGAATCTTTTTAGAATCTTTTTAGAATCTTTTTAGAATCTTTTTAGAATCTTTTTAGAATCTTTTTAGAATCTTTTTAGAATCTTTTTAGAATCTTTTTAGATTTTTTCTGGCCCCTCTTTTAGTCCTGAAAAACTTCAGAATCCTTTTAGACCCTTTTCTAGAATTTTTTTAGAACCTTTTTGGAATCTTTTAAGAACATTTCTCGAATTTTACATGCTCATTAGAACTTTTTTAATGTTTTCAAAATCTTTTTACAATCTTACAAGTACACAAAATAAATCTCCAACAAAATTTACAATACGTTTAAAACTGATAGAAATTTCGAAAAAAACGAATCCATAAAGAAATGAAGAATTAAAGTGAATTCTCGTTGCATTCAAGGATGCAAGTTCCGAAGGATTAAAGTATGCACGGTTGCAGTGCAACGAATTTTTCCCCACTTTTACATTTTTTTCCTGCACATCTAAAATACGAAAATCACTGAAACATTTTAAGGGTCGCTTGTTCAGAGGTCTACCATATAAAAGTACAAAAAAAGACATTTTGGTGAATGCTAAGAATAAGGAAATAAAAATATTGAAAAAATAGTTCCATTGCAACGATGCAAACTCAAACACCAACAAATTTCAACATGTTCGATCTCCCAGAAACCGCGAATTTTTTCCTAAGTAAAAATACGCTTCAGTTTTTGTTCATTGTACGAAATGAATGTTAGCCTGTGAAAAATCCATGGCCTTTTTAAAGTCTTTAAAGTCCTTTCGAATCTAACTCCTGGTTTTTATTACGATGTTAAAGTTTGCATCACTGGTATGCAAGGCAAAGTGTTTTCGTTTTTTCGCATTTCGTTATTCTTATCACTACGCAAAATATTTTTTCGCCGAATTTGGTTGTACATCTTCAGCAAAGATCCTAAAAGGGCATTATACTAACTCTCTCAGCCTTAATCTTTACCCAGAACCTATCGGGCAATGGAAAAAAGAGTTCCCATTGCATCTGAACGATGCAACCTCAAGGTAATGTTTTATTTGGGTCTGGGTTTGGCTGAGGGGAAAAAAAACCAACGGGGATTTTACCGCACCTTGAGGGGGAAGATATCTTTAGGCGAGGGAAAAATAGCTGATGTCCATGATTTTTTTTTTTAGGAAAGATTTCTTCTCCATTTTTGAGACTCAGGGTATGTTTTATTACCACTTGTGGGTGTTTCATGGTATCTTTCTCATACCATTGATACTATATACGTCGAGCTTTCTTCCTTAACCATGCACAGCAAGTCGTTGCACAGCATTTCCAGTGTACTTGTGTGGTACGTACGTTGTACAGTTATATAATGGTGATATCAATTTTATGATATAATAGTAATGATTTAAAAAAAAAAATGAAATATTTCGAAAAATATTATCCCTGAGGTTTAACAATTGTGTGTACAACATTTCGAGTTATAAATAGAGTTATAAATATGTTATAAATATTTATTTAATTTTTTTCGTACATTTGAATTGAAAAAATATAATATATCCATTATTTGAATGCAAATGAAAAATATTTTTAGATTAATCAGCATTTTTTTATACGCTCAAACAAGTAATAATGTTTTTGGAAAGATGTTTATTACTTCGCGTCCTTTTTTACTTTTTAAAAGTTTTTGAAGTTATAATATACCCTAAATCTCGAAAATTGTGAAGAATTCTTTCGAAGAAAAATAATGAAAAAATATAAAATGAAAATATATGTAAAAAATATCAAATTAATGAAAATCAGCAAATTTACTCCGCGTCTAAAGGGATCTCTGCCCCCTTAAATCTACCGTAACGAGCAATCGCACAGAGTGGAATGGACACGAGATCTTTAAACTTCCACGATAATGTGTTGCCTGAAAGAGGAAAATTACTATACAGTGAAATGGAGTACTGAAAGAAGAGGAGATACGGCAGAATTGTCGAGGTCGTATCATCCGCACGTATTATTTTTCGCCCAGTGCACCTCGTCTTCCTTCTCTCTCTCTCTCTCTCTCTCTCTCTCTCCCTCTCCCTCTCATTTACTCTTTTACTCTTTTTCTCTTCATCTCTCTCTCTCTTCAGAACTCAACCTAGAAATGCACTTAACGATCGTTCAGTACGACGTGCAGAGCAGCTCCGGTAATCCGAGACTCGCCCAGTCGGAGATCGCTGGATGTGAATATGCGCGAACGGTATACTTGGCATACTCAACTGTTCTCCGAGTACGCTGCTCGAGATCGAGATGGCCATGAAGTTGCAGGTGGGCTAGATCTCATTTTTCTACCGCTCTTTTTCCGTGATATAGGTAATCTCAGCTAGCAAATAATTCGTGCACTTTTCTGGAGGGAAATCTCCTCGTTGAGGAATAATCGGTGATCCAATTGCCCCGAGGGACTTTGCCGTTTTGTATGCGGGAAATATCGTCACTCTTTTTTTCGCCCTTTGTTTGGGTTTGTTCGGTGGATCGTATATCAAAGGAAGCGAGGGTTTTGTAATTCACAAATATTGCTGCCTCAGTAAAAAAAAATGGCAATTTGATTGAATTTTCCAAAATACTGATTCTTTTTATTAAAAATCAGTTACGAGTGACCGGAAAAGTTGATATTTTTTTTAAGACTTTTAAAACATTTTAAAGATCTATCCAACGGGATTTTTTTTTCCTTTTACGAATATCGTCGAGTTTTTGTCGAAAGCTCGAAATAACGCCAGGTGAACACGAAAAACCGACTTTCAAACACTTTCGACGATTGTTAAATAAAATTTGAAGGGCTTGGGAAGAATTAATGGCGAATTCGTGTTCAGGGGTGAAAAAACATGGATATAGGCTTGAAAAAAAATATTAAGAATCCAAATTTTTCTCGCACTTTGGCTGGAAAGAAAACTTTCTTTACTCAATCGGCGTTCATTTTTTTTTCCGTTTTCATTTGAACCTTTGCTCTGCGTGCTTTCTCTTTGCAATCGTTCGTTCCAAAAACTGTGGCTTGATTTATCGAGCTGCGATTATTTTCCGATTTTTGACAGAATTTCAAAATTAGACCATCGATTTTCGCGAATTTTGCCACATACGATCGTTTGTCCTTTTTCGGTCATTCTTCAAGTGCACTTTCCGGGCGAACCAATCGCGATATCGGAATGAATTAGCGGCATTCCTAAGTCTACCAAAATCCTTTTTAAACCCCCCCCCCCCGCCCCAAAAAGTTTATGTCACTCAAATAGAACCGACGATACGGCCGTTTGAAATTTTGGGATTTTAGTGAGTATGGAACAAATTTAGTGATTATGGCCAAAATAATTGAATTTTTTTTTGTCTTATTTTCCATCATTTCTTGTATCTGTCAGATGGGAAATTTTGTCGAACTGACGAAAAAAATTGATTCTCGACAAAAAAAATACAACTTTAATATTTTGTCACTAATAAATAGATAAAGAGAGAAAAAAAATAATGCCATCGTACGATAGAAAATGTTATAAAGTATGTCCGAAGTTGAATCGCCACAGCACGGTGAACTTTTTACATTTTTACAAAATCTTGGCTGCAAATTAAAGTTAAGACTCTAACAAGCAACATCACTGAAGTGTCCGCCGTCGATTTTGTTGAAACTCACATATGTGGTAAAGCATTGAAAACTATCAGACATGTATTATATTTACCTTCGGAAAAACGGTTCTAAGGGAGAAACCACCCCTCAAAGGAAAGCGTATCGCGGGGTCGTTTTGTAGTTTCACCCACAAGCGGTCCACCGATCTGACTGAAACGAAAAACAAATTTCTTTTAATGTAAAGCGATGAAAAATTCCCTATGAAATAATTAAAAGAAAGGAAATAAAGAGGTAACATGCCATTGAGGCGTCGTTTTCCCCCTTAAAAATGTTTTTTCGCGGATAAAAAAAAATACGTGTCTAATAGTTTTCAATGCTTCATCACGTATATGAGTTTCAACAAAATCAGAAGTGGACCATTGAGTGATGTTCCTCGTAAGCTAAAAGACCTCTTAACAATATTTTTTCAACCATGATCCTGACTTCGAAGACTGCAATTTCCTTCCATTTGCATCAACTTACACATCTCGCTAATTTCGCTCTCAAAACTGTGAATTTTCGCAAGACCACCGGCTCTTCGTGGCAGCTTTACGAGTGAGCTTTTTTGTTTCACGTGACGTGCGTAGCTTTGAGATTTTGCATTTGCGAGGTACGCTGGGGGAGTTTTGGTCGAGTGCGGAATGATCTTCATACATATTTAACGCTGGTCACCTCGAACTCGAGCTGCGCTACGACACGCTGTGAGCTACACTCGCGTTTGCGTTCCAGTAGATTGTGACGTTTCTGGTGTTACATTGACACACATGTTACGTGGCTGTCGGTCGTTGTGTCCACGTATATACATGTATACGTGCACACACTGCTGGATACGTTTAGTGTCTCGATCTGTGTGTGCATAATGCAACTCTCTCGTGTTACAAGGGAGACCACCCAGGCCGAGGCTGATAGGTATAGCAGCACAATTTTCTGGTGTTTGCACGTGTCAGGGCTGCGCGATCTACGGGCACACAGCCTTCTCGCCCAGTGAGTGTTTTTTTTTTAATGCGCTCGCACACCTCGACGCAGGTCGTCACTTTGCAATGGAAATCGTATTTACGAGCACCAACGACGAAAGCATCGCAAACTCAGGTCTTCTTGGATCTGAGCTTCAGCTGCGGTCACCCATCCAACTGTTCGCTCAGGCCGACGCTCAGCTCCACGCCGGAGACCATTTCGTTGCGTTTCGACAATGCCTTTGTGGTCTAGAAATTTGTTTCGAAAATTTATCTAGAACTCGAGTGACTACCCGATCTCCTACGATGACGAACCAAAAACAAAAAACCGAAATATTTTATCGAATGGTCGTCGCCATGTTGGAAAAGCCATCCTGTTTGCTCGACTCCAATCACCGCTGAGTTTTTAATTACGACACCGTCGACAAGGCAAGCAGTCATCTCTTCGGTTACCGCGTTTTCATACGCAACTGAGCCCACTTGACGTAATTTCTTTCGCTTCGCTGGAAGGTTTGCTTCCCATAGTCATTTGATGCACGAGACCAATACCCCTGGCGAAGCATTGCAACTTAATTTCTCCTGATGAAGCCACGTTCGGTCTCGTTTGCTCCGGCCTTCGTTCTCACCGGTCAGTCAGTAGATACTATGAGAAAGTGTGGAAGGAGCTCAGAATGAAAAATACGAGACTCGAATAACGAGGTTTCGTGTATGGAGGTCTTTGAATGGTGGCAAATCCTGGACGAAGTGAACACCATTACAAATATTTCGCTACGGAAATCATTACCTATCATAAATGATTCCAAAAAACCATCATCTTGCAATTCGTGGCTGTTGGAACTCCATACTGAAGATGGGCACGACTTTTTCGAGCTCACGAGTTGAAAGTAACCCATTACAGTAAAAATAATCGAATTGAGCATGGGACAGATTCACAAAGGGTTGTACATATTTATATTTACAGATGACACAAAAATAATTTTGAACCCCTCATATCTATGTAGTGTTGATTATCACATTTGGCTATTTTGATAAATTAAATTGACGACCTCTGTTTTTTAAATTCGGATCTTTGATTTTAGGACCATTATGTCTACAACAAATATACGCATACACATATAAACACGCGTTTATTTCTTTTTCTGATTATCAAATTGATTCTCTATCGAAGTTACTTATGAACCTTCAACCATAAAATCCATCAATGACAAGTCGTTATGATAATTACCGTCTATCAAAACGGGTGCACAATGTGATCAGCTCGAAGCTCCATGCTCGTTGAATTTACCTAATTCCCAGCGGCGTTCAATAATCACGTTGACGAAGAACTGTTCCCCCAATAAACCCCGACGCCCTGTTACAGCAGTTACAACTGCCTCTACTCTTATTCGAACTGGCACGGTGAATCTTTTACATGTCCGATCTATCTGCAGTCCTCTGCCAGTGAGTGCGATGTGGAATAAACATCCGGCGTTGTAGCCTCGCTTCTCTCATTGAGTCATCTCGTTGAGTAATTATTAATAGGTCTCTGACAGGCAATCGAGTCATAGAGAATCCTACTGAGAAATTGAGAGTGAGAGTAAGAGAGAGAGCCACAGAGAAAGAGAGAGAGAGAGAGAGAGAGAGAGAGCCAGAGATGAAGGATGAGAAAGGCATAGAGAGCCAGGCATTAAGGATGAAGGATGAAAGAGAGAGAAAGAGAGAGAGACTGAGATCGAGAATGGTTCACTCATCGTTACGAGCGTACATGCATGATTATTTCACGCAATGTCATGAGAACCAGTCCCGAGAGGTACATACGAGCAATAGATTCATCAGTCCCTGAGCTAATCACAGTGTGTGTCCGCCATGTGTTGGCGAAGTGTTCTTCGCGTATATCCAAGCTGGTACTAATCCGAGGCTCCCTGCGCGCGTTCTACATACAGTGCGTTTAGCATACGCGAAACAAGCTGATGCCACATCCACGTTTGCGCTTCCTTCCTACATGTGTGCAGCTGGAGAATTCGAAATGTGGCTTCATTGGGAAATTTCGGTGCTCCCGGGGCAATCAATAATGCACTAGGTATGTTAAAGGCTGACATGGTAACGGTGGTGGAGCAGGAGGTTGCGGCTGGGCTCGTTTGCCTAACGGCAATTCCGCAGTGGAAACAGACGCGCACATCCCAAATAATCCGGGCAATGGTAAATTGCTACGAGTTTCGAACATACAGAGTGGCATGTAGCTGCTCAAAGTAGGCATTCAATGCAGCGACGAACGATGAAACGCGGAAGAATCGCAATCGTTCAAAATCCCGTCGAGCAGCAAATACGGGTTTTTTTGCTTCCGGCAGTTCAAGATCTGAATTGATGAAGGCTGATTTTGCCGGGTGAATCAAATCAGTGCTTTATCGGGTCGAGCAATGAACACTCTCTGGCAAAAATTTGCAGCTGGTCGCTGCAATGCGTCTGCTGGTTTAGTAATGGGAGTGCACGCCTGAGTTGTTCCACGGCGTACGAAGCAGCGTCTGGTGCATCGATCCGAAATATCAGAGCGAAGATGTTTCAGATTTTTTAAACCCAGACGCTCTATGTGAACCTAAAAAATCCGAGTAAAAGTGGAAACGGGAAAAGTAGCACGTGTTTGAAAAAGTGTTCTATTTTTCGTGAAATTTCTACTTATAATATTTGTTAACAAAGAAGAGTTTATTTAAAATTATTTTTGAGCAACTACGCGTTCACATAGAAGGGAATTATGTGATTAAAAAATGTGCCAAATGTCAAAATGATCATTTGGATAATTGTTGCGTTATCTCGTACGAGCTTCGGAAAAAGTGATTTTTCATGAAAACGGGTTTCAAGTTTCAAGACTGAAAAATGTTGTGATTTAATGACCTACCGATTAATCTGCGATTTCGGAGCCATAAAGAAGTCGTTTACTTCCTCGTGGAGTTCCATTTTGGTCATAAGCTCTTTACGTTATAAAGAGATCTGCCCCTTTTAAGAAATGGTAGGTTGATATCAGGATTGGAAGGAAATGTTGAAATTTTCTGGTAGGTCGAAATCCCCACGAAAAATCTAAATTGGATTCAAGAAAATCAAACTGGTTTTTAGAGGAATGAGATTAGATCCAACAGGCTCAAATAGGCATTCCTTTGTCTCCATTGTCCAGCCTTTTCATTCATCAAATGTTTGGGACTTAGTTTTTTCCCGACCACAGGATTCTGTAACGAAATGTTCCAGAATCTGTTACGAAATGTTCTATGCGAAATTCGTAGATAAAGCACCTGCCAGATTAGTCTTTTCCACGTAGGACATCTTTGAGAGATTCGGACTCCGCTTTCCTTACCGACTGTTGGTATTTTGTCACGCCGTGCGTCCGCTTCAACGCGTTGGAGTTAGATCGCAGCAGGATTCTTGAATGAGCAGAGAAAAAGGGGAAATAATTAAGGAACGTGCAAAGTCAGGCGCATTATTTCCTCGCAATTTGTACGCGTTCATTGACCACGTTCCATGCGAACCGGTTTCACTTTTTTCCTTCCGCGCTCGTCGGTTTCGCAAATATGGGAATATTACCAATTAGTAATCAGGAAGATTGCCTGTCCTTTTTCCATGATAAAAGAAATTTAAAAAAAGTATTCCTACTATTCCACATTACGATTCGACGCTCGATCTAGAAAAGAATTAAAAAACGAAATCTTAATGAATTTGTTCATAAACTGGCAATATGGTGGAGTGAACTTTTAACAATTCAGTCGGGACGATATAAATTTGATTCATTTAGTTCATTGGCTTTTGCAACAGTTTTCTGTAATGGAAGCAAACACTGAGACATTGGCACTGTTATTGGTACATATTTGTCATGCGGATTGCACGCGAATGGGCCATTGATTGCTGCGATTAATTTGTGGCCCTGTATGCCGCCAACCATGGTGACTCGTATTGTCCAATATGCTGGGCCGCTGTGTTCCATCAGGGCTGTGATCGCTGGCACCAATTTTTCCACCTTGCTGAATTCGTATCACTTTGATCGCCAATTGGTCCTAATTTAATATATTAGCCTCAAACTCATGACATTGGAGCAATGAACTTCCACAAATAGCGATGAATATTCATTGCTTGATGTTCATTTACAATTACAGTAGATTGTCAAAAGAAGAACCGCCAAAAGAACATTTTGGAAAATGTGTCATCGATTACGGTTACTTTCAATCACTGCACATGTACAAAGCAGTAAATAAACAAAAATATAATAGGCATGGTTTTGAAGTCCATGAGAATTATTGGGATAAAACAAAGACCCTGATGTCTTTATTTTTCTTTTTTGAGCCTTTTGTAAACACTCGTGTGCAACCTCTGGTTGTGGATCTTTAGTGATGCTCCCTACAAAATGGCTGAGCGGCTTTTTAGCCTAAGTCTGCCAAAGAAAATTCGACCGGGTAAAAAATCCTGATTGCATTCCATCAGTGCCAATTCAATATGATTAATAACTATTCAATCCGAATGTTCATTCGAAAATTAGAGAGTTCTATATTTTCGACTCTTGGTCTGTCGTTCGGATAGGCTAAAACTGCACAGCGTCGCAACACACCCCACTAAAATATGATAACAGTAGAAAGGATCGGAGGGTATTGCGCAGTAAGGATTCAGAATGCAGAAGGGTCGCAACCGAGGATTCTCGACTAGGGGATTGAAGGATAGTGGCAGACACGTTTAGCAAAGGATAGCGAAACAAAGAGATAAATAGACGGCACGAGAACGGGAGGAAATATGGAGGATGGTGTTGTAGAGATGGGAATGAAGGAAGAGGAGGGTCCTGCGAGTGAATAGGATTGGGGACCACATCGACCTCGACGCTAGCACGTTTCTACTTAGTTTCGAGCCCTCCGATACTCTTTTCACCCCGGCTAACGCATCCCTCCCTTCTCCCTTTTGCTTTCGCTCCACAAACCAAATCGCACCCTCTATCACGCGTCATCCTCGTGTACACTTTCTCGTCACCCTCTCCTCGAGTTCCCTATTCGTTGGCTCTTAAACCGTGCCTGCAACTGCCCCAATACCATCCACATACACACACAGGGGTAACCTCGACCCTCGTTGCTCCCTCGTAGTTTTCCCATTGCCTCCCACTTTGTCTTTCTCCGTTACGAAGGCCCTTATCTTCTTCGTTTTTTTCTGTCCTTCTCCTTTAGTTAGTCTTCTTCCTGCTTAGGCACCCCACAGCGGCATTGATGACGTACACCCTAGTCCCTTCATTTAATTACTCCCCTCAATTAACTCGCTCGCTAAGGCTCAACAGCAACATCAATGTCGACCAGCCAGTTGCAGAAACACTAACGATCACCACCGTTTATTCTGTACTTTTTCTCTGTCCTTGCTGATGCCGAGAAACGGAGTTTTGTTCTTCCGTGACGCTCACCTGGAGACGCGACTACTCGTCGACGGATGACGTTTGAGTAAAGTATCAGTTACCTTTCGAGCTTGTAGATGTCCACCCAACTGTCTAGTGGTCGTTTTAACGCCAAACGTGTCATCAACTAGTAGGCTGTACTTGTTGAGTCACAAGCCAATGACGTTTACCTTGTTCTTGACAGTTGCGGAGATTGCCCCGGAGCTAAAAATGGGTTTATTTGGGTTGATCAATAGTACCTCGAAAGCTGATAAACAGGATGGTGTTGTAGTTTGCATCGTTGAAACGCAAAATTATTTTTTGCTTTTTCATTTCTTCGGTTTTGTTGTCCAGCGTCGTTTTTTCGAGATCGAAGTCGTGGATGTCTCTTAATTGCACGAAAGTTTGAGTAGTTTTCGTAGATTTGCGTGCGAGAAAAAGTAGCATAGTTACGGTGCATTCCAGCGATGCACACTTCGACGTTATTGAACATTTTTATATTTTTTTATGTCATTTCCAAACACTCCAAACACTACACTACAAACGAAAACGAATTTTTCTGTATTCCTTCAATTTCTCTTTGCAGATTTTGTCCACAAAAATCCACCAATAATTTTTTAGATACTTATTTAGCAATCTACAATGATGATCCATGCAAAAAACATTTTCTATGTTGATAAAAATAAGGAAAATAACATGTAAAGAAGACCTTCGGTTGCCTTCTATCGATGCTAACTTCACCACCATAATCCAGTAGCCCTCGAAATGAGTCCGAAAGTCGAGACCCAGCTGGATCGTTATCCCACCCAACAAATACACCCCGCATCAAAATCCTTAGGCACGTTTTGGAGATAAAATTGACAAATGTGCAACAGAACTGCTCGTTCAGTAGTTGACAAGGGCTGTCAGCGGAAACGTCGTTCCTCCCACAGCAGGAGCCTACTTTCGGCCATTTAACCCTAACGAACCTGGACAGGACTTAGTCACCTTTGCCGTCGATTACGGCGAGCCTACAGACCTATCCATCATGATCGGAGCTGATAACTCGAAGTTAACCTTGCTCGAGGATCACGCTGACACACCGAATGACCTTGGGCAACAAAAACGAGACTGGCAATCGTTGGGTGTTCGACAAATAGTGGGGTGAAGATATACCGAGACTCGGACTTTTTCGTTGGCCCGAAACGGTTCTGCGCTGAGAGTGGCTGAATGTTCCGTAATTCGTGCGGGCGTCTCCGGGCTCTTTTTTCTGGCTTGGGCAGTAATAAGTACTCAGTGGTGTGAGATCGAGGTCGCGAGAGCTCACCCTCGTGCGCTCGAGCGGGAGCGAGTAAGGACACACCGGGGTCACGACACGTCGCTTTCCAAATGTAGGTCGATGCTTCTCTCCCTTTGCTTTCCCCGCCCCCGCTTCCCTTTCTCAAGGCTCGTACTCTCACTCTCTCTTCCTCGATGCTCCCTTGGTCCCTTTCCCGCCAGCCTGCCAAGCTCGCTCTTGCGGCTCATTTTATGACCCTCATAAGCAGCCTGTGTAATGTACATGAAGGCTTGGGGCTCTTCAGCTTAATGACTATTCAACGAGAGAGAATGTGTCCGTGATATAATAAAAGTATAAGATAACCGCCGGAAGCTCTTACAGGAATTTGCGGATGATCCTTGCAATGCGTCTGCTGATGCAGCAGTTAGGCTGCACGTCAAAGGACATGGGAATCCACACTTGTGTTGATCAACTCTCCCGGAGAACATCCGTCGGACAATGAGTGGTCGTTTTCGGTTTTTTTGTTTTTCGAAGCCCGATGAGATCTGCTTTTGCCTCCATTATGGAAGAAATTAGTATTCCTGTCAGGTCAGGGGATGAACCGTCCTTTAGGTATTCTAATCCTGGTTTGGATCTGGGAGCTGACGATGTAAATCTTTGGATTGTATGCACATATTGCATAGTTTTCATCGACATTTCTTGGTCACTTGTATCAATCCTACTCGTCTTGATTTCGGCTGGGTCATTTTTTTCACGCAGCTTAAGATCGGTGCGAAAAGAATGAGATCGGGGTCTACAGAAGTCAATGAGACTTGATTGTTTGATCGGAAGATCCAGCAGGTTGACGTCAGCAGCCAGTTGGAATATGCACATTTTTCGGTAGCTCCAAATTGGATAGGAACCTAACGTGGTTCCAAAAAAGCCAAATGAGTTTGTTTGGAATGATAGGACTAAACCGACCTGGATCAAATTCCCTTCTTTATGGCTCGGGAATATCTGCACCACTAGAGTTCAGGATGTCTTGATTGCTTCGCAGTCGATAGATAAATGCCAAACGAATGTTGGCCCTCTTCATTCTGGTGAAATTGAGGTCGGAATTTTTCGTTATCAGACGACTCGTCAGGGAGTCAATTTCGTTACTGAAATATTCCCAGGTCATGTCGGCTCCATGGCCAAATCTCATTCGTTGATTCCTCGCGGAGAACGATGGTAAAGTAAGCAAGAAAATGGCCGTGGGCGTCGCTTCGACTTGAACAATTCATCGACTCTGGGATATAATATTTTCTGTTCTTTTTTTTCTCCTTGGCCGATTCTCGTCCACTCAATTTCCATGCTCTCCAATCTCCTCCGCGGTAATCCCTATGCCCTAGAGATGTAGGAAGAGACCGCGAGATAGAGAGATACCCGCGAGTCAGTCTCGTCACCAAACGAAGGGCCGAATTAGAGTTCGCTCCTGATGTATATCTAGTTATAGCTGGGCTGAAATGCGAGATATCGGTATAGGAAGTCGAACAGTACTTCTCGTTGTTGAGCGGGCAGCCGCCAATGTGTCCTGTGCAGCTCGCGCGTCTACGAACTTTCCGTGAAAGTTCTTGTCGTGTGCACGAGAATCTTGTTCCCAACTCTCACATCTGCTGCGGCTGAAAGTAGTCCTCCACCTACCATTAAAAACACTCGACATACTGTCACTTTTGTCGTGACCATGTAGACGTTTTTTTAATGGTGCTCTCACGGACAGTTCCATGGAGACCAGCAGGCAAGGTGGCATTCGTTCCAACCTCCGGCACGACTCCAACATGGCAAAGAAACGGACTGGCGATCGGGCCTTGTGACTCCCATTTTTACCGATTACTTCTGTAATAGAACCAACAATTTCAGGTGGACAACAGATCGGTGAATGGGCTTTTCAATGAGTTGCGAGGAGGCCTGTACCGGCGCTTTAAGAAACTAATTTGTTTAGACCCTGTCTGTCCTTTTGCCTATGATCCACCGGTCTTTTTAGGCTTTGCCAACTCAGAGAAACTCTAGGTCCTCCTTGAAGAAAAGCTAAAAGCGGGAAGTCTCCGAATGTAAGACAGGTAAAAGGGTCATTGGAGATTCTAGTAGAGATGGTTAATGCTGAATGTGCTGAGACGTTTCGATTAACGAATGAATTGGATAGATACACAATTTCTGATTAGCCCGGTTTCTCTCTTTTCTCCCTCTGCATACCGCTGGTGATCTGGCAGGGTACATTGCGCAAGAGCATTCACCCCGCTCGATACGTACCAAGACCAGGGCTTCACTCTCTTCTCTCCTTCTCTTGCTCTCCTTTCAACTCTCGGCACTCGAAAAGGACGATTCTGCGAAAACAGCCAATTAGTTACAACTACCATTCCGTCAGATTTGATCTGACGAATCAAATGCCTTAAAAACGGTCCAAACCGAGCCTCTCGCCCATTTGGTACACTTTCTCCCGATATTTGTCGTAGGTCTAGTTGCTACAACCGCGATGAACGATTTCACGCGGTCCGTTTTTGTTCCAAACACCAAAAAGTGGTTCGCTTTGGAAAGGATGGCGAACGATGGAAAGCCGTTTGTTCTCCAGGTTGCTGTTTTCCATTGAATTGGCAAATTGGTTCATGAATTCCAACTGATCAAAGTCTGGGGCGTCCACAGGTCGACCGAACCAAGAGATAAAAAGATCGAGTGCGCAAGATGTGTTGATCTGTTACGCGAAAAAGACGACGAAGAAGAACCGCAACGCCCACGTTGACACTTGGGAAGGAGAAAGTAAAAGCAGCGCTGGAGAGCTGTGCTTTGGCAACAGTGATTCCTCCCACTCCCGATCTCCCTATTGTCACCCACAAGAAACCCGTAACTCTCGCACGCTGCTTTCTACTCTCGGTACTTTACTTTAAAACGTGTCGAGCCACGGCTGAAATTTTCCTTGGAAACAGCCAATGGCATTTGTAACGAACGCATTGGCTAAAAGACGGTATAGTAAAAATGGATTTATTTATCGGCAGGGCAATGATAATGCGGCTGTCAGGACTATATTACGGTTGCCTTGCCAATTAACTATCTGCAGTTGCACGATTCTATCATTTGTCCTAGGTGCTGGTAAATGCTATTGACTTTTATCATTGCATAGCTCTGTTACTCTGCATTGTCTAACATCCTGATAATATGCCTTCAATGGCGTATCCTATAACTTATCTCAATAACATGTCTAATAATATGTCTTCAATGACATATCCACTGACATGTCTTCAATGGCATATCCACTGACATGTCGTCGATAACGTATCCTTTAACATCTTTTAACAGCATATCTACGTACATGTTTCCAATACACGTATCCCATAAGAAGCCTTCAATGACATATCCAATAACATGTCTTCAATGACCTTTGTATTCTCAAACGTTACGAGTCGGCCATTCTCGCCAGCCCCTTTGCATTTAACACCGCCATATTTCGAATTGATTCCACAACCATTCGAGTAAGTAGCCTGCGTCGTTGAGATCGAAGGCGATTACGGTGTAGGAGTCGATTGGAACTGCAGCAGCGTGTGCCAATACATTCATATGTCCGAACGTACATTCGGACGAGGTGAAAATCGAGCGCAGCATGAAATGAAGTAAAATGAGAAAGGGGTTTCCTTTTTCGTTGGCTCGCTTCACGCGAAACGCTTTATTTTCTTTCTTCCTTCTTTTATTTACGATCTCTTGTCGTTTCGTTCGTCGAGGCGTAGGCGAAAAAGCTACGAGTCAACGAGAGGAACAGAGAAAGCGTCGAAGCTACAGTCTCGCTTCCCTGCCCTGTACGAACTCGTTTTATACTTTTATTACGGTTATTCCCGCGGTCGAACAATCCGGCTGATATATGTATATATATATATATATATACACACACACACACATATATATATATACACATACACAACTCTGGGTCGCATATTTATTACGGATCTTATCTCTTTCTTTGTCTCTCGTTCCGCTCCCGAACGATACGACGGATATTATTCGCCTCGTATAAATATATCTCCCAGTATTATTCCAACAGGCAAATTGTTCTCCTTCCGTTGATATTCAACAAGATTCTCTCACATTTTACGAGTAAGTTATTCTGAATACCGATTTTTTCCACCTCGATATGGATGACTGCAGTTGCAAAGTCGTTTTTTTTGCCTCCCCAATTCCAAGATTTTGTACAGTTGCTATCAACAGTACATTTCCAACGTTTAATTTTTTTTTTGGTCCAATGTTTTATTGCAACTTATGGGAGATTTTTGTATCCGTGCGCTTGAAGAACCTTGCACTGGAATGGTTTTATACGCCCTGTACAGTAGATACACCATTTATGCCTGTATTTCGTGCCCCCCATCAAGCAAAAGAGACTGAGGTTCACACCACCAGTTTAGAGACTCCCCACTACCAAGGGCGCGGACCAACCGCGCTGCTCTCCGCCCCACCACTGTCCGCCCCACCACACGCTCTCTGGGGCGGGGAACTATGCAACGCGTTCAATACCGGAGATACGCGACAGTACTTGGTAAATGGAGCAGAGACGAACAACGAGTTTGTACTGTACGGGATCAACGAACTTTCCATAGGAAATTTAAGACACTGTACTTATCGAATTTTTTACAATTATTCCATTTGGTCCAAAGTACATGTGCGCAGAGAAATAAATACGTGTCCCTCCGTATATGCGCTTCACAGCGAAACGTGACGATAACCATTCTCCGTTCGGTATGCGATATTGAGAGTATAGAGGATTGTATGGACGGACACGGAGATGCAGCCTCATCAAAAACGGGGGCGTTCGAACGTGTGCCTCGGCGGTGATAGAGGGAGAGACCCGCAGAGTGAATTATACAGAGTCGAGCTTGCTCAGCCTTCTGCTCGAGTCGGCAAACGGAGAATCAGAGGTGGTGAATATTTGAGGTCGTGAGATATAAATAAATGGTAATATCAACTGTATAAGCTTTTCGCTCGGCACAGTAACGCGATATCGAATACTCGTCGAGCTCGCTCTCCGCCTTTACCAGCACTCGTGAAGCCAGCACCGATCGACACACATATCGTAGATTTTACCGGGTCGGCGTAAGCTTGGGGCCAAAAAAAACGGGCGATTTTCATGATTTTTTTCTGATCGGAGTATTGGGATGGCGAAATCGAGATTTCACATATAATTGATACATAGTCTTGCCAAGATTGAGTTTTATTTCTATTGAAAAATATTGATAAACAATGAAGTTATTGTTGTTTCAACGAAATGCCGGCGTTGCTGCATGGCCAACCGGTGCAGGTGGTTCTCCCAATTAGGGTGACCTGAAATGCAAAATGAAAAAATATACTTTTAGTGTAATAATAAAACTCGCGTGACAGAAATACTTTTCTGGAATTCAAAAATTTACGAAAATGGTAAGCTGTAGAGAAAAAAGGTTCGATTTTTAACGAATAGAAACAAATTGATTAGTTTTTTATTAATAAATAGATAAACACACAGAAAAATAACCTGGTCATACGGTAGAAAATGTTGTAGACTATGCTTATTTCATAAGCCCGAGTTTCAAATAACTGCAAAAGAAAACGTTCGCCGTAACGCAGTGGGTGACACTTCTGAAACAACACGACGTTGAAGTTTGCATCGTTGGATGTCAACGATGTTTTCTTCTTCATTTGACATTTCTTTATTCTTATCATCACTCAAAGATTTTTTGTTCGAAAATTGAGGTCGCAAATCTCTACCAAGAATACGTAAAAACGTTTGAGTTATTTTCACAGCCTTAATCGGGCAAATAAAATTTGTGTAATTAAAAAAAAATCGCTGCGTTCCAACGATGCAAACTTCGCCGTCATCAAAAATCGTCATAACCCGGTCAAGTATACAAATTTTACAAAACCTCTGTTGCAAATTAAAGGTTTAAAGTTTAAAAACCCGAGGCTATAAAACTGTGCAGTGAAGAGATCGTTTTTTCCAAATTTCAAGCTTACGCCGACCCCTTAATACCCACCACTTTCACAATTATTAATTTTACAGCCCAACTGCAATACCGGCAGAAGAAAATTGTCACGATCCTCCCCCTCTTTTCGCTCCCTTTCCTCAATCTCACACCGTAAAAAAAATTCACAATACAAACACAATTTTTCAAAACAATTCAATTCCTCTCATTAGATACAGTTCCACAAGCCTGTTATTCTGTACATAGCCATATGCATCGCCGAGTAAAAAAGATTCCCGAGAAAATCTGGAAGTAAAAAAATTGATGTATCCAAGTTCTCACCTTTGCACTCTCGTGACTCACGAGAACAAACAGCGAACTACATTCAAGAGATAAAAATTGTTTCTCCCAGGATCGAGTGTAAAATCTAACAGCAACGAGCAGGCGCAATGCGTGTACGGATACGACGTGTCGACTTATCCATAGCACGTCTGGGTACAAGAATGTTCGTGGTAGTTGTCGGTGTAACCACATGTCGGTCGAGCGCAGTCGAGCCCACGTGCTCGCTTGACAGCACCAGCGTTATATACTGCACACACATACCCGCAAACATTTGAAGTCACTTCGTAGCTGTTATATCTATGTAATGTTGCATATCAGCCCATCTGGTTCTTTCCAGAACGGTCCTTGAAGTCACTCTTACATAAAAGTACCTACATTTACGTAAAGGTGATTTTGACGACAGTGGAGTTTATATAATGGTGAATATAGGGACAACAGGCTGCCGTGGGGAAGGTCTGAAGGCAAATGTCCTCAAAATCCGCTTTGTACGGTCGTGTGTGTATTAGCTCACTCGCACTCGTTCAAAGCGCGTAAAGACTTATCTACGTAACCTACTCCACTATAACAGTTTACGGACATTTCCTCATTACGAGAGCTCCGTATATATTCATATACATCTATACATCGATCCCTACGAACGTACGAGGCTGATATATTACGATGAACGTGGTGACCACACCACGCGCTCATTATCGATCCAATTTCCTTATAGCCTCGAGCCTTAGGGTTGAATCAGGATCAAAACTGTCGCTGGTGTATCATTAGTTAGGCTCGTGCCTCCATCCTGAAATGATACATTTTAGCAGCAGTAACAATATCCCGAGGAGGTTGGATGAGGATGCTCGTATAGCCAGCTGTCAGGTCGTAGACTATCGGCAGTTGCAATTGGCGAATAAGAGCAATGGGATGTGCAGTGTGATGTCTAACGTATTGGTTCTACTGGAAGTTCACTCGTAACTAGAGACTTCACGTTGGAAAGAGCGTTCTTATTCTTATTCTTCTTCTGCCTTGTCTTCTCCTTGAACAGCACGTATTTTCTGTTGGCCTGTTTGATTCAAAGAGTCCAACCCCCACATTCGATTGCTTAAGGCTTATTATGCGCTCTCTCTCTCTCTCTCTCTCTCTCTCTCTCTCTCTCTCTCTCTCTCTCTCTCTCTCTCTCTCTCTGTTTCCTCGTACCAGCTTTATTTTCTTTTCTCGCGGATGCAAACGAGCTCTTGTTTCTGAAACTTTACCCGTATGGAAAGAAAAGGTTCCTTTGGTGAACTTTTCCCCTAGACAATTTCAACAACTCGCACTCTCTCTGGAGCCTACGAGCTGATACTTTGTCGCATTTAGCATTCGCGGGTATGACGGAACTTTGGTATTGGAGAGGCTTAGGAAAGGCTCTCATTGTTGTAGAAGTGCTGCCTGGGGAAATACCTGTTTTCGTTCTGCCTCCAGCCTCTGCAACCAATTCCGGTCTGGATCCTTCTTTCGCCTGCTTTTCTTTCTAGGTTTCCTTTTCCTAGTTTCTGCTATACCGAGATACTTCACCAAATTTCAATCTGAGTGTTCGAAATTCCAGCCTTTTGCGATTCAACACACGACACAATTTGACAGGCTGCACTGCTTTTAGTTGAGCTGTATTTTATCCGCCTATGAAGAGATTTCAATGTTACGCAATTATTACTCGAGTTTTCTATTCGTCACTGACTCCATCCAGTTGTTAGTTCACACTGGTTCGTGGCAATTGCATGAATGACGCGTCATTTGCGCGGCACGCAATTTATACATCCATCACGGAGCTGCATTCGGTGGCGTATATCCGTAACGATCCGCAGGGCGGTTAGCTTTCGAGCCGAATCATTTCCACGATTGGTCGCTAACCGGGGTCAAAAAAAACCCACACGTGGACCACATTGGATAACCAATGCATAACTTTCCAGACAGGGGTCTCCACTCTCTAATGGAACCTCGATCGATCGCCACGAAGAGGCAAGAGGATCGTTTTTTTTTGGAAAGTCACTCTGCGCGAGTCTTTTTGTAGCTTCACACAAATGGATACATTTTACGAGCTGTTGGAGCTCATTGATATTGCACGGGGCAGGAAAGTCTCGGGTAACGAGTAATTGCGATGCAACTGAGTGCGTTCGTTTGGGTTTATTTGAGACGCTCAAATAGTCGGTAGGTTTCTGTTTTACAGCTTGTGATGACATATCTGATGATTTTAGACGTCACGGTGTATTCGTACAGACATTCATACAGTTTCCTAAGATTGATGACCATTGTTGAATCATTGGAAACGAATCAAAAATGGGAAAAGCTTCCAATGATCCGATTTTCGTTGGTGTCTTTCCGGTTTTCTCAGCACTGATGAGTGAGGCCATTATACCGACTATTGAATTCAACTGAGCCGTATCTCGAGAGTTGATCCATCCTTTACTGTTGGGTTTGCTATATCTGTACCGAGAGCGAGAGAGAGAGAGAGAGGGGGGAGGCGGGCAGGGAGGATAAACGCGAGAACTGGTGAAAGAGAGATGTATACGCGATTGTCCGTTGTTCGAGGCAGAAAGGCATCGGTGGCGTTCAATTCCGTTGAGCACTCTTTTCTCCAGGCAGGCGGGTTTGTGCTCTCAATAGAACGAGAACGCAGGTGACGGGTCACCGCGGTAAGCTATTTACCTACTTCACTCTACCTATCACCTATACGTATATATTTGTACGCGAATGAGTACGAGTCAGGCTCCTTCGAGAATCTCTCACCCACTTTAATATCATTCGCGGCGATCCAATTTACGAGAGATCCCCCCCATAAGTTACGACATAGATCGATGGTACTTCTCGATGCTCCACTTTGTCCACGTTGGTGTATTCCTCGTCAGCTGAACAATATATTTACCGCGATATCTTCTACCTAATTTTATCGACACGCAGGACGAGTGTCAATTTCAAATGGAGTCCATCGTGTTTCCAGATTTGAGCCAGGTTAAAAAGAACGAGTTGACATACCTGTCGGATTCCCAGTCACAACTGAGACAGTTGCACCAAAAACGCACTTGACTGTTGAGCCAATTACATCACGTTGTAATTGTACGGGAAAGTCAGAACTTCGGTACACTCAACGCGTGCGTATCAATATCCAGCTGCATGTGTTTTACTTTTCACGACTCAGTCGATGATATCATCAACAAATTGGGGCCAAGTGGAAATGGAAAGTTGCCTCGTGCATGGGCCATTGGCTTGTTTAATGATAATTTAATGACGATCGAACAATAATCGTGACAACGATGGCAACGATGATCCTAACAATGTTCCGATGAAGGACGATACATCTCAGGTGGTCCAGATCAATGTCAGCGTCAGACGCGAAATTCACAGCACCGGTAATAGATTTTCACTGGGTTTCTGCGCGAATCAGACGTGCCGAGGCTGTGACCGCGTTTCGCGTGGTTTAAGTGGCACGCGCCTACCTGCCCTCTCTTCCAGTCACCTCATACCGTCGCGCTCCTTCTTATCCGCTGTCCCCTTCCAACATCAGACGGCTCAGCCTCTTCCAAACTGAACGCCTTTTTTTTCGATTTGTCTCATCGCAGTTTGATCATCCGAAAAAAATCCCACCGATTGGTCCGAGGTGGATCAATCGGCCGGACAATTGATCCACCTGGGATTCGATGAATTTATTATCCCATGGAATTCAGGTTAATGGAAAAATATAAGACGGACTCGCGATTGCGGTCGTCCTGGAATTTCCCGGTTTTACGTAATCACGCATTGAAGCATGTGGGGATTATGCCCACCTCGGGTTGTCCGGTTCCACATAATTGAACATTCTAGAATTCGGGAATGTGGTCGTCCTGGCGTTTTCCTGTTCCATGCAATCGAACTTCGCAGGAAGTCTCTAGCGGCTCTAGAATAAATCAACAAACGCAAGTATTGTCAAACACCACCGGAACAGCAAGTTATAGATTGAGAAGTTTCAAACGCAATTTCCAGTTGACTCAATTGCATGTCCCTGCGATCGTTTCCAACCTTCCTTTCTTAACAGATTTAGGCACAATACCTGTAAGTGCAAATACTTATAAAATTATATTCTGCTACCTCATTTCGAAAGGTTGCAATATCCGGTCAAGCAAGATCCATGTGAAACTCAAATCAGACCCAGACTCATCTTATGGTTAATGGATTGACAGTTCGTAAAGTCCAGCCTGGCTAATCAACTGTTCCTATTTTCTAGTTAAATCGCTATCCTGAATTAAAAAAAAGAATTGCCTTTTTATGGGAACGTTAAGGTCCGTCTTCAAGATAAACTTTACCCAAATCGATGGGAAGATAGGACCTTGGATACTCGTTATTGGTAAGCAACCCAATAGACAGATGACCCGAATGAACAAAGACATTTTAGGGGTCGCAACGCCTGTCCATTGCTCAAGCAACTTTGCATCACGAGCGCTTCGATAAGTATGTAAGTGCTTGCAAAAGTGTTGGACGTATACCGGCAACT